>CM052703.1:89349950-89418083 GCA_028551405.1 Uromys caudimaculatus | reverse complement strand
AGTCAGGTGTTGTTGAGGAACAGGTTAAAAAACTTCATGAAATCAGCCTTTCCCTTAGGAAGCAGAAATTTTCTTCTGATGCTGATTCCTGGTGGCATTCCACTGTGCTTTCCCTCCTTATGCCTCTTGTTGGACCGATAATTAGCCTTTTACTTCTAGTAAGCCTGGGACCTTTTATTTTTAACAAAATCACGAAATTCATCAAGCAGCAGATTGACTCTCTGACATCCCGACCCTTACAGGCTCATTATCATTGCCTCGATCTGCTTGATCATGGAATTATGGAGCCTAAAGCCTAAAGCCGATGGTTCTCCTTCAGGAGCTGCATAAAACCCAGATTTATGCACACTAACCTGCCGGTTAGTGTGGGCATCGGTGGGGTGCGAACAGGGTATCCCAAAGGAAAAGACGCTATGCGCTGGCTCTGGGTTCCTTGAGGAGCATGCTCGGTAGCATAGAGGTCGATACCGATAGGGCTCCGCCCACGGGGCGGGCCTTTCTCCTCTCCTCCGCAAAGGGTATCATAATAACATGAGGACCGAGCCGCTACTTCCCCCCCCCCCAAAGATTAAGGCCTACCTGTTTTTAAACAGGTTCCTGATTTCCGGCTTTAAAATAAAAATAAGGGAGGAATTGTCAGAGACAAAGGCTTTGGCCTTGACATATTCTGCTACCTATTTTGCTAGCCATAGTGTCTCGGACTTCCACAGCGGGCATTCCTTCCTGCCAGAGACCGGACTGTCTTAATTAGATAGTCAGGCTTGGCTTAATTAGCAAATCAAGGTGTTCCGGCTCCAGCAGGCCTCCCTTTGTTTCCTTCCCATTGTCACTGCCCCCAGCTAAGGATTAGACTTCCTGTTCTGAACCGCCTACAGTCCCGGGACAACAATGACATATAATTATGTATATGATGTCTGGTCGCATTGTGGATTTCCCCTCCCTCTGCCATTTCCCACCCAAAAGTGTTTAAAAATATGTAACGTTAAAGATTAAACGGAGCTTGAACGGAATCTCATCTTGCTCCAACGCATCTCTCTGTCCCCTGTCTCTTTCCCCGCCGATGGTTTCTCTCTACAGCACGGAGCACCTGCTGGCGGGAGCATAGAACCTAGTCGATAGCCTATCCTGGAAGAGCTCTCCAGGACATGTTGGGTAGCGAGCTCTTTGCTATCGGTTATGTGTCGGTGTCATGTCTAAGGCTGTCCTTCTCATACAAAATGCTAAAGTATAGTGACTATATAATGAAGTTTAAATTTTTACTCTATCCCCTCATCATCTGATCATCTTAATCCATATGAAATTAACTCAGTAAAATGGAGATGTTCACACACATTTATTAAAGTACATGACCATAGAGAGGTCTGAGAGAGGATTAAGATAGTCAGCTTTTGTGGAGATAAGCAAAGGGATGGGAGATTGAGCTATTCGTGGAAGAAGAGTGGTACAGGCTCTAGAATGATGGGGAGAAGTGATGTACTGTAAATAATGCTCATCATCTTCTGTTTTTTTCCTAAAAATTGGAGTTAGCCACTCCACATTAGGTTATAGCTGTAAGACCAAACTAATCAAAATAGTAAAATATAAAACTGACTGTTAGAGTAAAAGGAGAGACCATATAGTCAATACAGTTTTCAGTGTATACAATTTTTATTGGTTAAATGGTTTGCTTCCTTCATCCAAGACCTTTACTTCATTAGGAACCCGATGCTGAAGGTGTTTCTCCTTGTTTTGCTTTCTTTCCTTTCCTTTTCTTTTTCTTTTTTGAATATATCTTCTTTACTGGTATAAAATGCCCTGCTTACAAATGCATGGTAATGCCCTATGCACTTCTCAAAAGCATCTATTCAGAGGGAATTGACATAATGATGTGTTTCATTTAATTTTTATTATTCAACACACACACACACACACACACACACACACACACACACACACCATATTTTTCTCCTTTCATAGATCTTCTAGATTCTCTCCTCCTCCCTATCCACCCAATTTTAAGTTTTTTATCAAAACAAAAATAAACAAAATCTCAATACAACAAAACAGAAAAAAACCCATAATGCCTAAAAAGATAGAAAAACAAACAAACCATTAAACCACCAAACTAACCAAACAAAAGCATACAAAAAGCCTACTCATGAACATGAGACCTACTTTGGAGGGATTGATATACCTAGTGTCATTCCATTAGAGAAAACGTATTTTATCTCTCCCAGCACGTATAAATGATAATTCTGTTTTTATCCTTTACCCTAGTGGCTATGTTTGCATTCATTCATTCATTCATTCATTCATTCATTCATCCATTTGAAATATAAAACAAAATAAAATATAATAAAATGAAACAAAAATTCAACAGTTAGAAACAAAGAGAACAATACAAAGAATCAACAAAATTAAGAGCTGGTTCTTTGAGAAAACCAACAAGATAGATAAATCCTTGGCCAAACCAACTAAAGGACACAGAGACGATATCCAAATTTAAAAAAATCAGAAATGAAAATCAAGATATAACAACAGAAACTGAAGATTTAAAAAAGTCATCAGAACCTACTACAAAAGCCTATCCTCAGCAAAACTGGAAAGTCTAGATGAGAAGGATGATTTTCTAGATAGATATCACGTACCAAAGTTACGTCAAGATCATGTAAACTAAGAGTTTAATAACAACCCCTAAGGAAATAGAAACAGTCATTAAAATCCTCCCAACCAAAAAAAGTCCAGGGCCAGATGGTTTTAGTACAGAATTCTATCAGAACTTCAAAGAAGTGTTCATATCAATACTCCTAAAAGCTATTCCACAAAATAGAAACAGAACAAAAACTACTTAATTCATTTTATGAAGTCACAGTTACTCTGATACCCAAACCACACTAAGGCCAGCAAAGAAAGAGAACTTCAGGCCAATTTCACTTATGAATATTGATGCAAAAATACTCAATAAAGTTCTTGCATATTGAATCCAAGAACACATCAAAACCATCATTCACTACGATCAACTGGCCTCATCCAGGGATGCAGGGATGGTTCAATATATGGAAATCCATTAACATCATCCACTATATAAACAAACTCAAGGAAAAAGTCACATGATCATTTTATTAGGTGCTGAAAAAGCCTTCAGCAAAATACAACACCCTTTCATGTTAAAAGTCCTGGAGAGATCAGGAATTCATGGCACATACTGAAACATAATAAAAACAATATATAGCAACCCAACAGCCAACATCAAATTAAATGGAGGGAAACTAGAAGCAATCCCATTAAAATCCGGGACAAGACAAGGTTGCTTCCTCTCTCCCTATCTATTTATTCAATATAGTACTCCAAGTTCTAGCTAGAGCAATTAGACAACAAAAGGAGATCAAGGGGATACAAATTGGAAAGGAAGAATTCAAAGTATCACTATTTGCAGATGATATGATAGTGTAAATCAGAAACCCCCAAAATTCCACCAGAGAACTCCTACAGCTGATAAACAATTTCAGCAAAGTGACAGAATATAAAATTAACTGAAACAAATCAGTAGCCTTCCTTCATATGAATGATAAATGAGCTAAGAAAGAAATTAGGGAAACAATACTCTTCACAATAGTCACAAATAATATAAAATATCTTGGGGTAACTCTAACCAAGCAAGTGAAAGATCTGTATGACAAGAACTTCAAATCCCTGAAAAAAGAAATCAAAGAAGACCTCAGAAGATGGAAAGATCTCCCATGATCATGAATTGGTAGGATTAACATAGTGAAAATGGCCATCTTACCAAAAGCAATCTACAGATTCAGTGTAATCCCCATCCAAATTCCAACACAATTCTTCACAGACATGGAAAGAGCAATTCTCAACGTTTTATGGATAAACAAAAAAATCCAGGATAGCCAAAAATTCTCAACAATAAAAGAATCTTCTAGGGGAAGTTTAGCCAAAATGCCCAACAGTGGGGAGAGGGAACTGCAAGAATCCATGTCCAGTCGATAGATGGGCTTCCAGAGGAGGGTTGGAGTTACTAACTAAAATTGACCCAGCATCGTTCCTGTCTAAAAGAACTGGAGGGATAAAAAACAAGAAAAGACTGAAGGAAAGGCAGTCCAATGATCAGCCCAACTTGGGATCCATCTCATGGGGGTGGGGGGGCACCAAGGGCTGACACTATTACTGATGCTATGATGTGCTTACAGACAGGAGCCTAGCATGGCTATTCTCTTAGATGTCCTTCCAGCAGTTAACTGAGGCAGATGCAGATACTTCCACCCAACAATTGAACTCAAGTCAGGGACCCTATGGTTGAATTAGGAGAAGGATTGAAGAAGCTGAAGGGGAAGATGACCCCATAGGAAGACAGCAGTCTCAACTAACCAGGACCCCAGGGAACTCCCAGAGACTGTTCCACCAACCAGGTAGCATACACTGGTCCCCTCCAGCACATATGTAGCAGAAGACTGCCTCGTCAGACCTCAGTGCGAGAAGATGTGCCTAATTCTGTAGAGACTTGAGGTCACAGGGAGCACCCTCATGGAGGTAAGGGGGAAGAGGAATGGGATGGGGAACTGTGGGAGTTGTACCAGGAAGAAGGGCAATGGCTGGAATGTAAATATAAAAAAATTTTTTTAAATCCCATTAAAAAAATACTATCACACAGGGACCAATGAACAGCCTGGAACAGGAGGCTTCTAGTTTAAGCCTGTGGTCTCTGCCACACCACCACATACCCAAATAGTGCAGGGAAAGAGCTACCCTCCCAGGAGTGTGGACAAGCTGGTGATTGGTGGTTAGGCTAGTACCTCTGCTCAGAGGGACCTGTCTGGAACCGCCAGGACACAGGGACCTACAAGCAGCCTGGGACAGCAGCCTTCTGGTTTTCTTCTGCAGCCTGGGACCTCAGTCTGTGCCACAGAGCTCCATAATCAAATAGCACTGGGAGAAATCTAGCATCTTTCCACAAACACAGCCCTACAAAGGATAATAGAAACACAAGGAAATGCCAACACAAGGAGGGAAACTACACCCTAGAAAAAGCAAGAAAGTAATCTTTTGTCAACCCCAAAAGAAGATAGCCACACAAATACAAATATAACATCAAAAATAACAGGATGCAACAATCACTATTTCTTAATATCTCTTAACATCAATGGACTCAATTCCCCAATAAAAAGAAATAGGCTAACAAACTGGATACATAAACAGGACCCAGCATTTTGCTGCATACAGGAAACGCACCTCCATGTTAAAGACAAACACTACCTCAGAGTAAAGGGCTGGAAAACAATTTTCTAGACAAATGGTCCCAAGAAAAAGTCAGGAGTAGCCATTCTAGTATCGGATAAAATTGACTTTCACCCAAAAGTCATCAAAAGAGATAAGGAAGGACACTTCATACTCATCAAAGAAAAAATCTACCAAGAAGAACTCTCAATTCTGAATATCTATGCTCCAAATGCAAGGGAACCCACATTCATAAAAGAAACCTTACTAAAGCTCAAAACACACATTGCACCTCACGCAATAATAGTGGGAGATTTAAACACCCCACTCTCATCAATAGACAGATCATGGAAACACAAACTAAACAGAGACAGAGTGAAACTAATAGAAGTTATGGACCCAATGGATTTAACAGATATCTATGGAACATCTCATCCTAAATCAAAAGAATATACCTTCTTCTCAGTACCTCATGGTACTTTCTCCAATACTGACCAAGTAATTGGGCACAAAACAAATCTCAACAGATATAAGAAATATTGAAATAATACCATTCCTCTTATCAAATCACTATGGATTAAGGATGGTCTTCAATGGCAACAAAACAACAGAAAGCCCATATACATATGGAAGCTGAACAATGCTCTACTCAATGGTGTACTTTGTCAAGGAGGAATGAAGAAACAAATTAAAGACTTCCTAGAATTTAATGAAAATGAAGATACAAGATACTCAAACTTATGGGAAACAATGAAAGCAGTGTTAAAAGGAAAACTCATATCTCTGAGTGCTTCCAAAAAGAAACTGGAGAGAACATACATGAGCAGCTTAACAGCACACCTGAAAGCTCTAGAACAAAAAGAAGCTAATACACCTAAGAGGACTAGAAGGCAAAAAAATAATCAAAATCAGGGCTGAAATCAACCAAGTAGAAACAAAAAGAACTATACAAAAAAAAAAAAAAAATCAACAAAACCAGGAGCTGGTTTTTTGAGAAAATCAACAAGCTAGATAAACAATTAGACAGACTAACCAGAGGGCAGGGAGACAGTACCCAAATTAACAAAATCAGAAATGAAAAGGGAGTTATAACAACAGAATCTGAGAAAATTAAAAAATATCATCAAATTCTAATACAAAAGCCTATACTCAACCAAATTGGAAAATCTGAATGAAATGGACAAGTTTCTAGACAGATACCAAAAACCAAAGTTAAGTCAGGATCAGATAAACCATCTAAACAGTCCCAATATGCCTAAAAAAATAGAAGCAGTCATTAAAAGTCTCCCAACAAAAAAGCCCAGGTCCAGATGGGTTCACTGCAGAATTCTATCAGACCTTCACAGAAGACCTAATACCAATACTCTTCAATCTATTCCATGAAATAGAAACAGAAGGAACACTGCTCAATTCCTTCTATGAGGCCACAGTTACACTGATACCAAAACCTCACAAAGACCCTACAAAGAAAGAAAACTTCAACCAATTTCCCTTATGAATATCGATGCAAAAATACTCAATAAAATTCTCGCAAACCGAATCCAAGAATACATCAAAATGATCATTCATCATGATCAAGTAGGTTTCATCCCAGGGATGCAGGGATGGTTCAATACCCAGAAATTCATCAATGTAATCCAGTACATGAACAAACTCAAAGAAAAAAACCACATGGTAATTTCATTAGATGCTGAAAAAGCACTTGTCAAAATTCAACATCCCTTCATGATAAAAGTCCTGGAATGATCAGGAATTCAAGGCCCATACTTAAACATAGTAAAAGCAATATACAGCAAACCAGTAGCCAACATCAAACTAAATGGAGAGAAACTCGAAGCAATCCCATTAAAATCGGGGACTAGGCAAGGTTGCCCTCTCTCTCCCTACCTATTCAATATAGTAATTGAAGTTCTAGCTAGAGCAATTAGACAACAAAAGGAGGTCAAAGGGATACAAATTGGAAAGGAAGAAATCAAAATATCACTCTTTGGAGAAGATATGATCGTATACTTAAGTGATACGAAAACCTCCACCAGAGAAATACTGCAGCTGATAAACAACTTCAGCAACGTGGCCAGATATATAATTAACTCAAACAAATCAGTATACTCGAAGGATAAACAGGCTGAGAAAGAAATTAGGGAAATGACACCCTTCACAATTGTCACAAACAATATAAAGTATCTTGGTGTGACTCTAACCAAAAAAGTGAAAAGATCTGTATGACAAAAACTTCAAATCTCTGAAGAAAGAAATCGAAGAATACCTCAGAAGATGGAAATATCTCCCATGCTCATGGATTGGAAGGATTAATATAATAAAAACGGCCTTCCTGCCCAAAGCGATCTACAGACTCAATGCAATTCCCATCCAAATTCCAACTCAATTCTTCATAGACTTAGAAAGAGTAATTCTCAAATTCATTTGGGAGAACAAAAAACCCAGGATAGCAAAAGCTATTCTCAACAACAAAATAATTTCTGGGGGAATCAGCATCCCTGACCTCAAGCTGTACTACAGAGCCATAGTGATAAAAACTGCATGGTACTGGTACAGTGGCAGGCAGGTAGATCAATGGTATAGAATTGAAGACCCAGAAATGAACCCACACACCTGCGGTCACTTGATTTTTGACAAAGGAGCTAAAACCATCCAGTGGAAAAAAGACAGCATTTTCAACAAATGGTGCTGGCTCAAGTGGCAGTCTACATGTTGAAGAATGCAAAATGATCCATTCCTATATAGATGAGAAATTGGGGAAAAGTCTTGAACACATGGGCACAGGAGAAAAGTTCCTGAACACAACACCAGTGGGTTATGCTCTAAGATGAAGAATCGACAAATGGGAACTTATAAAATTGCAAAGCTTCTGTAAGGCAAGGGACATGGTCAATAGGACAAAACGGCAACCAACAGATTGGGAAAAGATCTTTACCAATCCTACATCCGAAAGAGGGCTAATATCCAATATATACAAAGAACTCAAGAAGTTACATTCCAGAGAACCAAATAACCTTGTTAGCATTCTGCCTAAACTCCACCCCACAGTTACCTGGCGACAGCCAGGTATGCTCCTCCCCACAGTTTCCTGGCAACAATCAGGTGGGCCTGGCCCACTATAAAAGGGGCTACCTGCCCCTCCTCTCCCTCTTATCTCTTTCTCTTGCCTCTGTCTTGGATCTATTATCTCTTACCTCTCCTCATTCCCTTCCCCCTCTCTCCAAGTGGTCAAGGCCCACCTCTACCTCTCTATTTCTCTACTCTCTTCCTCTCTCTGCCTTTCTCTGCCTCTACTACCCTCTTAACTCTCCTCCTCATGCCCTAAATAAACTCTATTTCTATATTATATGTTTCCATGTGGTTGGTCCCTTAGGGGGAAGGATGCCTGGACTTGGGCCTGCTGAGGCACACACCCTTCCCCCATACCTCCCTACCTCCCTATACCTCCATAACATATATATCTACATATTTTTATAAACATGTCAAACCTTATCAAAAAATGGGGAACAGAGCTAAACAGAATTCTCAACTGAGGAATCTCTAAGGGGTGATAAGCATCTAAAGAAATGTTCAACATCCTTTGTCATCAGGGAAATGCAAATCAAAACAACCCTTAGATTCCACTGGTGAGGCCCCGGTGCTCCCTGGGACTGAACCACCAACCAGAGAATGCATATGGAGGGGCACATATTGTTGGCCTCATATGTGGCAGAGGAGGGCCTTTTTGGCCTTCCGTGGGAGGAGAGGCCCTTGGGCCTGAGAGTGTTAGATGCTCCAGTGCCGGGGAACCAACAGGGTTAGGATTTTTCTGATTAACCTATGTAGTACCATTTTGCATTTGAGTTAGACTTGGAGTGATTGTAGGTCTAAGTCCCTGCTCCTGAGAAGTAACTGAAGGCTTCCCAGAGACCAGGCATCTCTGTTATGGTTGAGCAATTAAGCAGTAAAGATAAATGGCCAGCAGTTAAACAGTAAAGATAGTTGCTATGACAATGTATCCTATCTGTGCAAGGAATTTCATTTACAGAAGATTGTATCGATTCATGGAATTTCCTCCCACCCCTGCTGCCTCCCTGCTCTTCTTTATATGAACTATGTATAGAACAAAGGCTATTCAGAGCTAGATCAGAATACAGACTTGCTCTCATTTCTCATGTCTCTTGTCTTTCGTTCATTAGTCCCCTCCTTAGGTTCACATTGATGACCCCGCAGGCCTGGGCAATTGGGCCCAGTGTTTGGGGCTTGAGGATTGGGAAATCTGACGAATGCCATTCATGGAAATCTGGCCAGTCACTTTTCATTGGAATCGACATGTCAGGATTCTGTCCTGGGATTGCCACAGAGTGACCCGTCTGTGAGACTGATCAGGTGTGGAGGTGAGTGAGTGGCACAATCATGGGACAAGCATTGAATAAGCATGACTTATCCATACAGGGTCTCAAGGAGTCCCTCAAGACAGAAGAAGCTAGGGTGAAAAAGAAAGATTCGAAAAAATTCTTTGACTTCATAGGAGATGTCTGTCCGTGGTTCCGAGGGTACTATTAATGAAAAAAGATGGAATAGAGTGGGAGATTGCTTACAAGAATTTTATGAGACATTCAGGCCAGAGAAAGTGCCTGTTCAGGCATGTTCTTATTGGAACCTTATTCATGATGTCCTTAAAATTTATAATCGCTCTCCTGACATCCACGAAGTTGTTAAAGAAGGCGAAAAAGTCTGTGATTCAGTCTCCATCTCCATACCAGAGCCTGAAGCTCCAATAGCCTCCATGGAACCACCTAAAGACGCCTCCTGTGAGGAGGGGGTTCAAAAAAGGCCTATTAAAGATATTTACCCTTCTCTTAAGACCCTTAAATCTCCATCATAAAATGACCCTATGAAGGGTCTTGTTTCAGAAGTATTGATCACTTTAGAGGTAGAGGCTGCCAAATATCACAATCCTGTCTGGCCTCCCTATCTTTCTTCATTTCCTTTTAGACCTCCCCCTTATGCTCATAATATTCCAGTTTGTGCACCCATTTTCAATTCACCTGTTATTGCTATAAATATTGATTCTGCCAAGGTTGCCCTTTCACAAGAAATTGCCTCCTTGAGGGGCCTGCTCCAACAGCAGAGGGAACACCTAACCCTAATTAAAGAATTACGTGCACTTGATCTAGAATTGGCCACATCTGGGACCTCTCCCCCTACTTATCCCACTATACCCCAACCTCAAAAAGTAAAACAGAAGTTCCCCAAACCACTAAACTTTAAAAAGATGAAACATAAATCTACACAGATGGTCTCCTTGGCTTTTTCTGTTACACAATGCAAGCAAAAGAGACTGTTCGCTCTGAGGAGGGAAACCAGACTGACAGTTCAGGAGATCATATAACAGACCCTTCTCTGGCTCAAAAAGCGCCTGACAATAACAATGAGGCCTCCAGAGAATCTAGAAGCGAGGAGGAGGAGGAAGATGAGGGAGAGGAAGATGAGGGAGAGGAAGGTAGAGGGGAGGCTGACGAGGAGGTGGTCCCTGGTCAGTGGTATCACCACCTTGGATTCAAACATATAAAGGAATTAAAAACGGCTATTTCTCTTTATGGGCCAGTGGCACCCTTTACAGTGTCAATTGTTGAGACCTTAAGTGACTGTTGTCTCACCCCTAATGATTGGTACCTTCTTGCCCACACCACCCTGTCTGGGGGTGATTATGTCTTATGGAAAACTGACTTTGTGGAGTATTTTAGAGAAACGACAGCCCACAATAATAAAGTAAAAACTCAAAAACTTGGACTAGAGACAAGTTTCTCGGGCGAGGCCCTTATAATTCAAATGAGAGACAGGCAAGATTTCCCCTTGGCCTTTTATCGCAAATCCAGAATGCTGGCATTAAAGCCTGGAAACGACTTCCCCCTAAGGGATCGGTAACTACTTCCTTAGCTAAGATCCGCCAAGAGCCTGACAAACCTTACAGTAATTTTATAAGCCATCTTACTGATACAGCTGAGAGACTCGTGGGACGAGATGAAAACGAAAGCGAATTTATCAAACACCTTGCTTTTGAAAATGCGAATCCCACTGCCAAGCCACTATAAGACCTCACTGTAGTAGCAAAAAATCTCTGATTATATCCGACTTTGTGCAGGTATCGGTTCCGCTCATGCAATCAGTCTCGCCATTGGAGCTGCCCTTAAAAATACAGCCCAGAGCGACCAGTCTAAAACCTGTTTTAACTGCAGACAGCAGGGCCATTTTTCTAGGGAATGTAAGGTTCCTAAGACTGAACAACAACACCGCCCACCTCCAAACTCCCTTTGTCCAAGAAAGGCAAGCACTGGGCCTCGGAATGTTGCTGTAAGACCTTTGCCCAGTGTAATTCCCTGCCTCCAGTACAGGGAAACTTCCAGAGGGGTCAGCCCCTGGCTCCACAACACAGACCAGCCCCTGGGGCTGTTAGGTTTGTCCCCCAAACATCAGGCCCTCAGGCTCAGGTGTTGACTCCCTCCCCGGAGCCACTGCAGGCAGCACAGGATTGGACCTCTGTTCCTCCACCAACACAATACTAACACCTGAGATGGGAACACAGGTTCTATGTACTGGAGTCTTTGGGCCCCTGCCTCCCGAAACTTTTGTTCTTCTCAGCTGCACCAGCTCCATTCTTCAGGGTTTAAATGTGTTTCCTGGGGTAATTGATAATGATTATACAGGAGAAACAAAAATTCTGGCCTCATCCACTTCTGGTCCCCTAAACATAAAATCAGGACAGAGAATTGCACAGCTGCTATTGATTCCCTCACTCATCCTAATCAAAACGTTTTTTGAAAATTTAGGGGCATAAATAATTTTGGCTCCTCAGACACTTATTGGATTCAACAAATTACCCAAGATAGGCTCCTACTTAAATTAAAATTTGATGGCAAGGTTTTTGAGGGCCTTATAGATACTGGGGCAGACGATACAATAATCTTTGAAAAACAATGGCCTTCTACATGGCCCCTCATGGCTTCCTTGACCCACCTCAAGGGCATTGGACAGACTTCCAATCCTCAACAAAGTTCCAAGATTCTTGCTTGGTCTGGTGAAGAGGGCAACAATGGCACTGTTCAACCTTATGTTGTGCTGTGTCTTCTAGTTAATCTCTGGGGCAGAGACATCCTTTCCCAGCTAAATCTTATAATGTGTAGCCCTAATGAGGTTGTAACCCAACAAATGTTGAATCTAGGGTTCTGCCCCGGGCAAGGGCTAGGAAGGAATAAAAGAACCCATTTCTATAGTGCAGAAGACTGATTGTTCAGGACTAGGCTCAGAAAATTTTTCCTAGGGGCTGTTGACATCCCTGTACCCCATGCAGATAAGATCACTTGGAAATCTGATAATGTTGTGTGAGTTGATCAATGGCCGATGACTTCTGAAAAATTGGCTGTGGTGACTTTGTTAGTACAGGAACAACTTGCTGCTGGTCACATAGAACCTACTACCTCCCCCTGGAATACCCCTATCGTTGTTATAAACAAAATATCTGGCAAATGGAGATTGTTACAAGATCTGAGAAAAATAAATGAAAACATGGTCGTCATGGGGGCTTACAGTCCGGTTTACCCATACCTGTGGCCATCCCTGCTAGATTACACGGTGATAATAGATCTTACAGACTGTTTTTTCACCATCTCTCTGCATCCAGGGGACAGACAGCAGTGGTTTGCCTTTAGCTTACCGGCTGTTAATTTCAAAGGACCCATGCCTCGTTTCCAATGATGAGTTCTCCCTCAGGGTATGGCTAATAGTCCAACTCTCTGCCAGAAGTTTGTTGCTCAGATAATTGATCCCTTTCATGATGCATGGCCATCCCTTTACATTGTCCACTACATGGATGATATCCTTTTAGCAGGACCAGTTGGGACCCAGTTTCTTTATTGCTGTCAAGAGTTATCACAAAAATTGACAGCCAGGGGGCTCTAAATTGCTCCGAATAAAATTCAATTAGAAGACCCTTACTTTTATTTAGGTTTTGAACTTCAGCATCAAATAATTATTACTCAAAAACCATATCTTAAAATAGGTCATTTAAAAACGCTTAATGATTTTCAGAAGTTGTTGGGAGATGTTAATTGGATTAGGCCCTATATTAAACTCACCACTTAAACCTTTCTTTGATATTTTAAAAGGTAATCCTGATCCCTCCTCTACTTGAGTCCTTACCCCTGAGGCTCTACAAGCCCTCCAGGTGGCCCTCCTAGGGCCATCCAGACCCAGGGAGTTTCCTTCACCTCTTATGACAGACCCTTTTCACTTATTGTTTGCGCTACGTCGCACACACCCACAGGTGTTTTTTTGGCAATACGGTCCTCTTTTGTGGGTCCATCTTTCTATTTTCCCCTAGAGAATTCTCATGCCATATACCTCTTTAGTAGCAGAATTGCTTTTGTTAGGTCGAAAGCAAAGTTGCCAGTTTTTTGGCAGAGATCCAGATAAGATAATTGTACCTTACTCAAAGGAGCAAATAGATTGGCTAATGCAGACTACTAATGATTGGACTGTTGTCTGTTCCTCTTTTATGGGAGTTATAGATAATCATTATCTTGCTGATAGGCTTCTTCAATTTGCAAGAGTACATCCCTTTTTGCTCCCTAAGATTACTTCCTCCCACCCTATAGCTGACGCTGGTTTGGTTTTTACTGATGGCTCTTCCAATGGAGTGGCAGCTTTTGTTGTCAATGGACACACAGGTCTATTAAGTCCCCCTATTTATGTGCTCAGCTTGTGGAGCTTTATGCGGTAATACAGGTTTTTCAGTTGTTGATGGATTGCTCCTTTAACTTGTATACTGATAGTGCCTATGTAGCCAACTCCATTCCTGTTTTGGAAACTGTCCCTTACATTAGGCCCTCCACAAATGCTGCCCTTCTGTTCCTTCAGCTTCAAAGATTAATCATGTCCAGGCAATATCCCTTTTATATTGGACATATTAGAACACATTCTGACCTGCCTGGTCCCTTGTCTGAAGGGAATGCTTGCGCTGATGCTACCACGTGCTTTGTTCTCCCCGTTCTTACAGATTTGGTTACAAAGGTGACACAGGCTCATGCCTTACATCATCTAAATACCCAAACTCTGCAGCTTCTCTTAAGCTGACTTGTAAACAAGCATGCCAGATTGTCAAACAATGCCCTGCTTGTATCACGTTACTTCCTGTCCCCCATCTTGGAGTTAACCCTTGAGGTCTGGTCCCAAATGAGATTTGGCAGATGGATGTTACACATTTTGCTGAATTTGGCAAGCTTAAATATATTCATGTCACAATTGATACCTTTAGTGGATTCATTTTTGCCTCTCTACAAACTGGTAAGGCTGGTAAAAATGTCATTGCTTATGTGCTGAACTGCCTTTCTGTTATGAGCAAGCCTAGGATAATTAAAACCCATAATGGTCCTGGTTATACTGGAACTAAGTTTCAACAATTCTGTTCTCAACTACAAATCAAGCATGTCACAGGCATCCCTTATAATCTCCAGGGACAAGGCATTATTGAGCATGCACATCAGACACTAAAAACTGCCTTTCAAAAATTAAGAAACAGTAAGTTATATCCCACAAAAGGATCTCCTAGGAATATTCTGAATCATTCATTGTTTGTGCTTAATTTTTAAAATTTGGATGTGAATGGAAAGCCAGCTGCTAACTGCCTCTGGTACCCAAAGACCGATAAAGACTTTGCCTTGGTCATGTGGAGAGATCCACTCACTTACAAATGGAATGGACCAGATCCAGTCCTTATATGGGCCAAAGGATCCCCTTGTATTTATGATCCAAAAGAAGGAGCAGCACGATGGTTGCCTGATAGATTGGTGAAGCATATTGACACTCCCTGGGAAGTCGATACAAAAGAACAATAAAAAATAATCCAGGGGAAAACGGCTTCCCTGAGATGTCCCCTTTTTCTCTTTCTTTCCAGGCCTTCAAAAAATGAATTCCATGGGACTGAGAAGTCTGGTCTTCTTGACAACCTTTGATACCTCTGATTATGGGAGAGACAAACATTCATCAACCCTTCAACACCTGGCTGATAATAAATGGGGAAGGTGATGTTGTTTGGAGCACTTCAAAGGTCACACACCCCAATATCTGGTGGCCTGAGCTTTATCCAGACCTTTGCAAATTAGCCATGGGTACCCTAGCTAACTGGGACTTAGAGGGATATCATGAACAACAAAAGGCATCCTCTTCTCCTTCTCCTCCTGGGAGGCATGGCCTTGATCCATGGGGAGGCTGTGGCCCAAAGGATAGAAGCATGCTTAGGGTGCTTCCTTTTTACATCTGCCCTGGTTTCTATAGAAGCCGCACCTTAAATCCACAGTGTGGGGGCAAGGCAAAATACTTCTGCCGTAACTGGGGCTATGATACTTATTGGAAGTCCTCCTCTTCATGGGACTATATTAAGGTAACTGCCAATTATACACATCATAAAACCGGAGACCAGGGCTGGACAAATGTAGATGATTGTTCTATGTGGTGCCACCTGCTACATATTCAATTCACTGAACCAGGAAAAAGGTACAAAAATTGGGCAAATGGAATCACCTGGGGCCTGAGGCTATACAAAGAATGCTATGATCACTATGATGATGGCGTAGTCTTCACCATAAAAGTCACAAACATGCCTGCCAGGGGCTGATAAACCAGCAAAATCCGTAGGGCCTAATCTTGTCTTAAACCCCTCCCTTACTGTAATAAAGACTCCCAGTCCCCCTCCCACAGATGGAACTCCTGTTACTGCTCAACACCTTAAAGAAGGCCTAGAGCTTGATACTTGCCAGTTTATTTTAGAAATGATCAATCAAACCTTTGGTGGGCTCAATCATTCCCTCCCTGAGCTTACCCAGTCTTGTTGGTTGTGCTATCACTCTGATCCCCCTTTTTATGAAGGGATTGCAATAGTTATGAATGTTTCTGAGACTCAGGATGCTTCAATGTGTAGATGGAATCAACAGGGAAATGCTAAGCTGACCCTGAGCACAGTCTCTGGCCAAGGACTGTGCATAGGCAACATAATTCCCTCCACCCATGCCCATCTTTGCAATAAGATATTTCCTGTTCCTTCCTCTTCCACATATCTTCTTCCTTCCGATGATACCTGGTGGGCGTGTAGTGATGGCCTTACACCTTGCATCTACATTCCCAATCTAAGATCCAATGATACCTCTTTTTGTGTACTTGTACAGCTCATACCTCGCCTAACTTATTATACAACCAATGATTTTGCTCAGCCGTGGGATCCCGTAACTGATTGTGCCCTGCTTAGAACAACATGTGAAGTCATAACGGCAGTTACACTATCCATCCTCTTTGGCCTTGGTGCCACCGGTGCCGGGACAGGCATAACTTCTCTAGTTTTTTTCCAGCAGACATTACACTGACCTGTGACGAGCTATTGATCAAGATATAGAGAGGCTTGAGACTGGTATTACCAACTTAGAAAAATCCCTTGTCTCTCTGTCTGAAGTGGTTCTACAAAACTGAAGAGGGCTCAACCTGCTTTTCCTCCAACAGGGGGCACTTTGTGTGGCCCTAAATGAAGAATGTTGCTTCTACACAGATTATACTGGTGTAGTCAGGGACAGTATGGCTAAGGTCAGAGAGGGGTTAGAACAGAGGAAAAAACAAAGAGAACTAGATGAGGGCTGGCTTAGAAATTGGTTCTCTGCCTCCCCATGGCTCACCACCCTTCTTTTCTCCCTCCTGGGACCCCTAGTTGGATTTTTCCTCTTACTTGCTTTTGGCCTGTGGGCTTTTAATCACCTTACAGGTTTTATTAAGCATCAGATTGATACTCTGGTATCTCAACCCATACAGGTCCATTACCATCTCCTTTATCTGATTGATTAGGGCATTGATGTCCCTGAGGTGAGTGAGGCTTCCATGGGAGCTGCATAAAACTCAGATTTATGCATGCCTACTTGTGAGCGTGGTCACCAGAAGAGATGCAAGGCAAAGCATTACAATGGGAAGACCATGTATTCTGTTTCTGAGTCCCCTGTGGAGAAAACCTGATTGCATAGAGGTTGGTGTCCAGAGGTGTCACTTAACCATTGTTACAGTAGAGACCTTGGCCCTCTCCTCCTCAAAAAGACATCACTTAAGACAATTGCTGGCTGGAGAGATGGTTCAGCGGTTAAGAGCACCGACTGCTCTTCCAAAGGTCATGAGTTCAAATCCCAGCATCCACATGATGGCTCACAACCATCCGTAATGAGATCTAATGCCCTCTTCTGGGGCTGTCTGAAGACAGCTACAGTGTACTTACATATAATAATAAATAAATAAATCTTGCCAGGCAGTGGTGGCACATGCCTTTAATCCCAGCATTTGGGAGGCAGAGGCAGGCGGATTTCTGAGTTCGAGGCCAGCCTGGTCTACAGAGTGAGTTCCAGGACAGCCAGGACTACACCGAGAAACCCTGTCTCAAAAATAAATAAATAAATAAATAAATAAATAAATAAATAAATAAATAAATAAATAAGACAACCGCCGAAGAAGCAATTAGGAGTATCAAGTCAATACTCCCCCTCTCTGGTTAAAAACCAGCCGTCTTTTAGACGGAACCTTGTTCATTCACTAACCTCCACACAGAGCATAAAATAAATAAAAAGGGAGGAGATGCCAGGAACCAACAGGGTTAGGATTTTTCTGATTAACCTAGGTAATGCCACTTTGTATTAGAGTTAGGCTTGGAGTGATTGTAGGCTTAAGTCCCTGCTCCTGAGAAGTAACTGAAGGCTTCCCAGAGACCAGGCATCTCCATTATGGTTGAGCAATAAGCAGTAAAGATATTTGACTAGGCATCTCCTTTATGGTTGAGCAATTAAGTAGTAAAGATAAATAGCCAGCAGTTAAGCAGTAGTTGCTATGACAATGTATCCTATCTGCACAAGGAATTTCATTTACAGAAGACTGTATTGCTTCCTGGAATTTCCTCCCACCCCTGCTGCCTCCCTGCTCTTCTTTATATGAACTATGTATAGAACAAAGGCTATTCAGAACTTGATCAGAATTCAGACTTGCTCTCATTTCTCATGTCTCTTGTCCTTCATTCGTGAATCCCCTCCTTAGGTCCACGTTGATGACCCCGCGGGCCAGGGCACCCCAGTATAGGAGAATACTAAGGAGGGAAGATGGGAGTGGGTGGGTGGGTGGGGGAAATACCCTCATGGATGCAGGGGAGAGGAGATGGGATTGGGGGAGATTCCAAAGGGGAGACCTGGAAGGGGAAAACATTTGAAAAATAAATAATGTATCAAAAAATTCCTATTACACATAAAAGTAGGGCAAAACCAACCAACAGAAAGAAAAGAGCTGAACAGAATGCACTAGAGTCAGAAACCTACTTGTTTGCACATTTGGGAATCCCACAAAACACTAACCTGGAAGTCATAATATAAATTCAGAAGACTTTGTGCAGACCTATGCATCCTGCCTCAGTCTCTTCGAGTTCACATCAGCTTTGCTCAGTTGATTTAGAGGGCCTTGTTTCCTTGGTGTCTTCTATCCTCTGTGGATATTTCTTTTTTTCCACCTCTCTTTCCACAGGATTCCCTGAGCTCTGAGGGGAAGGATTTGATGGAGGTGTCCCACTTAGAGCTGAGGGTTCCAAAGTCTCTCTCTGTGTAATGTCTGGATGCAAGACTCTAAATTTATTTCCATCTGCTGCAAAAGGAGCTTCTCTGATGCCAGTTGAGGAAGGCACTGAACTATGAGTATGCCAGAATATCATTACAAGACATTTTATCACTACAAATTTTTCTTTTGTTTTTTAAAACCAGTGTTATTTGGGTTTTCCCTAGGACCCTGAACTAGTTTCAGATTATTGGTAGCTTAAACATTATTGGGTATGGATTCTATTTCATGAAGTAGGCATTAAGTGAGATCAATAATTGGTTGGTTACACGAATAAGCTTTGTGCCACCATTGCCTTAGCATATCTTGCAGGTAAGTACACCATTATAGATAGTTTTTGATGGCTTACTGTTAAGGTTTCTCTTTTCCTAGCATGCAGAGTACCTCTTCCTGTACCAAAGACACTGGAATAGAGGGGTGAAGGTTCTATACAGGCATCAGCTTAGCATCCCCATGTTCAACAAATTGTGTAGGTGTTGTTTTCAGTAATAGGTCTTGCTGTCAGTTTTGGTAGAGCAACCTATAGTCTTGGAAACAGTCTGAGTTGTTTGGGCATTCCTGTTGGGCTCCTTTGGACAACAGCTCAGTTAGATATAGCCTAACCCCAGTACTGGAGGCTTGGTTTGGTGACAAAAGATTGCCAGTTGGAAATCTGTCTCCCTCATTATTTGGCAATTTAATTTAGATTTCCTTCATATAAGTATATATTTTAGGAGGTTTCTATTGTATTAGGTTTCTATGTTACCCCTCAAATTTCCCATAAATTTGGTCATCTCCTGCCTGATTTCTTCCCATTCCTCCCTTGCTCCTCTCACTCCCCACTTGATATTCCCATTTCATAACTTCCATGGTTCTATGGATTATAGTTTGGTTATTGACTTAAGAGCTAATATCTGCATATAAGCCAATATATACCATATTTGACTTCCTGGGTCTGGGATACCTTACTCAGGGTGATTGTTTTTCTAGATCTATTTATTATCTGCCAATTTCATTTAGTTTTTAAACAGCTGAGTAAACTAGACTGTGTAAATGTAACATATTTTCTTCATCTATTCTTCTGTTGAGGGACATCTAGGCTGTTTCCAGTTTCAGGCTATTATGAATAGAGTAACACTGAACAAGTGTCATTGTGAAAGAATGAAGCATCTTTTGGGCATATGCCCAAGTGTTGTATAGCTGGCCTTGAGGTATATTGATTCTCAACTTCCTGAGAAACCACTGATTTTCATAGTGACTGTATGTGATTGCATAACCAAAACAAGCAATATGTGACTGTTCCTCTTACTTCATATACTTGCCAGGATGAACTGTCTCCTGTTTTGTTAATCTTAGCAATTATGCAGGTGTAAGATGAAATCTCACAGTAATTTTTATTTGCCTTTCTCTATTGGCTAAGGATGAAAAACATTTCTTTAAGTGTTTCTCAATCACTTGAGTTTGCTCTATTGAGAATTCTCTTCTTGAATCTATATCTAAATTTTATTGGTATATTTCTTTTCTTAATATCTAATTATTGAGTTCTTTATATATTTTGGATATTATCCATTTATTTATCTATCTACATTAATTTATTTATTACAGTCCCTCTATCTCCTTTCCACCAAGTCCCACCCATATACCCCTCCATCACTGCTTTACTCCTTCTGTGCCAATGAGTTCAAAGCTATTCCCCCACTTTCTCTTCTATTAGGTTCTGTGTAACTGGTTTTGTGTTGAGTTCTTTGAACTATTTGGACTTGAGTTTTGTGCCAGGTGATGATTATAGATCTATTTGCATCCTTCTACTAGCAGATATCCAGTTTGGCCAGTATCAATGTTGAAGATGCTGTTTCTCCCCCCTCCCCGTGTATATTTCTGGCCTCTTTATCAAAATCAAGTGTCCATGGATGTATTAATTAGGGTTCTCTAGAGTCACAGAACTTATGGAATATCTCAAGATATTTAGGGAATTTATTGTTATGACCTACAGTCTGTAGTCCAGCTAACCAAACAATGGGCTATGAATGGGAAGTCTAAGAATCTAGGAGTTGCTCAGTCTCATGAGACTAGTTTTTTCAGTTGGTCTTCTGTGTAAGTTGGAATTCTGAAGAAGCAAGATGTACTGGCAACTAAGTGCAAGCAGGGGAATAAGACTAAATTTTCCCTCTTCTGATGTCCTTAAATAGGCCTCCAGCAGAAGGTATGGCCCAGATTAAAGGTGTGTACCACCATTCCTGGATTTGGAACTTGCTTTTGGCTCTGGGCTGGCCTTGAACTCAGAGATCTACTTGTCTCAGTCTCCTGGGATTAAGGCATGTACTACTTTGCTTGGGCCTAAGCTATTCATGGCCACCATGCCTCAAGATTTGGATCAAAAGTATATGTCATTCCATATCAAGATCTGGGTCAGAAACCTGTGTCTTCCAGCCTCAAGATCTGGATCACAGGTGTGCCCTCCATTTCTGGATTTTAGTTCATTCCAGCTGACAACTATGAGTAGTCATCGCAAGTAGATATTAGCTGTTAAGTAAATGATAATCAAGTGTAATTCACAGACCCACTGAGGTTAGGTAAAGAGGAGGGATGCTTGGATCTTCCTGGGGAAGGGAAATAGGATAGATTTTGCAAGTAGACTGGTGGTTGGTGGGGAAAGGAACAGGAGGGATCAGGTTGTCAGGGGGGAAAGAACAGAGAGAAAGAGTGTGAGGAAAGATAGCTAGAATTAGCAAGTATTGTGTGTGTGTGTGTGTGTGTGTGTGTGTGTGTGTGTGTGTGTGTGTGTGTGTGCGTGTTTTGATGTGGAAGCCAAGTTCAGTGGAACCTACCTGGAATCTGTGAGGGTGATCACGCTAGTGAAGATTTCTAGTAATGGAGGCTACAGAATCTGAACTGTCCGTCTTCTTAGCCAGGTAAATTTCTAGTGGTGTGACTGGGCTGCATTTCATTTTAAATTCGTTTCCCCTGTACCTCTTCTTAAAGAGTTCACCTCTCTTTAATATATAATTAATTTTCAATTAAAAATATCAAAACTAATAAGAAATAAAGCTAGGCATCTTGGGAGACATGAGGGAATTAAATATAAAAAAATGAAATACAGGGGAAAGAAAAGAGAGGGACAAGAATAAGAAACAAATAATAATAATAATAATAATAATAATAATAATAATAATAATAATTAATAATAATAATAAAGAATTATGATACAAATAAACCTACAAAAATACAGTTGAGTCTGTTTTGTGTTGGCCATCAACTACTGTGCATGGAGCCTTCCATTATGTGTGGTTTGTATACTTTGTGTATTGGCTGGTTTTGTCTGTCAACTTGACACAAGCTCAAGTTATCACAGAGAAAGGAGCCGTCCTTGAGGAAATGCCTCCATGAGATCCAGCTGTAAGACATTTTCTCAATTAGTGATCATGGGTGGGAGGTCCCATTGTGGGTGGTGTCATTCCTGGGCTGGTAGTCTTAGGTTTTATAAGAAAGAAAGCTGAGCAATCCAAGGGAAGCAATCTAGTAAGCAACATGGTCTCTGCATCAGCTACTGCCTCCAAGTTCCTGCCCTGTTTGAGTTCCCATCCTGACTTTCTTTGGTGATGAAAAGCAATGTGGAAGTGTAAGCTAAATAAACCCTTTCCTCCTCAACCTGCTTCTTGGTCATCATGTTTTGTGCAGGAGTACAAACTCTGACTAAGACACCCTGTAAGACTCTACTAGAAAAAACTAATTTATTTTTGCTCTGTAATAGGTTATCAACTGGATAGCTTCTGGGTAGGGATGGGGCTTATGTCTATTGCCCATCTCAGTGCTGAGATCCCATCTGGCATATACCTTTGCAGGCCTAGTGCATGCTGACACAGTCTGTGTGCTCCTATGTGTGTCAGTCCTGTTGTGTCTTAAGGCTGTTTTTTTCCTGGTGTCTTCCAGCATTATTGGCTCTTATAATTTTTTTACCTCCTCTTCTATGGAGTTCCTTGAGCACTGAGGGGGAAGAATTTGATGGAGACATCCCATTTCATGTTGCAAGGTCTCACACTCTCTACACTTTGTCGAGTTATGGATCTATTTGATCCCATCTACTGCAGAAGAAAATCTCCCAGACGAAAAGCTGTCAATGTAGATAAAACATTTCAGCAAGTTTGTTTGTTTTAAACACATGCAGTACTATAATAAACATCAAAGTTATATTTAACTTTAAATAATTTAATTAAATCAAGATATTTTTAATAAAAACAACTGTGTAATTCTTATGAATCGTCTCACATTTATGTGTTAGCTTCCCATTAGAACCATATCCATTGGTTGTTCACCTAATATGATTTAAACACTATGGGTTATATTGGGTGGTAATATCTTAGATTCTCATGACAATGTAACTTAATTGGAAGATAGAAATGGATTTTAACAATAAAGAAGAGTGATTTTGGACTTGAATGAATCTTATTTTATGAAATACTACATGAAGACAACACTCAAACAACATTTACAAGGGTAGTTTTTGTTCCATAGTTCACTATCAAAATTCACATTTTTATTCCCTTGGTTTTATGATAAATATTTCAAATAGGAAGTTTCTGACTTTGAATGGATGTGTGTATAAAAGACAGCTATTAATGATACCTAGAAGTTAGAGTGTGCTGACAACAACCGTTTTCCTAGGACTCTCTTCAAAGCCACACTGACCTCTTTATTTATTAGACTGTAGATTAGAGGATTCAGAGCTGGGGTTACAATTGTCTACAAAAAGGAGAGTATATTTTCTTGTTTGGAACTGTGGTAGGAACCTGGCAGGATGTACATGACTGTGAGAGACTCATAGTACATCCCAACCACAGTCAGGTGGGAAGAGCAGGTAATAAGTGCTTTCTTTCTGCCCTCATTTGAGGGCATTTTAAGCACAGTGAACATAATTAGTGAGTAGGAAGCTAGGATGGCAGCAAGAGGAGGAATGAATAAGGTCACACCCATCAAATAAACCATGAGTTCATATCTGGAGGTGTCTGCATAGGCCAGTTTCAGCAGTGGAGGGATCTCACAGAAAAGGTGTCTAATCTTTCAGGATTTTCAGAATGGATACTGCATAGTATAGATGGTATATCTAAGGGCACTCAGAGAAGCTGGAATCCAGGAGATGGCCACCATAATCCAGCAGATGCTTGGCCTTGTGAAGATCATTTAGTTCAATGGATGACAAATGGCCACATACCTGTTATAAGCCATGAAGGCCAGAAGGAGGTCCTCTGCACTACCCAGTGCCAGTTCCAAGAACATCTGAAGGGCACAATCATCAAAGGTGATGGTGTTGTCTTTGAGCAGAAAGTCCCTGACAGCTTTGGGACTGATGATCAAGGTGAGAAGAAGGTCCATGAGAGATAGCTGCCCAAGCAAGAGGTCCATAGGAACATGGAGGTTGGTATCCATAGTGATGACCAGGATCAGCATTCCATTGTTGGTCAGTGCCAACATGTACCAGGCAGCGATTGTAGCACAGAGCAGTTCAGGAGAGCCACTGTCATCCAGAATCCCCACCAAGATGAAGCCACTTCCCAAGGTGGAGTTCCAGGGCTCCATTTGGTGTGGTCTCTTTAGTTGCCTAGAAACAGTTGACTCAGTTTAGTTTTCCTACTATGGACCTACTTTTGTAAAACTGGAGGCCTCTGAGGGTATGCAATATGACTATCATAAGATGTTATTTTCCTCCTACTAAATAGCTGTGATTCTTGTTTTCCAAATTTCTAGTTCTTAATTGTATCTTGACAAAAATTTTGCCTCTGCATAGAAGAAGTATATAGTAATACCTAAACACCATGATATTCCTTTATGAAATACTGATCAGGACATTAAACTTTCAGAAATGTATTTCCTAGAAAAGTTAAATTATCTTTTGTGTTAAGCTTAAAAAAATATTCTGGCATGCATGTTCTTTAGCATTATATTTGGATAATGGCTTAAATACTCCAGTTTTTCATAGGTGTGTTTAAATATATATTCCCACAGTGGTTCAGAGATGTGATTTCAATACATTACTTCCACAAAATTTCTCACATTTCTTGGTTTTGTTTGTATGTACTTAAATGGGATATTTCTATGTATCCAAGGGTCACCTCATTTGATAGTGCTCTTGTCTGGACTTTCTGAGTGCTGGGATTTCAAGCATGCATCAAACTGCTCATATCTTCTACATTTCATAATCCAACATGTTTATAGTGAATCTATTAAAAGAAGATAAATTTGCTTAGCTTAGTTATCTATGTTGCTCAGCCCCACCATCTCCACAAGTCTTGAGAGGACTATTAAGTGTCAGAAACTAGACTATAGTACTGAGAAAAATTGTTGCTTTTAGACTTAAACTTTTATGATCAATTCAAACATATTTGTTTTACCATATTAATATTCAACGAGAGCATGGAATGATACAGAATTACAACACATGGATCTTTTCACAGAATCAAGAGTCTGTTTGTTTTAGAGAAATGGTGAAAGTAACTATGGAACAGCTAGTTGTTGTTGTATTTAGGCCCAACAATCCTAGCCCAATATTGCCTTTAGCCTTGATGCTTACTTTCCCCCCTGCAAGTATGAACCACATCCAGTAGATAGAAGGGGTGCACGGATATGGAAACAAATCAAGCTTTTTCTGGAAAACTGCTGTTGATGCATGTTTCCCAAACTCATATAGAAGGTAACAAGGAGAAGGTGTCTGAGATTGACAGTTGCCACTGCTGTATATCATGTCAGGTGAAGCCAACTCCAAGTGTAGAGTGAAAGATATGAAAATAAAGCATTCTTCTATGATGTAGCCACATCATAGCATATCTATCTATATATGAATCTACACACACACACACACACACACACACACACACACACACACACACATACACACACACACAAACACAGAGACAGACACACATATGTGTGTGCTTGTGTGTGTGTGTGTGTGTGTGTGTGTGTGTGTGTGTGTGTGTGTGTGTGAAATAAATATAGACATCTCATTAGCTTCCATTGTCTACACTAGGGGATATTAGTACCATAAGAGGTAAAGGTTTGAGAACATGGAATAAGTGTCAATTCATGTGGTCTTTTTAGGGCATTTCTAACTCTCTAATTATTATTGGAAGCTTTGTTGTCTACAGACTCTGGAGACAGGTATTGAGAGTACTATTAGGAAGAAAGTGCCCATATCTAGATTCTAACACAGACTTTAATCCTTCATAATCCTTCCTTTTTAGCATTCAAAAAAATCTGAATGAAAGATTGGAAGGTCAATGGAGCCCAAAGAACTAGGGAATCGAAATGTCAGTTCTCATTAAAAGATAGATAAACTCCTTACCTTTGGTCCTGAGAAGCCTGGCTACGTGACCACCTATGGCTTCTGTTGGGTTGACTGAACACTGAAGGTATTCCAGTGCACACAGGAAGGTAAGATGTAGGTAACTTCAGCAGTATGTAACTGATTGGTCTGTTAAGTTGCTAAAATTTCAGGCGTCCACTGCTGCCAGGTGTCAGGACTGTTCCATTCTATCCTTGAATCTACAGGTGTTCACTGGAGAAGGGAGTGAAGAGAGCCAGGCAACAAACGGTCTAGGATAGCATCTTAAGGATCCAGAAGAAGGCTTTCTTTATGAAAATTGGTGAAAGCTCCTTATGTTCTACAGGATGCATGGGGGCAGTCCTTCTGATTTAAAATCAGGTTTCAGACATTCTTACATCTGGTAGCTCTGGTTTCTTTTTTCCTACTGTGATCTGTGTGCAATGGTGAATGAAGAAAGTAGACATTTGAACAGACATTCAGAGTCCTCTGTGTACCAGCTTCATGTCTCTGAGACCAAGAGTAAGTCAGGGGTTTGTCAAGGGACTTTGCTTTAAGATTCCAGGATCTCCTTTCTTCTATCTCCTATGCTTCTTTCTCCTTTTCTTCAGAGAGACTTATTTCCCAGTTGAAATGGCCTCCCCTGGAAATGTTGAGATGGGGAATGGTAAATTAATGAGTTCTTTTGCATATGTTCCTGACTTGCTTTCCCTGAGTTCTTCTGTCACTCCATCGACTCAACAGTGCCAGGTTTGTTTCTCCTATGAACACAGGAACTACTTCCCTTAGCCTCCAAATTGGTGAGATTAACAGTGCAGAAATACCCAACTTTCCTTGATTTTGATGGAATTCTAAAAGAAATGTTGACAACCCATTTTAAATATCTAACTTTAGCTACCTTCAGGAATTTGTTGTATAGTTTGTGCTCTGGCCTATAGCATAAGGTCACATCACCAGCATTTATGGAATATTGTTTCCCTTACTCTGCTCCTCTTTTGCTAGACTATTTCCACTTCTACATAGTTGCTCTGCATGGAGTGTGAAGGTGTGAGATCTTCCACTTATTTACTCTGGTAACTCAGTACAGCTTGTCTAAGGGTTCATGTCTTTATGCCATCAATTAATGCTACTGAAAGGGAACTTAGATGCCCAGGTATTGCACAGGAAATACACTGGTATTGAAGTTGTTGGACAGGCAACATTTATTAAAGTCTTTTAAATGTTTTAGAACTAAAAGATAAGTTTCATAATGTAAATGCCATCAGATGA
The DNA here is from genome assembly GCA_028551405.1 of Uromys caudimaculatus. Classification (NCBI taxonomy): domain Eukaryota; kingdom Metazoa; phylum Chordata; class Mammalia; order Rodentia; family Muridae; genus Uromys; species Uromys caudimaculatus. Next base: position 89,390,662 of record CM052703.1, on the reverse strand, counting down.
CAATGACCTATCGATGGCACAATTGGACAAGGAATGGATGTATTTTAAAACTTTAAATATTAATGGCCTAGACTCACTAATCAAAAGATACAGAATAGTTTAATAAATTAAGAAACAAAATCAACATTTTTATTGCCTAAAATAAAGTTACCTTTCTTCAAGTAAAGGCACTATCTTAAAGTGAAAAATGGAAAATGTATTTCAAGAAAATGGGACCTATAATATAATGTCTGAAGGCCTTGAAAATATCTGAAAAATGAAAACAAACCAAATCATAATGTTAGTCAGGAAGAACTAATCAAATAATGGTAGAAATTAATTACATAGTAACAAAACAAATTTTATAAAAATCGATGAAACAAAATTTGGTTGTTTGAAAAGATAAAGATGGGCAATCCCTTAGCCAAGCTAAGCAAATGAAAAAGAGATATTATTAACAAATTAACAAAATCAGACATTAAAAGTAAATCATTATGACAGATAGTAATAAAGTTCAGAAAATCATAAGTATATAATTTTTATAAGCTCACATAAAAAGAATTAAAATTGAGCTACTCTATAATAAGTCAGCAATGGCCCTACTAGACACCAGATGCTAACTAATAAAAATCCAAGTCCCCAAAATAGGTTACTTATCTTGGAGTTGTTGGCCAATAGGGTTCTATACACATACACATACACTCCAATTACAGGCTATAGCCAATGCTCTTGTTTACTGTGATGGCTATTCCTGGTTGTCAACTTGACTATATTTGGAATGAACTACAATCTAAAATTGGAGGGCTCACTTGTGATCCAGATCTTGAAGCTGGAAGACATAAGTTTCTGACCTGGATCTTGACATGGAGATCTTGAGGCATAATGACCATGAAAAGCTTAGGCCCAGGAAAGAAAGTGTACACCTTTAATCCTAGGAGATTAAGGCAACGATATCTCTGAATTCAAGGTCAGCCTGGGACAAAGCAAGTCACAGATGCAGGCTTGGTGGTATACACCTTTAATCTGGGCCACACCTTCTGCTGGAGACCTACATAAGGACATTGGAAGAAGGAAGATTCACTCTTCATCTGCTTGCATTTACTTGTCAGCACATCTGTTGGAATCTACTACAGAAGACCAGATGAAACAACTAGCTTCATCAGATTGAGCAACTATTAGATTCTTGGACTTCCCATTCACATCAGACCATTGTTAGGTTAGTTGGACTACAGACTTTAAGTCATCATAATAAATTCCCTCAAAAAAAGAAACATTCCATAAGTTCTGTGACTCTAGAGAACCCTGACTAATACAGTTACCCTCCAGATCTGAAATAATGACAAAATAAAGCAGGCACTGACCTAGAAGCTGCCTCCCCACTACCTACTTTACATGTTGCTAGAAAACACTGTGCAAATTTCTGGAGAAGAAAAATAAAAAGCAGTCATGCCCAACTGTGATCCTGTAGGCTGCAGCAATGACTGGCCTGGCAAGAAATTCTTCCAGGTCAGTACCAGCTTGACTTCCTTTGAGGCATTAAGGGATGGTTCAACATAGATAATAAAATCAATACAGGTGATCTATCTACCTTATAAAGAGACTCAAAGACAGAAATTGCATGATAGAAAAGGCCCTTGATAATATCACAAACAATAAAATCGTAGGGAGGCTAGGGAAGGGAAGCATATAGAAAATGGTAAGTGCCATAGATGACAAGCTGAAAACCATCATGCTAGACGGAAGAAAATTCAGAACATTGCCAACAAGATCCCGAACGAGACAAGGATGTCTATACTCACCACTCTTATTCAATATAGTGTTTAAATTTTAGTTATAGCAATAGGATAAGTAAATAAAAGGTATGTAAATAGTGATGCATAAGTCAAAGTATACCCATATGTAGACGTTATCATCTTATACATAGAAGGCCCAAGGACAACTCCAAACTTGTCTAGGAACTGATGAATGTTTTCAGCAATTGTAACAGGATATACATTTAGTGCTCACAAATATGTATTTTTCCCATATATCAATGATGGAAAAGGAATCAGGGAAAAAATTACATCCATATTAGCCAGAAAATTAATTTTTTAGGAATAAACATAACAAAAAAATTTATAGACCACCACTATAACAAATTTGAGATAATGAAGAAAGCAATTGAGGAAGATAACAGAAAATCTGACAGGCCTTTCATGCTCATAGATTGAAGAATATATCTTGTGAAAATGACATACTACCAAAATCAATCTACATATTTAATGTGACTTCATTCCAAAGTCTGAGGCCATTAATTAAAAAAAAAATTTGAAGAAAAATCTCAAAATTTATATTTTAGTACAAAGAACCAAAGATAGCTAGAACAATCTTGAGCCCGAGGCTTCCTGCTGCTTCTGTAGACTCCAGCTGGTTGGCAAGCCCTGCGGTTTCTTCTAGATTGAACTGCCCTTGCTGATTTGTGTGTGATTCTGCTAAGTAGACTGTACTGCAGCTGCTGATTTGTGTTTTGTGCTTGCTAGTGAAATGTACTGAAAACAATGAAGATTGGAATCACCCCAAGAACTGTTTCTAACGAGGTTCACTTCCCCCATATACCAATAACATTTCTTCTCCACTACCTCTGGTGGGTAGTGGGCTAGAGGGAGATTGAACCCTTGCTAAAGTAGGCTGTAATAAATATATGCCACAATCTCCCCATCCTGGGGCATCAAGTCTCTACAGGATTAGGCACATCCTTTTCCACTGGAGTCAGACAAGGTAGCCCTCTGCTACATATGTGCTAGGGCCTCGGACCAGCCCATATATGCTCTTTAGTTGGTGGTTCAGTCTCTGGAAGTCCCCAAGGGTCTAGGTTAGTTGACACTATTGGTCTTCCTATGGGTTTGGCATACCTTTCAGTTCCTTCAATCCTTCCCCTAACTCTTCTACAGGGGATCCTGACCTCCATCCAGTACTTGGCTGTGAGTATCTACATCTGTCTTAATCAGCTGCTGGGTAGAGTCTCTCAGAGGACAGTTATGGTAGGCTCCTGTCTGTAAGTACAACATAGCATCAATAATAGTCGTCAGGGTTTGGTGCCTGTCCATGACATAGATCTCAAGTTGGGCCAGTTACTGGCCATCCATTCCTTCAGTCTCTGCTCCACTTTTTGACACTATATCTTAAGAAATTCAAAGAATCATTCTATCAAAGACAGGGAGTTCTGATGAATTCACTCAGGTTTCTCTTTCAAGGGCAGAGAATTGTTGATAATCATATTCTAAAGGAACTGGGAATGGAGGCAGAGGATGTGATTGAAGTTTTTCAGGAACAAACAGGGGTGCCACTCGATGGTTAGATAATACTTTTCACTTTTTCCTTTTCCTCAGTATTTTTGTCTGTTTTAATAGTTCTTTAGTAATGTGATGTTCAAAATTATAATTGAATTCTGGTACTCCATCTCCCATAGAGTAATCTGAATTTTAGTGTTAAATATTCATTACTGGTTGTTTTTGTTGTTCTGATTTTTAGTGATCAGATCTCACCTCCCTTAGTCTTGCCCTTCTTCTTTTAAAAATTGATCACCCTTTTCAAGACTGAGCATCTTCAGACTGATTATATAAAAATCATCCAGTGCAAACTTCCCTGTGACCTCCCAGTGGTCCCAGTTCCAGCATGTGGTTGCTGCATTCTGGACTGCGATCATCAGTGAGAAATGGAAGTTTTTCAGAGAACTAAATATGGAAAAATAGACCTGCCTTCAACTGGAAGCTATTGAGGGTTTGGATCAAATAAAGAAAAGCACATTTGTAGTCAAGATGAGAGGTAGAGTGAAAGTAACAGCTAGCTAAAAAGATGGCTTCACTAGAGAGAGAGAGAGAGAGAGAGAGAGAGAGAGAGAGAGAGAGAGAGAGAGAGAGAGAGAGAGAAAAGTATTTTAAGTGTATGATAGTCTTGTCAGAAGATCCCAAGAAAGTTCTACTTTCCATCAGCACTTAAGAATAAAGTTACTCACGAAGTGTGCACCACAGACACTGTTCCTTTTGATTCTGTTTGTGCTTTTCAACCTGTGACATGAGTTTTCAAGGGATATTGTCTGTACCAGCTTCATTAAGATAAACAATATTTGTAAAAAACATTTTTTTTCTTCCAGAAAGCTATTTATAAGTTATTTTGTAACAGTAAAGTACGATTAGGAGAAAACACAACAATCTGGCAAAATACAGTTTTCTCTAGTTTTAATTTTTTACTATTTTTATACTTTTTAATGAGAATTTCATGCATTCATATAATGCATTTTGATCAAATCTATCCTCCATTGCCTTCCCTCCAAACTCTCCCCTATGCACTGTGTTGCTCTTTCCTCTCAACTTCATATACTCTTATTAAATCTTCGGAGTACATCTAGTGTTTCCTGTGCATGTATGAGTTGAGAATGATATAAATGGGCATAAATAGCCTCTCAGGGGCTGTATCTCTGGAAGTTTTCTGTTTAAAAACTCCCATCCTATATTTTAATGCCAAGTGATAAATAGGAATAGAGACCATCACCAAAATTATAACACCTATAGTATCTATGTCCTCAACCTTGAAGTTGTTAAAAAAATTAGGAAAAATTTAAACTATGTAAATTAGATGATATAGTGTGTTTACTAATACATCAATACAACTTTAATGTGAAATAAAATGCAAAATGTTCAACATTTTTATAAAAATATTTTTTCAATGAATTCCAAAGCTATTCAGTTGATTTTTAACTATGATTTATATAAGTACACATGAGAATATTCATAACAGAAAATATTAGTCACATACATGAGAGCTTGCCATTGCTAATTAGCATAAGCACATACAAACACACACATAAAACACCACTTATTTGATAGAGATGAAATAGCTAGCTGCATTACTGAACACCCATGCGCTGTCATATTCATATATTCACAACTGCCAGGGCACTTCTCTCTCATGACAGATGTAGAAGTTATTCATATATTTCCACATACCTCCCTCCATATACTTATATTTACTATCTTGTTTAATCCTCACGATGCTTTAAAATAAGTCTTTCTATTCTTAGAATTTTAGAGTTTACAGATGTTTTGTTAAAGAAGTACAAGTACAAGGTCAAAGTTATACAAGAATGTGAACTGCATTTAATTCCAATTGTGTTCTGACCGCTGGCCAGGGGCTTTTCACCGGCATTCTGTATCACCACCGTAGAACACAAGGATCTTGCTTTGTGCCAACAGGTGAAGAAACCTCTACATGAACCTATCAGCTTAGTAAAGTGAGTGCCAGCAGCAAAAATGGAGGAAAATTTATCTAAATGAGTGTGAGATTTTGCTCATACTACTTACTTCTAGGATACTAAAGTCTATCTATTTTACCTGAAAACTTATCTTTATTTATTTTAACTGTTACATAAAAAGCAAAACCACATTTATATTTTAATGATATACCATGATATGTTTCTGTACCTGTATTCCTTGTATAATATTTAAATCATATTAAATGTATTTACCTAATCCAATGCTTATTGATTATGATGAATACTTCCTAAATCTTCTGACTTATGGAATGAATGTTCAGTAGTAATGCATAATCTCTATTCTAGTATCTAGCTTCCTCTCTCTCACCTACAACTCTCCCCAGTCTTTGTTTAGTGCCATATTAGAGACGTTATAATAATATTTTCTCTTTGTTGAAACAAACAGGAGTCAGTTTCTACAAAGAGCAATACCAACCCTATAGTACTGCATATTTAAGCTAGCAAGAAAGCCATATTCCCCTTTATCCTATTTTTCAAATTTAAATTTATTTTCCTTTCAAATTCTTTACTGATCTATTTGTAGATTTTTATTTTTATAAATCCTCACACTGATTTCTAAAACAGCTGTGATACATTGTACTCCCACCAGTAGAATGCTCTTTCCCCACATCCATGAGAGCACTCCTTGTCATTTGCACTTCTGATGACAGTCCTGTCTAGTGTTTCAGTTATATACAAAAGTTATAATACGTGTGCAGACGGAGTACCATAGAATATTTTGACATATATAGATTGTAAAATATTTATGTCTAGACCAATAGTAAGCACATGGATTATTTGTGATTGTTGAGACATTTTAATATGTTAGAGAAAATAGACAAATGCTGTCTCATTCCACTGTCTGCTTTTATTATTCAGAGGGTAGAGATGCAAGTGTCCGATTTCCATCACTGAAAAAAGGAGACAGCAAAAAAAAAAAAAAGAAAAGAAAGAAGAAAGAAAGGGAAATTGCATAAGAGAAATTAGGAGGAAAGTAGAGGAAAGAAGAGTAGAGGAGAGTTCAGTTTAAGGTCTTAAAATTAAAGAAATCTCCTGAATCCAGATGCTTGAGAAGAGAGAAAGAATGAACATGATGCAAACTTCTTAAGCAAAATAGTCACTTCACCATTACATTTTGGCCAAGATTATTTAGTTGTACATTTAAGCAAATCTTAAACATCTTTTCTGATGAATTGTGAGCTATCTACTTGAAACTACTTTTTCTGGTTCTTGGTCCAACAACAACTTAAAATCCCAGGGGTTATGTCCAAGTGATAAGGTGAGGCCAATTTGAAACTCTAACACAAACAGTTACATATTGAAATGATGTATAACTTTCAAAGACATAGAAAATAATTTTAAACAGAGTAGACTTAATTTTAAAAAATACCTCATAATATTCAAAGAGTATTTAAAAAGGTTGCTGTCTCCCATACTTATCTATCAAAAACTACACTTTTACTCTATTGATTTTGCCATTAGAATTTTACTCATAGTAGAAATCTCTTTATTTTAGGCATAATAAAGTTTAGAAGGCAGCTATTAGAACTACCTTTTCCCCAGGACTCTTCTCAAAACCCTAGTGACCTCCTTATTCCTTAGACTGTAGATGAGAGGATTCAAAGCTGGAGTGAACACTGCATAAAAAACTAAGCTGACATTGTCTTGTTTGGGGCTGTGGAAGGAACTGGGCAGGACATACATGACAATAGCACCCTTATAGCACATCCCAACTGCAGTCAGATGGGAAGAGCAGGTGAAAAGGGCTTTCTTCCTGCTCTCATTAGAAGGCATGTGGAGCACAGTGAATAGAATTAGTGAGTAGGAGGCCAGGATAGCTGCAAGAGGGCGGATGAGAAAAGACACCCATCAAATAAAACATGAGTTCATATGTGGAGGTGTTTGCACAGGCCAGCTTCAGCAAGGGAGGTGTCTCACAGAAGAGGTGTCTGATCTTCCTGGACTTACAGAAAGAATATTGCATGGTATACGTGCTATATCCTAGAGCACTGAGAGATGCAAGAATCCATGAGGTGGTTATCATGAGACAGCAGACTTTCTGACTCATTAGGATTGTATAGTCCAGAGGATGATAAATGGCCACATATCTGCCATAGGCCACAAATGACAGAAGGAGGTCCTCTGCACTACCAAGTGTTCACTCCAGAAACATCTGAAGGGCACAGACCCCAAATGAGATAGTGTTGTCTTTGAGAAGGAAATCTAGTACAGCCTTAGGAATGATGACTGATGTGAGAAGGAGGTCCATGAGAAAGAGCTGCCAGAGCAGAAGATACATGGGCACGTGAAGAAGGGAATCCACAGTGATGACCACTAGCAGGAGTCCATTGCTGGTCATGGCTAAAAAGTACAGGGCTGTGATAGTGGCACAGAGAAGCTGTGGAAAACCACTGTCATCCAGAATCCCCACCAAAATGAAGCCACTTCCCAAGGTGGAGTTGCAGAATTCCATTCTGTTTGGTCTTTTTAGGTATCTACCAAACATATGGTTAGTGAAGTTTTGCTAATATGAACTCAGTTTCCCAACGGTCACATCAAATAGCCCCTTATGCTGCCCAGTATGACTCTAACAACATGAGATCTTTCCAAATAGCTTTACTTCTTGATTTACACCCCACTTTCCCTCTTCCTTTCCCTCTCTCCTTCACTCCCCCCTTTCTTGAGTCACATGTATGTATCCATGTATGTATAGAATAAGTAGTACAAACATTAAAATGTCACCTCACAAAGTACTACTCAGGATACTAAACCTGGAATATCTTTCCAGAAAGTTATGTCTTTCTTAGATAAAAGAAATATCCTAACATGTATCACTGTAGCATGATGTGTAGAAAATGGCCTTAAATATTTTAGTTTTATGAATAGAAGTACTTTGAATATGAAATTCTAAAGTGATTTCCATGAAGTACTGCTATGTGTTTTTTTCACATTTAAATTTTTCAAGGTTTAGTTTTTAATTATGTTTTTGGGCCTAGATCAATGATCATCTGTTTATAACTAGGCTTCTACAAATCATTCCATGGCGTGACATATGTACATTAATATTTCCTTAGTTTCCCTTGGCTTCTCTGTCAGTTATTATTAACTTAACAGTTAATGGTCCAAAAATATTAAACCAATATCTCTTTGCGTTGGATGGCTTTTTGAGAGGTTTCATCAGTATCCAAAGCTAGTAACATCCACAAGGTATAAAGACCTATGTTGAGATTTCTACAAGAGAGAAAACACCCAAGTCCAGATTGTAACACAGAATCTCTGTCAATCCCAGTTGATTCTATCTTCCATGTTTTAGTATTAAATAATACTTTTTCTTTTTTAGTAAATTTTGTTTTGTCAACATTTTATACATGTCCATGATTTATTAGACTTACCATCTTCCCTCCTCAGACTCTCACAGCCTTCTATTCTTGTTAATTAAAAAAATAAAATAAAAATGGACAAGAAGGACCAAGAAATCTGCTTCTATAGCTTCTGATCTTAAGACTTTCTTTGAACCCTTTCCCCCCTGGTTCAATGTGTCCAAGGACTGGCTATATATTCCATTAAAAGAGACAAATCCTTACCTCAGGTTCTAAGAAATCTATCTGCCTGATAACCTCAGCTTCTCTTGGGCTTCTTAAAGCCTGAAGATGCTTCACTACAGTTGAGGAGTTCAGATGCAGTTTACCTTGACAGCAGTTAATTATTTTGTTTTGTTAAGTGGCTGCAGTGTGTCAGAGTTCTGTGAAATATCAGGTGTCAGGGAAGTTGTATTCCTTCCTTTCATCTGCAAGTGTGCTTTGCAGTTGGAAGTGGTTGCAGCTAGGCAGCTTATGTGTTTTCAGTAGTTTCCTATGAAGAAAGATGATGGTTTTGTTATTATCAGATAAGAAAGGAAGTAATAAAAACTGCTTCTCCTTTCCCTGTAGTATAAAGGGGTCTCCAAAGTTTTTTGACCCTTCCCAGGCAGCTCTTGGGTCTGAATACTCAGATTTCTTTACCACTGCTTCCCATTATAGGAAGAGATAAAGATTTATGGAATAAATTGAAATTATAAGAGATGTGCAAGGCCCTGTACTTACTCACCTTAATGGCTCTGGGGTCAGTTGTAAGCCAGGTAAATTTCCAGGAATAAACTCCTTTGTCTTCCTAGCCCATGATCTTCTCTCTAATTTTCTTTGTGCATAGCTTCAGCGGGACTCATTTACCAACTGAAAAACTCTGCCTTGGAAATGATGGTCTAAAACATAGCAAATTAAAGAATCCTCCTGGGTGTTCTTGGCTTGCTTTTCCTGAGGCCTTCTATCACTTAATGAGATTTAAGGCCTTAGGTTTATTTATCTCTGAGGTTTAGGATCCAACATACATATGCTCCAAAGTGCTGAGATTAGAGCAATTTACTACCCTCTTTTCCCAGAGTTTTGTTTAATCCTAGAAGAAATATTGGAAATCCATTATGTTTTTAAAAAAACAGTTATTAAAAATGGAGAGGAGGAATGGGATAATATTGCGGGAGGGATGACTGGGAGGTAAGTAGTGAGTGGAATGTAAAGTGAATAAGAAAAATAATTAATAATAATAATCTAAAAATATTTATTACATTTTTTCAATTTTTGACCTTTTTCTTCCCCCTTTCCCAAATCCTTACAAATACTTTTTACTTCACTATCCACCAAACTTTATGATTCATGCTCTTGTTCTCTCCAAACCACTTCCCCAAAACAAACAAAACAACAACAAAACAAAACAAAAAGTCAAAACAAACATTCATTAAGACAAAAAAATATATAGAAACATTGAACAAGGAGAAATCAAACCTGTGTCCAAATAGAAGCATCACCCCTATTGACTAGTGTTCATGGTACTGGAAAACACTTTACACTGGGGGCAAAGTAATCATCAATGTCACTATATCACTAGCCATAAAACTTGTGACATATATATCTGGTTATATAGTGGCACACATATTATGGGAGTAACCAAGTGCCATTTTAAAAGTTAAATTTAAGGTCCATTCTATGAGATGGAATTCATACCAGACACTGTAAAGTGTCCCAGAGACTTAGACTAGATAAGCCATTGGTCCTAGGAGAAAATCTACTTCTGTTATTTAGCAACCTTTTTTTTTTAATATCTAAGTAAATAGACCTGCAGAGATTTCTCTAGTTTGGCCAGATTCTGACCCAAGGAAATCCCAACTTTTGTGCAGAGTTACTTCCTTTATTTCTGTTCCTCTTTAATTAGACTGTTTCTAAATCTATATGGCTGTTATATGTAAAGTATATAGATATATGATCTTCCTTTGCTTGACTCTGTTGATCAAGTACAACTTTTCTGTATGCTTATGTCTTGGTGCTACAGCTGTCTATCTTCAGTGATGGTTGAATAAAGAGAGATCAGCTTTTCAAATATTAAATAGGAAATAAAAAGAAATCAGCACAAATTTAGAGATGTAAAAGTTTAATATTCAGTAAAATGTTCACTGCTTCTGTTTACATAAGCTATACATGATGTAAATATACTTAGATACCAATAGCCTATCAATTGCATTAATAAGAGAAGAAAGGGATGTGTGTCAAAGTGTTTAGGAAATAAAGCTCTATACCCAGACCATCTGTGCACAGATGAACTGCCATCAGTGAATGAATTAAACTGAAACATGAAGAACTGACCTCCAAAGACTCCTAATAAAATAATTTCAGAAGAAGAAGAGTAATTCCTAGATGATACAGTATATAAGGAATCATGGTGAACTCAGAATCATATTTAGCAACTGAGTGAGTAGAATTAATTCTAAAAAATAAATATTTCTATTTTTAAATATATAAAACTTACAAAAATGATAACACCAGAGGTGGGTTTCAATAGCATTCCTTTTTAAAATAAAAAAATTATATATTTATTCACTTTACATCCTGCTCACTGCCCCTCATTCTGGGTACTCCTTTCTACAATCCTTCAGCCTATCCCCCTCCCATTCTCCTCTGAGAGAATGAAGGACACTCATAGGTAATTCTCCTTGCTAGCATATCAAGTCTCTGCAGGGCTAGGCACATCCTCTCTCTCTGAGGCCAGACAAGGCTCTCCAGTTAAAAGAACATATCCCATAGACAGGCAACGGCTTTTGAGATAATCCCCGCTCTAGTTATTCAGGACCCACATGACGACCAAGCTGCATATCTGCTGCACATATGCTGGGGTGGCGGTGGGGGAGTAGGTTCAGTGTGTGTATACTTTTTGGTTGGTGGTTCAGTTTCTGAGCATTCCAAGGGTCCAGGTTAGTTGACACTATTGCTCTTCCTATGGAGTTTCTATATCTTTCAGGTCCTGAAATCCTTCCCCCTTCTCTTCCAAAAATGTCTCCAAGTTCTATCCAATATTTGGCTGTGGGTTTATGCCTCTATGTGAGACAATTGGTGGGTCAGCCTTCTCAGGGGACAGCCATGCAAGACTCCTGTCTGCAAGCATAAACAAGTAACATTAATAGTGTCAGGAATTGGGTCTCAAGTTGGGCAGGTTTCATTGGCTTTCCCTCAGTCTCTGCTCCATTTCCTGTCCCTGCATGTCTTGTAGACAGGATAAATTTTGAGGTTGAAAGTTTTGTGATTGGGTTGGTGTACTTATTGCTCCACTGGGGTTTCTGCCTGGCCATAGGATGTGGCTACTTCAGGTTCCTTATCCCCAGTGCTGTGAGTCACAGCTACAGTCACTTCCATTGATTCTTGTATGTCACCCCTATTCCAGGTCTCTGACATGTCCTTGAGATGCCCCACCTCCCATCTACCCAACCCCTGTCAGTTACATTTTTTCCATTCATTCTAATGACCATCTGGCCATCTCTCCTGTCCCTCCCCACACAAGAACTTGAACTGCTCCTCATTTCACCCCCCATAACCTCTCCCACCTAGTTCCTTCCCTCTATCTGCCACTTTTGACTATTTTATTCCCTCTTCTAAGTGAGATTCAAGCTTTCTTACTTGGGCCTTTCTTCTTGTTTAGCTTCCTTGGGTCTATGGAGTGTAGCATGGGCATCCTGTTGCTTATGGCTAATATCCACTTATAAATGAGTACATACCATGCATGTAATATTGGGATTGGGTTACATCACTCAAGTTGATATTCTCAAGTTCCATCCATTTGCCTGAAAATCTCATGATGTCTGTTTTCAATAGCTGAATAGTATTCCATTGTGTTGTATAGACTTAGATTTTATAACCTACTTTTAATAAGGGATCTCAAATGCTATGACCCCCTCCTTCTAGTCCACTGTCCAAAGGTAGGGGAGAAACACCATGTGAGTCTGTCTTAGCAAAAACCACATGATTTTGCATTACATGATATAACCAGAAACTTCCACTTCAGTGTAGATGTACCATATTTTCTTTATCCATTCTTCACTTGAGAGACATCTAGGTTGTTTCCAGTTTTGGGTTATTACACATAAAGCTGCTATTAACATTGTTGAGCAACTGTCCTTGTTGGATGGTGTAGCATCTTTTGAATATATGCACAGGATATTTTTGAGGTAGAATTATTACCAGTTTTCTGGAAAATGCCAAATAGATTTCCAGAGTGGTTGTACACGTTTGCACTCTCACTAGCAATGCAAAAGTATTCTTGCTCAAAATCCTCACCAGCATGGGCTGTCACTTGAGTTTTTGTTCTTAGCCATTCTAACTGGTGTGAGATACAATCTGAGAGTTGTTTTGATTTGCATTTCCCTGATGACTGAGAACTTTGAACATTTCTTTATGTAATTCCCAGACATTTGAGATTCCTCTGTTGAAAATTCTCTGTTTAGCTCTGTACCCATTTTTAGTTGGAGTCCCATTTTTTAGTTGGATTATTTGGGTTGTTGGTATCAAATTTCCTGAAAATATTATATGTATATATATATATGTATATATGTGTGTGTGTGTATGTGTGTGTGTGTGTGTGTGTGTGTGTGTGTGTATCCTTCTGTCAGACATAGGGTTAGTGAAGATCCTTTCCCAATCTGTAGACCACATTTTGTCATATTGACACTGTCTCCCTTTGTGATTTCTTTATTGTTTCTATTTCCATTTTTAGATCCTGGATAGTTTTTTTCAATTCCTTCACTTGTTTGGTTGTGTTTTCACTTAATTCATTAAAGGATTTTTGTGTTTTCTCTATAAGGGCTTCTACCTGTTTACATGTGTTCTGTATTTCTTTAAGGTAGTTATTTATGTCCTTCTTAAAGTCCTCTATCATCATCATGAGATGTGATTTTAAATCAGAGTCTTGCTATTCTGCTGTGTTGGGGTATCCAGGAATTTCTGTGGTGGAAGAACTGGGTTCTGATGATGACAACTAGCCTCGGTTTCTGTTGTTTATATTCTTGTCACTGCCTCTCGCCACCTGGTTATTTCTGGTGTTACCTGTCTTGCTGTCTGTAACTGTGGCTTGTCCCTCCTGAAAGCCTGTGTGTCAGTACTCCTGGGAGACCATTTCTCTTTGGGAGGAATTTGGGTATAGAGACCTGTGGCACAGAGTCAGCTCTGGGGTATATATGGAAACCAGAAGGAACCTTTACCTTACAGAAGCTTTTCAGTTTCATGAGATTTCATTCATCAGTTGTTAATCTTAGAGCCTGAGCCATTGGTGTTCAGTTCAGGAAGGTGTCTCTTGTGCCAATGAGTTCAAGGGCATTCCATAATTTCTGTTCTATTAGATTTAGTGTATCCTGTTTTATGTGGAGGTTTTTGATCCACTTGGACTTATTGTGCAGGGTGATAGATATGGATATATTTGCATTTTCTATATGCTGACATCGAATTATAGCAGCACCATTTGTTGAAGATGATTTTGTTTTTTCACTGTATATTTTTGGCTTCTTTGTTAAAAATCAAGTGTACATAGGCCTGTGGGTTTTTTTCAAGGTCTTCAGTTCAATTCCATTGAAGAACCTGTCTATTTCTATACCCATACCATGATGTTCTCATAACTGTTGTTCTGTAGTATAGCTAGAGGTCAGAGTTAATGATATATCTGGAAGTTCTTTTATTGTTCAGAATTGTTTTTGCTCTCTTGGGTTTTTTATTGTTCCGTATGAAGTTGAGATTGTTTTGTTAAAGTCCCTAAAGAATATTTTTATGTTTGTGTGGTTATCTTCTTTTGGGTTTGTTGAAAGAAGATTACTAATCACTTATCCTTAATATCTCTTAACATCAATGGACTCAATTCCCCAATAAAAAGACATAGACTAAGAGACTGGATATGTAAACAGGACCCAGCATATTGCTGCATAGAGGAAATACACCTCAGTGGCAAAAACAGACACTACCTCAGAGTAGAAGGTTGGAGAAACAAATGGTCCCAAGAAACAAGCTGGAGTAGCCATTCTAATAAAATAAAATCGATTTTCAACCAAAAGTTATTTTAAAAGATAAAGAAGGACACTGCATACTTGTCAAAGGAAAAATCTACCAAGAAGAGTTCTCAATTATGAACATTTATGCTCCAAATGCAAGGGCACCCACATTCATAAAAGAAACTTTACTAAAGCTCAAAGAACACCTTGAACCTCATACAATAATAGTGGGAGATTTCAGCACCCCACTCTCATCAATGGACAGATCATGGAAACAGAAAATAAAAAGAGACACAGTGAAAGTAACAGAAGTTATAAACCTAATGGATTTAACAGATATCTATAGAATATTTCATCCTAAATCAAAAGAATATACCTTCTTCTCAGCACCTCATGGTGCCTTCTCCAAAGTTGGCCATATAATTGGTAACAAAACAAGTGTCAACAGATACAAGAAGATTGAAATAATCCCATGCATCCTATCAGATCACCACAGACTAAGGCTGGTCTTCAACAACAAAAGAAAAGAAAACAAAACAAGCAAACAAAAAACCAACAGAAAGGACACATACACATGAAAGCTGAAGAACGTTCTACTTAATGATAACTTGGTTAAGGAAGAAATAAAGAAAAAAATTAAAGACTTTTTATAATTTAATGAAAATGAAGGCATATCATACCAAAACTTATGGGACACAATGACAGCAGTGCTAAGAGGAAAACACATAGCTCTAAGTGCCTCCAAAAAGAAACTCGATAGAGCATACACTAGCAGCTTGACAGCACACCTGAATGCTATAGAACAAAAAGCAAATAAACCAAAAGGGAGTAGACTTTAGGAAATAATCAAACTCAGAGATGAAGTCAACCAAGTAAAAACAAAAAGAACTATACAAAGAATTAACCAAACCAGGAGCTAGTTCTTTGAGAAAATCATGAAGATAGAAAAACCCTTAGCCAGACTAATCAGAAAGCACAGAGACAGTATCCAAATTAAGAAAATCAGAAATGAAAAGGGATACATAACAACAGGATCTGAGGAAATTAAAAAAAAATCATCAAATCTTGCTACAAAAGCCTATATTCGGTCGGTAAAGGCAGTAGGAAGTTGGTCCAGGTCGGAGTGGTGATCCGTGACTCACTCATGGGCTGTTTGATCCGTGCATCCTTCCTCCCTAGAGAGGGAAGGAGGCTTGGAGGTCGAGAGGGAGGTGCCATCGCCGCTGGAACTCGAAGTTGCTAGGACTTCTCTCAAACTTGTATGCTGAGGAGACTCATTGTGGGCCTCAGCTCCTAGGCTGAAATCAGCAGATTGGCTCATGAAAACTTGTGTATTGAGACAAAGGAAAGGATCTAACAGAAAGCAACATCTCTTATCCTGGGCCTGGCAGCAAGGAAGAGGACAAATAGTGGAAACCCTGCAATCTGAAAAGCAGACTGAAAGGTGACAAAGAAGCTGAAGATGGGTAGCGGAGAGAGGTGTACCATTCCAGACCCTCAATCTAGAAACGCTAGTAAGAACCAACAACAGCAGAACAGACAGAAGAGCAAGGATCAGAATTCCCAGATGAAGATCGTTCATAAGAAAAAGGAAAGAGGACATGGGTACAATCTGTCGGCAGCAGCATGGCAGGCCATGCAAAATGGGGGGAAAATCAAGAGCCTTTCTAATAACTCCAACTAGAATACTAGTTTATCAAGTCCTAGCTTGCTCTTTAAGTCTCAAGCTAGTCAGAACTATGCTGGAGCCAAATTTAGTGAACCACTATCACCAAGTGTTCTCCCCAAGCCACCAAACCACTGGGTTCATGTTTCCTTAAACCCTTCAGATAAGGAGACAATGACATTTCAACTTAAAACCTTACTTAAAGTACAGGTATAAAATTAGATGAGTACTAATTTTAAATTTTGTGATGTTTACACATAGCCAAAAGTAGGTTTGACTTTGTGAAAGACTGGTCATTTACAAGTATAAGCAGACATTTGATTTATATGCTGTATACATTATATTGTTATAGTGTTATGCAATTTAAGCAATTTAAGTGACATCAATTCTACTTGTTAGTGTTGCTAACTAAATTCAAGTTTAGATTTGGGGAACAGTAACCTTAGCTTTTTTATTGTTTGGTGGGAAAACTAAGATTTATGAGTTAATACACAATTTCTGAAGAAATCAGACAGTAAGCATTTAGCCAAGATACACAATTCAGTTTCATGGTCTAGATTCACCCAAAACTATCTTGGGCATTTAAAAAAAAAATAGCTGCTTAAGTTACATAGTGGTAACTGTGGGAAGGGCGGGTGGAGCTCATTAGAACGAGCTAGGCGGAGGTACATGGCCCCGTGGTCATTTCTTAAAAGCAGTGGATAGGCTTTTACCCAGAGATGTACCAAATCTTTTCCAAAAACAGACAGTGCTGGATAGTTTTCTAAGGACTTTTTTATACAGCAGCATCTTGTACAAAGCTTGCTTGAAGTAGGGAGTTGTGTTTGTGACATTTAAAGCCATGTAAATACATGTAATAAGCTTGTAATATATATAATGTTTTCTTGGCCTTTATTTTACAAAAGGCTATTTTTACTTTGTTTGCCGAATGTAAGACCATGAACTGTTCTTTTAAAATCTTATGGCCTAATTTTAAAGGTCTCCAGTTTTTAAAAAGTTGCCCTTGTGCTTAAGTGCCAGTGAATCAATGTAAGTGATAATGCTTGTGAAGTATACAGAGTAAGTGTTGTATTAAGTTTATAGCTAAAAAGATTTAAGCTACTAAGACATTTCCTGTTTTTTTTGTAAGAGATAGAAGATAGTACAAGACTTCCTCCCCAACCTTTTTAAACCCAAAGACCCATTTTGGCTTTATCAATCCTAAGTAACCCCTGATTATGTGCAACCCCTCATTTATGCAAAAGTCTCTTGTGTGATTAAACCAAATAGCAAATTACTTTTCAAAAGCAAAAGAGCTAATTTGTGTTTTCTCAATTAAGTTCAGAGCAGACATTGTCCAACTATGATCTGACTTTGAAAGTGAAATCAAATAAACCTTTCCTCCCTTAAAAAAAAAAAAAAAATGCCTATACTCTCCAAAACTGGAAAATCTGGATGAAATGGACAATCTTCTAGACAGATACCATGTATCAAATTTAAATCAGGATCAGATAAACAATCTAAACAGTTCCATAACCCCTAAAGAAATAGCAGAAGTCATTAAAAGTCTCCCAACCAAAAAGAGGCCAGGTCCAGATGATTTTAATGTAGAGTTCTATCAGAGCTTCAAAGAAGATCTCATAGTCTTCAAACTATTCCATAAAACAGAAAACAGAAGGAATACTACCCAATGTTCTATGAAGAAACAATTATGCTTTTACCTAAACCACACAACGACCCCCCCCCAATAAAGAAAACTTCAGACTAATTTCCCTTATGAATATCAATGCAAAAATACTCAATAAAATTCTTGCAAACTGAATCCAAGAACACACCAAAACAGTCATCCAACATGGTCAAGTAGGCTTCATTCCAGGTATTCAGGAATGGTTCAATACATGGAAATCCATTAATGTAATGCACTATATAAACAAATTCAAAGAACCACATGATCATCTCATTAGATGCTGAGAAAGCATTTGAGAAAATTCAACACCACTTCATGGTAAAAGTCTTGGAAAAATCAGGAATTCAAGGCCCATATCTAAATAATGTAAAAGCAATATACACCAAACCAGTAGCCAACATCAAACTAAATGGAGAGAACCTTGAACAATCCTGCTAAAATCAGGCACTAGACAAGGGTACCCACTCTCTCCCTACCTATTCAATGTAGTACTTGAAGTCCTAGCCAGAGAAATTAGACAACAAAAGGATGTTAAACAGAGATACAATTGGAAAGGAAGAATTCAAAACATCATAATTTGCAGATGATATGATAGTATAATTAAGTCACCACAAAAATTCCACCGGAAAACTCCTAATCCTGATAAACAACTTCAGCAAAGTGGCTGGATATAAAATTAACTAAAACAAAAATCAGTAGACTTCCTTTACTCAAAGGAAAAACAGGCTGAGAAAGAAATTAGGGAAACAACACCCTTTATAATAGTCATAAGTAACATAAAATACCTTGGTGTGACTCTAACCAAGCAAGTGAAAGATCTGTGTGACAAGAACTTCTCTGAAGAAAGAAATCGAAGAAGGTCTCATAAGATGGAAAGATTTCCCATGCTCATGGATTGGTAGGATTACTATAGTAAAAATGGCCATCTTGTTGAAAGCAATCTACAGATTCAATGCAATCCCCATCAAAATTCCAACTCTGTTCTTCATATAGTTAGAGCAATTTGCAAATTCATTTGGAATAACAAAAAACCAGGATAGCAAAAACTATTGTCAACAATGAAAGAACTTCTGGGGGAATCAGCATCCCTGACCTCAAGCTGTACTACAGAGCAGTAGTGATAAAAATTGCATGGTATTTGTACAGAGACAGGCAGGTAGATAAATCGAACAGAATTGAAGACCCAGAAATGAACCCACATACCTGTGGTCACTTGACCTTTGACAAAGGAGCTAAAACTATCCAGTGGAAAAAAGACAGCATTTTCAACAAATACTGCTTGTTTAACTGGGTGTCAGCATGCAGAAGATTGCAAATCAATCCATTATTATCTTCTTGTACAAAGCTCAAGTCCAAGTGGATCAAGGACCCCCACATAAAACCAGATGCACTGAAACTAATAGAAGAGAAAGTGGGAAAAGACCCTTGAACACATGGACATATGGGAAATTTTTCTGAAAGGAAAACCAATGGCTTATGCTCTAAGATCAACAATAGACAAATGGGATTTCATAAAATTGCAAAGTTTCTGCAAGGCAAAGGACACTGTCAATAGGATAAAACATCAACCAATAGATTGGGAATAGATCTTTACCAATCCTACATCTGATAGAGGCCTAATATCCAATATATACAAAGAACTCAAGAAGTTAGACTCCAGAGAGTCAAGTAACCCTATTAAAAATGGGGTACAGAGCTAAACAAAGAATTCTCAACTGAGGAAACTCGAAGGGCTGAGAAGCATCTAAAGAAATGTTCAACATCCTTAGTCATCAGGGAAATGCAAATCTAAACATCTGAGATTCCACCTCTCCCCAGTCAGTATGGTTAAGATCAAAACTCAGGTGGCAGCAGATGCTTGCAAAGATGTGGAGAAAGAAGAACACTCCTCCATTGTTGGTGGGATTGCAAGCTGGTACAACAACTCTAGAAATCAGTCTGGCTGTTCATCAGAAAATTGGACCCAGCTATACCACTCCTGGGAATATACCCGAAAGGTGCTACAACATATAACAAGGACATATGCTCTACTATGTTCATAGCACCTTTATTTATAATAGCCAGAAGGTGGAAAAAACCCAGATGTCCTTCAAGAGAGAAATGGATACAGAAAATATGGTACATTTACACAACAGTGTACTACTTAGCTATTGAATGCAATGAGTTCATGAAATTCTTAGGCAAATGGATGGAACTAGAAAATATCATCTGGGCCGGGCAGCAGTGGCGCACACCTTTAATCCCAGCACTTGGGAGGCAGAGACAGGCGGATTTCTGAGTTCGAGGCCAGCTTGGTCTACAGAGTGAGTTCCAGGACAGCCAGGGCTATATGGAGAAATCCTGTCTCGAAAAACCAAAAAAAGAAAAAAGTAAAAAAGAAAATATCATCCGGAGTGAGGTAACCCAATCACAAAAGAACACACATGGTCCACACTTACTGATACGTGGATATTAGCCCCAAAGCTCAGAATACCCAAGAAAACAGACCACAAGAACCTCAAGAAGTAAGACAAAAGTGTGGATTCTTTGGTCCTCCTTAGAAGGGGTAACTAAATACTCATGGGAGGAAATATGGAGACAAAGTGTGAAGCAGAGACTAAAGGGAAGGCCATCCAGAGACTGCCCTATCTGGGGATCCATCCCATATACAATCATCAAACCCAGACACTATTGTGGATGCCAAGAAGTACATCTTCTCAGGAGCTTGAAATAGCTGTCTCCTGAGAGGCTCTGCCAGAGTCTGACAAATGCAGAGGTGGATGTTCGAAGCCAGCCATTGGACTGAGCACAGAGTCCCCATTAGAGGAGTTAAAGAAAGGACTGATGGAGCTGAAGGGGTTTGCTACCACATAGGAAGAACAACAATATCAACTAACCAGACCTCCCTTTCCCCCCAAGTTCCCAGGGACTAAACCACCAACCAAAGAGTACACATGGAAGGACCCATGTGTCTAGCCACATATGTAGCAGTGGATTGCCTTGTCGAGTATCAGTGGGAGGAGAGGCCCTTGGTCCTGTGAAGGCTTGATACCCCAGTGTAGGGGAATGCCAGGGCGGAGAATTGGGAGTGGGTGAATGGGTGGGGAAACACCCACATTGAAGCAGGGGGAGCTGGATGGGATAAGGGGTTTCAGATGGGGGGAGAACAGGGACAGGAGGTAACATTTGAAATTTAAATAAAGATAATATCCAATGGGGAGAAAAAAAAAAAGTCAGGTCGTTCTCTCTTGCCTTGGTATGCAGGCGACCCCAGCATGCTGGAATAATACATTCCTCTTGCATTTTACATGGATCCCCAACTCCACGGTGTTCACTCAGGGTGTCTCCAGGAAGTTAAGGCTCCCCATATTCTTACTTTTGGTGTGTTGGACAGGAATCTACCCTCTGTGGGGACACACTGGAAAGCAGTGGATCGGAGGAATGGTTCGAGCAGGTACCCTGGTTGTCTGTCTCACTGTCAGAGTCTGAGTCTGTATGTCTGTTTGAAAATCTGTTTGAACTTTTGGTTTGCTTGTAAGCTTGGGGAGCTCAGAGAGCCCATGGTGCTTTGGAGCAGTCAAGTGTGGTGGGCAGACATGCCTTTTTGTCCTGACCACAAAGTGTCTGGAGGATGCTTCAGGCCTCCCTGGAAGGAGCCAGGAAGGCTCTCCTCCTTCTGGAAACAGCAAGTCATTCTGTAACCTGGTTTATCTGGCTCCTGCCAATGCAGCAGGGCCACCTAGTTTGTCTCAGTGCAGCCAGAGATGGCTGAGAATGTCTGTTCTGTGTCTGTGGAAGGGACAAATTGTCTGTGCCCATGGAAGGGGTGAACTATGTGTTGATTGTCTTTCTCTGTGTTCTTGAACCTAGACACCTGCCTGTGGCATGGTCAAGCTGTCTGTGTGTTGATTGTTTTCCTTTGTGTTTGTTGGCATCTCGTTCTGTGTTCTTGGACTTAAACTGACTGATGACTTTTGGGTTTTTGTTTGTTTTTTTTTGACATTGGGCAGACTGACTTTACCCTGTTAAACATCTTAGTTAACCACTGGAGGGAAGTGAGGGAAAGAGGAGAAAACTAGAAGGAGAGTCTAGTGGAGGACCCCTCTCCCCCCCATAGACAAAGGCTTTTCTTTCTCCCAAGACCTGCCTCACAGGTCCTGGCCATCAGGAAGAAGGAAGCTCAGGAGGAGAGATCCAGACCTGAGAAGAAGTCAATCCTCCAAGACCCTTCAACAGCAGACCTATTACTCCAAGACCTTCCTCCTCCATATCCCCCTACCCTGGCCCCTATGGCCTTGCCAACACCAGCACTAGTCCCAGATCCTCAGCCCATATGGGACCGGGCCATTGTATCCCCCTTTTCCAGAGGGAGGAGCAGGAGGAGACCCCCTCCTCCTTTCCAAGGGGCCAATTAATCTCTTTGAGACTGTTTTATTTACTCATCAGCCCACCAAGGATGATATCCAACCACTCCTGAGAGTGCTCTTCACTACCAAAAAGTGAGAGAAGATAATGCAGGAAGTTAGAAAGAATGCTCCCTCAGACACCATTGATTGACCAGGCTGTCGTTGACAGTGGGCTTTGCCTAACTATGGCAGAAGGTAAGAGGCACCTAAAGGTCCACCAGCAGACTTCATTGGCAGGTCTCAAGGGGGCCACATGACAAGCCACAAATCTGACCAAGATACAAGAGGATGGGCAGGGATGAGTTGCCCGCAGCCTTTTTAGTGGCTCATGAAAGCATTCTGCCAATATACACCCTATGACTCCAGCAGCAAGGAGGATAAAGCTACTTATGAATTTTATAGACCAGGCTAGTAGAGATAACAGGAAAAAGCTTCAAAGGCTAGAAAGACAAGATAGGCTACTGAGGGAGTTAGTGCCGATTGCTGAGAAAGTCTGCCACAACAGGGAGAGAGAGGAGGAGAACAAGCAGAGAATGAGAAAGGAAGAAAAGCAACAGGGAAGAAATCTACAGAGACTCCTGAATCTCAGGTTAGAGGATGAATACAAGTTGTTTGAGATCTCAGACAGGGTACCCTAGGACTTAGACTGGTGACTCAAGGCCTTTCCCCAGGCCTGGGCTGAGACTGCAGGGATGAGAAGGGTCACTATCCAGCCCCTCATCCATGTGGAGCTCAGAGCCCAAGCCTCCCCAGTGTCTGTGTGCCAATATCTGATGTTGAGGGAGGCTCAGGATGGAATCAGGCCCCACATTACCAGGCTCCTAGAACAAGGGATCCCACAGATGTGTCAATCAGCTTGGAATACTCCCTCCTGCCTATGAAGAAACCTGGGACCCAAGACTAAGAGGACTGTCTAGAGGGGACTAAACACTTCTTGGAGGAGTGGGGAGGATTGGGATACAGAGCTTCAGCCAAGAAGGCCGAGATCTGCCAGAGGAAAGTAAGTTGTTTGGGCTACCTGCTGAAAGATGGGCAGCGCTGGCTCACCAACACACAAAAGGAGACCATCCTGCACATCTCTGCTCTGCAGAGCCCCAAGCAGGCATGGGAATTCCTGGGCATGGCTGGTTTCTGCCAGCTATGGATCCCATGGTTTGTTGAATTGGCCTTGATCCCCCACTATCCCCTGACTAAAAGCAAACAGCCCTTCCATTGGGAGGAAGAAGAGCAACAGGATTTTGACACGATTAAGCAGGCTCTGCTCAAGGCCCCTACTCTAGGACTGCCTGATGCCAGTAGACCTTTCCACCTTTATGTGGCTGAGAACAGGGGGATAGCCAAAGGGGTGCTCACTCAGGGTCTGAGCCCCTGGAAGCACTCAGTTGCTTATATGTCAAAGAAATTAGACCCTGTCACTGCTGGGTGGCCTGCTTGCCTACGGATAGCGGTGGTGGTGGTGGCAGTTCTAGTTAAAGACACTGATAAATTGACTCTGGGACAGAACTTGACTGTGACATGCTTTGGAGATCATTGTTCACCACCCCCTGGATCAATGGCTGACCAACACCTGCATGACTCATTATCAGACTCTGTTGCTAAATTCAAATTGAGTGACCTTTGTGTCACCAGTGGCCCTCAACCCGGTCACTCTGTTACTCAACCCCAACCTTGACCCACCAGCTCATGACTGCCAGAAGAGTCTAGCTGAGGACCAGGGATGAGGAAAAGACCTGTGGGATTGGCTGCTCCCCAAAGCCAAGGTGACCAGGTTCACTGACAACAGCAGCTACCTGGTGGAGGGGCAATGCAAGGCAGGGGCCGCCATTGAGGACAGGTGCCAGGTGGTCTAGGTGGAACCACATCCTCTAGAAATGTCGGCACAAAAGGCAGAGCTAATAGCTCTGACCAAAGCCTTGGACCTAGGGGCAGGCAAAAAGATCAACATCTACACAGATAGCAGGTATGCCTTTGCCACAGCCCAAGTCCACTGGGTTATATGCCAAGAGAGAAGACTGCTCACATTAGAAGAAACAAACAGGAAATTCTGGATCTCTTGGATGCCCTAATGAAGCCAGTAACCATGAGTATTATTCATTGCCTAGGACATCAGAAGAGAAGAAACTCAGTGGCCTGGGGTAATAACCAGGCAGATCAAGTGGCTCAAGAAGTGGCTATGTAAGAGCCTATCCTGGTTATGGGCCTACAAGAAACACCTGCTGAGAAAAGGGACTGGACTAAGTGATGGCCTCACTTAGAATATACTGAAGAAGAAAGGACTCAGATTGATAGCTACCCTACCAACTATTACCTAGAGGATGAAGGGAAATGGTGCACACAAGAAAAAAAAAATTTGCTCCCCAGAAAGTAAGCAAAACACTTACTAGGATAAATGCACAGATGGACTCATTTAGGGGATAAAAATCTTGTCCAAGCATTAGGGGATCTAAATTATATAAGTGACCTCAGGTTTTGGGCCAGAGAGATAGTAGAACAGTGTAAGGTATGCCAGCAAGTGAATGCTTATGCAGCCAAGAGTAAACAGAGCAAAAGACCTAGGGGAGAACAGCCTGGAGTACATTGAGAGGTCAATTTTACAGAAGTTAAACCAGGAAAATGTGGTTACAAATACCTTCAGGTGTTTGTAGATACTTTCTCTGGATGGGTTGAGGCATTCCCCACCAAGCAGGAAATAGCTACCATAGTATCCAAGAAGATATTAGAGGAAAATTTCCCAAGGTTTGGAGTGCCTAAGGTAATTGGATTGGACAATGGTCCTGCTTTGGTCTCTCAGCTAAGCCAGGGGTTGGCAAAAGTATTGGGGACAGATTGGAAACTTCATTGTGAGTACTGTTCCCAAAGCTCAGGGCAGGTAGAGAGAATGAACAGAACTCCCCAAAAGAGACCTTAACTAAATTAACCTTGTAGGCTGGCTCAGACTGGGTGGTGCCTCTCCCCTTGGACCAGTTCCAAGTCTGGAAGACCCATTACCATTTTAACCTGACCCCTTTTGAGATCCTGTGTGCTACTCCAAATCCCTTAGTGTCCACTGGGCCCTCTCAGGAGGTATCCCAGAACATGAGATTTGGCCCAAACTGTCTGCCTTAAATGCTCCAGGGATGACAGAGACCCCTCATCACTTCCAGACTGGTGACTGAATCTATGTAAGGAGGTATAGGGCACAGTCTCTGGAATCCCCATGAAAGGGACCCTTTCTGGCACTGCTAGCTACTCCCACAGTCCTCAAGGTAGATGGTATTATAGCCTGGGTGCACACTTCCCATGTAAAACCTGCAGATGCCCTGCTCCCCAGAGACCCTTTCTGGATGGTGCAGAAGATTGATAATCTGCTCAAGATCAAGATTACCTGAACTTCATCATGACTTCCTGTTGGTACCTTTGGACAACACTTACGGTCTACCTTCTGTTGTGGTTGGGGGTGGCTGGGGCAGCCATCAGGACCTCCGCTTTGGACTTACAAAGGGAATATTATGACAGTCTCAGGGCAGCCATTGATTTAGATATAGGGAGAATAGAAACTTCCATCAGTCATCTTAAAGAATCACTGACTTTGTTATCAGAAGTAGTACTACAGAATAGGAGGAGATTAGACTTAACTTTTCCTCCAGCAAGGAGGGCTATGTGCTGCCTTAGCTGAAGAATGTTGCTTTTATATAGACCATTCTGGGGTTGTTAAAGATTCAATGGCCAAGGTGAGAGTAGGGTTATCAGGAGAGGGAGAGAGAGAGAGAGAGAGAGAGAGAGAGAGAACAGAGTCAGGACTGGTTTGAGTATTGGCTTAACTCCTCCCCTTGGTTAACAACCCTCATATCTACCTTGTTAAGACCTTAATTGTTCTCCTGCTATTGTTGACCTTTGACCCCTACATTTTGAACTGCTTAGTTGCTTTTGTTAAGGAACGCAGAGGTAGAGTACAGCTAATGATCTTAAAGCAGAAATACAAAGAACTAGATACAGAAGACCAGGAGTATGAGCTGCATAGCTATCAACAATAGCTTCAGGATTGAAGCATGTACAAGAAAAAGGAGGCAATGAGAAGTCAGCTTAGGAAGTTTGGAAAATTCCACCAGCTCCCAAGTATGTGGGCACCTCCCCTCCTGGAAGAAACAGATTAGAGAGCACGTAGGGTGGAAGGGAAAGGTTGATTAAGCAAGCCCCTACTACCTCATTCCCTAAAGACCAATTAGTTTAAAAGTCACACTCTTATGCCAATCACATTGTGCCTAAAAGCTGCTGCTCTAAAAGCTATAAAAGCTTGTTGACCAGGCTGCACATGGTCATTCTATCCCGCCTTGGTGTACAGGGCAACCCCAGCTTGCTGGAACAATACATTCCTCTTGCATTTTGCATAAAAAAGGTCAAAATTGAAAGGGGAAAAATGGTCAAGGAAATATTCTGTAAAACAATTCTTTTAAACATTTCTGTTGTTGTTGTTCACAATATGGACATTTTCAGGTTAACAACATTATTTTCGATTTGAGAATTTTTTTTGTTGTGGATCATCAGAGTATACAGTTTAATTTAAATTCTTAATCCAATTTACCTAATTACTTTAATATATCTTATATTTCTTAATTAAATCTAGTAAGGGTTTGATGGAATATTTTAGTCATTAATATTTATCTCAACATTGTACAAATTCCATTTCTAACAATTATATATAGATAATATGCTAATAGCATCTCAAGAAAGAAAAAAAACAAGAATAGTTTTGGAATTTTGATGGAATTGCATTGAATCTGTAAATTGCTTTTGGTATGATGGCCATTTTCACTATGTTAATCCTACTGATCCATAATCATGGGAGATCTTTACATCTTCTGAGGTCTTCTTAGATACATATTTTCATTGACTCAAGTTCTTGTCAAAAAGATCTTTCACTTGCTTGGTTAGAGTTACACCTAGATATTTGATATTATTTGTGGCTATTGTGAAGGGTGTTACCCTATAGCCCATTTATCATTGTATAAAGGAGAGTTACTGATTGCTTTGAGTTAATTTTGTATCTAGCTACTTTGCTGAAGTTGTTTCTCAGCTGTAAGAGTCCTCTGGTAAAATGTTGGGGTCATTTATGTATACTATCATATCATTTGAAAATAGCGATGTTTTGCCTCTTTCCTTTCTAATTTGTATCCCCTTGATGTTCTTTTGCTGTCCTATTGCTCTATATAGAACTTCAAGTACTATATTGATAGATAGAGAGACAGTGGGAAGCCTTGTCTTGTCCCTGATTTTAGTGGAGTTGCTTTTAGTTTCTCTCTACTTAATTTGATGTTGGTTGTTGATTTTCTGTATATTGCTTTATGTTAATGTATTTTCCTTATATCCTTGATCTCTCTAATACTTTTAACATGAAAGGGTGTTGGATTTTGTCAAAGGCTTTTTTTTTAAAGCATCAAATGAGATGTTCATACATTTTTTATCTTTTAGGTTGTTTTTATGGTGGATTAAATTGATGGATTTTCACATATTGAACCATCCATGCTTTCCTGTAATGAAGCCTTCTCTGATCATGGGTGATAATATTTTTTATGTGTTCCTGGATTTGGTTTGTGTGTGTTTTATTGAATATTTTTGCATCAATGTTTAGAATAGAAATTGGTCTGAAATTTTCTTTTTGATGTTGTTGTTGTTGTTGTTGAGGCTTTGTGTGGTTTGGATATCAGAATGACTGTGGCTTCATAAAGTTAATTTTGCAGTGTTCCTTCTGTTTCTATTTTATGGAATAGTTTGCAGATTATTGGTATTAGCTCTTCTTTGAAGGTCTGGTAGAATTCTACACTAAAACCATCTGGTCCTGTGCTTTTTGGGCTGGGAGTTTTTTGATGACTATTTCTATTTCTTTAGAGGTTATGCGACTGTTTAGTTTACCTGATCTTGATTTAAATTTGGTTCATGGTATCTGTCTAGAAAAGCTTCCATTTTCATCTATATTTTCCAGTTTTGGAGAGTATAGGCTTTTGTTGTAGGTTCTGATGATATTTTGAATTTCCTTAGTTTCTGTTGTTATATCTCCCTTTTCATTTCTGATTTTGTTAATTTGGATACTGTCTCTGGGCCCTTTAGTTAGATTGGCTAGGGTTTTATCTATCTTGTTGATTTTCTTAAAGAACAAGCTTTTGGTTTTGTTGATTCTTTGTATTGTTCTCTTCCTTTCTATTTGGTTGATTTCAGCTCTGAGTTTGACTATTTCCTGACCTCTACTCCTCTTTGGTATGTTTACTTCTTTTTTTCTAGGGTTTTCATGTGCTGTTAAGTTGTTAGTGTAGGATCTCTCCAACTTCTTTAGGAGGTACTTAGTGCTATTCCTCTTAACACTGCTTTCATTGTGTCCCATAAGTTTGGGTATGCCCTCTAATCATTTTCATTTAATTCCAGCAAGTCTTTAATTTCTTTCTTTAGTTCTTCCTTGACCAAATTATCATTGGATAGAGAGTTGTTCAGTTTCCATGGTTATGTGGGTTTTCTCTTGCTTTTATTGTCATTGAAGTCTAGCCTTTATCCATGGTGATCTGATAGGATGCATGGGATTATTTCAATCTTCTTGTATCTGTTGAGTCTTGTTTTGTGACCCATTATATGGTCAATTTTTGGAAAAGGTACAATGAGGTGCTGAGAAGAAGGTATATTCTTTTGTTTTGGGATAAAATATTCTGTATATATCTGCTAAATCCATTTGGTTCATAACCTTTATTAGTTTCCCTGTGTCTCCATTTAGTTTCTGTTTCAATGACCTGTCCATTAGTGAGAGTGGAGTGTTGAAGTCTCCCAATATTATTGTATGGGGTTCAATGGGTGTTTTCAGCTAGTAAACTTCCTTTTCTGAATGTGAGTACCCTTGCATTTAGGGCATAGATGTCCAGGATTGAGGTTTCCTCCTGTTGGATTTTTCCTTTGATCAATATGAAGTGTCCTTCCCCCATATCACTTGATGACTTTTGGTTGAAAGTCTATTTTATTTGATATTAGAATGGCAACTCCCATTTGCTTCTTGGGACCATTTACTTGGAAAGCTTTTTTCCATCCTTTTACTTTGAGGTAGTGTCTGTCTTTGTCAGTCACTTTTTTACTTTGAGGTGTGTTTCTTGTATGCAGCAAAATGCTGGATCCTATTTACATATCCAGTCTGTTAGCCTGTGTCTTTTTATTGGGGAATCGAGTCCATCGTCACTGAGAGATTTTGATGACAAATTATCGTTAGTTCCTGCTTTTTTTGTTGCTTCAGTTGGTATTATGTGTATATGATTCTCTCCTTTTGGGTTTGTTGTGAAAGGTTTACTTTCTTGTGTTTTCTTGGGTGTAGTTACCCTCCTTGTGTTGGAGATGTTCGAGTATCATCTGTAGTGCTGGATTAGTAGAAAGATACTGCTTAAATTTGGAGTATCTTAGTTCCTCCATCTATGGTGATTGAGTGCTTGCTGGGTATAGTAGCCTGGGCTGGCATCTTTGTTCACTGAGGTCTGGATGATATCTGTCCAGGATCTTCTGGCTTTTAGATTCTCTATTGAGAAGTCTGGTGCAGTTCTGATAGTTCTACCTTTATGTGCTACTTGACCTTTTTCCCTTATAGCTTTTAATATTCTTTCTTGGTTCTGTGAATTTAGTGTTTTGATTATTATGTGATGATAAGATTTTTTTTTTGGTCTAATCTATTTGGTGTTCTGTAGGCTTCTTGTACATTTATGGTCATCTCTTACTTTAGGTTAGGGAAATTTTCTTGTATGATTTTGTTGAAGATGTTTTCTGGCCCTTTGAGCTGGGATTGTTCACTCTCTTTTATTTATATTATTCTTAGGTTTGATCTTTTCATTATGTCCTGTATTTCCTGGATATTTTGGGTTAAGGGCTTTTTACACTTTATTTTTTGACTAACGTGTCAATGTGTTCTATAATATCTTTTATGCCTGAGATTCTCTCCTCTATCTCTTATACTCTGTTGGTGATGCTTGTATCCATAGCTCCTGATCTCTTTCCTAAGTTGTCCATCTTTAGCATTGCCTCCTTTTGTGTTTTCTTTATTGTTTTTATTTCCATTTTTAGTTCTTGGGCCATTTTGTTAAGTTTCTTTACCTGCTTGATTGTATTTTCCTGTATATCTTTAAAGGGTTTATTTGTTTCCTTTTAAAGGGCTTCTACCTATTTGCCTGTTTTCCTGTATTTCTTCCTTTTTTAATTGGAATTTTATTTATTTACATTTCAAATGTTATCCCCTTTCCCAGTTTCCCCTCTGGAAACACCCTATTCCATTCCCTTGCCCCCCTGCTTCTATGAGGGTGCTCCCCCACCCACCCACTCCTACCTCCCCACCCTGGCATTCTACTACTCTGGGGCATCGAGCCTTCACAGAACCAAGGGCCTTTCCTCCCACTGATGCTCGACAAGGCCTTTCTCTGCTACATATGTAGCCAGAGCCATGGGTCCCTTCATGTGTACTCTTAGGTTGCTGGTTTAGTCTCTGGGAGCTCTGGGGGGGTTTGGTTGGTTGATATTGTTGTTCTTCCTATGGGGTTGCAAATCCCTTCAGCTCCTTCAGTCTTTTCCCTAACTCCTCCATTGGGGACCCTCTGCTCAGTCCAATGGCAGAGCTTCTCAGGAGACAGATATATCAGGTTCCTGTCTGCAAGTACTTCTTGGCTTCTGTAATAGTGTCTGGGTTTGTTGTCTGTATATGGGATTGATCCTCAGGTAGGGTAGTCTCTGCATGGCCTTTCCTTCAGTTTCTATATTTCTTTGGTAAGAGAATTCCTTATATCCTATGTAAAGGCCTTTATCGTCTTCATGAGATGGGGTTTTAGGTAATTGTCTTGCTTTTCAGGTATGTTGGTATATCCAGGGCTTGCAGTGGTAAGAGAACTTGGTTGTGGTGGTACAGAATTTATTGGGTTCTATAGCTTATGATCTTGCACTTGACTCTGGCCATCTGGTTATCCCTGGGGTTAACTTGCTTGGGTGTCTCTTACTGGACCCTACCTCCTTGGAGTCAGGTAGAGCTGATCTCCTTGGAGGAAGGCAGTACTGCTTCTGATTAGGGTGGGCTTCTTGTGTCTCTAGTTAGAGCAGGTCTCCTTTGTCCCTGGTTACAGAGGACATCCTGGGATGTGCACAGGCTGTATCATAGGGAGATGTATAGTGCCTATGATCTGGCCCAGATAGGAAGCAGACCAGAACAAAGGTGGAGCTCAGGTGGGGTTGGGAGGGGTTGGGGCCCTGGTCATCCCAGCTGGTGTGAGCATTTGGTTAAGATTCTCACTATGTCTTTGGTTACTTCAGATCTCCTGGGAGGCACACAGGCTGTATGTAGCATGTGGGTGGCTATTGGGCCACTGATCTGGCCCAGGTAGGAAGTAGATAGGAAAGGAAATCTCCCAATATTAATGTGTGGTGTTTGATGTGTGATTTAAGCTTCAGTGATGTTTCTGATACAAATGTGGGTGCTTTTGTGTATGGAGAATAGATGTTCAAAATTGTGATGTCAATCACCAGTTATTATTATTTTCTGTTATTTTGATGTTTGTGGTGTTAGTGTGTATATGTGCAGGGGTTTCGTGTGTGATTTCCGTGGTTTTGCTGGTATGGCATTATTCATTTCCTGTGTATTCTTGAATGTAGTTATCTTTCTTGGGTTAGAATTTTCCTTTTAGTATTTCTGTAGGGTTGTATTTGTGGATAAATATTGCTTGAATTTGGATTTATCTTGAACTCTCTTGTTTTCTTCATCTGTGGTGATTGAGAGTTTTGGTGGATATAGTAATCTAGAGTGGCATCTGTGTGTGGTTTTTTAAAGGTTGCAGGATATCTGTCCAGGCCATTTTAGATTTTAGAATCTCTGTTGAGATGTCAGGTGCAATTCTGATAGGTCTGCCTTTCTATGTGACTTGGCCTTTTTCCTTACCATTTTTAATATACTTTTCTTTGTTCTATAGATTTTGTGTTTTGATTATTATGTTTTGGGAGGATTTTCTTTTCTGTCCAAGTCTAGTTGTTTTTCTATGAGCTGTTGTGTTGGCAGCAACCATCTTTCAATAATTCTCCTTAAAACCTCAATGACCACCTTATTCCCCAGACCGTACATGAGGGAATTCAGAGTCTCAATGACAACACTATAGAAAATGGAGAGAATATTGTCTTGTTTGGGACTGTGGAATTGATTGGGAAGGACACGCATGAGTGAAGAATCCTCATACCACATCCCAACCACAGTCAGATGAGAAGAACAGGTGACAAGGGCTTTCTCCCTGCCCTTATTTGAAGGCATGCAGAGTACAGTAAACAGAATTTGTGCATAGAATGCCAGGATAACAGAAACACCTGCCAAATAAACCATCAGATCATTTGTGGAGGTGTCTGCACAGGCCAGCTTCAGCAATGGAGGGATCTGACAGGACAGGTGATCTGCCAGGATTTATAGAAGGGACAACACATAGTGTAGATGTGAATACTAGGCCTAAAACTAATACCAGGATCTATGTAGTACCTACTATGAACCAGCAGACACTTGACTTCACAAAGATGATGTAATTTCGAGGGTCACAAATGGCCACATATCTGTCATCAGCCATAAATGCCAGAAGGAGGGCCTCTGCACTACCTAGGAGTAATTCTAGAAACATCTGAAGGGTACAACCTCCAAAGGAGATACTGTTGTCTTTGAGCAGAAAATCCATGACAGCCTTTGGAGTAATAACTGATGTCAAGAAGAGGTCCATGAGAGAGAGCTGTCCAAGGAGGAGATACATGGGCATGCAGAGCCAGGCATCCATCGTGTAGCACTCCATTGCTGGTCATAGACAACATGTACTGGCTGTGATTGTGGCACAGAGCAGTTCAAGAGAGCCATTGTCCTCCAGAATACCCACAAAGATGAAGCCACTGCCCAAGGTTGAATTCCTAAATTCCATTTTTAGTGATATATTTAGTTGCCTAGAAACAGAGGAGTCAATTGAATTTTATTATTATAGGACCAGTTTTTATGTTAGCAATTGATACTCCAACAAAATGCTATTTTAATGTATTAATAAATTTGCTTGCTGATATTTAAATTTGGCTTTTAATTGTATCTTGATAAATATTCTGAAGAAAGGTATTGAAATTACTCTTGGAAAGGAGCTATTCAAACTAGACTATACTCAGAACGCAGAACATATGGATGTCCTAGTACAGCCATACACAGATGTGCTGTTACAGAAATGCACAGGATGTAATACTACAGCAGGACTGTAGGATGTAGGACATCAGCACACATGGAAATACTAGTAAGGAGCACACAAGGATATACTAGTAAATCACTGTATATAAATGTCATAGTAGAACACCATATACATTTTTATTACTAAAGTGTTACATAATAGTATCTTTGCCAAATCTTACTTACTGTTACTGCAGTGTAAAGTGATTTGTATTTATAACAAAATAGATGCATGTATTTGTAGAGTCTGGACATGCTTTTATTAGTCCTAAAATAGAGTAATTGAAAGGATATTGGAATTCAGTGCATTAGCAGTTATGATACTGTACTTTAATTCTTTTGGATCTAACATAAAATTCTCAGAGGCTACACATTTTAAACAAATTCATTACCTCAGGTTCTGAGAAGCCTCACTGTTTGTTCCACTTCAGCTGCATGAAGATTGAGGCTATTTAATACAAAGGAGGGCAAAAGTGACTTTTCAGTAGTACCTAATTGGTTTGTTTTGCTAAGTTGGTGTTTAGAGAAAGAATTCTTACAATGTCAGGTGTCTGGGCTATACTATTTCTTCCTTTTCTCTACATATGTTTTCTGGAGATAGATGTGGGGGCACTCAGGCAGCTAACAGTATTTGGATAGTGTCCTTTATGTCAAGAGTCCTTCAATTCTCATTTCTGAGAATGGATAGAGACTTTTTGTTCAATAGGTTTCATAGAAAGAAATTATCTACCTCCTTGTCAGTTATTCAACTGGTCTTAGGTCCGGATGCTCAGATTTCTTTATTGCTTCTTCCATCTGGGAGCAAAAATGAAAGGTGTAGAAAGAAGTAGAAATTGGAATAGATGTCCAAAGTGTCCTACCTAAAAGGACCAGAGGACAGTGGTAAATGGAGGCCTCTTTAAGGTGCACACTACCTTGTCTTTTGGGCTCATGGTCTCCTATATTAATTTCTTTATTTTTCCTTTTTGTTATTATTTCATTTATTCACATTCCAAATGTTGCCCTGCTTTCTGGTCCTTCCTCCAAGAATTTTTCACCCTATCACCCCCCTTTAACTTCTGAAAGGGTGCTCCTCCACCCACCTATCCTTTCTGACCTCAACACACTAGCATCTTCCTTCCTTGGGGCATCAAGTTTCTACAGGATTAAGTGCATCCTTTCCCACTGAGGCCAGACAAGGCAGTCCTCTGCTACATATGTAGCAGAGACCACAGACCAACCCATGTATGCTTGTCTATTGGTGGCTTAGTCTCTGGGAGATCTGATGGGTCCAGGTTAGTTGATACTTTTGTTCTTCCTATGGAGTTCCAATCCACTTCAGCTCCTTCAGTCCTTCCCCTAACTCTATCATAGGGGTACTATACCATAGTCCTATGGTTGACTGTAAGTACCTGAATCTGTCTTAGTCAGCTGATGGTAGAGCCTCTTAGAGAACAGCCATGATAGGCTCCTGTCTGCAAGCACAACATAGCATCTGTAACAATGTCAGGGTTTGGTGCCTGCACATGGGATAGATCCCAAGTTAGGCCGGTCTCTAGATTGCCTTTCCTTCAGTCTCTGCACACTTACCTTCAGCTGAAATGGCCTCTCCTGGAAATGTAATTCTAAGAAATGGTACATTAATGAATCCTCTTGAGAATGTTTTCTAGCTTGAGCTCTCTGTCTCTGAATCAGCTCTGAGGCAACAACTTTCTCTCACCATTGAATGCAGGATCCATGAAGAGAGCAAACAAGAAATTGAACAGATAGTCTAGAACAATAATATGGGGCATTGTAAAAATGATCAAAGTAAATAATATATTTGAAGGAATATATCATAATGAAGCCATCGCTTTATATGATGACTACTTGCTACTTACAATTTAAGAGATTAAAAAAGTGTTCAGTGTAACACAAAAGTGAAATCACACAATTTAAAGAAATGACACAATTACACATATGTGTTTAATGTGTTCTTAGGGAGGAAATGAGACACACCCAGAAGGTGAGGAATTTCTTGCAAAAAAGCAAAACTTGCAAACACTAAAATTGAGAGAAAATTGACTGATACACACTTAAACATCATAATGGAGAAATACTGATTCCATTTTAGGGTAGAATATCAGGCAAAAAGCTGATGTCATGTACATAATTCTAATAATCATGGCAGAAAAATTCAAAACAAGAAGCAAGGTTCATTTTACAATAATAAATTTACTAGTTATTTAAGGGCATTTCTTCTATTAAACTTATGTAGTAGTTTTCCTTATTTGTATTATTTTTGTATACAGCAATAGAAACTATTTAATTTTCTTAAAGTTTAAAATAAAAAGCAGTTAATTTTATATTCAGCCACTTTGCTAAAGTTGTTAATCAGCTGTAGGAGTTCTCTGGTGGAATTTTTGGGGTTATTTAAGCATACGATCATATCATCCACAAATAGTGATATCTTGACTTTTTCCTTTCAATTTGTATTCCTTTGACCTTTTATGTTGTCTAATTGATCTGGCTAGAACTTCGAGTACTATATTGAATAGATAGGGAGAGATTGGGAAGCCTTGTCTAGTCTCTGATTTAAGTGGGATTGCTTCCAGTTTCTCTCCATTTAGTTTGATGTTGGCTATTAGTTTTCTGTATATTGCTTTTATTATTTTTAGGTATGTACCTTGAATTCCTGATATTTCCAAGACTTAGGGGTGTTGTTTATTGTCAAAGGCTTTTTCAACGTCTAATGAGAT
Organism: Uromys caudimaculatus; assembly: GCA_028551405.1. Classification (NCBI taxonomy): domain Eukaryota; kingdom Metazoa; phylum Chordata; class Mammalia; order Rodentia; family Muridae; genus Uromys; species Uromys caudimaculatus. The sequence continues at coordinate 89,354,425 of CM052703.1, read as the reverse complement.
GATCGTGTTCTTTTTTCTTTGAGTTTGTTTATATAATGTAATACATTGATGGATTTCTGTATACTGAATCATCCCTGCATCTCTGGGATGAAGCCTACTTGATCACCGTAAATGATCATTTTTATCTGTTCTTGGCTTTGGTTTGTGAGAATTTTATTGAGTATTTTTACATCAATATTCATAAGGGAAATTTGTCTGAAGTTCTCTTTCTTTGTTGGGTCTTTGTGTAATTTAGGTATCAGTATAACTGTGGTTTCATAGAATGAATTAGCTAGTGGCAGATGGGGAACTAGGGGTAGCCACTAGAAAGTTTCAGATGTCAGGGAAGCAAGAGGTCCCCAGGACCCAATGAGGATAACATTAGTTGAAATACCCAACACAAGGAGGATAGAACCTTCAGAAACCATAGCCAGTGGATAGGGGCAGCCCCTAGTTGAAGGATGCTGCCACTCACCCATCTCGAAACTTTTAACCCAGAATTGTTCCTGTCTAAAGAAAATATAGGGGCTTATAGTGGAACAGAGACTGAAGGAAAGGCCATCCAGAGACTGCCCTGTCTAGGGATCTATCCCATCTGCAGACACCAAACTCAGACAGTATTGCTGTTGCCAAGTAGTGCTTGCTGACAGGGGTCTGGTATAGTGGTCCTACAAGAGGCTCTGCTAGAACCTGACCAATACATATGTGGATGCTCACAGCCAACCATCGGATTGATCATGAGGACCTCAAGGGAAGATGTAGGGGAAGGACTAAAGGATCTAAAGGGGATTGCAACCCCATAGGAAGAACAACAATATCAACTCACTTGATCCCTGCCCCCAGAACTCCCAGGGCGTAAACCACCAACCAAAGATTACACATGGAAGGACTCCCATGGCTCCAGCAGCAGATGTAGCAGAGGATTGCCTTATCTGGCATCAATGGGAGGAGAGGCCTTTGATCCTGTGGAGACTTGATGCCACAGCACAGAGGGATGCCAAGGTGGTATGGTGGGAGTTGGGGGGGCACCCTCATGGAGACAGGGGAGGGGTAATGGGATAGGGGACTTGCAGAGGGGAAACTGAGAAAGGGGACAACATTTGAAATGTAAACAAATAAAATAGCCAATAAAATAAAATAAAAAACAATGAACCTCCAAGCAGCACTTCTAAGCATTTACTTGTATAATGAATCACTATGAGGAGACTGAGGAAGAAGGATAAGGAGGGAGCTGGACAAGAGGTGAAGAATAGTCCGATTTAGACCATTGATAGTGATAGGTGCTGCATGAACAGCTGAGTTCTATAGTCATTAAAATGTGCCTATGTGAATACGTGCATGGCAATGTAGAAAAGAGAAACAGAATTGAATCAGCTGTGGAAGGTACAAAATTATGTTAAGAGGTAGACAAAGGAAGACCTGATATCAGCATGCCCTTGATTAGTTCCTGCAGCTGATAGTAGCCCGCAAAAGAAGCACAGGGGTTGTTGAATAGAACTCTCACAGAAGCTGCAAGACATCTTCCTTTTTTTCTTGATAGAGGTTCCACAGAGGTTTATTGTTTCTTGGTGAGTTCTCATCATCATATATTCAGTTTGTGAGTTCCTAGGCAGGACAATGTGGACTAGAACAAGACCTCAGACCCAAGAGTATGTGTAATGGGTAAGGTGTGTGGACATGCCAAGCCAGGGAATTTACATTGAAAGATTCAATAAGATCAAGTTTTCAGTCCAGTTTACCCCATTCACATGGGACTCAACCTCTTAGTATGGATCTAGGGTTCCATAGTTCTTCCTTGTCACCTCCTTAGCCACTTTTCCCTGCCAATCATGCAGAATTACTATTCTATCAAGGACAACATAGCCACTATACTTGGCTTGGACCTATGTAGGCAAACTGTGCCTTCCTTGCCCTCTATTATGGTCTCTCGAGAGTATTCTTAACCTTGCCACTGCATGCTTATCTAGTTCTTCCTACTATCCCACGTCCATCCACTGCAGACTCACTGCTATTATAGAAATAGTCAAGGTTCCTCTGCCACTCATTATGGACCAGTATCCCAAGGCCTGCTTAAAAGGTTTGTGGAGTCATAATCTTTCACCTGACTACTGGTCTATTACTCAAACAAACCACTGAGCCAAACTTAGACTGCTTGGAGCCTGAACTCAGAACTAATTCAGAGACATCCAAAGACTGAGCAACAAGCTTCACTCTTCTGGTCTACAAGCTGTCAGATTAGATATAAACAACCAATTAATGAAACACCCACTCAACAAATCTGAGACCAGGTACCTACCCAAAGAAAACCACAAATATCATAGTTCCAGATACCTAAATAACAGCACAAAATGAACAACCAAGACAATGTGCCTCCTCCAGAAGCCTGCAACCTTACAATTCCCAAGATAAACAATTAGGATGAAGCACAAGGCAAGGAGTTCAATCTAGAAATTACAAATGTGTTCAAGGTCAAAAAGGGGGTTATGTTTAAACACCTTAATGAAGAAGCCTGTGAAAATATCAACAGTTGAATGAAATACTGAAAACAGTTTGAGGTGTAAATGTAGAAATAGAGTCACTGAAGAAAACCCAGCCTAAAGTAAAATGTGAAATGACAAACTCAGGAATTCAACAAAAGGCTCAGAGGTAAATCTCACTGACATATTTAGAATAAGTGGATATATCATCCAAAAATATATTAAATCTAAAAATATCCAAGCACAAAATATTCAGGATACTTGAAACAGGGAAGAAGTTGATAGCAATCTTGTTACCTTGCCCTGTTTGGAATCTTCTTTAAACCTTTCATGTCACTTGGATCTCACTTACCTGAGGCATCGGGTAAGTTCTTGTCCATCTCATTCTACTGCTCCTAGCTCCTCCAGGGTCTCTCTTCACTGAGCAGCCAAATATATCCCATTCCTGGGAGTATGGAAAGGAAAAAACGCTATAATAACTGAAACATAAAATAGGACTAAGAACACAACAGTGAAATAAAGACAGGAATCAACATGTACCTTTTTATAATAACTTTAATTATTAATGGCCTAGAGCCACTAATCAAAGACACAGATGGTTTAATAGATTAAGAAACAAAATCCACATTTTTGTTTTGTAAAAGAAACTTACCTTACCATAAGTAAAGTCACTATCTTAAAGTAAAAAAATGGGAGAAACCCCCCTGGATCCCAACAGTGGGCAGCTGAGGCAGGAAACTTTTGCCTGGGACACTAGGATTCCATAGTCAAGCAGCTCCGGGAGAAAATTTTCTCTCCCAGGAACGCAGAAAAGCCCCAAGCGGGGGCAACACGAGCCCCAGAGCTCACTGATTCCGCCCGGTTTCCACGGGCCACAGAGACTGACGGATAGCAACTTCCGGGCGGCGGCCGGGAACCTCAGCTTGGGCCACAGGGCTCCACAGCAAATTAGCGCCGGGACAAAGATCCCTCTCAGGAGCTCAGAAAACCTGGGAGAGGGCCAAAGACACTCCCCACAGCTCACCAGGAACTGCCCCGAACCCGCGAGACACAGGGACCGAGGTGGCAGGCTTAGAAACCCCCCTGGATCCCAACAGCGGGTGGCTGAGGCAGGAACCTTTTGCCTGGGACACTAGGATTCCATAGTCAAGCAGATCCGGGAGAAAATTTTCTCTCCCAGGAATGTGGAAAAGTCCCGAGCGGGGGCAACATGAGCCCCAGAGCTCACTGATTTCACTTGGTTCCCGCGGGCCACAGAAACTGACGGACAGCAACTTCCGCCAGTGGACAGGAACCTCAGCTTGGGCCACAGGGCTCCATAGTAAATTAGCACCGGGACAAAGATCCCTCTCAGGAGCTCGGAAAAGCTGGGAGAGGGCCAAAGACATTCCCCACAGCTCACCAGGAACTGCCCTGAACCCACGAGACACAGGGACCAAGATCAGACCCGGTGCCACAGCTCTCCAAACCCAAACACCTCTCAGAGAGAGCTGGTCTTCAAGGAGTACTGACACAGAGACCTGCAGGAGGGGCAAGCCACAACCAGACAGAGTAAAATCAGCTAACATCAGAGTCAACAAGATGGCAAAAGGCAAGGGCAAGAACATAAAGAACAGAAACCAAGAGTACTCTGCACCATCAGAACCCAGCTCTCCCAACACAGCAAGCCCTGGAAACCCCAACACACCAGAAAAGCACGACTCAGATTTAAAATTATTTCTCATGAGGATGATAGAAGACTTTGAGAAAGAAATGAATAGCACCCTTAAAGAAATGCAAGAGAACAGGGATAAACAAGAAGCCTTTCAAGAGGAAATGCAAAAATCCATTAAAGAATTACAGGAAACCTCAATCAAAGAGGTAGAATTTCAAGAAAACACAATCAAACAGACAAAGGAAATGCAAAAAACTATCCAGGAGCTAAAAATAGAAATAGAAACAATAAAGAAATCACAAAGGGAGACAACCCTGGAGTTAGAAAACCTAGGAAAGAGATCAGGAACCATTGATGCAAGCATC
>CM052703.1:89329877-89349450 GCA_028551405.1 Uromys caudimaculatus | reverse complement strand
AAGAAGAAGAAGAAGAAGAAGAAGAAGAAGAAGAAGAAGAAGAAGAAGAAGAAGAAGAAGAAGAAGAAGAAGAAGAAGAAGAAGAAGAAAAGAGAAAAAAAGAAAAGAGGGAAAAAAGAAAAAGAAGGAGACAGTGATTTGTGCTGGGAGCCCGCGGGGAAGTGACTTTCACAGCTTCTGGGCTGCCTGTCCATCTGCATCTGTCTGTCCATCCGGTGGTGAGCCGTCCCTCCCGGCCCAGCCTGCCCCCGCACGCACGCCTCCGCGCCCCTTGGCAGCCCCCGGACCCGGCTGGCCGCACCAAGTGTCCGCGCTGCCCTTCGCTGGCACCCGCAAAGATTTGATTTTCCCCTTTCCGGGCCGCAGTAATTGTAAACCGCCCGGAGCCCGGAGTCTACATTTATGGCGAAACGCATGTCCCCAAGGCCGCAGTGAGTACTGCATCTGGCTGCCTCTTGAGAAAATTTTTGCCCCCTTTGCAAGGGGATTCCCTACTTCAATTTTTATTTTTTTTAAGCCCCAAGCCAGGACAGCTGGAGAGTACAAACTCCAGGAGAGGGCCATATTGGTTTTGAGAGCCTTTTGTCTTGGGGCTTTTGCGGTCCGGTGCAAGTCGTCCCGCATTCAGGTCTGCCTCAGAGCCTCCCTGCTCCAACCTCTCCAGGTGTCGCTGGTGCCACCTGTGGGTGCCACAGCTCCTTGGAACTCCTTTTGTCCTGCAGTAAGCCCTGTAAGAAGTCCTCCTGGTGGGAGTCGGGGTAGTTGGGGATGGGGAGATGAACGCTGCAGCCAGCAGCCACCCCATGGCCTCCTTATACGGGGGTGATCTGCACTAGGACGTCACCAAAGCCATGCTGTATGAAAAGTTCAGCCCTGCGGGGCCTGTGCTGTCCATCCAGGTCTGCAGCGATATGATCACCCGCTGCTCTCTGGGTAATGCCTACCTTTACTTCCAACAGCCAGCTGACACTGAGAGGGCCCTGGACACCATGTACTTTGATGTGATTAAGGGAAAGCCAATCCGTATCATGTAGTCTCAGAGGGATCCCTCTTTGAGAAAGTCTGTTGTGGGAAATGTCTTCATCAAGAACCCGGAAAAATCTATAGACAACAAGGCACTGTATGATACGTTCTCTGCCTTTGGAAACATCCTGTCCTGTCAGGTGGTTTGTGATGAGAATGGCTCTAAGGGTTACGCTTTTGTCCACTTCGATACCCAAGAGGCTGTGGACAAGGACATCGAGAAGATGAATGGCATGCTTCTCAATGACCACCAAGTGTTTGTGGGCAGATTCAAGTCTCGCAAAGAGCAGGAAGCTGAGTTTGGAGCCAAGGCCAAGGAATTCACCAATGTTTATATCAAAAACTTTGGAGAAGAGATGGATGATGAGAATCTGAAAGAGCTATTCAGCTAGTTTGGTAAGACCCTAAGTGTCAAGGTGATGAGAGACTCCAGTGGGAAGTCCAAAGGCTTTGTCTTTGTAAGTTACGAGAAACACAAGGATGCCAATAAGGCTGTGGAGGAAATGAAGGGAAAAGAAATGAGCGGGAAAGCCATATTCGTAGGCCGTGCAGAGAAAAAAGTAGAATGTCAGGCTGAATTAAAATGGAAATCTAAGCAGCTGAAGCAGGAGAGGATTAGTCGGTACCAGGGAGTGAATCTCTACGTTAAGAGCTTGGATGACACCATTGATGATGAGAAGTTAAGCAAAGAGTTTTCTCCTTTTAGATCAATCACCAGTGTGAAGCTGATGCTAGAAGACGGAAGAAGCAAAGGGTTTGTCTTTGTCTGTTTCTCCTCTCCTGAAGAGGCGACCAAAGCTGTCACTGAGATGAACGGACGCATTGTGGGCTCCGAGCTGCTGTATGTTGCCCTGGCCCAGAGGAAGGAAGAGCAGAAGGCTCACCTGACTAACCAGTATATGCAGCCTGTGGCTGGGAAGAGAGCACTCCCTGCCAATACCATCTTAAATCAGTTCCAGCCTACAGCTGGTGGCTACTTTGTGCCTGCAGTTCCGCAGGCTCAGGGAAGACCTCCACATTACACACCTAACCAGTTAGCACAGATGAGGCCTAATCCACGCTAGCAGCGAGACAGGAGACCTCAAGGCTTCCAAGGAATGCCAAGTGCTCTGCGGCAGTCTGGGCCTCGTCCAACTCTTCGACATCTGGCTCCACCTGGTAATGCTCCGGCCTCTCTTGGCCTTCCTACTATCACTCAGATAGTCGGGTCTGAGTGCCTGGACTGCTTGGCTATGGACTTTGGTGGGCTGGTGCCACCCAGCAAGGGCTGACTGACAACTGCCAGTCTGGAGGCGTCCCCACAGCTGTGCCAAACCTTGCACCTCATGCTACAGTTGCTGCTGCTTCCAGGGCTGTGGCTCCATACAAATATGCCTCCAGTGTCCGCAGCCCTCACCCTGCCCTTCAGCCGCTGCAAGGCCCCCAGCCTGTAGTCCATGTCCAGGGTCAGGAAGCTCCTGACTGCCTCCCTGCTGGCTGCAGCGCCCCTCCAATCCCCAGGAGCAGAAGCAGATGCTGGGGGAACGTTTGTTCCTCTTATCCAAACAATGTATTCAAACCTGGCTGGAAAAATCATGGGGATGCTGCTGGATATTGACAACTCTGAGCTGCTGCACATGCTAGAGTCTCTGAGTCTCTCCTTTCCAAGGCGGATGAAGCTGTGGCAATCCTGTAGGCTCATCATGCCAAGAAAGAAGCTGCCCAGAAGGTGGGCACTGTTGCTGCTGCTAACTCTTAGACAAGAAAAAAGAGTCAAAAGCCAACTAACTCCTCATGGCATTCAGCCAAGGTCTGAAGACTTCCTAGTTTGTCTGTGGACCATCAAGAACCAAGTTGCAAATTCAATAGGTCATTTTTGTATCAAAAGGTCAATTATGAAGCACCTAGAATTTTCAATTATAAGAATATATTCTCTAGGTTCTGTTGTGGCCCGGATGATGGTAATTTTTTTTTCTATTGTGGGTTCTGTTCTTTTCTCCCCCTCCCAGAAATTGGTTTTGATGTACCCAAGATTTAAGTTTCTCAACAAAGGAAATAAAATCTCTATAAAAAAACAAAAACAAACAACAACAACAAAAACCCAAAGGTTAGCTAGTAACTCAGAAGCATGAATTTCAGATATCATTAATATCAAATCACTAAAATCAGAGTTCTGTGTTATCCCTTCACTCTTAGTAACCTCTTCAGTCTTAGCATTGTTTTTACTATATCCTATAAATTTATACATTGTATGTATTTAGATTATTTCAGTTCTAGGAGTAATATTTTTTCTTCTGAATTCTTCACTGATATAATAGTGCTGAAACAGATCAGCTCATGGTGTGGAGGCTCCATGAGGAGACAAGATGATTTAAAATGGGCACTCAGGATTGTGGCAAATCTTTGTAGATAGTTTAAGTTTTCTGTTTATAATATGACTTTATTGGTTTGTTGAAACTTGCAAGCTACATAAAATATTGATTTCATTGTTTTAAGTTGCATCTTATTTAAAATGAAAAATGTAATTTTTTTCAAGTTTCTTCAAACTTTTTATTTATTTATTTATTCATTATTTATCTATTTTTATTTCTTTACAATCCAGCCTTTGCCCCCTCCTCTCAGTTCTCCCTCCCACACTTCCTCATCCCATTCCTCCTCCCCTCTGTCTCAGAGTGGATGCTCCTCCACCACCAGGCCTTTCCCCTCCCTGGGGCTTAAAACTCTCCAGGATTAAGTGCACTTAGGTGAGACCAGGCAGTCCTCTGCTGTATGTGTGTCTGAGGCTTCAGACCAACTCCTGTGTGCTGTCTGGTTAGTGACACATTGTCTGGGAGCTCCCAGGGGTCTAGGTTAGTTGAGACTGCTGGTCTTCCTATGGGATCACCCTGCTCTTCCCATTCTTCCATCCTTTCCCTAATTCAACCACAGGGGTCCCTAACTTTAGTCCAACGGTTGGATGCAAGTATCTGCTTCTGTCTCAGCAGCTGCTTGTTGGGCCTCTCAGAAGACAGCCATGTTGGCTCCTGTCTGTAAGCACCCCATAGCATGAATAATAGTGTCAGACTTTGGTGTTTCCTCATGAGATGGATCTCCAGTTGAGCAGGTCACTGGACCATCTTTCCCGTAGTCTCTTCTCCGTTTTTGTCCCTGTAGTTCTTTTAGACAGGAACACTTCTGGGTCTGAAACTTTGACTGTGTGTTGGTAACACGATCCTTCTTCTTGAAGCCCTGTTTATCTACTGGAGGTAGACTCTTCGAGTTCCCTCCCCCCATCGTTTGGCATTTCATCTAAGTTTACTCCCATTGAATCCTGAGAGTCTCTTACTTCCCAGGTCTCTGGTACTTTCTAGAGTGTCTACCTACCTCCTACTTTCTAGAGGAGATCACGGGGATACAAACTGGGAAGGAAGAAATGAAAGATGGTTATTTGCAGAAGAAATAATAGTATACAATCCCATCAGAAATGTAGGAGTATACCTCTTTCTCCACATCCCTGCCAACATGTGCTGTCACTTAAGTTTTTCATCTTAATCATTCTGATTGATGTAAGGTGGAATTTCAGGGTTGTTTTAATTTGCATTTCCCTGATGACTAAGGACTTTGAACATTTCTTTAAGTGCTTCTGAGCCCTTCCAGATTACTCTGTTGTGAATTCTCTGTTTAGTTCTATACCCCATTTTTTGAGTGGGTTGTTTGGCTTTTTGGTGGTTAGCTTCTTGAGTTCCTTATGTATTTTGGATATTAGCCCTCTATTGGATGTGAAGATATTTTTCCCAATCAGTAGGTTGCCAGTTTGTCTTATTAGCTATGTCTTTTGCCTTACTGAAGCTTTCCAGTTTCATGTGGTCCCATTTATCAATTCTTGATCTTAGATCTTGAGCCACTGGAGCTCTGTTCAGGAAATTTCCCCCTGTGTGAATGAGTTCGAGGCTCTTTCCTACTTTCTCTTCTATTAGATTTAGTGTATCTGGTTTTATGTGGAGGTCCTTGATCCACTTGGACTTGCGCTTTCTGCAAGGTAATAAATATGGATCTATTTTCATTTTTCTACATACAGACTGCCAGTTAGACCAGCACCATTTATTGAAGATGCTTTCTTTTTTCCATTTTATACTTTTGGCTTCTTTTTCAAAAATCATGTGTCCGTAAGTGTGTGGTTTCATTTCTGTGTCTTCAGTTATATTCTATTGATCAACCTGTCATCTGTCTCTGAACCAATACCATGCTGTTTTTATCACTATTGCTCTGTAGAATAGCTTGAAGTCAGGGATGGTGATTCCCCCAGAAGTTCTTCTATTGTTAAGATATTCTGGGTTTTATATTTTTCTAGATTAATTTGAGAATTGCTCTTTCCATATCTTTGAAGAATTGTGTTAGGATTTTGCTGGGGATTGTGCTGAATCTATAGATTGCTTTTCATAGGATGACCATTTTTACTATGTTCATTCTATCAACCCATGAACATAGGTAATCTCTCCATTTTCTGATGTTTTCTTTGATTTCTTTCTTCAGACACTTGAAGTTCTTCTCATATAGATCTTTCAGTTGTTTGGTTAAATTGCTCCAAGATATTTTAATTACTTTTGGCTATTGTAAAGGGCATTATTTCTCTAATTTCTTTCTCAGCCCATTTCTCATTTGTATAAAGGAGGGCTATTGATTTTCTTGAGTTAATTTTATATCCCACCATTTTGCTGAAGTTGTTTATTGGGTGTAGAAGTTCTCTGGTAGAATTTTTGACGTTGCTTATGTGTACTATCATATCGTCTACAAATAGTGATAGCTTGATTTCTTCTTTGCCAATTTGTATCCCCTTGATCTCTATTTGTTGTCTTATTTTTCTAGCTTGAACTTTGAGTACTATATTAAATAGATATGGGGAAAGTGGGCAACCTTGTCTTGTCCCTGATTTTAGAGGGATTTTTTTACGTTTCTCTCCATTTGGTTTTATGTTGGCTATTGGTTTGCTGTATGTGTTTAGATTTGGAACTTTAATTCCTGATCTTTCTAATACTTTTAACATGAAAGGGTGTCATATGTTGTCAAATGCTTTTTCAGCATCTAATGAGATGATCATGTGTCGGGAACCAACAGGCTTTGACCTGGTCAGTAGGCCTGAGTTTCAGTTTCCCAAACTGGGTAGCCCTTCTCAGAAATTAGGTGGTCCGGCCTGTGGTTAGAAGGTTCTGTTTTGCAGTATATTCCTTAGCAACTATCTGTTAAGTACATTCTTTAGCAATCTCTTATTAAGTACATTTTTTGGTTGTGATCTGTTAAGCACATTTTTTAGCAATCATTTGTTATGTGCTTTATATTTGGCTCAGAAATAAAGTTCTTTGGAGTTTGATCGGATTGCCATCTTACTCCCAAGGTATCTCTTGTCTCCTGTCTCTTTCCTTCGCCAACAGTTCCCTCCTCGGACTCTTGTTGAAAGTTCCTCAGGTGGGACAATCATGTGATTTTTTTCTTGGAGTTTGTTTATATAGTGGATTACATTGATGGATGTCCATATATTGTACCATCCCTGCATCACTGGGATGAAGCCTACTTGATCATGGTGAATGATCATTTTGGTTTTGTTGATTCTTTGTGTAGTTCTCTTTGTTTCTATTTGATTGATATCAGCGCTTAGTTTGACTCTATTCTTCTTAGGTGTATTTGCTTCTTTTTGTTCTAGAGCTCTCAGGTGTGCTGTTAAGTTGCTAGTGTAGGATATCTCCAATGTTTTTACTAGGACACTTAGTGCTATGAATTTTCCTCTTAGCACTGCTTTCATTTTCATTTCACAAATGGAGGCATTTCATCAAGATGCTTGCGTCTGTAGTTCCTGAACTCTTTCTTAGGTTTTCCATTTCCAGAGTTGCCTCCATTTGTGATTTCTTTATTGTTTCCACTTCCATTTTTTGGTGTTGGACTGCCTTGTTCAATTTCTTCACCTGCTTGATTGTGTTTTCCTGTATTTCTTTAAGGGATTTATTTGTTTCCTCTTTAAGGACTACTACCTGTTTACCTGTTTTCCTATATTTCTCTCCCTGGGTTGCTGCAGGTCTACTGGGAGGACTATGGCCCTGGTTGTAGAAGACCTCATGGTAGGACTTCAGACTGTAAGGTCTTCAGAAGGGCATGATGCTGGTAATCTGTTGCCTTGGCTTCAGCTAATCTTCTGGAAGGCTTTCAGACTCTGGGGTCTTAAGAGGAGCAGACCAGCTGATGATCTACCCCAGTGAAAGGTGCAGGCTCAAATAAGGGGTTGTAGTTTGAGCAGGGGAGGGGGGATGTGTCCTGAGTTAGCCGGGCACCTTGCGGTTCACGGATGCTGCCGTTGTTTGGACAGACCCCTTACCTGTTGCCCTCTTGCTGCAGATCTCCTGGGAGGCCTTCAGACTGTGGGGTTTGCAAAGGAGCAGACAAGCTGATGATCTGCTCCAGCAGATGACCCAGGACAGAAATGGGTCACAGGTTTTGAAGTTAATGATATGGTAACATTGATGATTAGTTTTCCCCTCCAACGCAAAGTACATTTTAGTGCCATGAACACTAGACAGTAGGGGGTCGAGCTTCAAGTTGGGCACCAGTTTGATGTCTCTATGTTCAATGTTTTCTAATTTTTTTGTCTTATTGTTTTTTTTATTTTTGTTTGTTTTGTTGTTTTGTTTTGTGGAAGTGGTTTGAGAGAGCAAGAATATGAATCACGAAGCTTGGTGGATAGTGAGGTAGAAAGAATTTGGAAGAACATGGGGGAGGAGAAAGAATAAGGTCAAAATCTGAAAAAGTTTAATATTATTTTTTAAAACTTTAAAATGGATTTCCAATATTTTATCTAGAATTAAACAAAACTCTGTGAAACTAAGGTAGTAAATTCCTGTAATCTCTGTACCTTTGAGCCTACGGGAGATATATCTTAAATGTCAGAGATGAATAAACCTAATGTCTTAAATCTCATTAAGTGATATTAAACCTCAGGAAGAGCAAGCCAAGAAACACCCAAGAGGATTACTTAATTTACTATATCTTAAACCAACATTTCCAAATGAGACTTTTAAATTGGGAAATGAGTCCTTCTGAAGCTATGCACACAGAAAAGTAGAGAAGAAGTCATGGGATGAGAAGACAAAGTAGTTTGTTTATTGATAAGGTCCTGACTTATAACTGACCCCAGAGGCATTCAGGTGAGTCAGAACAGGAGGGCTTGGAATCTCTTCTAATTTCTGTTTATTCCATTCATCTTTTGTCTCTTCCTATAGTAGGAACCATTAGTAAAGAAAGCTGAGTATTCAGACCTAGGAACCGCCTGGAAAGTGACAAAAAGCTAGTGGGGTCCCTTTGATGCCATAAGTAACAGGGAACATTTTCTACTACTTCCTTTTATAACTGATAATAGGAAAACTATCATCTAACTTCATAGGAAACTACTGAAAACATATAAGCTGCCTGGAAGCAACCACTTCCATGTCCAGTGCACACTTGCAGATAAGAAGGAAGAATACAACTGCCCTGACACCTGATATTGCAGAGACCCCTGACACACTGCAGCAACTTAACAAAAAAACCAATTAACTGCTGTCAAGGTAAACTGCATCTGATCTTTCCAATTGTAGTGAAGAATCTTCAGTCTTTAAGGAGCTCAAGGGAAGCTGATGTGGTCAGGCAGCTAGATTTCATAGAATCTAAGGTAAGGATATGTCTCTCTTTAATGAAATGCAGAGCTAGACCCTGGAGACATTGAGTCAGGAAAAAAATGTTCAAAGAAAATCTTAAGATCAAAAGCTACAGAATGACATTTCTTGATCTCCTTTTTCTTCTTGTCTATTTTTATTTTTATTTTTAATATTAACAAGGATAGAAGGCTTTGTGAGTCTGAGAAGGCTTTGCAAGTCTAATAAATCATAGACATGTATAAAATTGTTGAAAGAACAAAATCTCTTTTAAAAGTATTATTTAATACTAAATCATGGAATATAGGATCAATTGGAATTAAGAGATTCTGTGTTATAATCTATACCTGGGTTCTTCTTCTCTTGTAGAAATCTCAACATAGGTCTTTAGACCTTGTAAATGTTGCTAACATTGGATAACAATGAAACCTACCAAAAAACAACCAATGCAAAGAGATATTTGTTTAATATTTTCACACCATTTAACTGTTAAGTTACTAATGGCTGACAGAGGGGCTAAAGAAAACACATGAAATGCTAATATGCATATGCCATGCTGAATGACTTGTAGAAGCCAAGTTGTAAACACATAATTAAAAACATAGATCCTGAAAAATTGAAATGTGAAAAAACCCAATAGCAGTGTTACATTGAAATCAGTTTAGAGTTTCATATTCAATGTTTTCTTTTCAGAAAATGAGCTAAAATATTTAGTTCTAAACATTATATTATAATGACACGTTAGGATATTTCTTTGATCTTAAGAAAGACCTTAAACTTTCTGGATAGATTTTCCAGATTTAGTGTCCTGGGAAGTACTTTGTGAGGTGATTTCATAATGTTTATACTACGTATTCTGCACATAGATAAATATTTATGGTGATTCAACTAAGAAAGAGACAGAACAATGGCAGATAGATGGTGATACACAGAAAGAGGTATAAATCAAGAAGCAAAGTTATTTGGAAAGATCCCATGTTGTTAGAGTCATTCTGGGTAGCATAAGGGACTATTGACATGACCATTGGCAAATTGAGTTCATATTAGCAAAACTTTACTAACCATATGTTTTGTAGGCAACTAAGAAGATCACATACAATGGAAGTCTGTAACTCCACCTTGGGAAGTGGCTTTATCCTGGTGGGGATTCTAGATGACAGTGGTTTTCCAGAACTCCTCTGTGCTACTATAATAGCCCTGTACTTTTTAGCCTTGACCAGCAATGGACTCCTGCTTCTGGTCATCACCATGGATTCCAGGCTCCATGTGCCCATGTATCTTCTGCTCTGGCAGCTCTCTCTCATGGACCTCCTCCAACCATCAGTTATCATTCCCAAGGCCATACTAGATTTTCTTCTCAAAGACAACACTATCTCATTTGGTGGATGTGCCCTTCAGATGTTTCTGGCACTGACACTGGGAAGTGCAGAGGACCTCCTTCTGTCCTTTATGGCCTATGACAGGTATGTGGCCATTTGTCATCCTCTAAACTATACAATCCTAATGAGTCAAAAAGTCTGCTGTCTCATGATAGCCACCTCATGGATTCTTGCATCTCTCAGTGCTCTAGGATATAGCATGTATACCATGCAATATCCTTTCTGTAAGTCCAGGCAGATCAGACACCTCTTCTGTGAGATCCCTCCCTTGCTGAAGCTGGCCTGTGGAGATACCTCTACATATGAACTCATGGTTTATTTGATGGGTGTGATCTTGCTCTTTCCTGCTCTTGCTGCCATCCTGACCTCTTACTCACTAATTCTGTTAACTGTACTCCACATGCCCTCTAATGAGGGCAGAAAGAAAGCCCTTGTCACCTGTTCTTCCCATCTGACTGTGGTTGGGATGTGGTATGGGGGTGCTATTTTCATGTATATTCTGCCAAGTTCCTTCCACAGCCCCAAACAAGACAATATCAGCTCAGTTTTCTACATGATTGTCACTCCAGCTCTGAATCCCCTCATCTACAGCCTGAGGAATAATGAGGTCAATGAGGCTTTGAGAAGAGTCCTGAGGAAAAGGTTGTCAGTACAGCCTACATTTTAGAAACTTCTAATAGCTTATTCCTCCTAAAAAATAAAAAGATTTCAACTATGAATGAAATACTATTGAAAAAAAATCAGGAGAGTAAGTCTTGCTTGTTTGACATAAGAATTAGATACAACAACCCTTTAAAATGCTCTTTGGATATTATGAGGTATTTTATAAAATGAAGTAAACCCTACTTTGAATTAGTTTCTATGTCTTTAAAAGTTATATATCATTTCCAAATGTAACTGCTTGTATTAGAGTTTCAAAATGACCTCACCTTACCACCTGGACATGACCCCTGAGATTTTTATTCCTTATTGGAGCAAGAACCAGAAAACATATTTTCACATAACTCATGTATTAATTGGAAATGATTACTGAGATTTGCTTAAATGTTAAACTAACTTATATTGGCCAAAAATGTAATATTAAAGTGACTATTTTGCTTAAGAAGTTTGCATCATGTTCATTCTTTCTCTCTTCCCAAGCATCTGCATTCATAGAGATCTTTTGATTTAATGAAAGACCTTAAACTCTCCTCTCCTCTCCTTTCCTCTCCTCTCCTCTCCTCTCCTCTCCTCTCCTCTCCTCTCCTCTCCTCTCCTCTCCTCTCCTCATACTACCTCTCCTCTCTTCTAGTCTCCTCTCTTTTCCACTCCCCCTCCACTCTTTTATGCAATTTCCCTTCTTTTTCTCTCTCTTTTTTCTTTTTTCTTTCCTTTTCTTTTTTCAGTGATGTGAATTGAACACATACCATTCTAGCCCATGAATAATACAAGCAGATAGTATTTGTCCAGCACTCCTAACATAGTAAAATATCTCAACAACCACAAGGAATTCATATATTTACTGTTAGTCTAGGTATAAACATTTTATAATTCGTACATGTCAAATTTTCCTATGGTACTCCATGTAAACACATTTTATAGCTTTTCTATTGAACTGAAACACTAGACAGGACTGTAGTCAGGAGTATAATTCACAATGAATGCTCTCATGGTTATGGGGAAAGGAATATTTTATTGGTGGGAGTATAAAGTATCAAAGTTGCTTTAGATATCAGACAGAAGATTTCTCAAAAAAAAAAAAAACTATGAATGGATCAGTGAAGAATTTGAAGAGAAAACACATTTAAATTTCAAAAATAGGGTAAAGGGGAATATGTTGTCCTTCCTAAATTAAATACACAGTACTGTATGGTTGGTATTGCTGTTTGTAGAAATTGAATCTTTCCTGCTTGTTTTAACCAAAGAAAACATTATTATAATTCCTCTAATATGGCACTAAACAAAGTTCTTTTAAGTTGAGCTCATAGAAGTTGAAAATAGAACAGTGCTTAAAATAGACTGGAGAGAGTTGTTATAGGTGAGGAAGAGGACCAGCTGGATAGTGACATAGAGATTATGCATTACTACTGAACAGGTGGCTGACCATAGAGTGCTGTAATATTTAGTAAATTCATTACATTAGACAGAAGAAAGAATTTTAAAAGTACTCATAATCAATAAATATTTGAGGAGATAAATAGATTTAATATGATTTAAATATTATACAAGGAATGCAAGTACAGAGACATATTATAGTGTATTATTAAGATATAAATGTGGGTTTGATTTTTCTATAATGGTTAAAATAAGTGAAAATAAGTTTTCAGATAAAAATAGATGGTAGTATCCTAGATCTAAGTAGTGTGAGTAAAATCTCACACTCAATTAGATGAATTTCCCTCATTTTTGCTGCTGGCACTCACTTTATTAAGCTGATAGGTTCATGCAGAGGTTTCTTCACCTGCTGGCACACAGCAAGATCCTTGTGTTCTACAGTGGTGATGCAGAGTGCTGGTGGAGAACCCCTGGCCAGTTATCAGAACACAATTGGAATTAAATGCAGCTCACATTCTTGTATAATTTTGACCTTGTACATGTACTTCTTGAACAAAACATCAGAAAACTCTAAAGTGTTGTGAGGATTAAACAAGACAGTAAATATAAATATATGGAGGGAGATGTGTGGAATATATGAATAACTCCTACATCTAACTGTCATGAGAGAGAAGTGCCCTGGCAATTCTATGTAGTAGAGTATGACAGCAGATGGATGTTTGGTAATGCAGCTAACTATTTCATCTCATTTGAATAAATGATGTTTTATGTATGCATTTGTATGTGTTTATGCTAATTAGCAGTGGCAATCTCTCATGTATGTGACTAATCTTTTCCATTATAAAATGTCCCATGAGTGGTTATATAAATAAT
Source organism: Uromys caudimaculatus (assembly GCA_028551405.1). Classification (NCBI taxonomy): domain Eukaryota; kingdom Metazoa; phylum Chordata; class Mammalia; order Rodentia; family Muridae; genus Uromys; species Uromys caudimaculatus. The sequence goes on along the minus strand of CM052703.1, from coordinate 89,336,507 downwards.
GGTTAAAATCAACTGAATAATCTTGGAATTCATTGAAAAACTATTTTTATAAAAATGTTGAACATTTTGCATTTTATTTCACATTAAAGTTGTATTAATGTATTAGTAACCACACTATATCATCTAATTTGCATAGTTTAAATTTTACTTAATATTTTTTATAAGTTCAAGATTGAGGACATAGATACTATGGGCATTATAATTTTGGTGATTATTTCTATTCCAATTTATCACTTGACATTAAAATATAGGATGGGAGTTTTAAACAGAAAACATCCAGGGAGGCAGCCCATGAGAGGCTATCTATGCCCATTTATATCATTCTAAACCCATACATGTACAGGAAACACTAGATGGACTCAGAAGATTTAATAAGAGTATATGAAGTTGAGAGGGAAGAGCAACACAGTGCATAGGGGAGAGTTTGGAGGGAAGGCAATGGGGGATAGATTTGATCAAAATGCATGAAATTCTAAAGTATAAAAATAGTAAAAATTTAAAACTAGGGAAAACTATATTTTGCAAGGTGTTTGTTTTCTCCTAATGGTACTTTACTGTTAGGAAATAACTTATCAATAGCTTTCTGGAAGAAAAAAATGTTTTTTTTACAAATATTGTTTATCTTAATGAAGCTGGTACAGACAATATCCCTTGAAAACCCATGTTCCAGGTTGAAAAGCACAAACAGAACCAAACAAAGAGTGTCCGTGGTGTACACTTCTGTATGAGTAACTTTATTCTTAACTGCTGATTGAAAGTAGAACTTTCCTGGGATCTTCTGACAAGGCTATCATACTGTTAAAATGCTATTTTTCTCTCCAGTGAAGCCATCTTTGTAGTTAGCTGTTACTTGCAATGTATCTCTCATCTTGACTACAAATGTTGTGTTCTTTATTTGGTGCAGATCCTCAGTAGCTTCCAGCTGAGAGAAGGTTGATTTTTATCATATTCAGTTCTCTGCAAAGCTTCCATCTTCCACTGAAGATCACAGTCCAGGAGTGTAGCAACCACATGCTGAAACTGCAGGGCCAACTGGTAAGTCATAGAGAAGCTTGCACTGATTAATCTTTTTCTCATCACTAATCAGAAAATGCCTAGTTTTAAAAGATGTAGCCTTTCTATGCATGCGTGCTGTTTTTAAGAGAAGAAGAGCAAGAATATGGGACCTGAGATCTGATCACTAAAACTCAGGAAGACGACGACAACAACAACAACAGCAACCACCAATAATGAATATTGAACACTGAAGTTTAGTCAGATTACTCCATCTCTAAGGAGATGGAGTACCATAATTCAATTTTAATTTTGAACACCACATTATGAAAAATCGATTTAAAAAGAAAACCATCAAACAAAAAAAGATTGAGGAAAAGGAAAAGTGAAAAAAATTATCTAAACCATTGAATGACACCCCATTTGTTCCTGACAAACTTCAATCACATCTTCTGCCTTCATCCTCAGTTCTTTTAAAGTATGATTATCAACAATTCTCTACCCTGCAAAGAGAGACCTAAGTGACTTTATCAGAACTCCCTGTCTTTGACAGCATGATTTTTTGAATTTCTTAAGATATATTGTCATAAAAATGGAGCAGAGACTGAAGGAATGGCCAACTAGTGACTGGCTCAACTTGGGATCCATCCCATTGTGGGCACCAATACCTGACAACTATTACTGATGCTATGTTGTGCATGCAGACAGGATCCTTGCATGGCTTTCATTTGAGAGACTCTGCCCAGCAGCTGATTAAGACATATTCAAATACTCAGAGCTAAGCACTGGATGAAGATCAGGGACCTCTATGGAAGAGTAGGGGAAGGACTGAAGGAACTGAAGGGGATGACAACTGCACAGGAAGACCAGCAGTGTCAACTAACCTGGATCCCTAGCCCCCAACCAAAGAGCATGCACAGACTAGTCCAAGACCCTGGCATATATGTGGCAGAGGGCTATCTTGTCTGCCCCCGGTTGGAAAGGATGAGCCTAATCCTGTAGAGACTTGATGCCCCAGGATGGGTAGATTGTAGCATATATTTATTACCGCCTACTGAAAAGAGTTCAATCTCTCTCTAGCCCACTACCCACAAGATGTAGAGGAAAAGAAAGGTTAGAAGTATATGGGGGAAGTGGGCCTGGGTAGAAACAGTTCTTTGAGGTGATTCCAATCTTCATTGTATTCAGTACATTCCACTAGCAAGCACCAAACACAAACCAGCAGCTGCAGTACAGTCTACTTGGCAGATTCACACACGAGTCAGCAAGGGCAGTTCAATCTAGAAGAAACCGCAAGGCTTGTCAATCAACTGGAGTCTGCAGGAGAAGAAGGAAGCCTCGGGGACCTCACAAGAAGTTCATTAGCTAGTTTCTCTCTATGAAGTCACCTCAAGCAAAGCTCAGCAATGTAATGTGTGGTGAACTAATACATGTGTGTCCTCAGCAAAGACTACAAGGCAGAGCAAGACAAACCAATGCTCAAGCTCCCACTACCTGTGGGGTTATATTTCTATTCTTTCTAAACATCATGTGTCTTTTCAGGTGTCTGTTTCAGCAAAACATCCTTTCACCTGTGTTCCCCAGCAAAACATCATTTGACAATTCTGATTTTCCAAAGAAACCAGAAGTTTCCACTTCAGGGCATATGGGGAGGGAGACACACTCTCATAGGTGAAGGTGAGGAGGAATGGGGGGGGGGGGATTCTATGAGGGTGACCAGGAGAGGTGCAACATTTGGGATGTAAATACATAAAATATTTAATTAAAAAAGATATATGGTCATTTTCACTTTGAAATTTAAATCACTGCTATCCTGTCTAGTCATTTTGAGTTTCATGTATTCTCTTTTCTTCTTATCCCCTAAGTCTTCAGTTGAAGGCTTTGCTTCTTGCTCAGACACGATGACTGTGGCTTCAGTTGAAGGTCTCTGTACCTCAGCAGCCTCCAGTAGTCAGAACATCACTGAGGAAGAAACATTTTTAATATTGTATAGGTTTTTCATTAATTTAGAATTAATATTAACATTAATTAAATTAATAATATAAAATGTTGAAGAATTAATATATTTTTATTTATTCTTAAGTACAACGTATCCCAACCACAGCTTCCCCTCCCTTCACTTCTCCAAGCTCCCCTCTCCTGTTTCCCTTCAGAAAGTAGCAGACCATCCAGGGATATCAATGCAACTTTGCATAACAACACACAATAAGACTAGGCACAAACCCTCATACCAAGGCTGGACAACCCAATAGAAGAAAAAGGGTCCCAAGAGCAGGCAAAAGAGTCAGAGACAGATCCACTCCGACTGTTAGAAGTCCCAAAAAAACCCCAAGCTAAACAACCAAAACACATATTCAGAGGACCTAGCATAGACTTATGCAGACTCTGTGATTGGCTGTAGTAGTCAGAGAGGTCAAGATACCAGGAGAAGATAGCCAACAGTGTCAATTAAGCAGGTCTCATACTTGCTCACAGAGACTGAAGTGAAAATTTTATGCTTACTATCAATTTGTATTTCTTTTTAAAAAACCATTTCTTTAGTTTCATGCTCAGTTTTTATTGTTATTTTTATGTTTACTTTTAAAATCCATGTTTACATTATTTATAGAAATAAAGTATACATATTAATGCTATAATAAAAATTTTGAGATATTTTTAAACAAAAAGAAAAAGTTATCAGGTTACAAAACCCCTTCTCCAAAAAATGTAAATCATAGTTTTAATTTGGTTATTGGTTTTTTGTTATATTTTAAAGTTCTTTATATATTATAGACACTAGTCCTCTGTCAGCTGAATAGCTGAAAAGATTCTCTTCCATTTTATCAGGTGCATCATTATTTGATTACACTTTCTTATCCTTCTCAGGTACCATTTAATTCCCTAAGATACCATTTATCAATTATTGGTCTTATTCCCTCAATATACTGAAGTCCTATCCAGGAAGTCAGCTTTTTGATAAGTGGACATGTACAGCTTATTTCTTTCTTCTACAAGTTTAACCTCATCAAGTCTTCTGTGGACTCACTGACCTGTTTGGAGTTGAGTTTCATACAGGACAGGAGACAAGGATCCAGTTTCATTTGCATTCCATTGAGAACAGTGCCCCAGAGCCAGTCAAGATTCTGCTTTTTCCCCAAAGTATATTTTTGGCCCACTTGTCAAAATTCAAGTAGGTGTAGTTGCAAGGATTTCATTGAACATGTTCAGTTTCAATCCACTGATTTATGTGTCTATTTTTACACCAGTAAAAATGACATTCTTATCTATGGCTGTGTAGAAAAAAATGAAATCAGGGAGAGGGACATCTCCCACAGTATGTCTTTTGCATTAGATTGTTTTAGCTATCCTTGGTTCTTTGTATAAAATTAAATTTTGAGATTTTTATTTGATTTTTTATTATTAATATCCTTGGACTTTGGAATGAAATCATTTAAATATGTAGGTAAATTTTGGTAGTATGTCATTTTCACAATAGTTATTCTTGCAACCCATGAGCATGAAAGGCCTTTCTGTTTTTCTGTTATCTTTCTCAATTGCTTTCTTCAGTATCTCAAATTTGTTATTGTGGAGGTCTGTAATTTCTTTTGTTGAGTTTATTCCTAAAAAATTAATTTTGTGCCTAGTATGGATGGAATTTTTTCCCTGATTAATTTTTCATCATTGATATATAAGAAGAATACAGATTTGTGAGTGATAATTGTATATCCTGTCACAATTGCTGAAAACATTCACCAGTTCTTAGACAAGTTTGGAGTTGTCGTTGGGCCTTCCATGGATAAGATGATAACATCTACATATGGGGGTACTTTGACTTATGCATTATTATTTATAGCCCTTTTACTTACTTACCTTATTGCTATAACTAAAATTTTAAGCACCATATTGAAGAGGAGTAGAGAGATTAACACCCTTGACTTGATTGGGATCTTGTTTGGAAAGATATGAATTTTCTTCCACCTAGCATGATGGCTTTCAACTTATCATCTATGGCATTTATTTTTTCCATGTACTTCTCTTCCCTAGCCTCCCCATGACTTTTATTACTTGTGATGTTGTCATGGGCCTTTTCTACATTTGTTCAGATGATCATGTAATTTCTGTCTTTGAGTCTTTATATGTGGTAAATAGATCACTTTTATTGATTTATGCATGTTGAACCATCCCTTAATGCCTTGAAAAAAGTCCAGCTGGTACTGACCTGGAAGAATTTCTTGCCAGGCCAGTCATTGCTGCAGCCTACAGGATTCATAGTTGGGCATGACTGCTTATTATTTTTCTTCTCCAGAAACTTGCAAGGCACCTACTAACAACATGTAAAGTAGGTCATGGGGAGGAAGCTTCTAGATCAGTACCAGCTTGATTTTGCCATGTTCTAAGATTCAAGCATTGTGTTTCTCCAGCAATATGCTCTTATTGTAAAGTTCTGTATTTCATATCTGGAGGGTAACCAAGAGCATTGGCTATAGCCTGTAATTTGAATGTGTGTATATGTATGGGACCTTATTGGCCAATAACTCCAAGATAAGTAATCCATTTCTGGAGTTGGGATTTTTATTAGTTAGCATATGGTGTCTACTAGTGCCATTTTACCCTATAAAACAGTAATTTCATTTTATTCTTCTTATATGAGCTTTTTAATGTATATCCTTATGATTTTCTGAACTTCATTGGTATGTGTCATAATGTCTCAGTTTTCATTTCTTGTTTTAATTTGTTAATAATATGTCTTTTTCTTTTGGTTAGATTGGCTAAGGAACTGCCAAACTTGTTTATCTTTTCAAAAAACCAAATTTTGTTTAATTCTTTTTTTAAATTTATTTTATTTGTTACTATGTAATTAATTTCTACCATTACTTGTTTTTAGTTCTTCCTGACTAATAGTTATGGTTTGGTTTGTTCTCATTTTTTAGACTTATTCAAGGTCTTCAGACATAATATTCCCATATTCTCAAAATATATTTTCCATTTTTTTTAATTTTTGATACTTTATTTATATTTCCAATGTTTCCCCTTTTCTGGGTCTCCTCTTTGAAAACCCCCTATCCCCTCTCCCTCCCCGCCTCTGTGAGGGAATTCCTCCTCCCACCTACCCGCCCACCCATTCCCATATTCCCGCCTTGACATTCCCCTTTACTGGGGCCTCTAGCACCCTCAGGCCCAAAAGGGTTCTCCTTTCTCCCTGACGGCCATCAAGGTGATTACTCTGCCTCATATGTAGTCCAAACCATGGGTCAATAGATGTGTATTCTTTGGTTAGTGGTCTGAACTCCAGGACAACCAGGGGGAGGGTTAGGCCCATTGATGCTCCTGCTCCCTCCATGGTGCTACCAATTACCTCCGCTCCTTCAGACCTTTCTCCAACCCCTCCATCTGGTACCTCACTCTCAGTCCAGCAGTTACTGTTAAGTAAAACTTGGACATTCTGAACTTTTGGGCTAATATCCGCTTATCAGTGAGTACATACCATGTTCCTTCTTTTGTGACTGAGTTACCTCGCTCAGGATGATATTTTCAAGTTCCATCCATTTGACTGGAGTCCAAATTTCATGAAGTCATTGGTTTTTATAGCTGAGTAGTACTCCATTGTGTAAATGTACCACATTTTCTGTATCCATTCCTCTGATGAGGGACATCTGG
>CM052703.1:89313172-89329377 GCA_028551405.1 Uromys caudimaculatus | reverse complement strand
CATTTGCCTGCAAATTTCATTAAGTCATTGTTTTTAATAGCTGAGTAGTACTCCATTGTATAGATGTACCACATTTTCTGTATCCATTCCTCTGATGAGGGACATCTGGGTTGTTTCCAGCTTCTGGCTATTATAAACATGGCTTCTATGAACATGGTGGAGCATGTGTCTTTATTACATGTTGGAGCATCTTCTGGGTATATGCCCAGGAGAGGTATAGCTGGGTCCTCAGGTAGTATTATGTCCATTTTTCTGAGGGTCCGCCAAACTGATTTCCAATGTGGTTGTACCAGCTTGCAATCCCACCAACAGTGGAGAAGTGTTCCTCTTTCACCCTGAAAAATAGAAAAAATGTTAATTTTATAATAATAAATTGACTAGTTATTTAAGGGTGTTTCTTCTATTGAACGTGTGTAGTAGCTTTTCTTATGTGTATTCTTTTTTATTCAGGAAATAAAAACCATTTAATTTTCTTAAAGTTTTAAGTGAAAAGTAACTAACCCTCAAGCAGCATTTCTTAGCATTTAATTGTGTAATGAGTGGCTATGAGGAAACTGAGGAAGAAGTATAAGGAGAGAACTGGGTAAGAGGTAGGGAATAGCCTAATTTACACCAATGCTAGCTGTGAGTACATGCTGCCTGAGCAGCTGAGTTCTGTGGTCACCTACTACATAGACATGTGCCCATGTAAATACCTGCATGGAATGTAGAAAGGAGAAATAGAATTAAATTTGCTTTGGAAGGACCAAATATATTAATATTTAGAAGAAGGAAGACCTGATATCAGCATGTCCTTGATTAGCTCCTGCAGCTGATAAGAGCACACACAAAAAGCACAGGGGGTAGTATTCCATTGTGTAAATGTACAACATTTTCTGTATCCATTCCACTGTTGAAGGACATCTAGGTTCTTTCCAGCTTCTGGCTATTATAAAAAGGCTAATATGAACATAGTGGAGCATGTATCCTTCTTATACGTTGGAGCAACTTTTGGGTATATGCCTAGGAGTGGTATAGCTGGGTCCTCAGGTAATTCTATGCCCAATTTTCCAAGGAAATGCCAGACTAATTTCCAGAGTGGTTGCACCAGCTTGCAATCCCCCCATCAGTGGAGGAGTGTTCTTATTTTTCCACATCCTCACCAGTATCTGCTGTCACCTGAGTTTTTGATCTTAGCTATTTTGACTGGTGTGAGGTAGAATCTCAGGGTTGTTTTGATTTGTATTTCCCTGATAACTAAGGATGTTGAACATTTCTTTAAGTGCTTCTCAGCCATTCGATATTCCTCAGTTGAGAAATTTTTGTTTAGTTCTATACCTCATTTTTTATAGGGTTGTTTGATTCTCTGGAATATAACTTCTTGAGTTCTTTGTATATATTGGATATTAGCCCTCTATCAGATGTAGAATTGGTAAAGATCTTTTCCAAATCTGTCCGTTGCTGTTTTGTCCTATTGTCAGTGTCCTTTGCCTTACAGAAGCTTTGCAATTTTATGGGATCCCATTTGTCTATGGTTAATCTTAGAGCATAAGCCCCTGGTGTTCTGTTCAGGAAATTTCCCCCTGTGCCCAGGTGTTTGAAGCTCTTTCCCACTTTCGCTTCTATTTACACAATGGAGTACTCCTGAGTGAAGTAACCCAACCACAAAAGAACATACAGGGTATGTAATCACTGATAAGTAGTTATTAGCCCAGAAGCTCAGAATATCCAAGATACAATTCACAGACCATATGAAGCTGAAGAAGAAGAAAGACCAAAGTGTGGGTGCTTTGGTCCTTTCAGAAGGGGGAACAAAATACTCATGGGAGGAAATACGGAGACAAAGTTTGGAGCAGAGACTGAAGGAAAGGCCATCCAGAGACTGCCCCACCTGGCAATCCATCCTATATACAGTCACCAAACCCAGATATTATTGTGGATCCCAAGAAGTGATTGCTAACGGGAGCCTGATATGGATGTCTCCTGAGAGACTCTGCCACAGTCTGACAAATACAGAGGCGGATGCTCAGAGCCAAGTATTGGACTAAGCACAGAGTCCCCAATGGAGGAGTTAGAGAAAGGACTGAAGGAGATGAAGGGATTTGCAACCTCATAGGAAGAATAATACCAACCAACCAGATCCCCCAGAGCTCCCAGGGAATAAACCACCAACCAAAGAGTACACATGGAGATGACCCATGGCTTCAGCCACATTTGTCGCAGAGGATTGCCTTGCTGGGCATCAATGGGAGGAGAGGCCCTTGGTTCTGGGAAGGCTCAATGCCCCAGTGTAGAGAAATGCCAAGGTAGGGAGACAGGAGTATGTGGTTGGGTGGGGGAACACACTCATCTTAGCAAGGGAGGGAGTATGAGATAAGAGGTTTCTGGGAGGATGACTGGGAAAGGGGATAACATTTGAAATGTAAATAAAGGAAATATCCAGTTAAAAAAACCCATAAGTGGTGTTAGAGAATGGAACTCTCACAGAAACTGCAAGATCTCTCTCTCTTTTATTACTATTTTTCTTGATAGGGGTTCCACAGAGGTTCATTGTTTCTTGCCGAGAGTTTTCATCACCATACATTAGGTCTTTGAGCTCCTAGGCAGGAGGAAAATGTAGGCTAGAACAAGACCTCAGACCCAAGAGCATATGAAATGGTAAGGTGTGCTGACACGCTAAGTGCTGGTGGCCAGCCCTGGTGGGGTCTTGTCTGTGCTTCTTGAGACAGTGGAGGGGGGAGGAGTGTCAACAGAGGGTAAAACTTTGTCTTACAAGATATTTAGGGTTGCTGTATAATAATAAAAAGTTTATTTATCTAAGTCTAAGTTACTATGCTATGGTAGCTGCCCTGCCTTCTGTGTTCCTCTGAGGCCAGAAACTGCAGTCTCTGGCACTTAGCACCTCATCCTAAAACAGCAGGAGATAAAGTAAAGGATTGATTGCTAGAGTCTTTTCCCATTTGTTCAAATGCTTCTTGATTGTTGGGCCAAGCAGAAGTTTGGAGCAATAAACTATTGAATCAGGAGAAGAGAATAACACTCACAAAAGGAAAAACTTTTACATAAGGAAATATGCGTAAACTCAAATAAGTTCATATACAGATTCACGCATGCCATTTATACATATCCATTCAAACCACTTGGACTCAGCTTGCATGCATTCTCACAAATACATACTTACACACACACATCCATACTTACATATGCATATGGAGTAAAAGACCAAGAGTTAGTGGTGAAAGAACTCACTCATTCTGGATGAAAAGTGTGCTCTAATCTTTATTGCACAGAGAAAGAAAGCTTCTACCCTTTTAGTGCTAAATGAATTAAACCCAAGTTTGGAAGAAGAAAGCTTTGTTCCTTTAATAAGACTAAGCCTGCCTTGTTAGTAAGAAAAGATCTATTCTGTCCCATGGTAAAGAGAAGCCTGCCTGCTCCTTCTGCTCTCTCTGTAGCTTCTATTTTTTTCCCTTTCCCTCTGCATTCTGCACATTGCTCCCTTAGTTTTTTATGTTACCTATAGTTTCTAAGTTACTCCACTCTGCATTCTTCTTCTAATTTTCCTCTTTCCTCAGGCTCTGATGTCACTCTTACTCTCAATTCCCTTTCTCCCACTGCGATGCCTATATTTCTAAGTTCTTCTTGAATTCAGTTCTGTCTAAAAAGTATTGTGTTTAAAAAGTTCTCCTTAGCTCAGTTTCTATCAGCTCATTTCTTCTCAGCTCAGTTCTGACTCTCCCCTTTGTCTTCAGCACTTAAAACGTCTTTCAGAATACATGATCACATGTTAAAAAGTTCATCACAAGTTCATACAAAAATCAAATCATAAATTGAAATATAAATTTGCAACAGAGAATGTTTACATGTATATCCATTAGGAGTAATTATCTGGCTAAACATCTATCACCTGTCACAGCTCCACAGGTTCACAGAAGGTTGAAAACCATAACAATGTTATTAGTGAAGTTTTATATACATAAACCCAGTCAATATTTTATCTTCTGTCCTAGCACCTATAATAAATCATTAGTTCCCTTTTTATGACCGTTGGTTAATTGTTTTACAACCTCTTAGAATGTGCTCTGAGTAGAAGAAAGTCTGATTACTATCTAAGAAGCAATTAACTGGTGACAGATGGGAGACTGATAGAGTTCTCATTGCAGTTTGATTATCAGAAAAGGACCTAATAGCAGTTCTACTATAAAAGAGCTTAATAATCAAAGATATAATTTTAGGAATTTTATAGGATCATCATAGCATACTACATGACAGTACATCTTTGTAACTCTGCAGAAATGCAGAACTGCTCAAAAGGGGTGGGCTTATACATAGTGATTGTTATATATGTTTAATAGTAGCATTAAAAGCATATTAGTAGCAGAAATCTTTCCTAAAATGAATTCCTTTGTGCTTTTCTAGAAGAGCAAATCTGTCGCAGATTATATTATAATCCGAAGCAGACGATCTCAGGAAGATCACTTACTAGGTATTAGCTTGTCCTATTATGGCTCCTGACAGCCAAGCCAGGGGATTTGAATTGAAAGATTCAATAAGATACAGTTTCCAGCCCTGTTTGTCCCATTCATATGGGATTTGGCCTCTTATTATGGACCTAGGGTTCCCTAGTTCTTTGTTACCCTCTTTAGCCATTTATTCCTGTCAATCACATAGAATTACTACTCTATCAAAGACACCACAGCCACTATATATGGCTGGGATCCAGATAGGCTACCTGTGCCCTCCTTTCTCTATCCTGGTCTCTCCAGAGTACTCTTAAATCTGCTACTGCATGCCTGCCTAGCCCTTCCTCCTACCCCACCTCCATCTACTTCAGACTCACTGCTATTCATAGACAGAATCAGGACACCACTTCTACCCTTCATGGAATAATGCCCCACCTCCTTCCTAAAAGAAGCATCCAACAGAAGCATCCAGCAGATGGAATGGAAAGAATGGAAATAGGCAACCTCAGAAGGTAGGAGGTGAGGGGACCCTCTAAGACGTACTAGAGACCCTGGGAGGTGAGAGACTCTCAGGACTCAAAGGGATGGATCTAAGATAAAATGCCCTACAGTGGAGAGAGGGAACTTGTAGAGTCCATCTCTAGTAGAAAGGGCACCAAGTGGAGGGATAGGGTTGCCATACCACATTCAAAAAACTCTGACCCAGAGTTGTTCCTGTCTAAAAGAACTTCAGTGACAAAAATGGAGAAGAGACTGAGGGAAAGGAGGTCCAGTGACCATCCCAACTTGGAATCCAGCTCAAGGGTAGGCTCCAAGACCTGACACTATAACTGATTCTATGATGCTTACAGACAGGAGCCTAGCATGGCTACCCTCTGACAGGATCAACAAGCAGCTGAAAGAGTCAGATGCAGATACTTACACCCAACCAATGGACAGAATCCAGGGACCCCCAGGGTTGAATTAGGGAAAGCTGGAAGAAGCTGAGGAGGGTGACCCTATAGGAAGATCATCAGTCTCAACTAACCTGGACTCCTGAGATCTCTCAGACCCTGAGACACCAACTATGAACAGCATACATGAGCTGGTCTGAGGCCCCCAACACATATAGAGTAGAAGACTGCCTGGTCTGGCCTTAGTGAGAGAAGATGCACCTAACCCTCAAGTGACTTGAGGTCCCAAGGAGTGGGGAGGTCTGGTGAGGGTGGGTTGGGGTGAGGCAGTAGACCGTCCTCTTAGAGATGGGGTGTGAGGAATGGTGTGAGGAACAGTTAGAGGGCAGACTGGGAGGGGGATAATGACTGGACTGTACAAAAAAAGATTAAAAAAAAATTGTGGAGTCTTAGTCCTTCACATGACAATTGGCCTATTACTCAACCAAACCATTGATCTAATCTGAGACTGCTTGGAATCTGAACTCAGAGATCCAATCATAACCCCAGGTCTGAGAGCAGCTGGAGTCTGAATCCTAAAACCCAGTGACATCCAAAACTGAGATCCAAGCATCACTATTTGGTCCACAAACTGTCAGATTAGATCAAAACAACCAAAGAATGAAACACACATCCAGCAAAGCTGAGACCAGGTGCCTACACCAAGAAATCTACAAATACTATAGTTCCAGATGCCTAAATAACAGCACAAAACACAACATGAACAAATAAGACAATATACATCCTCCAGAAGCCAGCAACCATATTGCAACAATCCTCAAGATAAACAGTTGGGCTGATGCACAGGGGAAAGAGTTCAATCTAACACTTATAAATGTGTTCAAGGCCCTAAAGGGGTTATGAATAAAAGTCTTAATGAAGACTGAAAACAAACACTTGAATGAAATACTGAAAACAGTTGGAGATGTAAATGTAAAAATAGAGTCACAAAGAAAACCCAGTCTGAAGTACAATATGAAATGACAAACCTAGGAATTCAACAAAAGGCTCAGAGGTAAATCTCACTAACATATTACATGACATGGAAGGGATAAATTTAGATATTGAAGACAAAGCAGAATAATATATTAAAATATATTAACTATATTAAATATATCCAAAAATATATTAAATCTAAAAATATCCTGGCACAAAATGTTCAAGAAATTTGGGACACGTGTAAAGACTATGAATAATGTGTATAGAGGAAGGAGAAGAAACACAGGTCTAAGGTACATAAATTGTTTTTAACAAAATAATAGAATAAAATAGCTTCTTGGTTAGTAGTAGGACTCCATGTCCACTTCCCCCCTCCCAGTGCTGTGACCATATCTGGCTTTAACCTGTAAAGATCTTGGACATGCTCTCACAGTTTGTGTTAGTTTGTATGTATATCATTTTCCTGTTGTGTCTAGAAGACACCGTTTGCTTGGGGTCATGCATTACCTCTGACTCTACATTCTTCCCCTCTTCTACATAGATCTCTGAATCTTGAGGGTAAGGTTTAATGGAGATATCCCATTTAGAGCTGAGTGTTCCAATGTATCTTACTTTCTTCACATTGTCCAAATTTGTGTCTCTGTGTTAATTCCCATCTACTTCAAGAAGGAGCTTCTCTGATGTGTGTTGAGAAAGGTACTATGTGATTGGGAGTCTAAGTATGTGCATGGGCATTAGACCATCCATAGGAGCATGGCTAACCTACCAGTGGAGAAATTCACAAATAGTAATGATTTTCACCCTACCAAAGCAATCAACATTTTTAAATTGTCAAGAAAACAAGGAATATCGCTATTTTTTCTATTTTTCAGATTTCATCAATTATGGATGGAGACTCATGAGTTCCTTTTCCATCTTTGTTGAAACCTTGGCAGTCTTAATCTTCTCAAGTGTTACAAAGAAACACCATATCTTCTGTGATTTCAAGGGTACAATGGTTTTAACAGACCCAGAGTTATCAGTAAAGCCACAGTGACAGTCAATACAGTACTCTGAACACAGCCCTTGATCACCCTAAGGATATGATAAGCCCTTACTGCTGGAGACAATATATACTCTGCATGCAGTACATGTAGGAATCAATGAAAAATTGACTAGGAATTTCTTCCCCCTCTCTGCCAGCTAGCTTTCAGTTTCAGGGGTTTTGTGAAGGCAGTTCAGAGAGAAAAGGTTTTGCTAATGACTGAATTTTCAGGCAAAAAGTGACTATTAGTACATGGCTATTATGAATTAGCCAACTGATTTCTGACTGGTATAGAGAAACTTATTTTCCAAGAGGAAGAAATGAATATAGAGATCCATAATTAATCAAAGTATTGACAAGTATCTATAATTGCTCAGTCCTAAGTGGGGCATCTCCAGTGTTTGGGGAACATCCAGAAAGAAGACACTACAAGCAGGTAAGAATCAGAGGGTAGACAGAGGTATTCTTTGCTTCACTGTTAGTAGACATTTTAACTGTTAGGACATAGAATCAATACAATGTCATTTTCATTTCCCTGGTAACAAAAGATGTTGAACATTAGTTATCCTGAAACAATAGTTTACAGAAGGCTTCAGTCTTTTCTAATAAGGATAGTGGAGAAAGAGAAACAAACCAATAGATTAAGCCCTCCCCTTCCCAAGGATCCTGTCTTAGACACCAGATAATCCCCTGTATCCATCTCCTACATTGATTTCTGGAAATGGTAATGACTGGGAGATCATTTGGCTCATGATACAAGGAACAGTTTTTTATAGTCCTGTAGTACTCCACCAGAATAAACACCTCTTCTTTCTTTGGCATCTGACTTCTTCAGCTCAGTTGATGTTGTCTTGAGATTTTCCCTTTTGGTTTTGGGAATAGAAAGGTTCTGTTTTGATACAGGTTATATGTGGAGCTGTATGTCTTGAGAGATAGTAACAAAAGCTCACTGCTCTGTCTCTCCTAAGGCTTCAGAACTCACTCATTGTTATCTGTATTCTAGACATCTTGTACAAGAAACCACCTTGCAAATTTGGGAGCATTTCTAGCATTCTTTTCCTCTGTCTAGGCCCCAGGTACTAGAATCTTGATATTGCTTTCCTGGAAAAATCGTTTGTGCTTACATTTTGTTTGGCTGAATTATTCTGGATTCTTCAAATCTAATATTGAATTCAAAATTAATAGTATCTCAAAACAGAGCTGTATACTGTTGGTTGAAATTTGTACCCTATACATATTTGTATGACATTGACAATATCACAGAAATGATAAATGAAATTAATTAAAAATTTCAACATATTAAGCAATGACATGGATGCAAATACCATCATATTTTTATGATTGAACCCCTAGATCACAATCTAAAATTAATAAAGTGTAATTCAATGCACAGTAGGCACACAAAGACAAACAAATGCATGTGTGCACACATACCACACTGGGGTATTGTCATTGCTTGTGATTGTCTACAGTAAAAACATAATAAACCCTATTACTAAATAGGCTGATAGTAAACCTTATTACTAAAGACCCTGCATGATTTGGTTGTAGGACACCGATAAATCAATGAACTCTTTAGGACTATCTCCCCCTGTTGGTTAGCTTTTATAGTGCTGGAAGGTACTATGTAGCCTGGTGGTAGAAACAAATTATCAGTGGTCTTGCCCTGCTCTGAAACCTACATGCTACAATAAAGTTTTGTCAGGGAAGATATGCCTGCTGGCAAAATGGTCACAACACTATTTATGGGGGTAACAAACTCATTTCTTGGTTGAGTATGAAGTCTATTCCACAGGAAACAACTCATTCTTTGTGTTGTAAGTGTGGTCAAACCCATGTCTAGGGAAATTATAGGCTCCAAGAGAGAATATATTGATAATGTGTTACTAAAGGTCATGTCAAATTACCTTCTACATATTTATTTTATATTCATGGATTTGTGCAGCTCTCAGCTTTCATCAGAGCATCTTCTTATTGTGGAGGGTAATGATTAATGCAGAGACTTTAATGGTCCAGGTGTTGAGAATAAGCAGCTGTGAATGCTCAGGTAAAGATGTGACATCTCTATCAACCTTTCCACTTCAGGTTCAGGAACACCACAGAGAAGGGGGTGAAAATAATGTAAGCTGGAGATTGGAAAGAGCTCTCTGAAAGGTTGCCTCTGCACAAGGCATGCCTGTGGCACACATGAACTTACTGCAGCTGTGTTTGCCAGCATAGTTCTACACAAGATTGTTTCAGCTAAAAATTCCACCATGGGGTGGGAAAGGGTTTTCTATCCCCAACCCTAGCTGAGGAGTCACTGGCAGTTAATGACTGCGAAGGAAGGGAAAGTCATGTTTCTTCGGTGGGTAGCTATTGGTAGGTTGTTCGTGTCTCAGTGGATGAGTCCCCCACCCATGTGCATATAGGCAGCATTAATTGCACTCAATGTGTTTTTAAGGGAAAAGGAAGGCATGAAGTTGAGAAGTAGGTGTGTTGAGCAACCAGGAATCATAGGATGGGGATGAGGTGTGTATGGCAAATATACATTGCACCCATCTATAAAATTTCAAGCACTAGAAATGATAAGACATGAATAAATTTTAAAAAACAAAAATTAATTTAAAGTATAACATTTTTAAATAATCAAGAAAGTAAGATACACTGTCGCTCATTCTATTGTTCACGTTTCAAATAATTTTTAGACAAAATCTTACTCTAAAGTTGTGTCTATCCTGTCTCATGCTCACAGAAACCAGCTTGCTTCCTGAGTCCTGGGATTAAAGAGATGCACTATCAAGCCTGTCCAAATTTATCTTTAACTGATACAAAAGCCATGAAAATTACACATTTATCACGTACTATATGATATTATAAGACATGTGTACATTGTGAAATGCCTAATCCAGATAAATAATGGACCCTTAATAAGTTCTGAGATATTTAAAGACATGCTTAGAAAAAATATTGAAAAGTATGAATTTATTTTGCTGTTTGTTTAATTACATAAAGAATAGCAGATTTCTGTCACTGCAGAGAGGAGAAAGAAAGAGCAAGAGAGAGAGAGAGAGAGAGAGAGAGAGAGAGAGAGAGTGTGTGTGTGTGTGTGTGTGTGAGAGAGAGAGAGAGAGAGAGAGAGAAAGAGAGAGAGAGAGAGAGAGAGGAAAGATTTCTCTCCTTTCCCCCAAACCCATGGCATCAGTCAGAGCATCCATAAATGCTGTTGCTTACAAGATTGGACATTAGACAAATCTGTTGCTTTCAGTATTACATTTAACTGGCCTTATATGATCTAAATTTTTGTAAACCTAAATCATCCCCTCCTAACAATATGAGTCACTGTTTGAAGTTATATTCTATAGTTCTTGCTTGAATGTGATGTAAAATCTCAGGGTTCAGGTCCAGTGAGTAATTCTCTTTAGACTTTTTATATAAACATTATTATTAGAAAATAAAGACACAGAAGAGAAACCTTAAACAATGTGACTCTTATCCTATTAAATACCCTGTGAAGAGAATGTTCAAAAGTTATTTAATGGATTGCAATAAAAAGACACATACAATCAATCACAAGATACATGTTTTCAGTGTTCAGTTTTTTTCAAGAGTATTTCAAAGCAGAAGTCTTCTGGTGAGGAGGAGTAATTAAATTTGGAAGAAAGATCCTGGAACTACCTTGAATGTATGGGGTGATGGCAACAAGTATTTCCCAGGACTCTCCTCAGAACCCCAGTCACTTCCTTATTCCTCAGACTGTAGGTGAGTGGGTTTAGAGCTGGGATGACAATTGTGTAGAAAACAGAAAGGATATTGTCTTGCTTGGGATTGCAGTAGGAACTTGGTAGGAAATACATGACTGTCGGAGCCCCATAGTACATGCCCACAGCAGTTATGTGCGAAGAGCAGGTAACAAGGGCTTTTTTCCTGCTCTCATTTGAGGACATGTGGAGAACAGTGTACAAAATCCGTGCATAAGAGAAAAAGATGGCAGTAAGAGGGAGAATTAACATGAGCACACTTACCAAATAAACCACAAGTTTATAACTAGAGGTGTCTGCACAGGCCAACTCTAGCAAAGGAGGGATCTCACAGAAGAGGCATCTGATATGCCTAAATTTTCAGAAAGAATAATGCATAGTGTTGATGGTAAATCCCAGGGCCATCTGAATTGCCAGGACCTATGATGCAGTCACTATGAGCCAGCAGATTCTTGGACTCATTGAGGATCATGTAGTTCAGAGGATGACAGATGGCCACATATCTGTCATAGGCCATAAAAGCCAGAAAAAGGTCCTCTGCACCACCCAGTACCAATTCAACAAACACCTGAAGGGCACAACCTCCAAAGGAGATAGTGTTGTCTCTCAGAAGAAAATCCAGACAGCCTTGGCAGTAATAACTGATGTCAGGAGGAAGTCAATGAATGAGAGCTGCCCAAGTAGAAGGTACATGGGCACATAGAGCCGGGCATCCACTGTGATGACAAGGAGCAGCAATACATTGCTGGGCAGTGCCAGTGTGTATAGGAATATAATTGTGGCACAAAGAAGTTCAGGAGAGTCACTGCCATTCAGGATCCCTACCAAGATGAAGCCACTTCCCAAAGTTGAGTTCTTGAACTCCATTTTCCCAGGTTTCTTTGGTTGCCTAGAAAAGGATACTTTGGTGAAATTTTATTAATATCAACTCCAGTTTGTAGTATTGGAAATACCTTATGACACCAACATGACTCTAACAAGATGAGAGCTTTCATTCCTTTTCCATTCTTTACAGTCATTTCCACGTTTCTTGCTTTGAATTGTATTTGATAAAGGTTCTGAAGACAAGTATTGATATTACTGACTGGGAAGTGATACTCAGCTCTACACTATAACACTACAATCCTTACCAGTCTTAATTGATTATTGATATAAAAAATAAAAACACCTAAAATAGTGAGACTGAAAGGCACCCAGAGCAATGGTGGATCTAATACTATAGTTTAAGTCTTTAGGGCCTGATTTACATTCTACTTATTACCATTGGATACTTAGAGGGCTGCATGTTACATTAAATGAGAGACAAATTCCTTAACCTTAGTTGGTGAGAAGCCTAGCTGCCTGACCACACCAGCTTCCCTTCAGTTGCTTAAAGAGAGTGGCTATTGCAATCCAAATGGGGAGAGCAGTTGTGGCTTTTTTCAGCAGTGATTAATTGGTTTGTTTCCTAAGTTTGTGATATATAAACAGGGTCTATTCAATGTCCTCCTCCTTCCTTTCACCTACAATTGTGTTCTAGAGATAGTGCTGTGGGCATCTATGCGGCCAACAGCCTTTGGTTATTTTCTTATGGAGCAAGATAGTCTTTTTTCTAGTGCTATTCTACAGGGAATTGGTAGAAACAGCTTCTATTTGGCCACATGGGTGGAGCCCCTCTGGCTTACTGTCATTTTTCAGATTGCTCTTGGATCCTGACGCTCAGGTTTCTTCTGCTGTATGTGAGCAAAAATCAAAGTTACAGAATGGAAGTAGGTATTCAAAGAGTTGATAAAAGGGTCTCTTTGCTCGACATCTGAATGTTTCTGGGTCTAGAGTAAGCCAGGGCCTCATCCAGAAACATGGTGCCTTGTCTTCAGATCTCATACTCTCATCATTTTCTTCTCTTGTGCTTATCTTCAGAGGGACCTATCTCCCAGGTAAAAAGTACCCCCTGGAAACGTTGGCCTAGAAAATAGTAAGTTAATGAATCCTCTTGAGTTTGTTTCCTGGCTTGCTTTCCTGATGTCTTCTGGCATTTAACCAGTTCTTAAGACCTAGGTTTCTCTCACCCTTGGACTTGGGATCTACCTTTTTCAGCTTCCCAAGTCGTGAGATAATAGCTGTACGCTCTCAGGTTTCCATAGATCCCATGCAACCAGAGAAGAAATATTAATGAGCCATGTTTATATTTCTAGCTGCCAGACTGGCAGGGATTCCTTAAGAGTCCAATGTAGAAGGTTAGAGAGGACCAACAAGAAATGGAAAAAATAATCAGAGGCATTATTGTGGGGAGATCGTATATCTGCATGGAATACTTGCCTGAAAATAAAACCTATCATTTTAAATAACTAATAAAACAAATAAAACTTTAGCAGTTAAAGTAGTTTAATATGACAAATAACTAATCTGACAAAATTTACTAATACATACAGTATTACAGATATTTGCTTAGAACTGTTATCAGAGTAGAATAAGGGACTCCTAAGCAAATGAGAAGAACTGTCTACCAGGAAAAATTCACCAAGTTAAATGACTGACCACACTTGAACAGAGTAATGAAAAAGAAATGTGGATTGTGTACCGAAGACAAACATTAAGCATGGAATTGTCATGATACTCTACAAATTCTAATAACCGCAGCAGTGAAAGACTAACATACATTATTTCCTCATATTGTGGTGGTTCGGAAAAAAAGAAAGAAGGAAATTCCTTGGGAACACGTGAATTTATTAAGCAAATATGCCAACAGATGAAAGAGGAAAGGACTTGGCTTCCTGCTCAACACCGTGATTTTGCTGCATTCTACAGAACATAGCAGAGAATTTCTGGCAACTTGGTTTTCCTTCTATTCAGACATGTCTGCAAAGGGGTTACATTAATGAAGATCTCAGTCTTTACCCTCATCATAAAGACTGTAGCCTTACAACATAATGTCTTCCCCAAAAGACAAGAAAGACACAGAAACGTTTGTGTATAAAACTTATCAGTAAATACAGAAGACAGAAACAAACACAGGACAGAAGACCCTTGTGTTCATTTTAGTTATTTATAAAGTTGTAATAAATAGTGATCTTTTATTTTTTGATCTCTGTAAATTGATTTATGAATAAGTTTTACAAGAATGTTATAAATGAAAAAAAGAAATGCAAACTTGACTTATGAGGTAATATAATCCAATTGGTATAACAATGACATGACTCTTATGAGTGGGGTGTAATCAACTGATTTCTAATTAGATTTGAGTTCCATACCACATGATGAGATCCATACCCAGTGCCATAAACTTGGTGAAAGTCAGAAACAATATCTTATACATCCTTGGGAACATTGTCACAATCTGGTATGTGTAATGGACAAGATTAGCAAGTGGTGAATTGAAAGTACATTTATATGTTTGAAATTCTCATTAAACAAGAGATGTGATGAGATAAGCATTGATTTATTCATATGTTCAGGCTTTCTCATTATGAATTTATAAATGTTATATTAACCTTTCAAGCTGGAAATGATCCAAGGAACATACTTGAGTAAGAAGAAAGGAGTCTATGCCAGTAGCCTGGGAACTTCCACATCAGAAAGAGACAGAGACTCCCAAAAGTTAATGGATTGAAGGGAAAGAGGAGGAAAACTAGTAACCGAGAGGAAAGGGGAAGAGGATGGTAAAGATAAGAGAGAAGGGTCAACAGTGTCAGTGTTGCTAAAAGGTTAAAAGAAAACTACAAAAAAGTATCTAGTCTGTATAGTATACAAGTTACTTTGGCGATAACAGGCCTATGGAATGAGGACCGGGCTTGTTTGGGATTGAGTACACCCAGCAGATAGAAAGTGGATAAAGAAATCCCCTTTGAGGAAAATCTGGGTTGTTTCTAGTTTCTGGCTATTTTGAATAAAGCTGTTATGAACATAGTTGAGCAAGTGTTCATGTGGGTTGGTGGAGCCTCTTTTTGGGTATATGCCCAGGAATTCTTTAGCTGGGTCTTGAGATAGAACTATTCTCAATTTTTTTGAGAAACCACCAAATTGATTCCTAGAGTGGTTGTTCAGGTTTTCACTCCTACTAGCAGTGGAGGAGTATTTCCCTTGTCAGAGAAGGGGATGGGGAGCTGTGTGAGGGTAAAACTGGGAAGAGAAGGGGTGACATTGGGATGTAAAATAAATAACTAAATTAATGAAAAGAGTACATACATATATAATTTTTTAAAAAAATCATTAAACAAAGAAACCGCCTTTCTGGTTGTTTGTTTTATGTAGAGATATTAACAAAGGTTTTAGTATCTGAAAGAGAAAGAGTGTGGGCAGACCTTGTCTGTGATGGGCAATCAGTATTATAATTTGTTCAGTTGTACAGAACAACTGAAGAAAACATCTCAGGAGAAAATTATTGTTAAGGAACAAATTTTTGGGAAGATCAGTGAAATTGGGATAAGTAAAAGTAACGTAAGCTAGTCAAGTATAGATAGATGAGGGTGGGTGGGAGATTGGGAGAGAGAAAGGGAGTGTGTGGCTGAATGTTCTATCTTAAGTGAAGAGTGAAACAATGTCATAAGATGAAACCAAAGGTATGACAGTGTGACATATTATAAAAAGGGGAGCATTAGTGGGTTTAGGAAGGGTACAACGGAATTCATTGCTTGAGCACTATAAAAAATTCCTGCATTGTAAATTAATTTATAATCTCAATATACTTATGATCATATTGCCACTGCATTTTTATATTGTGGACAATAAAATCAAATATCTTTATAAAATCTAACAGTCTGGACAGGAAGCCATTGAAGAATACTCTTAAAAATTGTGATAAGGATGCTCCCACAATTGGTGGTTTCTGTCAGGGGTGCAGGTGAGGACTCCAGAGTTTGACCATGCTCCAGTGAGTATATTGGCAATACAAATTGAACTTGTCTTCCTCCTCTTCCTCCCCTGCCACCACCTCCTCCTCCCTCTCTCCCTCCCCCTCTTCTTCCTCCTCCTCCTCCTCTTCCTCCTTCTTTTGGAGGAGGTCACAATGGTGGGAAGGGGATGGGCCTGGGAAGACTGGGAACTGAATGTGATCAAGGTGCATGATGTGAAACTTCCAAATAACCAATAGTGGTGGAGCACAGCATTAATCCCAGCACTGAGGAGGCAGAAGCAGATGTGGAAGTGGAGG
>CM052703.1:89301149-89313072 GCA_028551405.1 Uromys caudimaculatus | reverse complement strand
GGAGGAGGAGGAGGAGGAAGAGGAGGAGGAGGAGGAGGAGGAGGAGGAGGAGGAGGAGGAGGAGGAGGAGGAGGAGGAGGAGGAAGACGAGGAGGAGGAGGACGAGGAGGAGGAGGAGGAGGAGAAAGAAGAGAGGAGGGAGATTCTAGAACTACAGAAACTCTCTCTTAAATGGGCAACTGTAGTCTAGTATGTAACTCAAATGGGAAATGGAGAGATTATTTACAAAGAAAATTAAGAAGAAAGTGGCAACTGAAAAAAATACATGAAAGTCCACCATTTTTAAAAAAGATTTATTTATTTTTATTTAATGTCAGCCAGTGCTTTCCTGAATGTACACATGTGCAACATATGCATGCCTCTTGCTCAGGGAGGCCAGAAGAGGGCATCAGATGCTCCTTAACAGGAGTTACAGTTAACTGTGAGCTGCCTTGTCAGTACCGGAAACAGAACATGGATCTTCTATAAAAGTAGCTGGTGCTCTTAACCACTGAGAAATCTTTCTAGCTCCATTCTCACCATTTTTACACATTAGATTAAATTATAAATTTATAAAATAAATTATAAAAAGAAATGTAAATTATAAAATAAACCAGAAACCTATAAAATACAAAAATTCTTTCTAAATAAATCATGGAAAAGAATAGTTTAAGAATAAAATATTGTTAAAAGAAAATATCAAACTTAAAAATGTTTCTTTGTTTAAAGAATTTCAATTATAAGTATTAAAAAGTTAAATGACAAATTAAAAAGAAATTGTTACTATAGTTATAATGAAGTGTTTGTCTCCTCAATATTAAAGATCTAAATATATGAATAAAAAACTATATAAATAATGCAAATTAAATTAAGAGATTTAAATGTTGTAATGAATATATGTCTAGCATTTTAGAAAAACATTTTCCTTTAATATAAAGAGTATGGAGTTGATTTTAACCCTAATTTAATAGCTCTATATGTAAGAAATATTAGTTACATAACTAAGACAGTGATTTATTAATATGAATACATACAAATACACATAAAACATCATTATTTATCTATTAGTGATAATACAGCAAGTTACACTACAAATATCTGAGTGGTGCTATACACTACAATTTACAATTTCCAAGGCAGCTTTATCTTAGAATTGTTAAAATGGATGATATAATCATCACATTCTAGATGCCTCGTTGGAAGTATTTATATGTGTTGTCTTAGTCCTAACAGCGATGCTCTAAAATAAATGTCGTATTACTGGGAATTTATAGCTTTCAGACCTTGGTTCAGAAAGGATACATCCACATTAAAAGTTAACAGGAAGATAAGGCACACTGAAGTCCAACCCTTGTTTCCTCTCAGAAACCCGAGTCCCTTCACCATTGCTTTGTAAGGCTGCCACATAGGTTACCTTACGGTACCTGTAAGTCTACACTAAGGAGAAAAACATCCCTGTGTGTGTGCCTCCACTGGATGAAGCAAACTTCTCCATGAGCACTCCATTAAGTGAGTGTCTGCATCAAAAATGAAAGAATATCCACTAAGTGTACACAGAGATCATCTCTCTTATTTTACATGAACTTGATTTATTTCTAGTACACTGACTTCTATTAATTTTAGAAAGAAATCTTTACTTATTTTATCTACTACATAAAATGCATAATATTGTATGGGTTAGTGTTGTTCTGTGTTATTTTTCATGTATGTATTTATCTGAATAACCTTAAAATCAGATTAAATACTTATCCTCTCAAATATTTATTATTGATTTACAGTGATTTACAAATATTTGTTATTGATTTACATCTTTGAAAATCCTGACTTAGGTTTTAAAAAGCACTATGCATTATTTTTATGTATTTTCACACTACTGTGCAACATCACATCAGAAGTTGTTGCTGCTACCTAACTGCAACTCTGTACCCATCGATGATGATCAATACATTCCTGGTCCTGCTCCTCACCATCAGCTTTCCCCAGCACTGGTAAGTACTGTTCTATATTCAGTTTTTATAATAGCAACTGAAAATGATTTTATTTAGTATTATAAATAAATTAAATATAAGACTTGTTTTGAGTTAAACATGAGCATGAAACAATTATCCATTTTTTCATAAATGCAACATGACCTCATATAGTACAGAATATTAAATTATCAAGAAAATAAGTTACATCGTTTATTACTGTTATTCTTCCAATTTCAACTTATTTGCCCATTGAACCATTTTTATAAATTCTACTTTTCACTGAATTACAAGATCCTAGGTTTCCACATTTTTTATATACCTTTCAACTTCCCTGCACCTCCATCTTCTTACCTCTTCTCTGCTTAAATCGTCCTCCTTCCAATATCTTATCTCTCTACTTTCATATCACCATGTTCTGCCAAACCACATTGCTGACAACATGTCTCCCCATGCCTCTTTTCTAGTTTCCTAGCTCTACAAATACTCTAGTTTAAACATGTGAAGTAGGAATTTAAAGCTAGGATCCACAGATAAGAGAGAACATATTGTCTTTGTTTTTTCTATATTTGTGTTACCTCACTTGGTATAATTATTTTTTTATAGTTCCATCAATTTAACTACAATATTCATTATTTCATTTTCTTTTCAGCTGAACAAACTTCTGTAGTATATATGTTCTAAATTTTGATTATCTATTCATCCATTAATGGACATCTACAGTGATTCCATTTCCTATTTTGAATAAAGTAGCAATGATAAATTTTCAAGAATCGTTATGGTAGGATATAGAGTCTATTAGGTATATGCCCAGAAGTGCCATAACTGGGTCATATATTAGTTCTATGTCAAGCTTTTGGAAAAATATCTAGACTTATTTCCATGAGACTACATTCATTAACATTTCCACCTTATTGTGTAGTGTCCCTCACACCACATCCATGGCAGTGTTTATTGTCATTTCTCAAAGATGGTAACTCTAACCAGGGATTTATGGATACAAAAGTAAAGAAATTATGCGTAGTCATGGGTACCCAGATGATGCTTTTGCACATGTATACATCATACAATATTTAAGGCAGATGCACATAGTAAGCATATGGACCCTAGGCAGGTTTTGAGATATTTCAAGAAATGTTAGGAAAAACTGGAAAAGCATTGATTATTATCATAAGATAGAAGTATAAATGTTTGGTTCAGTTCAGTTCCCATAACTGAAAAAAAAATGAGAAAGGAAAAATGTATATCTCACACACACACACACACACACACACTGTAATCCATGGATGGCATCTGTCAAATCACCCTGGAGGCTGATACTAATTCAACATTCAACAAAACTGTAACTATTTTTTTTTTTACTAAAACATATACAAAACTCAAAAATCTTCCTTGACTTATACTTGAAATATAGCCTGGTTCTCACTTATTACAATTATACTTTATTTTCTACAAAGCTTCCAATTTCCAATGTAAAAATCACGTTAGAACATCTAAATGCCATTTACCACCTGGACATGAACCTGATCTTTGTGTCCATATATGACAAATCACCAGATTCTCCAATATCTCTTAAAACTTCACAACGAATTTCCAAAGGATCCCACACTTCATTGCCATTCCACACTTCTCTATCAAAAGACATACTTCTTACTCTAGGATTTAGCAGAAATGTTTCATTCACACTAGAATTCTGACTTTCTGCAAGAATTAAGTTTAAAAGATAACTACTAGAGCTACCTAAAGGTTGGGCTATGTTGACAATTGTTTTCCCAGAACTCTCTTCAAAGCTCCAGTGACCTCTTTATTCCTCAGGCTGTAGATGAGGGGATTCAGAGCCGGAGTGACAATCGTGTAGAAAACTGAGCTGATATTGTCTTGTTTGGGGCTGTGGAAGGGACTGGGTAGAACATACATGAAGGAAGCACCACCATACCACATCCCAACCACAGTCAGGTGGGAAGAGCAGGTGACAAGGGCTTTCTTCCTGCCCTCATTTGAGGGCATATTGAGCACAGTGAACAGAATTAGTGAGTAGGAGGCCAGGATGGCAGTGAGAGGAAGAATTAGCACAATAACCCCCATCAAATAAACCATGAGTTCATATGTGGAGGTGTCTACACAGGCCAGCTTCAGCAATGGGGGTATCTCACAGAACAGGTGATTGATCTGGCGATTTTTGCAGAAGGAATACTGCATGGTGTAGATGCTATATCCTAGAGCACTGAGGGATGCCAGGATCCATGAGGTGGCTATCATGAGCCAGCAGACTTTGTGACTCATTAAGATTGTATAGTTCAGAGGTTGACAAATGGCTACATACCTGTCATAAGCCATAAAGGCCAGAAGAAGGTCCTCTGCACTACCCAGTGCCAGTTCTAGAAACATCTGAAGGGCACAACCTCCAAAGGATATGGTATTGTCTTTGAGGAGAAAATCCACAACAGCCTTGGGAGTGATAACTGATGTGAGGAGAAGGTCCATGAGAGAGAGCTGTCCAAGTAGAAGATACATGGGCACGTGGAGTCGGGCATCCATGGTGATGACTAGAAGCAGCAGTCCATTGCTGGTCAGGGCTAAGAAGTACAGGGCTGTAATTACGGCACAGAGAAGTTCAGGAGAGCCACTGCCATCCAGAATCCCCACCAAGATGAAGCCACTTCCCAACGTCGAGTTCCAGAGTTCCATTCTGGGTTGTCTGCTTACCTGCCTAGAAATAGATGGCTCAGGCTTTGTGAACTTGTGCTAAAATGGGTCCTAATTCTGTGATGTTAGAAGTTCCTTAGGATTCCCAACATGACTTCCTGTATCATTTACACTAGTGAATAGCTTTGCTTCTTGATTTTCAAATTTCTCATTATTTTATAATTCTTTCTGAATTTTTGTATATATTTTTTGATAATTTCATACATGCGTAATGTATTTACTCTCATTCTTTCTCCCCCTTCATTTCCTTCCATGTCCCCTATTCTCTCTTAAATTCATGATCTCTTATTCTTTAACTGTTATTGTTACACATGTGTGTGAGTACACATGCACACACACACACGAGTGCACACATATAAAGTCTATTTAGTGTTGCTCATATGTACATGGTTTTAAGGCTCATTTCCTACATCCCATCAGTCCACATTTGTTTGTGGCTAATCACATTGGAAATCACATTTTTCCATGTTAGTTACTTCTTTTGCTCAGTCTCCCATTTTCCATGCTCCTCAGAAAGGAATATCAATTCTCTAAAAGTATGCGGTATTATATTTAAGAAAATGTTGCTATTAGAGTTAAAATTTTGGAATTAATTTAAACATCTCTGTTTTTATCAAATTATTGTATAGCTGTAAAGACAAAGAAATATAACATATAAAATCCTTCCGTGGAAAAAAGTAAAAATAGCTATTTTATACTGCGCTATAGCCCAATAATCCTATCCAAATACAGTCTTTAATTCCAATGTTACAATTTCCCTCCTGCAAGTCCAGAGTAATTGCACTATGTGGGGACAGGAATGAGAAGATCAGTCTCTCTATTTTGAAAAATCCTAGTAGTACACAGTACCAAATCTTATAGAGAATCCAATAAAGTCAGTAGTGTCTTATCTACAGGAGCCTGTGATCTGCATGCAACAGCACCACTAAAGCCAACTCAGAGCATGAAATTAGAGATGTGGAAGTCAAGTGTCCTTACAGGGATCATTCACCCATGTCTTGGCATATGTATATTAACATTTCATTAGTCTCCATTGGCTTCCCTGGGGATCATCAGTACTGTAACACTTAAAAGGTATGGAAGGGCAATAGAACCCCAAGATCTAGCAAATCTGACTAAGTAGCTCAAGGTCTTAGGGTTGGCTTTGGATTCCATGTTTTGATTAACCACACTTAGAGGCTACACATTTCAATAAAATAGAAATGAATTCTTACCTTACCTGTTAAGAAGCCTCCTGCTTGACCACTCGAGATACACTTAGACAGCTTGAAGACAGAGGATGCAGCTTCTTTGGCAGCACTTAATTAGTTTTGCTGTCAGTGAAGTATGTCCAAGTCCATCCAACATCAGGTGTCAGGGCTGTCCCATTCTTTCCTCTCATCTACAGATGTATGCCAAATGTAGCAGTGGGTTCAGTCAGGCTGCTAAGCGTCTTGGGGCGATGTGCTATGGAGCAAGATGTTTTTCCTGTTTTTAAGCCTGAGAATTTGTAGAAATTGCTTTCACAAGCAGGTTGAATTTAGGGAATGTCTCTTTGTGTCAATTTTGGACTGCCTTTGGGTACAGATCCTCATGTTTCTTGACTCTTGATGCTTTCTGGCAACACAGATCAAAGTAGCATAAAGAAATTTGAAGTTAGGAGAGATGTCCAAAGGATGCCATTGAGACTCACCTAATATCTGGGGCCAGAATAAGCTAGCGGTTCCTTGAGATTCTGTTTTATCTTTTGAGCCCAGGACCTTTTCTTTTTTTCCTCCTGTGAATATTCTGAGGGGCTTATATCCCAGAAGAAAAGCTCCCCCTGGAAGTACTGGTCTAGAAAAATAAAAGTTAATGAATTCTCTTGGGGGTGTTTCTTGGTTTTCCTTTCAGAAGTTCTTCTGTAACTAAATGAGCTCTGAGGCCTTTCTCTGAATACAGAATCCAATCTCTTTATCCTCCCAAGTGCTGAGACTATAGGCATACAATAACTTTGTTTTCTAGATTTCTTTGCAACATTAAGGAAACATTGGCAGTCAATGGTTTCATTTCTAATTGAATAGACTTGTATGGGTATCCTCATGATCAGTTCTCCAGCTGAGAAACAAGGCTGGTTTCTTAAGAACTCTACTTCCCTTATTATGGTCCTCTATGGATGACTTCCAACTCTCTTTTTATTTCATGTGGAGTTTGTAGATATAACAAGGTCTCTCTCCATTGACATCTGGAGACTTAGGACAGCTTCTATGTCTGTTTATGCCTTGTTAACATTGGTAGTGGTTTAAAAATGAGAGCTCCATTTTCCAAGTATTAGGTGGAAAATTAAAAATAAATCCACATAATACTAGAGTTGTAAAGTATCAATATTAATTAACATCTTTTAAATGTTCCTTAAGTTAAAGATAGGTTGTTAATTATGTAAACATACTTAGTTGACAATTGTCTATCAGTGGCAGAAATAGATAAGGAAGAGATGGGTTTTAAATGTTGAGGAAATAAAACTGCTCACATAGCCTCTCAGGGCACAGCTGAACTGTCATCAGTGAACAAAATTAACTGAAAGGAAAGCGAACTCTCTCCAAAGACTCCCAGTAAAATAACTTTAGTAAGAAGAAAAGTGATGTCTATTGGATATATGATGTATAAGGAACCTTGCTGAGCTCAAAACAGATTCAATAATAGTCATATTTAACTCCTGAAATCCAAAAATATTTATATTTCTAATCTTAAAGATTCATTGTTTTTAATTACATGAATGAGCTTTGTCTGTTTGGGCCTATGTTCATGTGAATGCAGCTCCATTCAAAGGCCAGAAGTTCATGATGCTGGAGTTACAGACAAGTGTGAGCTCCCTATATGAGAACTGGGACCAGATCTCAAGTCTTTTGGAAAACCAGCAAGTGCTCTTACTCTGAGCAATGTTCCCACATTTATATTTTTGAAATTGTAAAGTCATAAAAATTATTACACAGAACAAGAGTTCATTATAATATTTACTGAGGTACAGAAGCAGAGCATAAAAGCATCATAATAATTCATTAATATTACCATTTCTGTTTTGTTTCTTAAAAAACATAAGTTAAATACAGTAAAATCAGTCTGTTCTTAGTGTACAGCTTTGTAAGTTTTGATGAATACAATCATGTAATAAACACCAAAGTTAAAAGAACCCAAAAGTTTTTCTAATACCCCAAGTGTGCTAGTGCCCTTTAAAATGTTTTTCATTTATTATTTGAAGATTTCATACATGCAAACATGAAATATGATCAAATCTACTCCATGCTTCTTCTCACCACCACTTCAGAAGTACCACCCCAAATCTGGCTCCTAACCCAATGATATCTTGTTTTTATAATAACCCATTGAGTCTAATTATTGCTGTTCACATGTACATGGAGGTTTGGTCATTGAATGAAGAATGAATTGGCTACCAGTTGACAAATCCCCAAAGAAAATTGATTCTCCTACCTCTCAGGAGCAATCAGTTGTTTATAGCTCAGCATCAAAAGGCTCATGAGCTTTTCCATCATCTATGTCGAAATATTTGCTGGGTTGATCTTCTGCAGTTGCTGAGTTTATGAGTGCAATAGCCATATTATGTCTGAATGATAGCATTCCATAGCCTTACTCTCCTCTGCTTTCATTCTATCTGCTTTATCTTCTGCTCCTTTTTCTGATATGATTCCTGGGCCTTATAAGAAGGAATGAGATAGATGTCTCATTTGGGACTGAGAACTCTATAATTTCTTATTTCTGCACATTGATCTATTATGAGTTTCTATATTAATTGCCATCTGTTGCAAGAAGTTTCTCTTAGGAGGCTGAAAGATATACATTTTTATGGGTTTAAAAGTAAGTTTTTAGGAGTTGGGTTAAAGATATACCCATTTAGTTGAATATTAGCTGTAAATTTTTCCATATAGCCTATAATATACATGGTATTGTACTTATAACCTTATCAGCCATGCCAGGCATATTTCCATGAGGTGTAGTAGTCCTTAAATCCAAGCAGAAATTGTTGGATACTCCCATAGAATTTGTGCCACTATTGAACCAGTAGAGACATCATGCCAGGCATGTTATTGTAGTTTATAGAGTTAACGTTTCGATAAGACTAATGGTAACTTTTCTCCCCCAGTAGAATTTATTGATTGATGTTAGTCATAGGTGACATAGTAGAGAGAGAGGCTCACCAAGATGCTAGACCTTCATTTTCTGAAGTAACAGAGGGGTTCAGCCTTCTTGGAAAAGACTGACACCCAACTAGTTCACCCAAGTTCCTTTATTCAAATATTATACAAAGCTAATTGGAACTCGGAAGGGTTCTACTTACCACAGTTATCGTGTCCTTGCTGCCTACGAGAACAGAAAACCCACACAAACCAAGGCCCTTTGGACCATGACTAGCCATAGTTTATCAGGAGTGTCTTAGGACCAAGGTTGGTGCAGCCACATGTTTTCATGTAGCACTGAGTACAGATTTTTTAGAGAGACATCATTTCTTCAAGGTTCAAACAGCCTCAAAACAATTTCTCCGCCTCTACTGATTGACCTGAACATAACAATGGCTTTGTTCAAATATTTCACCCAAAGCCAGACACAAAGGCTTTACATTGCACTTAAAGCCAGACATAAAGACTTTACTATATATATATATCACTATAGAATTCACAGTAACCTTCAGAACTTTCAAAACCAGACAGTCGGTATGAAACTTTCAGATACATATCAGTTTGATTTCTCCTTGCTCTATTATTCAAATATATGATGTTTTAAGTAGCAGGATTTTACTATTAAGTACTAGAGGGTTACCAATAGATTGGCAATAACCTGTAATGTTTGTGAACCCCACCAACCAACAACTCCAAAAGAGGTAACATTCCTGGAGCTGGTATCTTTGTTTAATTGTCTACATTGTCTAAAAGTCATTGTCCCCATTATATGGTGACTTTAAACTTTTTTCATATGTTTATGTATGCATGTATGTTTTAGGGAGCTTCTACAGTAATAACCCTTCCTACTCTGTTATTCACATTCATCCGTTATACTAGCTATGTTTCATCTCTCTTATTTTAAAAGCTTTCTCCCACAGTCCACTATTAGTTTCCTTACTTCTGTAGTATTCTACTTTAAATACTCATATCCTAGGATTCAAAGTTAGCATCCACATATGTTGTTTTTAAAGCAAAATCTCAAACTTTGATTTTCCCAAATGAAGACTCAGGAGCCTGACACTGTGGTGAAAGCCTGCTAGCTCAGAGAGGCAGCGAAAGCCCTCAGCTGACCTTCCTCTTCAGCTAATGTCCCTGAAGGAAAAACCCAGTTCTCCTCCACACTCTCTTTAAATCCCTTCCAACTAAACGTGCCCCCTTTCTACTTCCTGTGCATCTCTATCTGTCCTCCTGACTTCTCACTTTCTATGTTTTTTTCCTAATTCACTTCCTGTCTACTGATTGCTTGCTCCAACTCTTGACCTATGGTCAACTTTATTCAATCTTGTTTACAATATTCAGAAAGCTCTTGGATTAAAGGCATGTGCTAGGGCTGAGCCACACCACAACTAGAAACAGGGTTTTCCAATGCACGATCTCATAATATGATGAAATATCCTGCAACACTCTTGAGTTAAAGGTGTGTGCTAATGCTGAGCCATACCACAACTAGAGAAACTTTTTTTCCAGTATACAATCTCAGGGTTCACAGTGTGACATATAGCAAATATCCTGTAACACAATATGAGAAAAATCATGTAGCATTTGCTTTTCTGAGTCTGAGTTACATCACTCAAAATAACAATGAATATGAATTAACAAGAATTTCTGTAGTACAAGGTCACCAGCTTGGTTATATGCCCAACAGTGTTTTAGTTTGATCATGAGATAGATATACTTCTAGCTTTTTGAGGAACACACACACTGATTTCCATAGTGACTTCACCAGTTTGCATTAGCATCAATACAGCCATTAAAACAAAGTTAAGATGAAGTCTCAAAATTTCAAAAAAGTTCCCCCCTCTTTTTACTTTTTTAGTATAAATATGCCATTGTATTTTATAAGTAGTTAAAAGAATAGATTTCAAATATTCTCTTCATAAAACAAGCATGTATATAAGATTATAGGCATATAAAGACATTTTATTTAATAGTTTCATGATATATGCATTTATAAATACATCATGCTATTTACTATAAATGGATGTGATGCTTCATTTTACAAATTATTGAATGATTGATATCTTTATATGCTGGACTATAGTATTTATTTCATTGCTTATCAAAATACAATGTGGTATACATCAGATATAGAGAAGTAAATAATTTATTTGACTAAACAAAGAAATTAATTATTTTCTGACAATTGTTCAATGCTATCCTGTTTTTAAATTTCTGGAAAAATCTACTTGTTTATTTCATATTCTCACTATATACATACTTCAATTAACATTACTGTTATTGGTAATACAGAGGTAAATATTTCATTATGAAATCCTCACTATAATATA
The DNA here is from genome assembly GCA_028551405.1 of Uromys caudimaculatus. Taxonomy (NCBI): domain Eukaryota; kingdom Metazoa; phylum Chordata; class Mammalia; order Rodentia; family Muridae; genus Uromys; species Uromys caudimaculatus. The sequence continues at coordinate 89,301,939 of CM052703.1, read as the reverse complement.
CCATAATCCAATTAAGAAAGTAAAGAGTGGGCATAGCTCAGTGGTACAGTGCTGTATTATGTGAGATTTTCTTCTTTGATATTTTCTAAAAGAGCTTTTAAAACATATTTAAACTTTTAACATTTTAATATTTCATATATATTATAATCTAAAATCTAATATATTTGCAATAATACATGTAAATTATGAATATTGTAGATTAGTATCTATGACTTTCTCTTTATCTCCAACTTACTGAGCTATTCATGTTTATTATTACTTTCTATCTAGCTTTATTTTAATGTGATAAAATATTAATAAATTTTAATTGCTCTCACTGTCAGTAAATATGTGTAATTTCATTATAATCCTTGACGTGATGCCTTTCTATCTAATCATATTTCACTTTTCCTTTTTTATTACTGAAAATTGGTTCTTCTCTCACACAATATATCCTGAACACAGTTTCCCCTACCTCCACTCCTCCAAACTTAGCGCCCCCTCACTTGCCCTTTTCCCCAAATTCACTCCACATCCATTTCCCTTCTGAAAAAGAGCAGGCCTCAGTGAGACAAGAACCAAACACAACAAAACAAAATCCAACAATACAAGGCAAAGTACTCATTTTGAGACTAGACAAGGCAACCCAATAGGAGGAAAAGTTCAGAGACACACCCACTTCCATTGTTAGGAGTCCTACAAAAACAAGCTAACAGCCATAATATGTACACAGAGGACCTGGTGCAGACTCATTTAGGCTCCATGCTTGTCACTTCAATTTCTGTGAACCCATATGAGCCCAGCTTAGTTG
>CM052703.1:89250890-89300649 GCA_028551405.1 Uromys caudimaculatus | reverse complement strand
GTAATGAGATTCAAGTGTCCTAGGCCTGACTCTGTGAGCATCACATCCAGAAATGAGCAGGGAACTTCATCTTCTGAATAGGATCTCACAGCTTTATAATAGAAAATCTCAGATAAACTGACTTTTGTCAGGATCCTGAGTTTCTAATTCAACTTGATTTCATGGTCAGTTTGAGGCTAGCCTTGACCTCGTCTCGAGAAACAAAAACAAAGCAAAACAAAAACATAAAAAAAAAGAGTTATCCCCTTAAAAAGTCTAATGATATGAGACATGATTGTTGTTCTTAAAATGGTGGCTAGGTACATGACTGTATTTATGATTTAAAATTCCATTCCACTTTGCATTTATAACTTCTCTACGTCTCTGAAATTATGTTATACATAAATAAAGCTTATTTTATCCAGATTTATTTATTCTTTTAATATGTTTGCAAGTGTGTGAAAGTGAATGTGTATGCATTTGCTTGTGCATGTTTGTGCAGCCACGTGTGTGTGTGTGTGTGTGTGTGTGTGTGTGTGTGTGTGTGTGTGCAGGTTTCCATGGAGGGCAGAAGAGGTTATTAGATCTCTGTGGAGATGAACTTAGTGCTTGTGAGCCACCTGACTTGAATGTTCAAAACAACTTTGGTGCTTTACAGGAGCAGCAAGTGATATGAACCACTGTTCCATCTCTCTAGTCCTGAGAAGTATATTTTTAAAACTTGCCATTTGTCAACTAAAATTATATTGTTTCAGAATAGAGTACTTTAAATACAACTATAATAGATTGTCTACATGAGCTAACTTTTTTTTTGACAAGTTATTATGTTGGTTGTAAAACATTTTGGAATGAAAAAATGTTTTTGAATGATAAAAATTGAAAATAGCAATGAAACTAACATAACAAAACACCTGAGGAGTGGGGTAAACAAGAGCAACGTGTAAAACATAAGACATGAAAGCCAAGAGACCTATCTGGGGGGAGAGGAAGAGGACCAGTAAGAGAGGATTCAGGAGGATAAGAGGATGCTGAGGAGGGGACGAAAAAGAACAAAATATATTCACACAAGCATAAAAATAATGTACCTCATTATGTTTTGTGGTCACTTACAAAATTAATGGTGAAATATGAAATAGAAATGGGAATTACCAAAAGGCCACAGTAGGGATAACTTCAACATTAGTTTGTACATCCTGTCCCATGGTCTTCAACCAAGTTTCATCCTTGGAATCAAAAACTATATGCTTCCTTGCTTGTACCAAACAGCAAAAATGTAGTGTCTTTGCAGTAGCATTCAGTAGCACTAGGATAAATTCTAATATAGGGGATTAAATTCCCAAAAGAGAAGATGCATATTGCAAATAAAACCAAAAACCTGTGGGCAAAGAAAAGTAACTATCAAAATAATTGACAAACATTTTCTTTTTAATTTTTATTACTTTTATTTATGTATGGTTATTTTAATTATTTATTTATTTATTATTGTTTTTTCATTTCTTTAAAAATATATGCCAAAATTGAATGGAAACCATATAATGTGACATTTTGCTTTCAATTAAAGAAAAATAACAAGTAGTGATACATAGACACATGTTAGGTGAAGAATTCATGACTACTAAGTAAGGTTTTATCAACTAATATAACTATGGTCATTTAGTAAAGGATGAGCCATAGGATGACACTGGTACAAACACACAGAATATAGTGCAGTTCTAACACTTGTGCAGTGTAAACTGTGGTTCACACACACTATCGTCACAACAATTCTGAGACCAGAAAGGCCTTAGCGGCAAGATCTTGGAAAGAGAATCATCACCATGTTGTGAAGGCAGTGGTTCTATGTTCCTCCCCCATAAGGCATTTGTGGAATGTGGGCATCCAGGAAGTGAAAAGATACGGAGGCCTCCAACAGTCTTACAACAGTCAATGGAACAAGATACAAACAAAATATAGGACTTGCCAAATTTAAGTGTCACTAATCTAATATTTAAGGTATTATTTATGTTCTCCAATGACCTTGTAGTGAGGAAACATATAAACTGTCCAGTCTAAATCAACTTAATCTGTTTTACATAAGACATTCTGCCCTTTACTTAACGTCCTGACAAAATCAAATAAATTCTTTGCACAGGAGGGTAAGATCAGGAACCCTGATCTAGCTTTACAAATACCCCATGCACGATGCCTTGTATTCAACAAAAAGTAATTATAAAACAGAACATACAATAGAAACAACTAAGAGACAGAGGTAACAAAAACTTGAAATAATACAGAAAAAACATGATACTGCAAATATTAGACATCATATTTAAATATTATGAACAATATATATCTTCATGCTATTAAACAACAGGATAGAGCATTTAGTCAGACAACCAAAAGAATCACTAAAGGAAGAAACACTGTCTTTGTCAGATCTTATTAAAACTGGGATGTAAAAGATGTTGAACAGTATATTAGACACAAAAAAGAGAATACTAATTAACAAGAAGATATGAAAAATGAAAATTGGAAAGAAAACTGGGAATGAGAAATATAACAACATCAGAAGAGACATTTGAATAGAAAATGGTTAAGAACTTATTGATGAAAATATCTATTTACACACCCAGTTGTGACAAAAGTAACCCCAAAGATGACTATGTAAATCTGAATTTCACCACACTTCTTACTCAAAGGAAAACAGTGGAAAGGCTAAGCCTGTTATAATTAAAATACAGGACATGCCAAATATTGTTACCTGAATTAGAGAAAACACATTCCAGGAAACTGTTCCTTGTGTGTGTGATGTGAATCTTCTCTGTCCTACAAAACCTTGAAGGAAAAAAGAAAGAAGGTAGAGTAAGGCTTCAGATCACCAGAAACAGAGCTCTACCCAGTGTGCATGAAATCACCTGAGGGATCAGAGCTGTGTATGCAAGGAAGGAATTACATTTATGATTCACAGTAGCAGTTTTGGTAGAACATGACTTCTTATACCTAATGTGTTTTAAAGAGCAATAGAATAAGAATCAGAATGGATAAAGTTAGGATTCCTGTGAGATGAAAGGGAACTAAAACTACGAGTTTCAGGGTGCATAAGAGCTGCACTTTAAGAAACAAAGTCACCTGCAACTTTTATTTCCTCTTCTATGCTTGTCATTTCAACTTATAAATAAATAACAGAACGGAGGAAAAGCAGGCATTTAGCTTACTGCTCACACTAGGAATTCTGAAGAATATGGTGTCCATGTCTCCAACAAGTTGCAAGTGATGTTTCAGTGGTTGAATATACTGTTTTTTGCATCTGTTTTTTGTTTTATCTGTCCTATTTAAAGCTGTGGCACTATATTCAACTTGACTTAGACATGTTCTTCTCCTGGTGACATGTTCTTTTCTTTATTTCTCCCCTTTCTTTCTTCTCATTTTCCTTCCAAGTCCACCTTACACCAGAATGGCTAAGATCAAAAACTCAGACAACAGGAGATGCTGGCAAGGATGTGGAGAAAGAGGAACACTCCTCCATTGTTGGTGGAATTGCAAGCTGCTACAACCACTATAGAAAATAATCTGGCTTTTCCTCAGAAAATTAGAAATAGTTCTATCTGAACACCCAGCTATAGCACTCCTGGGAGAATGCCCAAAAGATGCTCCAACACATAACAAGGACACATGTTCCACTATGTTCACAGCAGCCTTATTTATAATAGCCAGAAGCTGGAAAGAACCCAGATGTCCCTCAACAGAGGAATGGATATAGAAAATGTGGTATATTTATATAATGGAGTACTACTCAACTATTAAAAATGAAGACTTCATGAATTTTGTAGGCAAATGGATGGAACTAGAAAATATCACCCTGAGTGAGGTAACCCAGACCCAAAAGGACATATGTGGTACATACTCACTGGTAAGTGGATAGTAACCCAAAAGCCCAGAAAACCCATGATACAACTAACAGACCACATGAAGATTAACAAGAAGGAAGACAAAAGTGTGGATGCTTCAATCCTACTTAGAAGGGGGAATATAGTAATCACAGGAGCTAGAGAGGGAGAGGGTTCTGGGAGGGAGAGAGGAGAAGGAGAAAAACAGAGGGGCAGGTTCGGGTATGGCATGAGACAGGAGAGAAGTCCAGAGGGTCAAAAAAAAAAAAAAAAAAGAATAGAAATATGTAGCAGTGGGAGTTGGGGAATGGGCAGGAACCACTAGAAAGTTCCAGAAGCCAGGGAAGCAAGAGGTTCACAGGACTCACTGGGGATGACATTAACTGAAATATCCATCAGAGGGGAGATATAATCTGAAGAGACCACCTCCAGTATATGCTCATGGCCCCAAGTTGGGGGATGGGGCCACCCACCCATCTGAAAATTTTTAATCCGGTATTGTTCCTGTCTAAACAAAACACAGAGACAAAAAATGGAGCAGAGACTGAAGGAAAAGCTATCCAGAGACCACCCCACCTATGGATCCATCCCTTCTGCAGACACTATTGCTGATGCCAAGAAGTACTCCCAGACAGGAGCCTAGTGTAGCTGTTCTCTGAGAGACTCCATAAGCATCTGACTAAGACAGATGCAGATATGCACAGCCAACCATTGAACTGAGCCCAGAGACCCCAACAGAAGAGGTAGGAGAAGGACTGAAGGAACAGAAAGAGATTGCAACCCCACATGAAGAACAGCAATATAAACTAACCAGACCCCCCGAGCTCCCAGGGATTAAACCACCAACCAAAGAGTACACATGGATGAGTCCATAGCTCCAGCTACATGTGTAGAAGAGAATGGTCTTCTCTGACATTAATGGGAGGGGAGGCCGTTGTTTCCGTGGAAGCTTGTTGCTCTAGTATAGGGGGATGCTAGAAGGGGAAAGTGGAGTAAGTGGGGGAGCACCCTCTTAGAGCCAAAGGAGAGGGGGGATGGGATGAGGGTTTACAGAGTGGAGACCATGAAGAGGGACACCATTTGAAATATAAATAAATAAAATAACCAATTAATAAAAAATAGCATTAAAAAAGAAAGAGAGTTAGTTTAAAGGAGATTGACACTTTTCTATACCTGGTAGAAAAATACATATATATCAATAGAGAAAAAGATGATGTCAATGATTTAAGTTTTGGAGAGATACAACTTGATTTGACTCTAAACTCTCTGAATTAATACATTCTTTTAAGATATTTAACCTACTTACAGTATTAAAAATAAAGATATTAGTATCAGTATTCCATCTGCTAAGGAAAATACATTATTTTATATCAACATCAAATGGGAATATGACTCATGATAAATTTTAGTTCTTTAGAATACCAGTAAGTAGAAATTTCTTATTACACATGAACAAATGCATATACAACATGCATTTTATCAATCAGCTTCAGCTAAAAACAACCAAAGAGAAGCTATTGTACTCATGCACTGTTTTTTCCTATAACACACACACAACTACTAAGATAGTCTCCTATACTGAAAATAAATATTTTGCTCTCTTCCCTCGATGACTTGATACTTCTCAGACAATTTAAACTGCTGTGACATGTTACTTGCCTCTACATATTCCGAATGCATCCTTAGCTGAGTTTCTAATGCTCTAGATTCTTGTTTATTTTACCTCTATTGTCTTTCTACCTCCTCTGTTGCCCAATCCAATGCATTCATATAATAGAACAATCCTTTTAAATCCTAATCTTATCATTTGAAATCCTCCCATTTAAACCAATTCATTGTGGGCTTTAATCAAACACATACTTTAGCCACACAGCATCTGTGGCTGTCTGAAGAAATCTACAAGTTCACTTCTCTTGACTCTCATTCAAAATCCTTGTCAGACTCATGCATGGACCTGAGCTCTGTCCCTGTGGTTTCCCCAACTGACGTTCACCTCCTGCTTTATCAACTAGATAAATCTGTAGTCATCCAGCAGTATTTTCCTCTGCTGCCTCTACCCCAGGCAAGTGTTCACTTACTCCATTAAGCTGAGTTATTTTCTTTTCTATTTCTCAGCTTCTGATAATTTTATACTTATGCAAATGAATTTCTATTATATATGTTTAATTTCAAGAACACTGTTTCCCATCGTATACTTCATTTTATATATGAGTGATGTAAAAAAGATATTGGATAATGGGATACACCCAAGAATGAACAGCAGGAAATATGAGATATACAAATTTGGGCATGCTCACTTGTTTTGGGTGGAAAAACAAAGAAGTACACTCTGTAAGAACAATGTAAGAATGTGCACACCATGACAAACACTGGATCTGAGAGTAACAAAACCTCTCAAATGGCTGTTGTCTCCATGACCTTTATAACAAACCACTTTCTAGACATGCAGGTTTTCAGAACCAAAACGTCATGTTTGTCTGTTGCTTCCTTTTTACCAGAGATTAGAAAAACAGGAATACACTAGCAAAGGTCTGGGGGATATCTGATAGGGTACAGTTGTAATATTATAAAGTCAGTATAATAGCCTGTTAACCTAAAATTATATGGGAGCATTTTTGTAGGATATGGTCCCTGCAGATGCCTAAAGGAGGACTTCTGTACTACTGTATGAAGGGTTAAAAGAGATGAGAAAGGAAAAAGGAGGGGAGGGACATAGAAGGCAGGAGAACAGAAGGGAGGGGATGGGAAGGATGGGATGGGAAGGAGATGAAAGGAAGAAAGGAGGGAAAATGATGCTGGAGAAGAAAAGCGAATTCCTTGAAGACTAGCAGAATGTCTCGATGAGGTGATCATACCTTGACGTATCGCTGCTCTTACCTGGTGAACTAACCTGAAGATTCTTTGGAGCAGCACTGGCAAGGGGCAATGGGTTCAGTTAGTGTGGAAGGCAGAATTCCTCCGGGCATTTCTCACTGTATTTTTGTTCCTAGGCACTTAAGAGTGTTTCCACATCCTGAACCTTGTCCAACCACCTGTCTCAAAGAAGCACACCTAAATTCTCCCAGGAACTGAACAAAGGAATTTCCTAAGAGGAATTTATTTAAAATGAGATGCTAGGGATAGATGTAAACAACATGTTCCCTTGAGCCCTGGCTTTATGATGAGAGATTTCTGTATTATATGCTTACAAATACATACTAAACTCTCCAAATCTCTCTTGATAAATTCTATTAGGAAGATAACAGTGCAAATGGATACATAGAAGCTGAACTACAGCTCAGCATGAATCACGAATCACAGTTCACTTTTCATATAATGAGACCTTGCTCTGTTGTTGCCATTGTTACGTTGACAATCAAAGAAAGACAAACCTTTCTGTTTGCTAAGGAATTTGTACATTGTTTATTCCTTATTCTGATCAATATACAAGTCTTAGCAGAAAACACAGAAAACCCATTTTTTACATTTTAATTGAAATAGTATTATATCACTGCTCCATTCTTTTCCTTCCTTCAGGCGTGTATATTTACCCTCCCTCAAAAATCCTCCCTTGCTTTTTGATCTTGTCCAAAAGTCTTCCTGAGATTAAATTGAAGATTTTTAAATTAATGGCATTGGCAGAGGAGATTTTAAAATAGACTAGTGTTGTCTTTGTTGTGTGGTTTAGTGGCCACTCTTATGCAGATTTATAATGAAAATGAGCATGCTGAGCATGGAAAAATACAAATTGAACAGTTTGAGGAGAAAAGGAGACCAGGAAGTATGACAGGGCTGAGTCCAGTGTTCAAACCGATAAACTATCTAATGAAGAACCTGATGCAGGCCTGGAGAGAGACAGGAGAACAGCCCAGATGGCTAGGAGAATGAATGAAATATGCAGCTGCTGGGGTGTGGAGGACCTCTAGAAAGTCCCAAAGACCTAGGATGGAGGCAGCTCCCAGGATTCAGTGTGGGTGATCTTGGCTGAAATGCCCAACAGTGGTGATATGGAACCTGAATAGACCACCTCTAATAGTCAGACAGGACCCCCATTGGAGAGATGGTTAAACCAATTCACTTATAGCACTTTTGACCCATAATTGTTACTGTCTAAAAGAATTGCAGGGACAGAAATGGAGGAGAGACTAAAGAAATGGCAAAAAAGTTTCCAGCCCAGGCCCAACTTGGGATCCATCCCATGCGTAGGCACCAAACTCTAACACTATTACTGATGCTATGTTATGCTTGCAGACAGAAGCCTACATAGCTGTCCTCTGAGAGTCTCTACCAGCAGTTGCCTGAGACATATGCAGATACTCACAGTCAGGCATTGGCTGGAGGTAAAGGACCAATATGGAAGAGTTAGGGGAAGGACTGAAGGCACTGAAGGGGATAAAAATCCCATAGGAAGACCAACAGTGTCAACTAATCTGGACCCCTGGGAGTTCCCAGAGACTAAGCCACAACCAAAAAGCATACAGCGACTGGTCGGAGGCAACCTGGCACATAAGTAGCAGAAGACTGCCTTGTCTGGCCTCAATGAAACAGTATGCACCTTATCCTGCAGAGAATTGTTGTTCTAGGGTGGTGTACCCTCTCAGAGAAGAAGGGGACTCGGGGGGAGGTGGACTAGGAGAGGACAGTGTTTATGATGAAGAAAGAAAGAAGAAAAGAAAGGAAGGAAGGGAGGAAGGAAGGGAAGAAGGAAGGGAGGGAAGGATGGAGGAAGGAAGGAAGGAAGGAAGGAAGGAAGGAAGGAAGGAAGGAAGGAGGGAGGGAGGGAGGGAGGGAGGGAGGGAGGGAGGGAGGGAAGGAAGGAAGGAAGGAAGGAAGGAAGGAAGGAAGGAAGGAAGGAAGGAAGGAAGGAAGGAAAAAGAAAGAAAGAAAGGTTACAGAGCTAAACAGAATTGTCAACAGATAAATCTCAAATGGTTGAGACGCGCTTGTTCAATGTTCTGTCTGTATGTATGCCTGTATGCCAGGAGAGGGCATCAGACCCCATTATAGATGGTGTACTGACTGGTTTTGGGTCAACTTGACACAAGCTGAAGTTATCAAAAAGAAAGGAGTTTCAGTTGAGAAAATGCCTCCATGAGATCCAGCTATAAGGCATTTTCTCAATTAGTGATCAAGGGGGGAGGGCCCCTTGTGAGTGGTATCATCTGTGGGCTGGTAGTCTTGGGCTCTATAAGAAAGTCAGCTGAGCAAGCCAGGGGAAGGAAGCAAGCCAGTAAGAAACGTCCCTCCATGTCCTCTGCATCAGCTCCTGCTTCCTGACCTTCTTGAGTTCCAGTCCTGACTTCCTTTCATGATGAACAGCAATTGGAAGAGTAAGCTGAATAAACCCTTTCCTCCCCAACTTGCTGCATGGTCATGATGTTTGTGCAGGAATAGAAACCCTGACTAAGACAGATGACTATGAGTCACTGCATGATTGCTGGGAATTGAACTCAGGACCTCTGAAAGAGGAGTTGGTGCTCTTAACCGCTGAACCAGTAGAAAGACAGAGCATCAAGTGGGGGGATGGAGTTACCATCACACAGTCAACAACTCTGACACAGACTTGTTCCTTTCTAAAAGATCTGAAGGGACAAAAATGGAGAAGAGACTGAGGAAAAGACTGTCCAGTGACCAGTCCAACTTGGAATCCATCTCAAGGTGAGGCTCTAAGCCCTGACACTATTATTGATGCTATGGTGTGCTCACAGACAGGAGCTTAGTATGGCTTCCCTCTGAGAGGCCTAACAAGCAGCTGACTAAGACAGATGCAGATACTTACACCCAACCAATGGACTAAGATTGGGGACCCCTGTAGTTGAATTAGGGAAAGGCTGGAAAAAGCTGATGAATAGGGCAAACCCATAGGAAGACTAGCAGTCTCAACTAACCCTGACCCCTGAGATCTCTCAGACACTGAGCCTACAACCAGGCAGCATACATAAGCAGGTCCAAGGTCCCCAACACATATACGGCAGAGGACTTCCTGGTCTGGCCTCAGTTGGAGAAGATTCGCCTAACCCTCGAGAGACTTGAGGCCCCAGGAATAGGGAAGTCTGGTGGGCAGGCATCCTCTTGGAGACAAGGAGGGGATGGAATGAGGAAGCATGGGGGGGGGACTGGGAGGGATGTAATGACTGAACTGTAAAAAGATAAAAGTAAAACAATAATAATAATAGAAATGTTCAATGTCCTCAGTCTTCAGGGCAATACAATTTAAAATGACCCTTAGATTCCATCTTATACCCATCAGAATGGCTCCGATCAAAACTCAAGTGATAGCACATACTGGCTAGGATGTGGAGTAAGAAGAACACTTTTCCATTGCTAGTGGGGGTGCAAACTTGTACAATCACTCTAGAAATCAATTTGGTGGTTTCTCAGAAAATTGGGGATACCTCAAGGCCCAGCTATACCATTCCTAAGCACATACCCAAAAGATGTTCCACTATACCGCAGGGACACTTGCCCAACTAGTTTTTCATAGCAAAATTATTCATAATAGTCAGAAACTGGAAACCAGCTAGATATCCCTAAGTTGAAGAATGTAGAAAGAAAATGTACATATAAGCAATGGAATACTATTTAGCTATTAAAAACAAAGACGCTGTGAATTTTCAAGCCAATGGATAGAACATGAGAATATCATCCTGTGTGAGATTACCCAGAGACAGAAAGACAACCATGGTGTATAATCGCTTGAGGCCCCAGGGAATGGGTAGGCCTGGCAGGATGTGGGGCTGTGTGGGCGTGTGGGGAAATCCTCTTGGAGGCAGGGTGGGGGGAGGAGGAATGGGATGAGGAACAGTCAGAGGGCAGAACGGGAGGGGGATAATGACTGGACTGTAAAAAAAAAAAAAAAAAAAAAAAAGGTAATAAAAAAAAAAAAAAAGTGGACATTAGCCATAAAGTGCAGGACAACCATGCTACAATCCATAGACCCAATGAAACTGGGTAATAAGGAGAGCCCAAGTAGGACACAAGAATCTCACTCAGAAGGAAAAACTAAATAGTCATTGGATGTGGATGGAGAGAAGAAACTGCTTAGAAGAGAAAGTAAGGAGGGGAATGGAGATAGCAATAATGTGTTTGGATAGAGGGCTAGAGAAGACTGGGAGTAAGAAAGTAAATCAGTGGATGGTGGGCATCTCTGTTGAATAGCTGGAGGCCTGGGCCTGAGGAGGATACTGGGAGTCTATGGGGTATGGTTCTAACTGAGATTCCTACCAGAGGGGGATATAGAGACTGAAGTGGCCACTTCCTGTATTCAGGCAGAACTTCCAAAGGAGGGAGGGGGAAATCAATCCACCCATAAAACCTTAGCCCAAAATTTGTCTTGCCTATATAATGTGCAGGGGTAAAGATGGAGCAGAGACTTGGGAAACAGCCAACCAGTGACTGCCTCAACTTGAGACCCACTCCATGTGAGAAAGATAATTTCTGACACTATTAATGATACTCTGCTATGCTTGCAGACCGTAACCTAGGACAACAGTCTTCTGTGAGGCTTCATCCAGCAGCAAATGGAGGCATATGCAGAGACCCACAGCAAGCATCAGGCAGAGTCCAGGGAGTCTTATGACAAATGTGGGATAGAAGTAAGCAAGTCAGAGGGACCCACAACAAGAACCACAGAGTCAACTAACCTAGAACCATGGGGGCTCACAAAGCCTAGGTCACCAACCAGGGAACATTCAGGGGCTGGACCTATACTCCCTATTTGTAGCAAATTTGTAGCTTGTTCATCATATGGATCTTCTATCAAGTGGAGCAGGGTCTGTCTCAGTCCCCTTTCCCCTATCTGGACTGCCAGGTTGGGTCTCAATGGAGAGAATGTGCCTAGTCCTGCTGAGACTAGATGCCCTAAGGTGGGGTGGTACTAAGAAGAAGAGAAGAGGGCAGTGGAGGGAGAGATGTGTAAGGGTAGGACTGGGAAAAGAGGAGGGAGGGGGCTGAGATCAGGATGTAAAGTAAATAAAAAACAAAAACAACAAATGGAGTGATCTCATACTAGCAACTTAACAACAAACCTTAAAACTTCTGAAAAGGAAGAAATCATCCCAAAGGAGTAGAGTGCAAGAAATAAACTCAAACCTGAAGTAAGTAAGTTAGAAACAAAGAAATAAACAAAATAATGCAAAGAATCAATGAAACAAACAGTTGGTACTTTGAGTTTCTTCCTGCTGTGAACCTCCAGGCCATGGTCCTGAAAAGGCAATCTGAGAACCTGCCTCAGCCCAAGAAACCCAGACCAGCTGCTGCCTAGAAGCTGGAGGACAAGTTGGCCTCTCCAGCTTGCCCAAGAGAAAAAGAACAGCAAGAAGCAATTGAACGTATTGATGTAGTACAAAATGAAATAGACAGACTTAATGAATAAGCCAGTGAGGAAATTTTGAAAGGAGAAAAAATTTAACTCCGGCCAACCATTTTTTCAGAAGACAGAGTTGATCGCCAAAATCTCAAATTTGTCAACCATCCACAAGTGTCTGCACTGCTTGGGGAGGAAGATGAGGAGGCTTTGCATTATTTGACCAGAGTTGAAGGGACAGAATTTGAAAACATTAAATGGAGTTACAGAATAAATTTTTATTTTGATGAAAATCCTTACTTTGAAAATAAAGTTCTCTCCAAAGAATTTCATTTGAATGAGAGTGGTGACCAGTCTTCAAAGTCCAGTGAAATCAAATGGAAATCTAAAGGATTTGACAAAACGCTCAAGTCAAATGTAGAATAAGGCTAGCAGGAAAAGGCTGCATGAAGAGCCAGAAAGTTTCTTTACATGGTTTACTGACCATTCTGATGCAGGTGCTGACAAGTTAGGAGAGGTCAAGATGATATTTGGCTGTATCCCTTGCAGTACTATTTGATTCTCAATATGAATTTTGAAGGAGAGACAGAAGAAGATACTGCTACTGCTGCTGCTGATAATGACAAAGAGGAGGAAAGGTTGGAAGATACTGATGAAGAAGGAGATGAGGATGAAGGTGAAGAAGATGAGGAGGAGGATGAAGGGGAAGAAGGAGAGAAAGATGAAGGCAAGGATGACTAGCACAGAAAATTGATGGATTCCAACCTTCTTTTTAATTTTGTTTTAATTTTTAAATTTTCTCCAGTTCCTGGGAGCAAGTTACAGTCCTTTCCTGCTCTGTCCCTCTGTGCTCAGTTTCCCTGCTTTTGAGGTCTCAACTAATTTGAGGTAAAATATCTTGAGCAAAATACAACTGGAAAGGAATCTCCACGTTTCTGTTCTAAATTCATTTTTATGCTTTCCTGTTTCATAAACTGGATGCAACACCACCACCATGCTCTGTGGGAAAAAAAGAAGAGCCATCCAGTTCCCTTGGCTCTGCTGGAGGATGGAGGATGCTAGGCCCCTGTGCAGTAATGCATAGAATTCTAGCTTTTTTTTTTCTTTTCTCTGTATATTGGGCTCAGAGATTACACTGTGTCTCTATGTGAATACAGACAGTTAGCATTTACCAACATGTATCTGTCTACTTTCTCTTGTTTAATAAAAAGAAAAGGGGGTAAGGGTATAGATGGTGAGCAAGGGTGGGTTTGAGGTGTCAGGAGGGGTAGGTGAGCATTTAACAACATGGCTTCTCCTTTGGCATATTTAATTGTGATATTTAACAGACAGCCTTGCAGTTTACGGTGATACTTTTACAATAAAATTCCCTCCTAATGATGATTTGAGCCCTGTGGGAGAATCAGCAGAACCTATAGAGTTTTATTTGAAGTTGACATTCTCTGTTGTAACTTATGGAGCTATTTAAATTGCTTATCTCATCTTGATTTAACTTTAGTAAGTGGTATCTGTCCATTTGAGATTTTCTAATTTGGTGGTTTTTAAAGTATGTCCTTTTTTTTCTTTCTTTTTCTTTTTTTTTTTTTTTGGTTTTCACTGGAAGGAAAAGGATGCTCATTTTATATGTTAAAGTGTACAAGTCACTTTGTTACAATAAAATCAGTGTGTACACAAATGACCTGATGCTTTTGTCAGAACAGATGCTCAGTGGTTTGTTTGAGTGATAAGCCAGTAGTCAGATGAAGGACTATGACTCCAAAATTCCTTTAAGCAGAACTTGGGATACTGTTCCATGATGGGGGCCAGAGGTACCCTGATTCTGTGAATAACAGTGAGTCTGCAGCAGATGGAGGTGGGCTTGTAGGAAGGGCTAGGCAGACATGCAATGCCAGGTATAAGAGTACTCTGGAGAGGCCAGGATAGAGGAATGAAAGCACAGGTTACTTACCTGGGTTCCAGCCGTGTATAGTGGCTATGGTGTCCTTGATGGAGTAGTAATTCTGCATGATTGACAGGAAGAAATGACTAAAGGGGCTGAGAAGGAATAGCTAGTGAACCTGGGAAGAATAGGTCCATATTAAGAGGCCGAGTCCCATGAGAATGGAGTGAGGTAGGTAGAAACTTGATCATTTTTTATTGGTTATTTTATGTATTTACATTTCAAATGTCTTTCCCCTTCCTGGTTTCCCTTCTGCACCCTCCATTCCATTCCTCCTCCTCTTTGCTTCTATGAGGGTGCTCCCCCCAACCACTCTTGCATCCTCCCTCAAGCATCTCCTTATACTGAAGGATCAATCTACCTCAGAACCAAGAGCCTCTCCTTCCATTGATGGCAGATAAGGCAATTCTCTGCTACAAATGTATCTGGAGCCATGAGTCCCTCCATGTATATTCTTTAGTTGGTGGTTTCATCCCTGGAAACTCCAAAGGGTCACCATAGTTGATATTGCTGTTCTTCCTATGGGGTTGCAAACACCTTCAGCTTCTTCAGTCCTTCCCCTAACTACTCCATTGGGGTCCCCATGCTCAGTCCGATGGTTGGCTACAAGCATCCATATCTGTATCGGTAAGGGTTTGGCAGAGCCTCTCAGGAGCCATCCATATCAGGCTCCTGACAGCAAGCACTTCTTGGCATCCGCAATAGTGTCTGGGTTTGGTGGCTGCATATGGGATTGATCCCCACGTGGGGCTGTCTCTGGATGATCTTTCGTTCAGTCTCTGCTCCACTCTTTGTCCCTATATTTCCTTTATATAGGAGCAATTTGGGATTAAAATTTTGATAAGATTGGGTGGCCCCATTCCTCAACCAGGTGCTATGCCTAATCTCAGGATATGGTTTCTACAGGTTCTCTCTCCTCTTTGTTGCATATTTTAGCTAAAGTCATCCCCTTTGGGTCCTGGGAGCCTCTTGCTTTCCTGACATCTGGGACTTTCTGTTGGCTACACCCAGTTCCACATACCCCATTGCTACATACACATCTCTGTTCAATTTCCTGACTCTCTATACATCTTCCCTGTTTCCTCCCACACCTGATACTGCACCCTTTTTTTCTCCTCCCTCCTCTCTTCCTAAAAAGTCTCTCCCACCCTCTACCTCCTGTGATTATTTTATTCCCCCTTCTAATTAGGACTGAAACATCCACATTTTGGTCTTTCTTCTTCTTGAGCTTCATATGGTCTGTAAGTTGTACCATGGGAATTCCAAGAATTTTTCCTAATATCCACTAATCAGTGGGTACATATGATGTGTGTTCTTTTGTGACTGTGTTACTTCATTCAGAATGATATTTTCTAGTTCTATCCATTTCTAGTTCCATCCATTTGAATTTCATGAAGTCATTGTTTTTAATGGCTAAGTAGTACTCCATTGTGTAAATGTACCACATTGTCTGTATCCATTCCTCTGTTGAAAGACATCTGGGTTCTTCCTAGCTTCTGGTTATTATAAATAAGGCTGCTATGAACATAGTGAAGCATATGTCCTTGCTATATGTTGGAGGATCTTGTGGGTATATGTCCAGGAATGCTATAGCTGGGTCCTCAGGTAGTACTATGTCCAATTTTCGGAGGAACTGCCAGACTGATTTCCACAGTGGTTATATCATCTTACAATCCCAACAGTGGAGGAGTGTTCCTCTTTCTCCACATCCTTGCCAGCATCTGCTGTCATGTGAGTTTTTGATCTTAGCCATTCTGACTGGTGTGAGGTGGAATCTCAGGATGATTTTGATTTGCATTTCCCTGATGACTAAGGATGTTGAACATTTCTTTAGGTGCTTCATAGCCAATTGAGATTCCTCAGTTGAGAATTCTCTGTTTAGCTCTGTACCCCATTTTTATTTGGTTCTCTAGAGTCGAACTTCTTGTGTTCTTTGTATATATTGGATATTAGCCCTCTATCAGATGTAGAATTGGTAAAGATCTTTTCCCAATCTGTTGGTTGCCGTTTTGTCCTGTTGATTGTTTTCTTTGCCTTACAGAGACTTTGCAATTTCATGAGGTCCCATTTGTTGATTCTTGATCTTAGAGCATAAGCCATTGGTGTTTTGTTCAGGAAATTTTCCCCTGTACCCATGTGTTCAAGGCTCTTCCTTACTTTCTCTTCTACTAATGTCACTGCATTTGGTTTTATTTGGAGGTCCTTGATCCACTTGGACTTGAGCTTTGTACAGGGAGATAGGAACAGATCAATGTGTATTCTTCTACATGCTGATCACCAGTTGAACCAGCACCAGTTGTTGAAAATGCTGTCTTTTCTCTACTAGATGAATTTAGCTCCTTTGTCAAAGATCAAGTGACCATAGGTGCATGTGTTCATTTTGGGTCTTCAATTCTATTCCATTGATCTACCTGCCTGTCACTGTACCAATACCATGCAGTTTTTATCACTATTGCTCTGTAATACAGCTTGAGGTCAGGGATGATGATTCCCCCAGAAGCTGGTTCTTTGAGAATATCAACAAGATTGATAATCCCTTAGCTAGCCTAACCAGAGGACACAGAGACCGTATCCAAATTAACAAAATGAGAAATGAAAAAGGGAGACACAACAACAGAAACTGAGGAAATTCAAAAACACATCAGGTCCTACTACAAAACCCTATATTCAACAAAACTTGAAAATCTGGATGAAATGGACAATATTCTAGACAGATACTCAGTACCAAAGTTAAATCAGGATCAGATAATCCATCTAAATAGTTCCATAGCCCCTAAAGAAATAGAAGAAGTCATTAAAAGTCTCCCAGCCAAAAAAAAAAGCCCAGGGCCAGATGGTTTTAATGCAGAATTCTATCAGATCTTCAAAGAAGACCCAATATCAATACTTCTAAAATCATTTCACAAAATAGAAACAGGAGAAACACTACCCAATTCGTTCTATGAAGCCACAGTTACACTGATACCTAAAACACACATAGACCCAACAGAAAAGAGAGCTTCAGAACAATTTCTCTTGTGAATATCCATGTAAAAATGCTCAATAAAATTCTTGCAAACTGAATCCAAGAACACATCAAAATGATCATTTACCATGATCAAATAGGCTTCGTCCCAGGGCTGGCTTAATATATGGAAATCCATCAATTTAATCCACTATATAAACAAACTCAAAGGAAAAAAAACCCTACATGATCACATCTTTAGATGCTGAAAAAGCCTTTGAAAAAATACAGCACCCAATCATGTGAAAAGTCTTAGAAAGACCCATACCTAAACATAATAAAGCCAATATACAGAAAACAAATAGCCAATATCAAACTAAATGGAGTGAAACTTGAAGTAATAACATTAAATTCAGGGACAAGACAAGGCTACCCACTTCCTCCCAATTTATTCAATATAGAGCTCAAAGGTCTAGCCAGAGCAATTACAATACAAAAGAAAGTCAAAGGGATAAAAATCGGAAAGGAAGACATCAAGATATCACTATGTGTTCACGATATGATAGTATACGTAATCATCCCCGAAGATCTCCCACGCTCAGGGATCAGCAGGATTAACATAGTGAAAATTACCATCTTACCAAAAGCAATCTACAGATTCAATGCAATCAACATCAAAATTCCAACTGAATTCTTCACAGAGATTGAAAGAGCAATTCTCAAATTCATCTGGAATAACAAAATACCCAGGATAGCTAAAACTATACTCAACAATAAAAAAAATTCTGGAGAAATCACTATTTCTGATCTCAAGCTGTACTACAGAGAAATAGTGATATAAACTGCATGGTATTGGTACAGATACAGACAGGTAGAACAATGAAATAGAATTGAAAATCCATAAATAGACCTACATATCTATGGTCACCTGATCTTTGACAAAGAAACCAAAACCATAAGTGAAATAAAAGACAGAATAGTAAAGAAATGGTGCTGGTTTAAGTGGTTGTCAGCGTGTAGAAGAATGTAAATTGATCCATTTTCATCTCCTTGCACAAAGCTCACATTCAAGTGGATCAAGGACCTCCACCTAAAACCAGGTATGCTGAGTCTAATAGAAGAGAAAGTGGGGAAGAGCCTCTAACAATTCAGCATAAGGGAAAACTTTCTGAACAGAACACAAATGGCTCAGGATTTAAGATCAACTGTTGACAAATGGGATCTCATAAAATTGAAAAGCACCCTCATAGAAGCAGGGGGAAGGGGATGGGATAGGGGCGGTTCTGGGAGGTAACTGGGAAAGGGTATAACATTTGAAATCTAAATAAAGAAAATATCCAAATAATATTTTTTTTTTAAAAAAAGATGTCTTGCAGCTTCTGTGAGAGTTCTGTTCTCCAAAAACCCCTGTGCTTCTTGTGTTTGCTTTCATCAGCTGCAGAAGCTAATCAAGGGAATGCTAATATCAGGTCTTCCTTTATCCAACTCTCAACATATTTTGTTCTTCTAAAGCTGCTTCAATTCTGGTTCTACTTTCTATTTTGCCGGGCACATATTCACATGGGCACCTGTCTATGCAGTTGGTGACAACAGAACTCAGCTGCTCAGGCAGCATGTACCACAGCTAGCATTGGTGTAAATCAAGCTATTCCCTACCTCTTACCCAGTTCTCTTCTTATCCTTCTTCCTTAGTTTCCTTGTAGCAACATATTGTACGAGTAAATGCTTAGAAATGCTGATGGACAGTTGATTGCTTTTTATTTGAAACTTTAAGAAAATAATGGTTTCTATTTGCTGATAACAAAAATAACATGGGTAATAAAAACTACTACACAAGTTCAATAGAAGAAACGCCCTTAAATAGTCAATTAATTATTAAAAAAAATTACATTTTTTTCTGGTTTTGAATTTTTCTGCCATGACTATTAGAATTGTGGATGGGGCATCAGCTTCTTGCCTGATGTTCTACCCTAGCATGGAATCACATTTTCTCCATTATGATGTTTAAATTTGTCTCAGTCAATTTGTTCTCAGTTTTAAAAGTTCATGTAGTATTTGCCAGTTTTGCCTTTTTGCAACAAACTCACCTTCTGGGAGTGTCTCATTTCTTTCTTGAAAGCACATTTAAACCTATAGCTGTGATTTTGTACATCTCCAAATTGTGTGGTTTTAGTTATTTGTTACACTGATTTTTTTTTAACTATTAAATTGTTATTCCAGTACTAGTGGGATTGAAAACTGGTACCAGCACTCTGAAATCAATCTGGTGGTTCCTCAGAAAATTGGAATCAGCTATACCTAAAGACCCAGCTATATCACTCCTGGGCATATTCCCAAAAGATGCCCCGCCATCTTGTGGTAACAAGGACACATGCTCCACTATATTCTTAGCAGCATTATTGTAATACCAAGAAGATGGAAACAACCCAGATGTCCCTCAACTGAAGAATGGATAAAAAAAAATGTTATTCACACAAGAGAATACTACTCAGCTCTTAAAAATGAGGACATAGTGAATTTTTCAGGCAAATGGATAGAAATAGAGAATATTATCCTGAGTGAGGTAATAAAGACCCAAAAAGATATGCATAGTATGTACTCACTGATAAATGGATATTAGCAAAAAGTACACAATACCCAGGGTATAACTCATAGACTGCAAGAAGTTTAACAAGCAAGAAGGCCCAAGTGAGGATGTTTCAATTCCACTTGGAAGAGTAAACAAAATAATCACAAAGGAGAGTGGGACCTGGGTGGGAGATGGGATGGGGAGGGGAAAGGGGAACAGGGTCATGTATGAGGGTGGGGGAACAGGAGAGAAACTCAGAGGACAAGAAGAATGAATGGACATATATAGCTTCTGGGGGTATAATGAGGAGGGACCTTCTGGAAGGTCCCAGAAACCTGGGAAGTGAGAGACTCTCAGGACTCAAAGGGGATGACATTAGCCAAACTGCCCAACAGTGGGGAGAGGGAACCTGAAGACTCCACCTCCAATAGGAAAACAGGGCCCCAAGTGGAGGGGTGAAGTTACCAATCCACAGCCAAAATTTCTGACTCAGAATTGTTCCTGTCTAAAAGAACTTCAGGGACAGAAGCGGAGAAGAGACTATGGGAGAGGCAGTCCAAAGACTGCCCCAACTTGGGATCCATCTTGTGAAGGGGGCACCAAGGCCTGACACTATCACTAATGCTATGATGTGCTTACAGATAGGAGCCTAGCATGGCTGTCCTCTGAGAGGCCCTACCAGCAGCTGACTGAGACAGATGAAAATACTTACACCCAACCATTGGACTGAAGTTGGGACCTCAATGGAGGAATTAGGGGAAGGATTGAAGGAGGAGGGCGACCCTGTAAGAAGACCAGCAGTCTTAACTGCCTGCGGAGTCATCAACATAGACCTAATGAGGGGACTGATGAATGAAGGACAAGAGACATGAGAAATGAGAGCAAGTCTGTATTCTGATCAAGCTCTGAATAGCCTTTGTTCTATACATAGTTTATATAACGAAGAGCAGGGAGGCAGCAGGGGTGGGAGGAAATTCCATGAAGCCATACAATCTTCTGTAAATGAAATTCCTTGCACAGATAGGATACATTGTCATAGCAACTATCTTTACTGCTTAACTGCTGGCCATTTATCTTTACTGCTTAATTGCTCAACCATAACAGAGATGTCTGGTCTCTGGGAAGCCTTTAGTTACTTCTCAGGAGCAGAGACGTAGGCCTACAATCACTCCAAGCCTAACTCTAATACAAAATAGCATTGCCTAGGTTAATAAGAAAAATCCTAATCCTGTTGGTTCCTGGCACTTAACTAACCTGGACCCCTGGGAGCTCCCAGAAACTGCACCACCAACCAGGCAGCATACAAAGGCTAATCAGAGACCCCCTGCACATATGTAGCAGAGCACTGCCTGGTCTGGCCTCAGTGAGAGATGTGCCCCAGGGAAGGAGGGAGAGTGATATCTGGGGGAAGAGAGGACACACCCTCTCAGAGGCAAGGGGGAAGGGTAATAGTATGAGGAACAGTGGGGGTGGACCAAGAAGGAGCAATGACTGGAATGTAAATAAGTGAAATAATTAATTAAGAAAACAATTTCCTAAAACAGTAAAAACTTTTAGACTGTACATGAAGTATACCAAAAGGAGACAATCTTATGGATCTTTTACTATAAATATGAGAATAGCTTTCTGAAAAAATTGTTATTAGCAAGTAGCCATTGGATAAAAGGATGGTTTCATTATGACATTTCCCTACAAATATATCATTTATTTTGATCACTTTTGCAATACCCCCATATTATTGTTCTAGACTATCTGTTTCATTTCTTGTTTGTTCTCTTGATGTATCCTGCATTCAATGGTGAGAGAAAGTTGTGGACTTGAGGCTGATTCAGAGACAAAGAGCTGAGGAAAACAAGCCAGAAAACACGCCCAAGAGGATTCATTAACGTACCTTTTCTTAGATTTACATTTCCAGGGGAGGCCATTTCAGCTGGGACATAAGTCTCTCTAAAGACAACAAAAGAAAAAAGAAAAACAGAGGCCATGAGCTCAAAAGAAAAAGTAGTGTGCTCCTCAACAAAGCCTCCACTTACCGCCATGCTCAGGTGTGTTTAGGTGGAGCCCTTTGGACATCTCTTCCAGTTTCTACTTCTTTCATATACCTTTCATCTTTGCTCCCAAATGGAAGAAGCAATAAAGAAATCTGAGAATCTGGACCCAAGACCAGTTGGATAATTGACAAGGAGCTAGAGGATTTCTTTCCATGAAGCCTGCTAAACAAGGTTTCTACTCATTCTCAGGTATGAGAAATGGAAGACCTCTTGACCCATAGTACACTACCCAAAGACTTAGCTGCCTGGCTTCAGAAAACATCTGTAGGTGAAAGGAAGGATTAAAACAGCCCAGACACCTGACATTGTAAGAATTCCTTCTCTACTTAACCAGTTTAGCAAAACAAACCAATTAGATGCTACTGAAAGTCACTTCTTCCCTTCTTTGTATTAAATAATCTCAATCTTCATGCAGTTGTAGTGGAACAGAGGTGGTCATACAGCTAGACTTCTCATCACCTGAGGTAATAAATTTGTCTCTCACCTAATGAAATGTGTAGCCTCTGAGCATTTTATGACAGTAATGGAGTTCAAAGCAGATCCTTAATAATTAAACTAAATTATCAGAGTTTCTACTGCTTTGAGTTCCATTGTCCTCTCAATTACTCTATTTTAGGACTGATAAAGGCATGTCCAGATCCCACAAATACATGCACCTACATTGTTATAAATACACATAACTTTACACTGTGTAACAGTGCATCAGTTTTTGCAAAGATACCATTATTTAGCACTTAAGTAAATATATATTTATGTGCAGTTGTGTACTAGTATACCCTGTGTGCTCCTCACTAGTACTTCCATGTGCTGATGTCCTACTTCCTTGAGTCCTGTTGTACTATTACATCCTGTGTATTTCTGTTACAGTACATCTGTGTATGGCTGTACTGGAACATCTATATGTTCTACATTCTGATAATCTTGTAGTCTAGAGTTAATTACTTCATTTCCAGGAGTAATTTCAATACCCATCTTCAGAACATTTATCAAGATATAATTAAAATCCAAATTTAAATATTAGCAAGCAAAGTTATTTATACTTGAAAAGATAGTATTTTACTTAAGATCAAAGTGATAATATAAAAAGCTAGATGTATAATAATAAAATTCAATTGATTCCTCTGTTTCTAGACAACTAAAGCTATCACTCAAAATGGAGTTTAGGAACTCAACCATGGGCAATGGCTTCATCTTGGTGGGGATTCTGGATGACAGTGGCTCTCCTGAACTGCTCTGTGCCACAATCACAGCCCTGTACATGTTGGCTATAACCAGCAATGGAGTGCTACTCCTGGTCATCACTATGGATGCCCGGCTCCACCTGCCCATGTATCTCCTACTTGGACAGCTCTCACTCATGGACCTCCTAATGACATCAGTTATTACTCCAAAAGCTGTCATAGATTTTCTGCTCAAAGACAACACCATCTCCTTTGGAGGTTGTGCCCTTCAGATGTTTCTAGAACTGGCACTGGGTAGTGCAGAGGACCTCCTTCTGGCCTTTATGGCCTATGACAGGTATGTGGCCATTTGTCATCCTCTAAATTACATGATCTTCATGAGGCCAAGTGTCTGCTGGTTCATAGTAGGTACTACGTGGAGCCTGGCATCAGTGATAGCCCTAGGACTTGCCATCTACACTATGCAGTATCCTTTCTGTAAATCCCGACAGATCAGACACTTGTTCTGTGAAATCCCTCCACTACTGAAGCTGGCCTGTGCAGACACCTCCACATATGAATTGATGATTTATTTGGCAGGTGTTTCTATTCTGATTCTCCCTCTTGCTGTTATTCTGGCCTCCTATGTACGAATTCTGTTTACTGTACTCCACATGCCCTCAAATGAGGGCAGGAAGAAAGCCCTTGTCACCTGTTCTTCTCATCTGATTGTGGTTGGGATGTGGTATGGAGGTTCTTCACTCATGTATGTCCTTCCCAGCCAATTCCACAGTCCCAAACAAGACAATATCCTCTCCATTTTCTATACTGTTGTCACTCCAGCTTTGAATCCCCTCATCTACAGCCTGAGGAATAAGGAAGTCACTGGGGCTTTAAGGAGAATTTTTGGAAGACGGTTGTGGCCAGCACAATCCACTTTCTAGATAGCTCTTTCTAAAAGTTGCCTTCTAAACTTACTTCTTCCTTAAAGTCAGATTTCACTCTGAATGGAATACTCCTGGGTAAAGCAAGTCAGTAATGTGTATAGTTGATTATGGGAATGAAACATCCCTTATTAAATACTTTTTGGCTATTTTCTCCATGAGATATTTTATAGGATAATTACCCAGAGAAAACTTCTATGTGTATTTATAGGAATCATTTCATTTCAATTCAGGCAATTAATTATCTCAGCCAGTTATATTCACATAAAAGCTTTCTTCACACTGAGATGTTTTCTTCCTTATTGTGTAATGGCCTTACAGAGCAATGAGTAGGTGATTCAGGTGTGCTGTCAGAGTACAGCTGTTGGAATTCAGTGTATCTTGCTGGTATAACTGAAAACATGGACATACCCTTTCTGAACCAGGTCTTTAAGTTATAAAATCTATGTAATAAAACAGCTATTTTATACCATTGTTGTGAGAGATAATTAGACAATACACATAAAGACTTTAAGTGAAGAAATATCATGGTTACTTTCTGGAATATGATGATTACATCATGAATTCTATCAGTCATAAATCAAAATTGTGTGGAAGGTGTAATTGGTAGAATATGACTTTAAATTGGATGTTTTGTAAAACTAATTATCTATTTTGTTGCTATTAAACATGACCACTCCAATTCTGGGAATTTTAACTGATTTGGTCTTGCTCAGGTCTTGTGCATACTGTCACAACCACTGTGAGTTCATATGTGCAACTGTTCTGTTGTTTCTGGAAAACACTGTTTCTATGCAATCATCCACCACCTCTGCCTTCTACAATTTTTCTATCTACAATTCCACAATGAATTTAGGATTAATTCCGCAATGGGTTTAGGCTTTGGTGGAAGAGGTGTGATACAGATGTCCTACTTAATGTTGATCAATCCTTAATCTCCTATTCTCTGTACCTTGGAAAATTATGGGTCTCTGTGTTGATTGCTATTCATTGCAAAAAATGATGCTTCTATGTGTCTAGAGTAATGCACTGGTCTATGTATAGAAAGACACATTATTTTAATAGTTCAATATTCTTTCTTCAGCAGAATAATAGTAGTAGGTTCCCTCATACATCCCATAGGCTGTCTAGCCACTGATTCTTGGTTCCAATAACTGTGCCAGATATGTGTTAAAATTTGTGAAGTGAGACTTCAGTTCAATCCAAAAGTTCTTTGTTACCTCCATGACTTTCACACTACTATTGCATAAGTGTGCACATCTCACCAGGTAGGTTATTATCATAGCTCACAAGGTCTAAGATAGGCTTAGACTGATAATTCTTTTATATCCCTTTCACCATTCTTCTACTGGTAAAGCTAGGCAATGAAAAAGCTTCCAGGTCAATACCAGTTTGATATCTCCAAGCTCTATAACCCAAGAATGTGGTGTCTTTTTAAAAAAATTATTTTGTTTGTATGTTTATTTATATTTACTTTACATCTGGATCACATCTTCCCCTCTTTCCTCTACTCACAATAACTTCCTCTCACATCATCTTCCTGCCATCCTCCTGTCCTCCCTTTCTCCTCAGAAAAGGCTCAGAAAAAGGGAGGCCTCCCATAGATATCAACTCATCATAGTATATCAAATTGCAGTAGGACTAGGTGCATCTTCTTCCATTGTGCCTAGGCAAGGTAGCCAAGTTAGGGTAAAGGAATCTGAATGCAGGCAACGGAGTCACATACATCCCCTGCTCCTGATGTTAGGAGTCCTGGCATGTGGTGTCTTAGTAATTGATTGTTCAATGGGGAAACTAAGAGCAATGGCAATACAAAGCAATATTTGGGGGTCTATGGGACCTTGATGGCCAAGAACTTCAGTAGAGATAATCCATTCCTAGCATTGGCCTTTTTAATTTTTTAACCTCTGATGTCTAATAGAAAGTGTTTAATATCTGGCCAGGTATTGGGACCAAGAATCTCTGGCTAGATAGATCATAAGGCTTATGAGAGAACTCTTGATTGTTCCATTATGGGGTAAATCTATTTATTTCTGCAGCAGTAGTTTTTTGTGATATTTTTCATGTCCTTGGTGTTAGTTATCCCTCCTCACTTTTCTCCTCTGCCCTCCTTTCTCTACCACATTTAATCACTGCTATTTCATTATTCCCTTTCCCCCTTTACCTCGCTCTCTCCCTTGAATATTGCCCTCCTCACATGACCCTTTCCTAATTTTCTGACCACTGCGGGCATCTTAAAGAAAACACATATATCTAAAGACTCAGAGTTAACATTCATAAATGAATGAACACATGAGACATTTTTCTTTCTGGATCTAGATTATCTTACCCAAAATGATGTGTAAAAATGATGAAGCTTTATGTTTTTTGTGTTATCCACTTAGTTTTACTTTTAATAACCCTTCCATTTCACTTTTCTCATTCTCCCTTCTTTATTTTGTCTTCAGCTGAATTACCTATGGAGCAAGAGATACAACAAGCTTACAGGCTGCCCCCTCTTGGGGCTAGAGAGATGGCTGAGAGGCTAAGAGCTGGGCTGTCCTTCCAGGGATCCTGAGTTCAGTTCACACCAACCACATGGTGTGAATAATCATCTAGTACCTGTTTCTGGTCTACAGGCATACATGCAGGTAGGGCACTATATAAAAGGCTGTCTCCTCAGTTCTGCTATTTTTCTTCTCTTCATCATTTATAGTTCAAAACTAAAGAGAGACAAAGACAGACAGACAGACACACACACACACATACACATACACACACCAGAAAACAATATGTCTGATTCCTAGTTGCAAAATAACCTATAAAAATAATCTAACTGCCTTCAAATTTTATAAAAAATAAATATGACATTCTGAAAGCTATCCGTGGCAAAGAAAATTTTAAAATAGAAATTGTAGTTAAAATAATAACAGCTAAATTGTGATAATGGAAGTGCAGCAAGTGCAGTGTACTAGGAGCATTTCAGACATGCACAATGGCATTTGAAATTATTCTTGAGTCAGAAATGAGTAATGGCACCTTTATTTGAAACAGCTAAATACTTTGAAAAAAATGATTAGCTAGTAACTCACAAGTATAAATTTCAGATACCATCAATATCAAATTACTAAAATCAGAGTTCTATGTTGTCTCTTACTATGAGTAACCTCTTTATTCTTAATATTGCTTTTATTATGCTCTATACATTTAGGTATTTTATATTTTCAGTTTATTTTGACTCTACAATTAAAATTTGTCTCATGAATTCTTCAACGATACAATAATGATGAAAGTGATCAGCCATGTGGTATGGCAGCTGCATGAATATACAAAATGTTTAAAATTGGACACTTGGGAATATGGCAATGCTTTGTAGGTACTTCAAGTTTTCTGTTTATAATGTGACTTTATTGGTTTGTCAAAATTTGCAAACTATATAAAATATTGATTTCATTGTGTTAAATTGTGTCTTATTTTAAAATGAAAATGATTATTCTAATGAATAAAAATGAAGCCTTTAAACTTTGCTTCTGAAATTCCATCAAGAATGCTAATGATATTCTCCTGGCACCTCTCCCTGACCTTCATGACATTCATCAGACCCATGAATCATAAACCATACAGGTTAGCTTCCCTTCCCCCACATATCTTCATGGCTTGCTGAATCCTCTGTGGCATCTCCAGCTTCCACGGGCAGTCTGCTATCCCCAGCAGACTTCCATTCTCCTGCCACCTGTCTGCCCACCTTCATCAAACCGGCAAATCATGAACCATACAGGTTAGCTTAATTTACCCACCCACCTTCCCTAATCAATGAATCCTCCAGGGTACCCCCAGTTGCCCTGAGCAGTCTGCTATCCCTGATAGACTCCCATTCTCTGGCCGCCTTTCCACCCACCATCGTCAGACCTGTGGATCCTGAACCATATATATCTGCTGATCTGGATCCATACAGCCAAAGATACCTTCATGCCTTCCACGTCATGATTACCAAAGCGTTAACCCCCTTTGCAACACATAGAACAACAGGAACTTCCAGGGACCAAAGCCATCCAGATGGCTAAAGGCCCTCACCATGCAAGGAAAAAAAAGACACAATTCAGGACTGGTAGACAAAGATTGTGTACTCAGTGAAACTATTAAACAGCTGAGGGGCCTAGGAGTGAAAATTGACTCTCCCACTAAAGTGAAGAAAAATGTACAGAAAGTGGATCATGCCAGTGTTTTGGCATGCATCAGCCCAGAAGCAGTGGTCTCGGGATTAAACTACATGTCATTTGGTAATGTTGGCATGAGCAGCTTAAGTCCCAATGGTGTGGATTTGAGCATGGAAGCAAATGCCATAGCTCTGAAATACTTAAATGAAAATCAGCTGTCACAACTGTCTCTTGCTCGATCAAACCAGAATAATTGTGACTCATCTTTCAGCTTTCTACAAATTAATTCAGACGGAAGCACAGTGGGGCTTAGCTTAGTTTCACCAAGCAACATGTCATTTGCCATTAAAAAATACATGAGGAGATACAGCCTCTTACAAAGCAGTGACAATAGTGAGGATGAAGAGGAGCCTCCCAGCCATGCAGATAGTGAGGGCGACCATGTGTTGAACAGAAACCCATCATGCAGACCTGTGTAATATGGTCATGGAAAGACCTTCTCGGAATGCCTGTGAAATAGCTCAGTGCTCTGACTGTGACTCTGAGGACACACACACAGATGCACCAGTATTGAGAAATATCACAAATCACGCTGTGCAGCCTAGAGCAACAGAGCACTTGAATGAAGACTCTGCTATTTCATTAAGGAATCTTAAGCCAAACCCTGCAGTGAAACTCCGAACTGGAAAGGCAGAGTTTACTTGTCATCATGAGAAGGAAAATGAAAGAGACATTGCAGTTTTTCCTGGAACTTCGCAGCCTCCTGAGACTTTAAAGCAAATGAATAGCATGAATTCTGTAGGCACCTTCTTAGATGTAAAGCGTCTCAGACAGCTACCTAAGTTATTTTAACTCTTCATTTTCTTTTGTGGTGTGAGGACTAGGTGTGTACTGATAGCACTTAAGGAAGCCAGACCTTTGGGATTTGTTTTTCAAGACAGGGTTTCTCTGTGTAGCCTGGGCTGTCCTGGAACTCACTCCATAGACCATGGTGGCCTCGAACTCACAGAGATCCAACTACCTCTGCTTTCCAGGTGCCAAGTAGGATTAAAGACTTGCATCATTGCCTGGCCATGACCTTTGTTTGACCTTTGGGATTTCTAATACCTGCTAAGAGTCTTTTCCCTGTTAGTAGCTAATTAACATGGGGGGTGACCTAGTTGTGAGATAGCTGGTTAGTGGGAAGGTTGGGTTCATTCAGCATTACTGAACCTAAAACAGAAGCAAAACAAATCTAAGATCAGGTACTGCAGACAATCAAATTCAAATGTATTTCCCTGTATCCCAGGACCTTGTATGTGCTAATGGGCTCATTACTAAGCCTGACCACTGAGCTACATCCTCAACCATAGATTTTTTTAAAGAAGGTCTCAGGTCAGTCTGTAGCCTAGGCTGGCTTCAGACTTAGAATTCTGCCTTTCTCATCTGGCTCAGGTATGTACTTTATCCTGTGTCTCCCCAAAACAATTTTATTTTACATAATCATAGTTTGTTTTGAAACTAAGAAATTACATTAGACACAGTACTGAATAAACAGCAGAACATTTTGGTGGTTATTTGGTGGGATGAAGCAGTGCTGGGGTTGAACCCAGGGACCTCACACAAAGTGCTATAGCACTGAACTTTGTACCTCAGTCCATGAGGTGTTATGCGTACTCATTGATTCGCATTTGTTGTGTATAGATACATGAAATTACATCACATAGCTTTCACTAACCTAAGACATGTCCTCCCTCCATCCCTACCCTGATGGGCCTGGACTTTTTACCATCACCAAAATGTTTTTTTATCATTTTAAAACTGTTTCATAGGCAGAATTGTACTTTTAAGAACAATTTTTATTTAGCATTCTACCTTTTGAAATGTACTGTTTTACTCCAAATAATATACTGAGATCTATCCAAGTGTTGAGTGTGTCAGTAATTAATTCTTTTCTTATTCTTTACTTCCACTCCCACCAAGTTGTTTCAAATTGTTCTTTCTAAAAAAAAAAGAACAAAAAAAAAATCCTCATTCACTTGAAAGATGTAGGTTTCTGCTGAAGTTAAAATGTGGTTGCCCTGTATTAAAGCTTATCTCATAACTGAAAGAAACCAAAAAAACAAACAAACAAACAAACAAACAACAACAACAACAACAACAAAAACCAAACCCCAGACAATCAACAAGAGCCAGGGCAATATGACACTTTCAGAGCACAGCTATCCATCTACAGAAGCTCTGGATACCCTAACACAATGAAATCACAAGAAAATGACCTTAAATCTAATCTTAGAAAAGTGATAGAGGTCTTTAAAGAGGAAAAGAATAAATCCTGTCAGGAGCCATTGGAGCTCAGGCTTGGCTTATTTTGTAAATCATAGTGTCTCGGATTCCACAAAGGGCATTTCTTTGATCTCTTCCTGCCAGAGACCAGACTGTCTTAATTAGATAGTCAGGCTTGGCTTAATTAGCAAGACAAGGTGTTCTGGCTTCACAGCAGGCATTCCTTTGTTTCCTCCCCATTGTCACTGCCTCCAGCTAGGGATTAGACTCCCTGTTCTGAACCGGCCTACCCCCAGGGCAAACAATGACTCATACTATGAGTATGTCTAATTACTTTTTGGAATCCCCCTCCCTCTGCCATTTTCCCGCCCTAAAGTGTTTAAAAATACGTAGCAATAAAGATTATATGGAGCTTGAACGGAATATCGTCTTGCTCCCATGCATCTTTCTGTCTCTCCACAGCATGGAGCACCCTGCTGGCAGAACACTCCGAACCTAGTCGCTAGCCTGTCCTGGAAGAGCTCTCCGGGACATGGCGGGATAGCAAGCTCTTTGCAAAATCCCTTTGAGAAATGTGGGAAAATACAATCAAACAGATAGATAGATGTCTTTTAAAAGGAAACAAGTAAATAGTGTAAAAATATAGGAGCATATAATTAAACAGGTAAAGGAAATAAATAAAACTGTTCAAGACCTGAAAGTGGAAATAGAAGCAATACAGAAAATACAAACTGAGGGAAATCCTGGAGATGGAAAATCTAGGGAAGAGAACAGCAACAACAGATACAAGAATCAGCAACAGAATACATGAAATGGAAGGCAGAATCCCAGGCATAGAAGATACAATAGAAGAAATTGATATATCAGTCAAAAAGTGTTAAATCTAAAAAATTCCTGACACAAAGCATCCAAGAAATCTGGGATACTATGAAAAGACCTAACCTAAGAATAATAGGAATAGAAGAAGGTAAAGAGTCCCAGCTCCAAATCCCAGAAAACATTTTGAATAAAATCAAAGAAGAAAACTTTTCCAACCTAAAGAAAGAGATGCACATGAATATACAAGGAGCTTATAGAACACCAGTTAGACTGGACCAGAAAAGAAAATCCTCCTGCCACATATAATCAAAACACATAATCTGTAGAACAAAGAAAGAATATTAAAAGTGTCAAGAGGAAAAGGCCAAGTAACATACAAAGGCAGACCTATCAGAATTACACTTGATTTCTCAACAGAGACTCTAAAAGCTAGAAGACCCTGGACAGATATATTACAACCTCTCAAAAACCACAAATGCCAATCTAGACTACTATACCCAGCAAAATATCAGTCAACATAGATGGAGAAAATTAGGTATTTCAGGACAAATCCAAATTTAAGAAATATCTACCCACAAATCCAGCTCTACAGAAAATACTAGAAGGAAAACTCCAACCCAAAGAAGACAACTACATCCAAGAAAACACAAGAAATAAGTAACTCCACACCAGAAAAAAACAAGGGAAGTACACATACAGAAACACACACACACACACACACACACCACCACCACTACCACCACCACCACCAACAACAACAACATCAAAATAACAGATAGTGACAATCATTGGTCATTAATATGTCTCAGTATCAATGGACTCAAGTCCCCCAATAAAAAGGCACAGGATAACAGAATGGATGTGAAAACAAGATCCATCCGTCAACTGCATACAAGAAATATAACTCAGCTTTAAAGATAGACATCATCTCAGAGTAAAGGGCTAGAAAAAAGTTTTCCAAGCAAACACACTCAAGAAGTAAACAGGACTTGCCATTCTAATATCTAATAAAATAGATTTTCAATTAAAATTAATCAAAATTGGAAGGACACTTCATACTCATCAAAGGAAAAAATGACCAAGATGATATCTCAATTCTAAACATCTATGCTCCAAACACAAGGACATATATGTTTGTATAAATGCATTGCTAAAGTTTAAATTGCACATCAAACCATATACACATTAATAGTGGGAGACTTCACCACATGACTGTCACCAACTGATAGGTCATCCAGAAAAAAATTAGACAAATGGTGAAACTAACAGAGATTATGAATCAAATGTACCTAACAGACAACTATAGAATATTTTACCCAAACACAAAAGAATATACATTCTTCTCAGCACCTCACTGATCCTTCTACAAAGTTGATTGTATACTTGGTCACAAAGTAAGCCTCAATAGATACAAGAAAATTGAAATAATACCTTGTTAGAAGCAAAGAAAACAATAAAAGAATCAACAAAATGAACAGGTGATACTTTGAGAAAAATCAATAAGATAGACAAACCCTTAGCCAAACTAACCAAAGGACAGAGAGACATAATACAAATAAAATCAGAAATTAAAAGAGAGAGATAACAAGAACCACTAATGAAATTCAAGGAATCTTAAGGTCTTACTTCTAAAGACTTTATTCCACAAACTTGGAAAATCTTGATGAAATTAATGATTTACTAGACATAAACATCTTACCAAATTTAAATCACGATCAAGTAAACTATTTATATAGCCTTATAACCCCTAAGAAAATAGAATCAGTCATCAAAAATCTCCCAACCAAAAAAATTTCAGGACCAGATGGTTTTAATGCAAAATTCTAGCAGACTTTCAAAGAAGAGGTAATACTAATACTCTTCAAACTGTTCCACAAAATAGAAACAGAAGGAACACTGCCAAACTCAATCTATGAAGCCAGAGTCACCCTGATACCTAAACCACACAAAGACTCAAGAAAATAAGAGAACGTCAGACCAACTTCTCTTATTAACATTGATGCAAAAATACTAAATAAAATACTTGCAAAGAGAATCCAGGAACACAGCAAAAACATCATCCAACATGCTCAAGTAGTCTTCAGCCCAGGGATACATGGATGATTCAATATACCAAAATCCATCAATGTAATCCACCATATAAATAACCTGAAAGAAAAAAAATACACAATCATATCATTAGATGCTGAAAAAGCCTTTGACAAAATCCAACACCTCTTCATGTTAAAAAATCAGGGGTACAAGGCAAATACCTAAACTTAATTAAAGCAATATACAGCAAGTCAATAGCCAACTTCAAAACAATGGAGAGAAACTTAAAGCACTTCCACTAAAATTAGGGACAAGAGAAGGCTGCCCACTCTCTCCATATCTATTCAGTATAGTACTTGAAGTTCTAGCCAGAGCAATAAGATAACCAAAGGAGATCAAGGGGATACAAATTGGAAAGGAAGAAGTATCACTATTTGTAGATATGATAGTACATATAAGTGACCTAAAATTTTACCAGAGAACTCTTACAGTTGATAAATACCTTTAGCAAAGTGACTGGATATAAAATTAACTCAAAGACATCAGTATCCCTCTCTTATACAAATGATAAACTGGCTAAGAAAGAAATTAGAGAATCAACATCCTTTACAATAGTCAAAAATTGTATCAAATATCTGAGTGTAACTATAACCAAGCAAGTGAAAGAGCTGTACAACAAGAACCTCAAGTCACTGAATAAAAAAACTGAGGAAGATATCAGAAGATGGAAAGTTCTCCTATGCTCATGGATCAGTTGGATTAACGTAGAGAAAATGGCCATCTTAATAAAAGGAATTTATAGATTCAATGCAATTCCCATCAAAATTTCAACACAATTCTTTACAGACCGTGACAGAGCAATTCTCAACTTCATATTGAAAAAGAAAAACAAAACAAAATAACAACAAAAAAACAGGATAGCAAAAACAATCCTGAACAATAAAAGAACTTCTGGAGGTATCATCATCCCTGACCACAAGCTATACTACAGAGAATTAGTAATAAAAACAGCATGGCATTGTTATAGAAACAAATAGGTTAATCAATGGAATAGAATTGAAGACCCTGAAATAAACTCACATACATATGTACACTTGATTTTTGACAAAGAAGGCAAAACCATACAACAGAAAAAAGACATTATCTTCAACAAATGGTGCTGGTCCAATTGGATGTCTCCATGTAGAATATGCAGATAGATCCATACCTATCATCCTACACAAAACTTAAATCCAAGTGGATTAAAGACTTCAACATAAAACTGGATACACTAAACCTAATAGAATGGAAAGTGGAGAACAACCTCAAACTCATATGTACAAGAGACACATTCCTAAACAGAACACCAGTGGCTCAGGCTCTTAGATCAACAATTGATAAATGGAGCCTCATGAAACTGAAAAGCTTCTGTAGGGCAAAGGACAGTGTCAATAGGAAAAATCAGCATCGTACAGATTAGGAAAGGATCTTTACCAATCCTACATCTGACAGAGGACTAATATCCAAAATATATAAAGAATTCAAGAAGTTCAACACTAACAATTCAAATAATCCAATTAAAAAATGGGTACAGAGCTAAACAGAGAATTCTCAACAGATTAATTTGGAATGTCCGAGAAGCACTTAAAGAAAATGTTCAAAGACCTTAGTCATCAGGGAAATGCAAATCAAAACAATTTAGAGACTCCATCTTTCACCCATCAGAATGGCTAAAATAAAAACCTCAAGTGATAGCACATGCTGGTGAGGATATGGAGCAAGAGGAAGACTCTTCCATTGCTGGTGTGAGTGCAAACTCGTACAACCACTTTGGAAATCAATTTGGCTGATTCTCAGAAAGCTGGGAATAGTTCTACCTCAAAACCCAAGTATACCACTCCTGGCCATATACTCAAAAGAGTCTCTACCATCCCACAGGAACACTTACTCAACTATGTTCATAGCAGCTTTATTAGCAATAGCCGGAAACTGAAAACAACTCAGATGTTTCTGCACTAAAGAACGGATAAAGAAAACATGGTACATTTACACTGAAGTAGAAGTTTCAGTTGGCATCATGTGATGCACGTTCATTTGGTGTTTTGCTACAACCTACTCAGGTGGTGTTTTCCTAAGGCATGACTTATGAGAGGACATGTGCTGTTTGGATAGAGAATGAATTGGACTCAATGGACATGGAAGGCATGTTTGCATAGCTAGATTTACAATGTTTATTGGTCTCACATTTTTGTCTTTGCTAATCTTTGCTTCTTTGAAAGAGGCATAGCAAAGAAATTCTCCTGGAGACCCAGCTAGTCCTTGTCACTCCTGCTGACTCCTGCCAATTTGGGAGAGGCCTGACAGTTTCTGCTGGATTGTACCACTGCTGCTGATTTGTGTTTGCTATTCTGATACTGAATTGAACTGCTGATATCCTGACAGAGATTGGAATTGCCCCAAGGGACTACTTCTAAACAGGTCCACATCCCCTTGACTTATTTACCATCTTTTCTCCCCTACTTATGGAAGGGGAATTGAAACATTTGAGAACCCTTGTTAAAAGTGGATTTTAAAAATCACAAGCTCACACTACACAATATAATACTATCCAGCTATTGAAAACAAAGACATCATAAATTTTGCAGGCAAATGGATGGAACTTGAGAATATCATCCAGAGTGAGGTAACCCAGGCCCAAAATGACATGCATAGTATGTACTTACTTATAAGTGGATATTAGCCATAAATATAATACACACATGCTACACTGCAAAGACCTAAAAGAGCTAAGCAAGAAAGAAGGTCCAAGTTAGAATGCTGGAATGTCACGTAGAAGGGGCAATAAAATAGTTATAAGAAGCAGGTGGAGGAAGGAAACTAGGTGGGAAAGGCAATGGGGAGGGAAATCGGGGGGGGGGGCAGTTCAGGATCAGGTGTTGAGAGAGACAGGAGAGATGGCTAGATGGTCATGAGAATGAATGGAAATCTGCAACTATTAGTGTTGGGGAAGTGGGGGGTGTTGGTTTATAGTGGTATGAGTTCCACGTCCGCCCCAGGGCTCAGGCCTCTGGAGGAGGTGAGACTTGGGAAGTTTGACTGTGCTCATACCATGGCACCACCTGGCAGGTGTTGGGCTATGAGAAGCCGTGGGACACTGCCTGGGGATGGATGAGCACAGCCAGCGGTCCTGGAGAATTCTCCGTCTGCTTCTCAGGCTCTTGGGCATCCCAGGCACTGCTGGATGCTGTGGAAGAGCTGAGAATGGAGTGGGGGCACATAGGTTGGATCTAGCCTGGAGCTGAGGGGGAAAGGCAGGGAGGAGCCCAGCTGGGTCCCGCTGTGGACCATGTCTTTGGCTTGTGCATAGCTAGCTGGTTTGGTTTGGTAGAGACCATGGGTGGGAACACTGAGAGCCTTCTGAGGGAGACTAGACATGACTCTTTAGACGAAGGCCTGTTCCATTGTTCCCCATAACAGACTCTGATGAAGAGAGACAATCCATGGTTTTAGGGCATATATTGTCATGGCAGAGAGTGGTGATGAGTGAAACCATACCACACAATCTCAGGAAGGGCCTGAGATTAAAATACCTTTTGCAGGGAGGAGTGACTGGGAAGGGGAGTTTATTGGCTAAGACTCTAAGTGCCTCATTAAAATTTCTTGAGGCTATGTGACCACACCTCTACCTGTGGAAGAGCTTGGGCTATGTGACTGATAGTCACATACCTATGGAGAGCTGCAGCCTCGTGTCAGGAGCCTGGGGCCCAGGAGCATGGCACAACATCTACCATCCCTTGTACGGTTGTCCCCTGCTGGGGACTCCCTACTGGAGCTCTGGCATTTTTAACCTTAGCTCAATCAGAAACCAGGCTACCTTTCCTTGTTCCACAGGGGGGGGAACCTTGAGGACATACCAGAGAGCTGGGATGGGAGGCTGTCCAAAATCAATAGGGATGGCTGTAACTGTGACTTACAGCATCAGGGGTATGAACCCTAAAGAGGACAACTCCTATAGCCAGGCAGAAACTTCAGTGGAACAATGCACTCACAAATCTTTCAACTCTAAAATTTAACCTGTCTTCAAGTAACGCAGAAACAGAGAATGGGCAAAGACTGAGGGAATGAACAACCAATAACTGGCCCAACCTGAGACCCATCCCATGGGCAAGCACCAATTCCTGACACTATTAATGATACTCTGTTATACTTGCAGACAGGAGTCTAGCATGGGTGTCCTCTGAGAGTCTTCATGGAGCAGCTGTCTCAGACAGATGCAGAGACCCACAGTCAAACAGTGAATGGAACTTGGGAACTCTTATGGAAGAATTGGGGGAAGGATTGCAGGCCCCAAAGGAGATGGAACTCCACAGGAAGATCAGGTCAACTAACCTGAAACTTGGGGCTCTCAGAGTCTGAACCACCAACCAAAAAGCATACAATGGCTGGATCTAGCACACACCCCCAACACACATATGTAGGAGATATACAGCTTGGTCTTCATGTGAATCCTGAACAACTAGAAGGAGGGTCTATGTCAAAAGCCATTGACTATCTGTGGAATATGTTCTTCTAACTGGGCTGATTTTTCTGGCCTCAGTGGGAGAGGAGATGCCTAGTTCTGCAGAGACTTGATTGCTAGGGTAGGGGGATACCTAGGGAGTCCTCCAAAATCACAGAGGAGAAGGGGAGGGCTGGGGGGGGAGGATTGTGGGAAGGGGTGACTGGGAAGAGGGGCAGTGAGCAAGATATAAAGTAAATAAATAAACATTTTAAAAAATTAAAATAAAGAATACTAATAAAATCTATCTCTAATGTTATCATTTTTGTCAATTTATATATTTGAAAAAGAAAAAATTTTGAATTTTGAAATTAATTTGGGCCACTTAGTTACTGAATATGATTCTGAGTTCACCATGATTCCCTGCATATTATATCATCTAGGAATCACTTTTCTTCTTCTGAAAGTATTTTTAGGAGTCTTTGAAGGTCAGCTCTTCATGTTTCAGTTTGGTTCATTAATTGATGACAGTTCATATGTACACAGATGGTCTGAGTATAGAGTTTTATTTCCTAAACACTTTGACACACATCTCGTTCTTCTATTATTACTGTTATTGATAGATTATTGTTATCTAAATATATTTACATTATGGATAATTTATATAAACAGAAGCAATGAGCTATTTTAGTAAATATTAAGCTTCTACAACCCAAATTTTTATGGATTTCATTTAATTTCCTACTTAATATTTGAAATGTTGGTCTGTCTTTCTTCAACCATCACTGCTGGTAGACAGCTGTAGAAGTAAGACATAATTGCTCAGAAAAGTTGTACTGGATCAACAGAGTCAA
The DNA here is from genome assembly GCA_028551405.1 of Uromys caudimaculatus. Lineage (NCBI taxonomy): Eukaryota > Metazoa > Chordata > Mammalia > Rodentia > Muridae > Uromys > Uromys caudimaculatus. The sequence continues at coordinate 89,262,331 of CM052703.1, read as the reverse complement.
GGAAAGGCATATAGGATATCTATATACTTCACACATAACAGTCATATAGATTTAGAAATATTATAATTAAAGAGGAACAGAAATAAAGAAAGCAACTCTGCACAAAGGTTGGGGTACTTATTCTCTTCCTTGGGTCAGAATCTGGCCACATTAGAGAAATCTTTGCAGGTCTGTTTAGTTTAAAATTCAAAAAATGTGGTGGCTAAATAAAAGTAGTTGATTTTCTCCTAGGATCCATGGGTCTATGGCTTTTGGACACTTTAGCAGTGTCAGGCATTGCTTCCATCTCATAGAATGCACCTTAAATCCAATTTTTAAAAAGACACTTGGTTTCTCCCATAACATTTTTGCCACCAGATATGTATGTCACAGGTTTTATACCTGGTGATATGGTGTCATTGGTGATTACTTTCCCCCCAGCCAATGCACAATACTTTCTAGTAACATGAACATTTGTCAGTAGGGGTGAAGAAGCTTCTAGTTGGGAATCAGATTTTTCCATATTTGATGTTTTTATATTTTCTGTCTTACTGTTTGTTTGTTTTGATTCTGTTTTCCGGTTTGTTATTGATTTGTTTTGCAGAAGTGGTTTGGAGAGAGCAAGAAAATGAATCATATAATTTGGTGGGTAGTGAGGAAAATAGGAATTGGATGGATTTGGAGAAAGAGAAGGAAAAAGGTCAAAACTGAAAAAAATTAATAAATGTTAAAAATTTTAAATGGATTTTGAATTTTTATTTTAGGTTTAAACAAAATCTGGGAAAACCAGGTAGTAAATTCCTATAATCTCAGCACTTTGGAGTCTAAGGGAGTTGGATCCTAAATTTCAGAGATGAATAAACCTAAGGTCTTAAATCTCATTAAGTGACAGAAGACATCAGGAAAAGCAAGCCAAGAAAAGCTCAAGAGGATTCCCTAATTTGCTATTTCTTAGACCAGCATTTCTAAGCTAGACTCTTTAAGTTGAAAAAAAAAATCCTTCTGAAGCTATGCACAAAGAAAAGTAGAGAAGAAGTCATGAGATCAGAAGTCCAAGTAGCTTGTTCCTTGATAAGGTCCTGGCTTACAACTGACCCCAGGGACATTCAAGTCAGCATGGGGTTTGGACATCTGTTCTAATTTCTATTTATTCCATGCAATTTTTATCTCTTCCTATATTTGGAAGCAGTGGTAAAGAAAACTGAGTATTTAGACATAAGAGCTGCCCGGAAAATGACAAAAAGCTAGTGGGGCACCCTTTATGCTATAAGCAAAGAGGAAGCAGTTTCTACTACTTCCTTTCATATCTGAAAATACGAAAACTATCATCTTCATAGAAAACTACTGAAAACACATAAGCTGCCTGGCTGCAACCACTTCCATCTGCAGAGCACACTTGCAGATGAGAGGAGGAATACAACTGCCCTGACACCTGATATTGCACAGACCCTGACACACTGCAGCAACTTAATAAAACAAACCAATTAACTGCTCTCAAGGTAAACTGCATCTGATCTCCTCAACTGCAGTGAAGTATCTTCAGTCTTTAAGCAGCCCAAGGTAAGCTGAGGAGGTCAGGCAGCTAGGTTTCTTAGAACCTGAGGTAAGGATATGTCTCTCTTTTAATGGATGCACTGAGTCAATAAATGAAATAGAGTTAAAAGCAAATGCTAATACCAGAAGCTATGGAATCAGATTTCTTGGTATCCTTTTCATTTTTTTCTCTATTTTTATTTTTTAAATATTAACAAAGATAGAAGGCTTTGAGAGCCTGAGGATGGGAGATGGTGAGTCTAATAAGTTATGCACATGTGTGAAATTGTTGAAAGAATAAAATTTACTAAAAAAGTATTATTTAATCTTAAAAGGTGGAAGATAGAATCAACTGGAGTTGATGAAGATTCTGTATTATAATCTAGGCCTGGGTACTTCCTCTCTTGTAGGAATCTTAACATAGGTCTTTAGACTTTGTACATGTTGCTGACTTTGGATAACGATGAAACCTCCCAGAAAGATATCCAATGCAAAGAGATATTTATTAAATAGTTTCAAAGCATTTAACTGTTAAGTTACTAATGGTCCACAGAGAGGCCAAGGGAAATTGACAAAATACTAATGTACATATGTCATGCTGAATGATTTGTAGAAGCCTAGTTATAAACAGATGATCATTTCTCTAGCACCATAAACATAATTAAGAACATAGATCATTAAAAATTTAAATGTGAAAAAACCCATAGCAGTACTTCTTGAAATAACTTTAGAGTTTCATATTCAAAGTATTTCTATTCAGCAACTAACTAAAATATTTAAAACCACTTTCTAAACATTATTACAATGACACACGTTAGAATATTACTTTGATCTTAAGAAAGACCTTAAACTTTCTGGAAAGATGTTCCAGGTTTAGCATCCTGGGTAGTACTTTGTAAGATGACTTCTTAATGTTTATACTACTTATTCTACACATAGATGGATCTTTGTGGTGACTCAAGTAAGAAAGAGACAAAGATGAGGACAGAGAGACAGACAGCAAGAGACAGAGACACAGAGACAAAGGGACAGAGAGAGACAAAGAGAGACAGAGAGAGACAGAGAGTGAGAGGGGGTATAAATCAAGAAGTAAAGCTTTATGGAAAGATCCCATATTGTTAGAGTCATATGGGGTGATTGGACATAACAATTGGCAAACTGAGTTCATACTATCAAAACTTCATTAACCATATGTTTTGTAGGCAACTAAAAAGACCAAACAGAATGGAAGTCTGCAACTCCACCTTGGGAAGTGGCTTCATCTTGGTGGGGATTCTGGATGACAGTGGTTTTCCTGAACTGCTCTGCACTACTATCACAGTCTTGTACTTTTTAGCCTTGACCAGCAATGGACTTCTGCTGCTGGTCATCACCATGGATGCCCAGCTCCATGTGCCCATGTATCTTCTGCTCTGGCAGCTCTCTCTCATGGACCTCCTCCTCACATCAGTCATCACTCCTAAGGCTGTACTAGATTTTCTTCTCAAAGACAACACTATCTCATTTGGTGGATGTGCCCTTCAGATGTTCGTGGCACTGACACTTGGTACTGCAGAGGACCTCCTTCTGTCCTTTATGGCCTATGACAGGTATGTGGCCATTTGTCATCCTCTGAACTATACAATCCTAATGAGTCAGAAAGTCTGCTGTCTCATGATAGCCACCTCATGGATTCTTGCATCTCTCAGTGCTTTAGGATATAGCATGTATACCATGCAATATCCTTTCTGTAAGTCCAGGCAGATCAGACACCTCTTCTGTGAGATCCCTCCCTTGCTGAAGCTGGCCTGTGCAGATACCTCCACATATGAACTCATGGTTTATTTGATGGGTGTGACTTTGCTCTTTCCTGCTCTTGCTGCCATCCTGACCTCTTACTCACTAATTCTATTCACTGTGCTCCACATGCCCTCTATTGAGGGCAGGAAAAAAGCCCTTGTCACCTGCTCTTCCCATCTGACTGTGGTTGGGATGTGGTATGGGGGTGCTATTGTCATGTATGTCCTGCCCAGTTCCTTCCACAGTCCCAAACAAGACAATATCAGCTCAGTTTTTTATACAATGTTCACTCCAGCTTTGAATCCCCTCATCTACAGTCTAAGGAATAAGGAGGTCACTGGAGCTTTAAGGAGAGTCCTCAGGAAAAGGTTATCAGTACAGTCTACATTCTAGATAGCTCTAATAGCTGTCTTTTAAACTTTAGTCCTCCAAAAAAATAAAAAAGGTTTCTACTATGAATGAAATACTACTGGCAAAATCAAGAGAGTAAACTTGTGGTCTTTTGATAGATAGTGTGAGATAGAAAAACCTTTAAAGTACTCTGGATATTATGAGGTATTTTATAAAATTCAGTCTATCCTCTTTAAAATTATTTTCTATAGCTTTAAGTTATACATCATTTTCAAATGTAAGTACTTGTATTAGAGTTCCAAATTGACCTCACCTGACCAATCCTTTGAGACTACCTGATCATGACCTTTGAGATTTTAAGTCGTTATTGGACCAAGAACCAGAAAACATAGTTTCAAGTAGATAGCTCTCATATTAATTGGAAAATATTCTTAAGATTTGCTTAAATGTTAAACTAGCTACTCTTCACCAAAAGTGTAATATTAAAGCAACTATTTTGCTTAAAAAGTTTGCATTGTGTTCATTCTTTCTCTTTCCCCAAGAATTTGCATTCCTAGAGATTTCTTTGATTTAATGAAAGTCCTTAAACTCTCCTCTCCCTTTCCCATCCTCTCTCCTATGCAATTTCCTTTTCTTTCTTCTTTCTTTTTTTCTTTCTTTCTCATTTTCTTCATTGATGGGAGCTGAACACTTACCATTCTAGCCTGTGAATAATAGAGGCAGACAGTGTTTGTCTATCTTTCCTAACATATTAAAATGTCTCAACAACTACAAATAATCCACATGTTTACTATTGTTGTAGACATAAATATTTTACAATCTATACATCCTATGTCAAAACATCCTATGGTACTCCATGTGCACATATATTATAGCTTTTGTATTGAACTAAAATACTAAACAGAACTGTCATCAGGAGTACAATTGACAGTGAATGCTATCATGGATAAGGGGAAAGGAACATGCTATTGTCAGGAGTACAAAGTATCACAGCTGCTGTAGAAATCAGTCTGAAGTTTTCTCAAAAAACAAAAAATAACAGCTTCCAGTTTCCATCTGTGGTGGCAGACCTCTGCCTGAGCCACCAGGGCTCCATAGCCAAATAGCGCTGAGAGAAAGTTAGTCACCCAAGAGTGTGGGAAAGCCCATGAGTGAAGGTAAGATAAGCAACACTGCTCAATGGGACTCTCCCAGAATCTTTGGGACACAGGGACTGAGGAACAGCTGGGGGAAGGAGCCTTCTGGTTTCCATCTGTGGTTGGAGACCTCTGCCTGGGCCACCAGTGCTCCATAGCCAAATAGTGCTGGGAGAAAGCTAGACTCCCAGGAGTGTGGGCAACTCAGCTATTAAAAACAATGACTTTATGAAATTCGCAGGCAAATGGATGGAACTGGAAAATATCTTCCTGAGCGAGGTAACTCAGTCACAAAAGAATGAACACAGTGTGTACTCACTGATAAGTAGTTATTAGCCCAAAAGTTTGCAATACCCAAGATTCACTTCACAGAAATTATTGGGCTGTGTGTGAGGTCCCAGATGGAGGAGTTGAAGAAGGGACTGAAGGAACTGCTGGAGTTTGCAGCCCCATGGAAGGAGCAACAGTGTCAACTGGCCTGACCTCCTGATGCTCCTGGAGACTGGATCACCAACCAAAGAATACACATGGAGGGACCCATGGTGCTGGCCACGTATGTGGCAGAGGAGAGTCTTGTTAGCCATCAGATGGACGACAGGTCCTTGGGCCTGAAAGTGTTAGATGCCCCAGTATAGGAGAATGCCAAGGAGGGAAGAAAAGAGTGGATGGGTAGGTATGGGGGGAATACCCTAATAGAGGCAGGGGAGGGGGAAGGGGATATGGGGTGCCAAATGGGAGATCTGGAAAGGGGGAAACATTTGAAATGTAAATAAAGTATCAAAAAAAGAAAAGAAACAAAAAACTACAAATAAATCAGTAAAGAACTTGAAGGAATAATATATTTAAATTTGAAAAAATAGGAGAAATAGACAATGTGGTTCTCTTGTTAGATATGCAGTATTATATGGTTGGTATTGCTGTTTGTAGAAACTGTTTCTTTCCTGTTTGTTTTAAGAAAACAAAAATATTATTATAACTCCTGCATTTATTTAAGTAAAATTAAGTTTTTAAACAAAATAGAAGTTAGTATCCTAGAAGTAAATAGTGTGAGTAAAATCTCACACTCATTTAGATGAATTTTCTCCATTTTTGCTGCTGGCACTCATTTTACTAAGCTGATAGGTTCATGTAGAGGAGGATCTTTGTGTTCTACAGTGGTGATACAGAATGCTGGTGAAGAGCCCCTGGCCAATTGTCAGAACACAATTGGAATTAAATGCAGCTCACATTCTTGTATAACTTTGACCTTGTACTTGTACATCTTCAACAAAACATCTGTAAACTCTAAAATTCCAGTAATGGAAAGACTTATTTTAAAGCATTGTGAGGATTAAACAATATAGTAAATATAAATATATGGAGGGAAGCATGTGGAATATATGAATAACTCCTACCTCTGACTTTCATGAGAGAGAAGTGCCCTGGCAGTTCTGAATATATGAGTATGAAAGTGCATGGGAGTTTGTTTGGTAATACTAGCTATTTCATCTCTGTCAAATAAATGACATGATGTTTTATGTATGCATTTGTATGTTAGCAATGTCACTCTCTAGTATATGTCACTAATTTTTTGCCTAATGTAAGTCTCAGAAGCAGTTATATAAATCATGATTAAAATCTACTGAGTAGGCTTGGATTTAATTGAAAAACTTTTTATGAAAACATTGAACATTTTGCATTTTATTTTACATTAAAGTTGTATTGATTTATTAGTAACATTATATAATCTAATTTGCATAGTTTAAATTTTTCTTAATATTTTTTACAGCTTCAAGATTTAGGATTATATACTGTGGTGATGTTTTCTATTCCAAATTATCACTTGACATTAAAATATAGGGTGGTAGCTTTTAAACAGAAACCTTCCAGCGATGCAGCCACTGAGAAGCTACCTATGCCATTTATATTGTTCTACACCCATACATGGACAGAAAACACTAGATGGACTCAGAAGATTTAAAAGAGTATATGAAGTTTGGAGGGAAAACAACGCAGTGGGTAGAGCAGGGTTTGAGGGAAAGCAATGGAGGATAAATTTAATAAAATTGCATTATGTGAATGCATGAAATTCTCATTAAAATAAAAACAGTAAAAAATTTAAATATAAGGAAAAACTATATATTGCAAGGTAGTTGTGTTTTCTTCTAATGGTATTTTACTCTTAGAAAATAACATAAATATCTTTTTAGAAGAAAAAAATATGTTTTTTACAAATATCGTTTGTTTTCATGATGCTGGTACAGACTCTTCCACATTTCACACCTCCCCCCATCTTCAAGAGTACGTCCCTACCACCACCACACCAGACCTCCCCACTCCCTGGGGCCTCAAGTCTCTCAAAGATTAGGTGCAACTTCTCTGAGTCCAGACTTGGCAGTTCTCTGCTGTATATGTGTTGGGGGCCTCACATCAGCTGGTGTATGCTGCCTGGATGGTGGCTCAGGGTCTGAGAGATCATGGGGGTCCAGGTCTTCCTCTAGGGTTGCTCTCCTTCTCAGCTTTGTCTAGCTTCTGCCTAATTCAACCATAGTTATCACCAGCTTCTGTCTCCTGGTTGGTTGTAAATATCTCCATCTGATTCTTTCAGTTGCCTGTTGAGCCTTGTGTAGTTATGATAGGCCCCTAGAAGCCAAAAATATACAATGGAAAAAAGAAAGCATCTCCCATAAATGGTGCTGGTCGAACTGGCAATCTATATGTAGAAAAATGAAAACAGATCCATATTTTTCACCTTGTACAAAGCTCAAGTCCAACTGAATCAAGGACCTCAACATAAAACCAGATACATACACTGAATCTAATAGAAGAGAAAGTGGGGAAAAGCCTCAAACTCACTAGCACAGGAGGAAATTTCCTAAACAGAACTCTAATGATGCAGGCTCTAAGATCAAGAATTGATAAATGGGACCTCATGAAACTAAAAAACTACTATAAGGCAAAAGACAAAGCTAATAGGACAAATCAGTAACCTACAGATTAGGAAAAAGTCTTCACTAACCCCACTTCAAATAGAAGGCTAATATCCAAAATATATAAAGAACTCAAGAAGCTAAATACCAATAAATCAAACAAACCAATCAAAACATGGGGTATAGAACTAAACAGAGAATTCACAACAGAGGAATCTTGAATGGGAAAACACCTTTACCAATCCTACATCTGATAGAGGGCTAATATCCAATATATACAAAGAACTCAAGAAGTTCTAATCCAGAGAACCAAATAATCCTATTTAAAAATGGGGTACAGAGCTAAACAAAGAATTCTCAACTGAGGAATATCTAATGGCTGAGAAGTGCCTAAAGAGATGTTCAACATCCTTAGTCATCAGGGAAATGCAAATCAAAACAACCCAGAAATTCCACCTCAAAACAGTCAAGATGGCTAAGATCAAAAACTCAGATGACAGCAGATGCTGGTGAGGATGTGGAGAAAGAGGAACACTCCTCCATTGCTGGTGGGATTATAAAATGGTACAACCACTTTGGAAATCAGTCTGGCAGTTCCTCAGAAAATTGGACATAGTACTATCTAAGGACCCAGCTACATCACTCCTAGGTATATACCAAAAAGATGCTCCAACATATAACAAGGACACATGCTCCACTATGTTCATAGCAGCCATATTTATAATAGCCAGAAGCAGGAAAGACCCCAGATGTCCGTCAACAGAGAAATGGATACAGAAAATGTGGTACATTTACACAATGGAATACTACTCAGCTATTAAAAACAACGATGTCATGAAATTCTTAGGCAAATGGATGGAACTAGAAAATATCATCCTGAGTGAGGTAACCCAGTCATAAAAGAACATACATGGTATGGACTCACTGATAAGTGGATATTAGCCCACAAGCTTAGAATACCCAAGATACAATTCACAGACCACATGAAGCTCAAGAAGAAGGAAGACTAAAGTGTGAATGCTTCAGTCCTTCTTAGAAGGGGTAACAAAATATTCACTCATGGGAGAAAATACAAAGAGAAAGTGTGGAGCAGAGACTGAAGAAAAGGCTATCCAGAGGCTGCCCCACCTGGGAATCCATCCCATATACAGACACCAAAAGCAGACACTATTGCTGACACCAAGACGTGCTTGCTGAGAGGAGCCTTATATAGCTGTCTCCTGATAGGCTCTGTCAGAGCCTTACAAATACAGGGGTAGATGCTCACAGCCAACCATTGGACTGAGCACAGGGTCCCCAATGGAGGAGTTAGAGAAAAGAGTAAAGGAGCTGAAGGGGTTTGCAACCCCATAAGAAGAACAACAATATCAACCAACCAGACACACCCCCCCCAGAGCTTCCAGGGACTAAACCACCAACTAAAGAGTACACATGGAGGGACCTATGGCTTCAGCCACATATGTAGCAGAGAATGGCCTCATCATTAGGAGGGGAGGCCCTTGGTCCTATGAAGACTTGATGCCCCACAGTAGGGAAATGCCAGGGCAGGGAGGCAGTAGTGTGGGGGGGGAGTGGATGGGGGAGCACCCTCATAGAAGCAGAAGGAGAGGTAATGGGACAGGGGGTTTCTGGAGGGGATAAAATTTAAAATGTATATAAATAAAATATCCAATAAATAAAGAACTAAACAGAATTCACAACAGAGGAATCTTGAATGGCTGAGAAGCACTTAAAGATATATTCAAAGTCCTTAGTGATCTGGGAAATGGTAAATTTTAATATCATAGTCCAGGAATGCAGTAAGCACATGCTGGAACTGCAGTGCCAACCAGGAGGTTATAGGGAAGCATGACTTTGTTGATCTTTTTATGATCAGACACCTGAAAATTCTCAGTCTTGAAAAGGGCAGCCTCCTTGTGCACACATGCAATTTTTTAAAAGAAGAAAGACAAGACTAAGAAATCTGAGATCTGATCACCAAAAATCAGGACAACAAAAACAATTAATAATGAATATTGAACATTAAAATTCATGAGATGAAGTACCAGAATTACATTTTAATTTTAAATACGTTACAAAAACCCTATTTTTAAAAGCAAAAAGGATTGAGTGAAGGCTAAAAGTAAAAAAAAAAAAAAAAAAAAAACTAAACCATTAAATGATGCCCCAGTTTATTCCTGAAAATCCTCAATCACATTTTTGCCTCCATCCCCAGTTCCTTAAGATTATGAGTATCAAAAATTATTTGCCTTTGAAAGAGAAACCCAAGTGGATTCATCAGAACTCCCTGTCTTTGACAGCATGATTCTTTGAATTGCTAAAGATATAGTGTCAAAAAATGGAGTATAGACTGAAGGAATGCCCAACCAGTGACTAGCCCAACTTGGGATCCATCTCATGGGTGGACACCAATCCCTGACAACTATTATTGATTCTATGTTGTGCTTGAAGACAGGAAGAGGGGAAACCGATCAGGTATTGGATTGGGGAAAAAGACTGAAGCCCTGAGGGCCAGCAGAAAGAATAGAAACAGGAATCCTCAGGAGGTAGGAGGTAGGGAGACTCTCCAGAATTTACTAGAGATCTCAGAGGTGAGAGACTCTCAGCACTCAAAAAGACCTTAGATGAAATGCCCTACAGAGGAGAGTGGGAACCAGTAGAGCCCACCTGCAGCAGAAAGACAGAACATCAAGTGAGGGATGGGGTTGCCATCCCACAGTCAAAAACTCAGACCCATAATTTTTCCTGTCTGAAAGAACTGCAGGGACAGAAATGAAGAAGAGCCTGAGGAAAAGGAGGTTCAGCTACAGGTCCAAAGTGGGCTCCAACTTAAGGGGAAGCTCCAAGGCCTGACACTATTACTGAGGCTATGGAGTGCTCACAAAAAGGGGCCTATCATGACTGCCCTCCGAAACAACCAACAAGCAGCTGAAAGAGTCAGATGCAGATATTTACACTCAACCAACGGACAGTAGCTTCTGACACTTGTGCTTTAATTAGGGAAAAGCTGAAAGAAGCTGGAGAGAGGGCCCCACTGTAGGAAGACCAGCAGTCTTAATTAACCTGAACCCCAAGATTTCTCAGACACTGGACCACGAACCAGACAGCATACAGCAGCTGATATGAGGCCCCCAACACATATATAGCAGAGGACTGCTGGGTCTGGGTTCAGTTTGAGAAAGTACTTAACCCTCAAGAGACTGGAGGCCCCAGAGAGTGGGGAGGTCTGGTGGGGTGAAGGGCTGGGAGGGTGGGGACATCCTTGTGGAGCTGGGGTCAGGGGGATGAGGTATGGGATGTGGAACAGTCTGAGGGTACACCAGGAGGGTGATAAAATCTGGAATGTAAAAAAAAAAAAAAGGATTAAATAAAATTTACAAAAACGAAAAGGAAGAAAGATATATTGTCATTTTCACTTTGAAATTTATCTCGCTGATATACTTTCCAATCACTTTGGAGTTTCACATATTCTCTTTCCTCCTTATCCCCTAAGTCTTCAGTTGAAGGCTTTGCTTCCTGCTCAGACACAGTGACGGTGGGTGGCTTCACTTGGAGGCCGCTTCAGCAGACAGAACCTCACTCTGAAGAAGAAAAATTTTTAATATTCTATTATGTCTTCATTAATTTTAGAATTAATATTAACATTAATTAAATTAACATTATAAAATGTTGAAGATCTTTTTTTTTTTTTTGATGCTTTATTTACATTTCCGATGATTCCCCTTTTCTTTGGAAACCCCGTGTCCCCTCCCCC
>CM052703.1:89210741-89250390 GCA_028551405.1 Uromys caudimaculatus | reverse complement strand
GTGGGCAGAGTCAGTGAGCTCTGGGGACGCTTTGCCCCTGCTATGGGCTTTTCTGCGTTCCTCCCGGAGCTGCTTGTCTATGGAGTCCTAGTGTCCCAGGCAGAAGTTTCCTGCCACAGCCGCCCGCTTTTGGGATCCAGGGGGGTTTCTAGGCCCGCCTACCTCGGTCCCTGTGTCTCGCGGGTTCGGGGCAGTACCTGGTGAGCTGTGGGGCGTGTCTTTGGCCCTCTGCTGGGTCTTGCGATGTCCTGAGAGGGATCTCTGTCCTGGCGCTGATTAGCTGTGGGGCCCTGTGGCCCAAGCTGAGGTTTCCGGCCGTCGCCAGAAGCTGCTGGCCGTCAGTCTCTGTGGCCCGCAGAACACGGGCAGAGTCAGTGAGCTCTGGGGACGCTTTGCCCCTGCTATGGGCTTTTCTGCGTTCCTCCCGGAGCTGCTTGTCTATGGAGTCCTAGTGTCCCAGGCAGAAGTTTCCTGCCACAGCCGCCCGCTTTTGGGATCCAGGGGGGTTTCTAGGCCCGCCTACCTCGGTCCCTCTATTGTAGATCTTTAATTTCTTTTCTTAAGATTTTTTCTACAGAAATTAATTTTGTGGCTAGTATGGATGAGATTGTTTCTTTTTCATCATTGATATATAGGAAAGAAACAGATTTTTGAGTGCTAATTGTATATCCTGTCACACTTGCTGAAAATATTCATCAGTTCTTAGACAAGTTCAGAGTTGCCTTTGGGTCTCCTATGTATAAGATAATAATGTCTGCATATGGGTATACTTTGACTTATTCATTACTATTTTTCATCCCTTCGCTTTCTTGTCTTATTGCTTTAAGTAAAATTTAAAGCATTGTATTAAATAAGAGTATGGAGAGTAGACATCCCTGTCTTCTAGTGGATCTGGGTGAGATTGCTCTGAATTTTCTTCCATCTAGTATAATGTTGGCTTTAGGCTTATCATCTATGGCATTTACTGTTTTCTATATGCTTCTCTTCCCTAGCCTACCTATGACTTTTATTATTTGTGATGTTGGACTTTGTCAAGTGCCTTTTCTGCATTTGTTCAGATGATCATGTAATTTTGGTCTTTGAGTCTTTTTATATTGTAGATAATGTTTATTGATTCATGCATGTTGAACCATCATGCCTTACTGCCTGGAAGGAAGTCAAGCTGGTACTTACCTGGAAGCATTTCTTGCCAGGCCAGTCATTATTGCAGCCTACAGGATTCATAGTTGGGCATGACTGCTTATTATTTTTCTCTTCCAGAAACTTGCGCAGAATCTTCTAGCACCATGAAAAGTAGGTAGTGAGGAGGAAGCTTCCAGGTCAGTACCAGCTTGATTTTGCCATGATCTCTGATTCAAGCATTGGTTTTCTCCACCAATAAGGTCTTATTGTAAAGTTCTGGACTTGATATCTGCAGGGAAACCAAGAGACTGACTATAGTCTGTAATTTGAGAGAGAGAGAGAGAGAGAGAGAGAGAGAGAGAGAGAGAGAGAGAGAGAATGTGTATGTGTGGGAGGAACTTATTGGCCAACAACTCCAAGAGAAGTAACCCATTTCTGCAACTGGGATTTTTATTAGTTAACATCTGGTATCTAGTAGGGTCATATTATACTATAACTCCATTTAATTCTTTTTATGTAAGCTTTATAAAGCGTCAGGAGCAATCTAGGAGAAGTTAAAACTAGCAGGATATCTTCCTGAGATGTTTCCACCACAGACTGTAAAGTTATTGACAAATTTGTTTCTTTAGGCAAAGCCGAGGAGATTTCATCTGAGGAAATATATATATATTCTGTTACTAGGTATTAGTCCACACTTTTGCACATATTTCTGCAGAACAATGAAGATGCACTGTATTGTAGTGATGTTATATGTACAAATAGATGATTTCTTAATTTTTAATGATGATTCTATAAGAATTCCAAAAATTACGTTAGTAATCATTAAATCTTTTGCAATAGGACTGCTATTAAGTCCTTTCTGATGTTGAAATGCAATGAGAATTCTGCCAGTCTTCAAGTATCATGAGTTAATTGCTTCTGAGAGAGCAAGAAGGCATCTACAACTTAGAGCACATTCCAAGAAGTTGTAAAACAACTAACCAAAGGTCATAAAAAGGTAACTAATGATTTATTATAGGTGCAAGGACAGAATATAAAATATTGACTTTGTTTATCTATATAAAAATTTAACGATAACTTAGTTATGATCTTCAATCCTCAATGAACCTGTTGAGCTAGTGACAGAGAATGACTGTTTAGCCAGATAATTACTCTTAATGAGTATGCATGTATACATTCTCTGTTCTAAACTTCTTATTCAATTTATGATTTGAATTTATGCTTGAACTTCTAATGAATTTTTGTTTTTAAAGGGGGAGGGGATGCTTGGATAAACCATATGATCGATTCTCTTCCTAAATAGAACACCAATGCTCAGGTTCTGAGATCAAGAATTGATAAATGGAACCTCATGAAACTCAAAAGCTTCTATAAGGCAAAAGATATAGTCAAATAGGACAAGTCATCAACCTACAGATTAGGAAAAAAATTCACTATCACCACACCACATAGAGGGCTAATACCCAAATATATAAAGAACCCAATAAACTAGCCTCCAAAAACCAAACTACCCAATCAAACAATAGGATATAGAGCTGAACAGATAATTCAAAACAGAAGAAACTCAAATGGCAGAGAAGCACTTAAAGAAACATTCAAAGTCCTTAGCCATCAGGGAAACACAAATCAAAATGACCATTAGATTCTACCTTACACCTATCAGAATGGCTAAGATAAAAAACTCAGGTGACAGCACATGTTGGTGAGGATGTAGAGAAAGAGGAACATTCTTCCATTGCTGGTGGGATTGGAAACTGGTACAACCACTCTGGAAATCAATCTGGAGGATCCTCAGAAAATTGGAACTAGATATATCTGAAGACCCAGCTTTACCACTCTTGGGCATATACCCAAAAGATGCCCCACAATACCACAGGGACCCATGTGCCACTATGTTCATAGTGGCTTTATTTGTGATAGGCAGAAATTAGAAAAAACCCAGAAGTCCCACAAACAAAGAATGGATATAGAAAATGTGGTTCATTTACACAATGGAATACTATTCAGCTATGAAATGTGAGGAGATCATAAATTTTGCAGGCAAAATGGATGGAACTAGAAAATATCATCCTGAGTGAGGTAACTCAGACCTAAAAGGACATGCACGGTATGTACTCACTAATAAGTAGATATTAGCCAAAAAAGTACAAAATACTTAGGAGACAATCCACAGAACTCAAGAAGGTTAACTTGCAGAAGAGCCCAAGTGAGGACGTGTCGATCCCACTTGGTAAGGAGAAGAAAATAATCACTGGAAGTAGAGGGACAGAGTGACCCTGCATGGGAGAGAGGAGGGGGAGAGGAAAAGGAAAACATGATCAGGTATTGAGAGGTGGAGACAGGAGAGAAGCCCTTAGGTCCAGCAGAATGGAAAGAAATATGCAATCTTGGGGGTAGCAGGTGAGGGCACCCTCTAGAAAATACCAGAGACTTGGGAGGTGACAGACTCTCAGGAAATGCCCAACAGTCTCAAGAGGGAAATAGTAGAGTCCACCTCCAGTAGAAAGACAGGGAGGGCCTCAAGTGGATGGATGGGGTCACCATCCCACAGTCAAAAATTCTGACCCAGAATTATTGCTGCCTAAAAAATTGCAGGGACAAAAATGGAGACGAGACTGAGGAAAGGTAGTCCATTGACCAGCCCAACTTAGAATCCATCTAAAGGGGAGGCTCCAAGACCCAACACTATCACTGACGCTATGGTGTGCTTATAGACAGCAGCCTACCGTGGCGGGCTTCTGAGATGCCCAACAAGCACCTGACTGAAACAGAAGCAGATACTTAAACTCAACCATTGGGGACTCCTGTGGTTGAATTACGGAAAGGCTGGAAGAATCTGACAAGGACATCAGCATTCTCAAGTAACCCAAATCCCTGAGATCTCTGACACTGAGCCACCAACCAAGCAGCATACAGGAGTTGGTCCGAGAACAGAAGGAGCAGACAGCCTTCTTCTTACCGTGGGACAGAACAGGTCTTATCTCAATAGCAAGGCAAGCTTAATCTTACTAAAGAGGACAAAGCTTTCTTCTTACAGATTTGGGTTTAATTTATTTAGCAATGAAGGGTAGACACTTTTTCTTTCACTATGCAGTAAAGATTGGAGCTAATTTTTCACCCAAAATGACTAAGTTATTTCTAAACTGACACTTGGTCTTTTGCTCCATATGCATATAAATATGGATGTGTGTGTATGCATGTAATTATGAGATAAGTATGTAACTGGCCTCAACTGGCTTGTATGTATGAATGTGTATGAATGTATGAATGTATATAAGTGTATGAATGTGTACGCATGAATCTGTATGTGGATTTATAACAGTTTATCCATATTTGCCTGTGTAAAAGTTTTTCCTTCTGTAAGCGTGACTCTTCTCATGGTTCAATAGAAGTTTATTGCTCCAAACCTTCCCCCATGATGACAAGGAAAAGGCATCTGGACAAGAGGGAAGAGGCTCTAGTAATTAAACCTTTATTTAGTCCCCTGCTGTTTTAGGATGAGATGCTAAATGCCAGAGACTGCAGGTTCTGCTCTTAAAGGAACTCATGCAGGTCAGCTACAGCAGCAAAGTGACTTAGACTTAAGATGGGTAAAGGTTTTATTATTAAACATCAATCCAAAATATCTAGCGAGATCAAGTCTTGACCCTGCAAACACTCTTACAGTCTATCTCAAGGAGGAACCAGAAAGACAGAAGTGCTAGGGTTGAACCTGGCAATAGAAGTATGTTCTTACTATTTTCTGAACTTCATTGGTATATGTCATAATGTTTTCCTTTTCATTTCTAATTTTTTTGAATCTGTATAATCTCTTTCTTTCTTTCTTTCAGTTAGCTTGGCTAAGGGACTGCCAATCTTGTTTACCTTTCAAAGAACCACATCTTGTTTCGTTGACTTTTAAATTTTGTTTTGTTTGATTCTATGTAATTAATTTCTACCATGATTTGCTTTTAGTTCTTCCTGACTAATACTTTAGGATTTGGTTTGTTCTCATTTTTCATTCCTTTCCAAGGCCTTGAGACATAATATTATAGGTCCCATTTATTAAAAATGTTTTTCATTTTTTACTTTAAGATAGTGCATATACTTGAAGGTAAGGTAAGTTTCTTTTAGGCAACAAAAATATGAATTTTATTTCTTAATCCATTAAAGTAACCCATGTCTTTTAATTAGAGAGTCTAGGCCATTAATATTTAAAGTTATTATATAAAGGTGATTGCTGATTCCTTTCTCTTTTTCACTGTTCTGTTCTTAGTCTTGTTTTTGTTTCAATTATTATAATGGTTTATTTCTTTCAATAGTCTTTTGGTGACTATTTGGATGGCCAGGAGTGGGATATATTTGACTACTCGGGGACAGGAAACTCTAGAGGAACCAGGGGACAGTAGAATGAGGTAGAGAAGAATGTAACTGATGCCTCAGGTAAGTAGGATCCGATGACCTGAAGAGTGGAATGAGTGAAGATTCCAAACAGGGAAAAGTAGCAAGAGTGCAGAGACTACATAAAGTCTTTGCTCTGTTAACAGTACAGCTTTGTAGAAAGTGTCTAGGTGTGCAGCTTTATTTTCTCATCATTTTATACCATGCCCATTCCTTGTCCTATTGTGCCATTAATAGTTCATTGTCATCTGATTGCCTTTACATGATGAAACCTATCTTTTAGGTCTAAGAACATTTAAAAGATTTTAATGAATATCAACTTTACCACAATCTCAATACCATAGTATTCCCTATGTAAAAACCTGGACATATAAGCTCCTTTTCAGTAACATTAATCAATGACACCAAGTCATGAACCCCCAGACAAGCTATAGTGAGTTAGCAGAGTAGATGAGTGGAAGATCTGAGGCCTGCAGACTCCACACAAAGCAACTATAAAGAACTGGAAAGAGTCCAGCAAAAGAGGAGCAGAATAAGGGGAGCAACATTCCATAAAAGCTAGAGAACTGACTTGATACTGTAGGCCAGAGTGCAAATTATACAACAAATTCCTGAAGGTAGGTAAAGTTAAATACATTAGAATGGGTTGTCAACATTTTTTTAGAATTCCATAGAAATCAGGGGAAGTTGGCTATTTGTGCACTGCTAATCTCACCAATTGGGAGACAAAGGGAAGTAGATCCTGTGTACATAGGAGAAACAAACCTTGCACTGAAAAGTCCATTAAGTGACAGAAGAGCTCAGGGAAAGCAAATCAGGAACATATTCCAAGAGGGTTTATTAATTTACCATTCCCCATCTCAACATTTCCAGAGGAGGCCATTTCAGCTGGGAAATATGTCCCTCTGAAGCCATGCATAGGAGAAAGAAGAAAGGAAGTCCTGGAATCTAATGACAAAGTCTCTTGACAAAACTCTGGTTACTCTTGGCCCCAGAGACATGAAGGTGGGACATAAAAGAACTCTGAATCTCTTCAAATGTCTACTTTCTTTAACACTGTACACAGATAGCAGTAGGAAAAAAGAAACCTGAGTTACCAGAGGTAAAAATGTCTGAAACCTGACTTTAATATGGAAGGACTGCCTCCAAACAACCTGTAGAATAGACACAGCCTCTACCGATTCTTATCAGGAAAGCCACCTTCTTGATCCTTAAGACGCTACCCTAAGACTGTTGTCTAGCTCTTCTTTTTTCCAACTCCAGTGCACATCTGTATATTCAAGAATAGAGCAGAACAGTCCTGACAACTGACATGAATGGACTCCTGATATTTTAACAACTTAGAAGGAAAATCAGTTACATATCACATCTTACCTTCCCATGTGCATTTGGAACATCCTGTCTTAAGCAGTCCAAAGGAAACTACAGGTAGTCAGGTAGGTAGGCTTCTCACAACCCAAGGTAAAGAATTCATCTATCTTTTAATAAGAACTGACATGTCGATTCCCTAGGTTTTTTTTCTCCATTGCCCTTCCATTCTCTCAAGTTAGATTTTCTGAATACTGAAACAGAACCAATTTTGAAGGATTAAAGTCTTTGTTGGAGTCCAGATTTGGACACTTTCTTCCTATTAGTACTCTCAATATCTGTCTCCAGAGTTGGAAGACACCATAGCTTCTGATGATAAATATTAGAAAGTTATGAATGCCCTAAAAGGGCTTCATTATTGACACTTATGCCATGGTCTCATAATGACCTCTTAAGGTAATAATGTCCTCTAGTGAAGACAATGGAAGCTAATGAGATGTCAACATCATATACATACATATATACATATAGAGAGCTATATAAATATAGATAGAGATAGATAGATATGTAACATCAACCCCAGCTTTCTAGAAAAGCTGAATTTCTTCCCCATCCCTGCACTCCTTCTATCTACTGCATGAGCTCCATACTTGCAAGGGGGAAAGTAAGGACCAAGGCCAAAGGCAATATTGGGCTGGGATTATTGGGCCCCAATACAATAAAATCTAGATGTTTTGTAGTCATTTTCACTATTTCTCTAAAACAAAGCAGAATCTTGTTTTATTCATTGAATAAGAATATGGTAAAAGAAATAAATATGTTTGTATTGCTCATAAAGGTTTAAGTCTAGATCTGTATGACAAGAACTTCAAGTCTCTGAAGAAAGAAATCTAAGAAGACCTCAGAAGATGGAAAGACCTCCCGTGTTTGTGGATTAGAAGGAATAATATATTAAAAATGACCATCTTGCTGAAGGTAAACTACAGATTCAATGCAATCCCCATCAAAATTCCAACTCAATTCTTCATAGACTTAGAAAGAGCAATTCTTAAATTCATTTGGAACAACAAAAAACCTAGGATAGGAAAAACTATTCTCAACAATAAAAGAACTTCTGGGGAAATCAGCATCGCTGACCTCAAGCCATACTACAGAGCAGTAGTGATAAAAAGCTGCATGGTATTGGTACAGTGACAGGCAGGTAGATCATTGGAATAGAATTGAAGACCCAGAAATGAACCCACACACTTATGGTCACTTGATCTTTGACAAAAGGAGCTAAAAGCATCCAGTGGAAAAAAGACAGCATTTTCAACAAATGGTGCTGGTTCAACTGGTGGTCTACATGTAGAAGAATTCGAATTGATCCATTCCTATCTCCCTGTACAAAGCTCAAGTCCAAGTGGATCAAGGACCTCCACATAAAACCAGATACATTGAATCTAATAGAAGAGAAAGTGGAGAAAAGTTTTGAACACATGGGCACAGGGGAAAAGTTCCTGAACAGAACACCAATGGCTTATGCTCTAAGATCAAGAATTGACAAATGGGACCTCATGAAACTGCAAACCTTCCGTAAGGCAAAGGACACTGTCAATAGGACAAAATGGCAACCAACAGATTGGAAAAAGATCTTTACCAATCCTACACCCAATTGAGGTCTAATATCCAATATATACAAAGAACTCAAGAAGTTAGACTCCAGAGAACCAAATAACCCTATCAAAAAACAGGGAACAGATCTAAATAGAGAATTCTCAACCGAGGAAACTCGAATGACTGAGAAGCACCTAAATAAATGTTCAACATCCTTAGTCATCAGGGAAATGCAAATAAAAACAACCCTGAGATTCCATCTCACACCAGTCAGAATGGCTAAGATCGAAAACTCAGGTGACAGCAGATGCTGGCAAGGATGTGGAGAAAGAGGAACACTCCTCCAATCCTGGCAGGATTGCAAGCTGGTACAACCACTCTGGAAATCAATTTGGCAGACCCTCAGAAAATTGGACATAATACTTCCTGAGGATCCAGCTAATCCACTCCTGGGCATATATTCAGAAGATGCTCCAACATCTAATAAGGACACATACTCCACTATGTTCAAAGCAGCCATATTCATAATAACCAGAAGCTGGAAACAACCCAGATGTCCCTCAACAGAGGAATGGATACAGAAAATGTGGTACATTTACACAATGGAATACTACTTATCTATTAAAAACAATGACTTCATGAAATTCGCAGGCAAATGGATGGAACTTGAAAATATCATCCTGAGTGAGGTAACTCAGTCACAAAAGAACAAACACGGTATGTACTCACTGATATGCGGATATTAGCCCAAAAGTTTGGAACATCCATGATTCAATTCACAGCAACTGTTGGACTGAGCTTGGGGTACCAGATGGAGGAGTTGGAGAAGGGACTGAAGGAACTGAGGGAGTTTGTAGCCCCATGGGGAGGGAACAACCAGTGTCAACTGGCCAGGCCCTCCCCAGTGCTCCCAGAGACTGAACCACCAACCAAAGAATACATACAGAGGGACCCATGATGCTGGCCATATAAGTGGCTAAGGAGGGCCTTGTTAACCTCAGTGGGAGGAGAGGCCATTGAGTCTGAGAGTGTTAGATGCCCCAGTATAGGGGAATGCCAAGAAGGGGTCGGGAGTGGGTGGGTGGTTGGGGGAATATTCTTATAGAAGCAGGGGGGATGAGGGGTGGGATAGGGGGTTTCCAAAGGGGAGACCTGGAAAGGGGAAAACATTTGAAATGTAAATAAAGTATTAAAAAAACTAAAAAAAAGAAAGAAAATGTTGACAGTTAAAGAACTCTTCCAATTGTAACTGAAGAAGGAGCAGAGAGAATTTCTATTCAGAGAAGACACAATCAGCAATTATGAAGCCTTTCTTATAAAGGAGTGAACAGCTTTCATAGGTCCGGTCTCAGGGAAGGGCCATGTCTCATTGGGTCGTGAGTGGATCTCAGAGAGATGTACAGTTGAGGTTGATACTGAGGAGAAGCTCGGGGGTAAGGGAGAAGGCTGTGACCTTGCTCTTCTTTCAAACTCCATGACATCTCTTCTCTTTCCCTGTGAGGTCCTATTCTTATCTCTCTGCTCAAGTTTTCCAGATAGTCTTTCCCCCAGTCTTTATATCTAGTTATTCTGTCCAAATGTTAAAGCAGATGTGAAAGTAAATGTGGTTTGTGATCCTCAAAAAAAAAAAAAAAAAAAGGTTTAAACCTAAAAGCAACACTTTCTCACTACTATAGTCCAGTTTCTTACACTTAATACTCCTCTCAAGACTTGTGAAGAAGGTGGAGCTGTGCAACAAAAATAACTAAGGTAAACAAATTTGTCTACTTTTAATGAGATTCACTATAAACATATTGGATTATAAAATATAGTAAAAGAGCTGGGCAGTTTGTCTGAAATCCCAGGCAAGAGCACTATCAAATGAGGTGACTCTTGAATACATAGAAATATTGTCTTTGTTAGAGTTTTACTGCTGTGAATAGACACTATGATCAAGGCAAGTCTTGTAGAGGATAACATTTAATTGGGGCTGGCTTACAGGGCCAGAGATTCAGTCCAGTACCATCAATGTGGGAACATGGTAGCATCCAGGCAGGCATGGTGCAGGAGGAGCTGAGAGTTGTACATCTTCATCTGAAGGCTGCTAGCAGAATACTGACTTCCAGGCAGCTAGGGTGAGGGTTTTAAGCCCAAATCCACAGTGACACACCTACTCCAACAAGACTACACCTCCTAATAGTGCCACTCCCTGGGCCACGCATATACAAACCATCACAAATATCCCATCTAAAATCATACAGAAAAAACCAAGAAATGTGGGAAATTTGTGGAAGTAATCTTTGAAATCAGATCTCTTAATCAGCTGGGAAATACATATTTAAACAAATCTATGAAAAACTAATTGGGATATTTAAGCCATTAGCCAAATGTATACTAAAGGATATGTATGCCAGAATATTTCTTTAACCCTAACACAAAAGATAATTTAACTTATCTTACATTTATACAAGTTTAAGGTCCTGATCAGTATTTCATAAAGGAATAACATGATGTTTAGGTATTACTATGTACCTGTTCTACGCAGAGGCAAAATTTTTGTCAAGATACAATTAAGAACTAGAAATTTGGAAAACAAGAATCACAGCTATTTAGTAGAAGGAAAATATCATCTTATGATAGTCATATTGCATACCCTCAGTTTTACAAAAGTAGGTCCATAGTAGGAAAACTAAACTGAGTCAACTGTTTCTAGGCAACTAAAGAGACCACACCAAATGGAGCCCTGGAACTCAACCTTGGGAAGTGGCTTCATCTTGGTGGGGATTCTGGATGGCAGTGGCTCTCCTGAACTGCTCTGTGCTACAATCGCTCCCTGGTACATGTTGGCACTGATCAGCAGTGGAATGCTGATCCTGGTCATCACTATGGATACCAACCTCCATGTTCCTATGGACCTCTTGCTTAGGCAGCTATCTCTCATGGACCTTCTTCTCACCTCGGTCATCAGTCCCAAAGTTGTCACGGACTTTCTGCTCAAAGACAACACTTATCTCCTTTAGTGGTTGTACCCTTCAGACGTTCTTGGAACTGGCACTGGGTAGTGCAGAGGACCTCCTTCTGGCCTTCATGGCTTATGACAGGTATGTGGCCATTTGTCATCCATTGAACTACGTGATCTTCATGAGGCCAAGCATCTGCTGGATTATGGTGGCCATCGCCTGGATTCCATCTTCTCTGAGTGCCTTTGGATATACCATCTACACTATGCAGTATCCCCTCTGCAAATCCTGGAAGACCAGATACCTGTTCTGTGGATTGCTAAAGCAGGCCTCTGCAAGCCCTCCAGATATGAACTCATGATTTACTTGATGTCTGTTAACTTGCTCATTCCTCCTCTTGCTGCCATCCTGGCCTCCTACTCACTAATTTAGTTCACTGTGCTCAAAATGCCCTCAAATGAGGGCAGAAAGAAAGCCCTTATTACCTGCTCTTCCCACCTGACTGTGGTTGGGATGTACTATGGGTCTCTCACAGTCATGTACATCCTGCCAAGTTCCTACCACCTTTTTTAAATGCTTTAACCTCCCTTCTAGCCCACCATCTGCCAAAGGTATCAAAAATGTTGTTATGATAAGGGAGAAATGAACATGCTTAGAAATTATTCTTTGGAGCAAATCCTCTCTGCACTGTCAGGAAATCAGCAGTTCAGTTCACAACTCAGCAGTGCAGCTCAATCCACTCGCAAACACTTCACAGATATACCAGTAGTCCAGTTCAGTAGTGTTGGTATAGCAGTCGTGTTGGAACGACCTAGCAGGAACAGCTAGGCCTGAGCTGAATCAGCACAAGTCATCAGGAGGAACTAGGATCACCAGGCATGCCAGGAAAAGGTCTTGGCTGCACTTCTCTCACCAGAGGGAAGATCAACAAAAACTCAAGACCAAGAAGCATTGCACAGCTAGCACTACCAGCAAGCCTCTCTCACAGTCCGTTGAGTCCTATTTATACTCCCTCCAAACATGTGCCCTCCACGGGTCTTGTCACACACATCTCTTGTCTCAGCACTTGAGTCTGTCTCAGCAAATCTCCACATCAGTCTCTACCACCTGAAATCATTCTGCCAATTGACTTGAGTCCACGGGAGCTACAAGAACCCACGGAACCTCTTGAGATTTTGGTGTGCTTCTCTCTATAAAGTTATGACAAATGGAGCTCAACTACACAATGTAAGGTAGAACAGTTCATGCGTGACATTAGCAAAGAATCTCTCATCATGTGTCTTTTCACATGCTTGCTTTAACAAAACATCCTTTCACCTGCATCTGCTTCATCAAAACATTTCTTCACAAGTCTGCCTTAGTGAAGCATCCTTTCACCTGTGTCCACTTCAGTAAAATGTTCCTTCCCGTATTTGTCACAGCAAAATACCATCTGACACAACTGACTTCCTTAAGAACCCAGGAGTTTCTACTTCATTTCCCCTTCTTTCCTTTCCCTTTGCTTATTCTTTTATATTTTGTTATCTCTAAAGTATTAAAAGCTTTATTTTTTTTTGTGAACAAGACATCCATTTTAATTGGGCAATATATCCTAATTACACAAGTCAGAAGTGTAGATGCAGTGCATCAGATTAAGCAGACTCTGGAGGTCCAGTACTCTTTGAGCCAAACTAAAATAACAGCCTATGTCCTGCCATGCTGTGTCCATTATCCTACATATGGGGGCATGTTACAAGATCTTAAGGCCAGGGTCACAATTCTATCACTGGGCCATATCAGTTCTTAATTTTAATACAACTAAAACAATACATATAAAAATTATCTATTTTGTAGTTAAGGCTGGCCTTGAACCCACTCCCTGCCTCTTCACTAAGATGGAGCAATGGGGTACATGGTACCTCACCTGGAACTGTCAGAAAGTCAGCCTCAGGCTCTGGTCCTAAGGACTGAGCTTTCCATATGAAGTTGTAGTTACACACCAAACCTTGCTGCATGCCTGAATCCCTTAAGTTGGTTTACAAAAGGTATACCAGTAGACTGGTAGGTTCTCCAGCCCTTCTAGATGCTGCTGTCCCATCCTACTAATCACAGCTTCTGAGATCCTCTCAAGAACTGTGAAGTTCTTTACACACGAACGTTGGGAGATTGTTATCTTGGACAGTTAAGAGTTAGCTTTCAGGCCTGTTAAGCACTTCCAGGGCTTTAATTTTCAAATGGCTGGAACTAAACAGGTGCTCTGAACCTGACAATCACTTGCATGTGCTTTTCTGGAGACAAACCTACCCATTCACTCTACTCAATGGTCCAGTTAGTTCTTAGGTAACTGACCCAGGCCTTATTTTTCATACAAGGAACTCATGCTGGCTTTGGTCTCAAGACCCTCCCCTCCTTCCCTAACATTTTTGGTACCTGCTACCATCTCTGAAATTTAAAGAGCTTTGTGGCATATAAGGGAGACCAGACCACCTTACAGGTTCAGCTCTTTATTGGACATGTTAACAAAAGCAGTTTAGCCAAAAAGACCAAAGCCCAAGTCATCTTCTGACTCCTCAGACTCTTCCTTCTTTGCTCCCACTTTCTTCTCCTCAGCTGGGGCAGCAGCGGTGACTGGAGCAGGACCACCAGCAGGCACAGTGGGTCCACCAGCCCCTACATTGCAGATGAGCCTCCCAATGTTGACAGTGGCCAGAGACTTTGCAAACAAGACAGGCCAGAAAGGTTCAACACTGACACCAGCTGCTTTAATGAGGGCATTGATATCATCCTCCTCTGTGACTGTCACCTCCTCGTTGTGCAAGATGAGGGCAGAGTAGATGCAGTCGAGCTTGGAGATAGAAGCCATGTTGTAGACTGCTGGCACGGTGCTAGTTGCTGGATGAAGTGAGAGTCTCACCCCAACACAGCCTTAACTTCTTCAGAAGAACCGAGCACTTTGGCAGCAGCTGAGGAATAACAAAATCTTTCTTTTTTACGTTTTCAGCATAATTTTCACTGTTTAATGTCAGAGTATTTCTTTTTCTGTATTTGAAATTATTGATCCCAGCATTCCTTTTCCCCCTTCTTTTCCTTCGAACTCTCTCATAATATCCTCCCCACTCTACTTCAAATCCATGCCCTTTTCACTAATTGTTATTGCATGCATACATCTATATGTATATACATATAGATATTGCTCACATGTAAATTTATATTGCTAAATAGAACCCATCCAGTTTATATGTTACTCCCTGAAAGCATACATATAGGTTCAGCTTAAAAAAAACTTTAATGCATACATCAGCAGGAGATCTTTAGGATTTAAAAATGAAAAAAAAATTCCCAGACAAAACTTTGGAACCAATGCCCAACACAGCTCAGATGGGATGGTCAAGAACCCAAGACTAGATAGGACATGGACCTAGGAGAAAACTCAATACTACTGTTCTGTTAAAAGAATGTTGCAATAAAATAATTCCTAATGACATTCTACTGTACTCATAGATCAGTGTCTTGCTCAGCCATCGACAGGGAGATTTTCTCCTGCAGCAGGCAGGAACAAGTAGACCCACAACTAGACAACGTGTAGAGAGTGTGAGGCCTTGGAAAACTCACCCTAAATGGAATGTCTCCATCAAATCATTCCCCCTCAGTTCTCAGGTGTAGAGGAGGTGAATATTATAAGAGCCAATGAACATGGAAGACACCAGGAAAACAGGCCTTCAGACACAGCAAGACTGACACACATAGGAACTTAACAGATTGTGTCAGCATGCACTGGGTCTACACAGATCTAAGCCAGATGGGGTCCCAGCACTGAAATGAGCAAGAGACACAAGCCCCATCGCTACCAAGAAGCTGTCTCCAATTGGCAACCTATTGCAGAGCAAAACAATTACTTTTCTCTGATAGAGTTTCCCTGGGTATACACACCACACTTAATGGAAGGCTCCATGCAATAACTGATGGCCAATGTAAAAGAGACTCAACTGTATTTTTGGAAGTTTATTTGTCTCATAATTCTATTTTTTTTCTTATCCTCATCCCTCTCTTTTCATTCCTGCTTGATTTCATTTCTGCTCTTTAATTCCCCCAATTTCTATTTAATTCTCCCAAGATAGTTTGCTTTATTTCTTGCTAGTTTCAATATTGAAACTTGGTAATATATTATTGAAAATTGGTAATATATTGAAAAGAGTTAAACTTTTTAAGAAAAGGTACAGGGAAAAATAATTTAAAATGAAATCCAACCCATTCACACCACTGAAAGTTTTCCCTGGTTAAAAAGATGAACAGTTCAGATTTTGTATCCTCCGTTACTAGGAACCCTCATTAGAGTGATGACCCCCATAGATTCCAGGTAGGTCCCACTGAACTAGGCTTCCACATCACTGCCTCCCCAATACTCACTAATTCTAGCTGTTTTTCCCCACACTCTTTCCCTTTGTTCCTTCCCTTGACAATCTGATCTCTCCTGTTCCCTTCTCCACCCACCCCCACTCCACCTGCAAAATCTATTCTATTTCCCCTCCTCAGGGAGATCCATGCATCCTTCCTCTTTATGTAAGCTCAGTGGGTCTGTGGAATATAGCTTGATTATCATATACTTAACAGCTAATATCCACTTGTGATGGCTATTCCTGGTTTTCAACTTGACTACATCTGGAATGAACTATGATCCAGAAATGGAGGGCATACCTGTGATCCAGATCTTGAGGCTGGAAGACAAAGGCTTCTGATGCAGATCTTGACATGAGATGACACATGCCTTTGATCCAGGTCTTGAGGCATAGTGGCCTTGTAAGGCTTAGGCCCAGGCGAAGTAGTACACTCCTGCAGTGTGTAATTATTAAAAAGCAATCCACACTAAAGGCTGCTATGCCCCCACGTTTCCTGCAGCTAGCAGGCTGCTAGGCCGCCCTGAACTTCCCAGACCAAAGGCCCCCTGTGGCTAGCTGGCAGAAAGCCTAAAGTCAGTTGACAAATCTCCATAACCCAGTAAAATGAAAACTTCAGAGGCTTGTAATTTATCAGTCAGATTTATAACAGTAAATCTTAAATTCCCAAAATGCCCACACAAAGAACTCTAAACTCAACTGATATAAATAAAAGCTACACACCTAGATGGGACAAACGTATCCTATATTACTCTATTGCCCTTCTATGATATCCATAGCTACCTGTGACTCTTTTGGCCATGTGGATCTATCTGGTTCGTCTTCTTCTCTTATAGGTTCCATTTTGTCTCCTCATCTCTGTCTTTCCCCTTCTCTGTTTCTCTGTCCCCTCTCTAAAACTTTCAGCTCCACCTTCTTTTTCCACTGCCCAACCATAGGCTCTAGCCTTATCTGACTAAGATTTCACTTAACCTCACCTGCATACAGACAGCAATCCACAGGAGACTGATCTCTGAGTTCAAGGCCAGCCTGGGACAGATAAAGTTCCAAATCCAGGCATGGTGGAACACACCTTTAATCTGGGCCACACCTTCTGCTGGAGGCCTACATAAGGACAATGGAAGAAGGAAGGCTCACTCTGCTTCACCTGCTTGCAGAACACTTGCCAGCACACCTGTCAGAACTCACTTCTTCACAGGATTCCAGTTTATACAGAAGACCACTTGAAACAACTAGCCTCGTGGGACTGAGCAACTTCTGGATTCTTGGACTTCCCATTCACTGTTGCCTATTGTTGGATTAGTTGACTGTTGTCTCTCTATATTAAGGGAGTTTATTGTAAACTCCCTTAATATATGGAGACATTCCATAAGTTCTGTGACTCTAAAGAACCCTGACTAATATACTACTTATAAGTGAATACATACTAGGTTTGTCTTTCTGGATCTGGGTTACCGCACTCGGGATGATTTTTTGTAGTTACATTCTTAATGGTGTCCCATGGAGATTCCTGAAGAACCCAGGCTAATGCTATGTCAGGGGGTTACTCTCTGAAAAATGAATAGTGGGGACCTCATTGCCAAGGACACCATCCGCACAATGCATTGAATGTAGAGTGGCTGAATTGGTGCTTATAGGGAGCCTTCACTCCCTAAATTCTAGTCTCTTTGGCATGGGAAGGTTATCTGAAGATTAAAGAAAAAGAAACCTGGATGTCAACCCAGCCACAAAACCCTGGACTTAACAATCAGTCCTGCCTGCAAGATATGCTGGGGCAGTGGTGGTGCAGAATTTGTGGGAGTGGCCAATCAGTGTACTCTGTGAGGTCATTCCCACTGTGTTAGTGGAGTTGATATCTCCTCAATAGACAGTTTGCCTTCTTAGCTTCTGTAATGGAACACTGTGCCTCTGGGATCTCACTATGGGCACCATCACAAGATGATTTGTAGGCCATACCAAGGATATGCTGAGAGTGGTCTTCTCTTTGGAAAACTGGCAGATTGTCTCTGAATCCAGAGACAATACCATAACATGATGGAATACTCTAGATGTCTGCAAGTACACTGTCCAGGATGAGAGTCATTCAGAATAGGTGTCTCCCCAAAGAACAACAATCCTACCATTGTCTCCTGTGGATTGGACAAGCTGGTCAAGGTACGAAATTTGGCTAACTGCAAACTGAAGATCAACCACATTGGCTACACTGACAATCTGATCACAGTCTAATCCATCCAACAGTCTCTCCAAATGGATCCCTCTGTGCTTTGGAGGCAAGGATGACCAGGCTATGCTGTGGGATCTCAATGAAGGCAAGCACCTTTACACACAAGACATCATTGATACCTTGTGCTTCAGTCCCAGCTGCTACTGATTCTGTGCTTCCACTTTCCTCAGTGTCAAGATCTGGGACTCAGGGGCAAGATCATCGTAGATGAACTGAAGCAAGAAATTAACCAGCACCAGAAGCAAGGCAGAGCAACCCCAGTGTACCTCCCTGGCATAGCCTGCTGATAGCCGACTCTTTGCTGGATATACAGGCAATCTGGTGTGAATATGGTAGTTGACTACTGCTATTCATGAAAAGTTTATGACAGTCTTAAAAAGAAAACTGGTTTTCTGGAAAAAAAAAAACTCAATGAAATGATTCCTAATGATGTTTTGCAGTACTCAGATTGGTGCCTTGTCCAGTCCTCATCGCAGAGAATTCTTCAACAGCAGGTGGGAATGAGTGCAGAGACCCATCAACCAAGCAGTAATGGGGAGAGATTCTAGAATGGAGGTCTCCATCAGGTCTCTCCCCTTGAAGCTCAAAGAACTCCACAGAAGAGTAGAAGAAAGTACTGCAGGAGTCAGAGGGAGTGGAGGATACCAGGAAAACATGGCCCACTGAATCAGTAAAAGGTGGAGTTATTTGGGCTCACAGAGACTTAAGGAGAAAGCCCCAGGGCTGCAAAGTATCTACAACCAGAACCTCTGTATATGTTATGGCTGTTAGCTTGATGGTGAGGTTCCTAACAGTGTGAGCAGGTATGCCTCTGACTCTTTTGCCTGCTCTTGGGGCCATTTTCCTCCTAATGGGTTGCCTTGTCTGGCCTCGACATGAGGGCTTCTGCCTAGTCTTAATGTATCTTGTTTTGTTGTGTTTGCTGTTGCTTAGAGGCCTGCTCCTTTTTGAAGGGAAACAGAGGGAAGAGAAGTGGATCTGGAGGTGGGGACGAATTAGGAGGAGTGGAAAGAGGAGAACTGGTTGCAGTATATTATATAAGAGATCAATTTCTTTTCAATTTTAAAAAAGAATTTTAAAGGGATGAATAGCATATTATCTAAAAAGATTTACAAGAAATTCATCTCTCTACAGATCTATTCTACTTTACAATGGTGATCAAAATAATTCACTTTTTAAAAAAATACAATAAAATGACTTAATACTTTGATGATTTTATTATTTATTTGTATAAAATCTGTCATGATTTAGCACAATTAACTAGGCTGTCGTCTAAATAATGGTGTTATTAGTATTATTACTGGAAACATCGTGAGGTCTGAATTATCAGGGTTATACTTATCATCATTTCAAAAGATCAAGAAGCTGAGGCATAAAAATAACTCCATACCCGAAGACCCAGACAAGATAAGGGGAATCTGATTGCAAAGTCAAGGGCTATGATCCCCCCTTTTTCAGTATTCTAAAATACTTCATTATGACAATAAGATTCACCAAATTTTATATGGCAAAAATGGTTTTACTATCATTTATATTTACATTCAGTAAAATGCAAGCTCACTGCAAAAAGGAAAACATACAGTTTGTTTTTTATTAATTACTGATTTTTGCTACTTTTCATGAAGAACTTTGTCTAATTAATTTTAGTTATTCTATTACATTTATCTTGAGAGATTAAATTTTTTCAATGACCTAAGTAAAGATAAAAGGAATTTCTAAGCACTCTCATTAACAATAATAATATTTTAATAAGCCAAAGTACCTTGGAGATTCTATGACTCAAATCTCTCATCTTTATTTTAAATTTCTTCATGCAAATGCTCTAATTTACTGAAGTCTACTTAAGGTAGAGAATAAATGGAATCTTTTCTAATTGCTTTCCTGTGCTTGTAGACACAAACATATACAAATGCCCTCCTTGTGATTATTTTGATGTTTCTAAATACATCTCTACATCTGTAAGTATACTTTTTTTAAAATAATGCAAACTATACACAACAGATTTTTCTTGATATTATTGTTTTTCTAGTACCCTTGCTTAACCCTAGATATTTTCTTCACTCATTTTTCTGAATATAATTACATGAATGTCAATTTCTTGACAGTCTGCTATGTCAACATAAGTATTTGTATCTGTGTCACCCAGGTGAATGTTGTCTTCAGATAGAAATGAAAATGTAATCACACGCATGCACACACGTGCGCGTGTGCATGCGCATGCACACATACACACACACCCTTTCCCTACCAACTTCATTCTTCCAAATCATTGCATCCTTCTTTCTATTAATAATTAAGAATGCACATGAAGTGATGCTACAGGTAAATAGAGATTTCTTAGGCCAAAATGAATGCTATGGCTCACTACTACATGAATTTAAAATGGAAATTGAATCCTGACCATATCTGTAATGTGTTGGTTGATGCCCAGCTATAAATGGAGCATATGATATATTTCTTCGAAGCTTTTTATTCTCTATTTCTCTTTTTTATGTGGGGCTTCTAAAACTACAGTGGTGTGAGTTCAGCTCACAGTTTCTACTCACAAGAGTTGCATAGAAGAAAATGAAACTTTAGCATGTATATATCCTCAGTCAGACTATAACATTAAAGAGGGGGCTGATATCAAATTGTTTGGAGAAGAAATAATGAAAATTATATCATGATCCCTTCCTAGAGAGTAGAGTGTGCTGGCAGAATATATCTTTCCAGAAGCCTTATTAAAGCCCCAGTGACCTCTTTATTCCTCAGACTGTAGATGAGTGGGTTCAGGGCTGGGGTAACTATTGTATAAAACACAGAAATGATATTGTCTTGTTTGGGACTGTGAAAGGAACTGGGCAGTACATACATGAATGTGGCAGCCCCATAGAACATTCCAACCACAGTCAGGTGTGAAGAGCAGGTGAAAAGGGCTTTCTTCCTGCCCTCATTTGAGGGCATATGGAGCACGGTGAACAAAATTAATGTGTAGGAGGCCAGGATGGCAGCAAGAGGAGGAATAAGGAAAGTCACACCCATCACATAAACCATAAGTTCATACTTGGAGGTGTCTGCACAAGCCAGCTTCAGCAGTGGAGGAATCTCACAGAGCAAGTGTCTGATTTTCCGGGATTTGCAATAGGGATACTGCATGGTGTAGGCGGTATATCCTAGGGCCATCAGAGATGCCAGGATCCATGATGTGGTCACCATGAGCCAGCAGATGCTTGGTCTCATAAAGATCATGTAGTTCAGAGGGTGACAAATGGCAACATACCTGTCATAGGCCATGAAGGCCAGGAGGAGGTCCTCTGCCCCACCCAGTGTCAGTGCCAGGGACATCTGGAGGGCACAGCCCTCAAATGAGATGGTGTTGTCCCTGAGCAGAAAGTCTATGACAGCCTTGGGAGTGACAACTGAGGTGAACAGGAGATCCATGAGAGACAGCTGCCCAAGCAGGAAGTACATGGGTACATGAAGACGGGCATCTATGGTGATGACCAGGATCAGCAGTCCATTGCTTATCAGAGCCAATGTGTACAGGGCTGTGAATGTGGCACAAAGCAGTCCAGGAAAGCCACTATCATCTAGAATCCCCACCAAGATGAAATCGGTTCCCAAGGTGGAGTTCCGAGACTCCATTATATGTGGTCTCTTTAGTTGCCTAGAAACAGATAGATTTTTAGTTGAATCCTTTCTAAGGGAGTTCAAACCACCTTAGAATTATTGCAGGTCACTGTGGAGTGATAAACAGGAGTACTTTATAATGAATTTTTCCTTCATTAGCTAAGTTAGTTGTCTGGTTTCTAAATATCATTCAATTTGGACATACCTATAATATGAATAATATGAGTTAAAAGAATTTTGATAATTGAAAATTATAATTTTTAATATAACAATATAATTCTCATAAATAAATATCAATGTAAATAAATGTAAGCATATCTATCTCTACATTCACAAATACACAGATATTGATTTCAATGCTTTTTCTGTTCAAAGTCTACTTCTGATTACTATTTGTATTTTTAAGTTTTATTCATAACGAAACTTTGAATTTTTATTCCATTGACCTGAGATCTTAATCTATTAGCTTTCATTTACTCTTCAAATATCTCCCTCTACTAACCGAGCATACTAGTCATTGGGGGATTGTGCATACTGCTCAGTGAGGGGGGTGGCAAATTCTAAAGTGATGGAAGTCAGAGGTGATTTTATCTTAAAGAAATTGGTAAGACTAGGACAAAAGATATTTGCTCATTTGAAGACAGTGACAATATATTTCAGAAAGAGGAGGCAGAAACACAGAACAAAATATTTTCTGTTTCTACTGTATGATAAATGGAGTGAGGTACCAAACAGACATTATTGGAAGACTTCAAGCTATAACATTACCTGGGATTCAGAGCATCAGTGTGGGCATGAAAAATGGCTTCCCATCCTCACAAATCTTAGAAGTACAAGGAAGGAAAACTGCCAAGGTCTGAATTCATATGAAATTTCTGTTTGGAAAATAATTGAAAGAAGTGGCATGAAGTGTGTGTGTGTATGTGTGTGTGTGTGTGTGTGTGTGTGTGTGTGTGTGTGTGTGTCTGGGAAAGCACTGATTGTACATGTTTCATAGTTTTATAGTCGGAAACAGTCCGGATCAAAGGAAGATTCACACATGTTCTCAACTTTACCATTTTATAGCTGCTCCTGTACTCTGAGTTTTCTTCGTGGTTATCTCAGATCATGTCTTATGAATAATATAGTCCTAAAAAGCTGACACTGCATGTCTGTGTGATCCACTTCCTCTCATTCACACAGTCAAAATGAACTTTAGTACATCAGGAACTGCACTTGACCTAGGGTACTGCACAGGTCTTACCTCAGAAACACTATCTGCAAGAGAGTATTTGCCTATTAAAAGAAGAAAGGAGACCATCAAGAGTACTTGTGGCTCTTCCAGAGCACCTGAGTTTAGGTCCCAGCACCCACACCAGACAGCTGCAGACCAGCTGTAACTCTAACTCCAGGAGATCTAACGCCCTCCTCTGGCCTCCATGAGGACCTGCACACACTCAGCAGACACACAGATACATATATATAAATAAAAAGAAAGTAAATCTTAAAATATAAAAATAAACCAAAGGGCACAGTCAAGGCCAATTCTGAACAGTGTTTCTGAGATATATATATATATATATATATATATATATATATATATATATATATATATATATATATATATACACACACCATTGCAAATGCCTTTTTTGGAGACAGGGTCTTACCATGTAGCCCTGGCCTGGAACTGGCTTTGTCAACCTGACTGGCCTAAAACTTCCACAAATATATTTTTATATATATTCAATAGAAGATGTGTGAACAGAGAAATAAAGTGAGGTAGATAATTGCCTACATTAATCACATTTTTCTGTCAGCTTCTACATAAAGTTTCAAAGAGGAGAAACAAATCCTGAGCTGGTGTTCAGTCCCGGTGTTACCAGGACTCCAGATGCTCCCACCCTGCCACTTTCTATTACTCAAAACCTGCTTTCTCTCTCTTTTTTTCAGTTTATTGTCCCTTTCCTCTGCTATCTAAAGAGAAAGGATGGGGTATACACACTATGCCAGCAAGAGGGAGAGTCTACCTCTTAGATCAGCTTAGCATTATGGGGACCTCAAGGAAGAGCTTCAGCATAGGGTGAGATAAACATAGAAACACCACCATACTTTGTGCAAATGGAGAGGAACTTAAGAAGATAAAGCTACAATTTTGGAAACACTTTTGCGTAAGTGTTTGTATCAGTACTCAGTGTAGTCATTTTTTAAAATTAATTTCAATTAGTTTATCTGTGTCACTTTTAGTGTCAAGAAGACAGGTGAAGAACTTCAAAATAACATTAGATATTGTCCTGTTTGGGGGTCCTATTCATTCTGGGTCCACATTAGACTCTAGAAATCCAGGAAAATCCAGGTAAAGCAAAAGTAAGCACTGACAATTTTATCAGAAGCCTAATCTGAGGAATTCTCATAACTTGTTTGTAGCCAGAGGGTAGAATAATTTCAAGTGTTATGAATGTAAGAACAATTGTGCTCTGAAGACAGAGGCACTAGTGAGTCTAAGACAGAGCAGTGTGTTTCTGATGCTGTTTCTCAAAGCTTTTGACCTACACATATTGCCTAAATCAGAGACAGATCCCTTACCTCCAACACCAAAAGGCACAGACAATACCAAGCGCTGTGAGGTTCCTTCCAGCGCTGAAGAGGTTCACAGTGTTAGACATGTTTCTTGCAGCAGCTGTCATTAAGATTGTGAATCCTATGGTTCTGCAGTCACTGCCGTCACTGGTCCTTCTTCTCCATGAAAGATATGGGTGCAAGCTGTGATTTAGTGGAGAATCCTGTGGAAGAGAGACTGAATGCCTCAACATGGCTCTCATCTACCATCAAAATTAGAGGACATTTCTGAGCCCTGCAATAAGACACTGGCTCAGGAGGGCTAACATTCAGCATTCATAGCTATTAGTGAAATAAATGCAAGTCAAAAAACTGCATTGAGATTCCATCTAGCTACTCTCAAATCATTGTTCATATTATTATTGGTTGTCAACAATAACACAAACATCAATTTTGATATATTTTAGTCCATAAACTGACTTTTATATCTCCTTTCCTACAAGGGTCTGTGATATAAGATAAGCCCAGAAGGGATTAGGAGAAAGACAGATAGGCAGGGCTGTTCAAAGAAGACCAACTGCTGCCTAGCCTCATCGCCCCGGGGGCAGCAATGAACACTACTCTTGTCCTGAGGGAGATTTGACTGTCTTCATCCCAAGCGGCATGACCTTCTGAAAATGCTGCCTGTGGAAAGTAGATTTAATGAATCCTCCCAGGCATATCCCCCTTGCCAGGCACTTCTGCAAACTTCACCCTTCAAATTGGCATTGGGCTCTGAACACTTTCTGCCCTACTCGGCTTTTCTCGGGAGCTCCCCGACTAAAGACACTGTCCTGGAAATTGTCATAAGCATTAAGAGATCGCCATATAGACTGTCTGTAACCAAGGTGTCTTATGCTGTCTGTGAGGGCTCCATTCTCTACTTCCTCCTGTGATTCTTATGTGCTGACATTTACCAACTGCAGGAAGGTAGCCAAGAAATCAGGCCTTCCTTCGTTGATCTCTATTCAGCATCAAAACTGGCTTATTGAAACTTCTCTTGAAATTTCTGTTCTATTGTGTTTCATTTCTCTGCTTGTGTGCATGTGCTCATGTAAGCGTGTGCCTGCGCAGACTGTGACCACAGCTCCATTGCTCTCCAGCTAGCACAGGATACCTGCTTCAGCTTTCACTGCTCTGGATCAGGCCATTCTCATTCTCTTCTTTCAGTCTTCAGACACTTGTTTCTCTAGAAAATCCTGGAAACAATTCCAGGAGACTCTATGGCTTTTTATTTTCAACTTTAAGAACATTAAATGCAAGCATTCATTTGTTGATTGCAAACATGACCACAAAATTCCAATAGAAGAAATATAAAGTCTGATGACTCTGTCTTTGTAAGACTGAAATATTCTTCTTGATGATTAGTTTTTCCTCCTGTGATTATTAGATTCTGTCAGTACCATGTCAGCTCCATGCCTGATGTTTCTTTCTCCCCAGAACACCATTCATATTGTTATGTTCAGGTTTATAACAGTGACTTAGCTCTCTGGGTTTTTATGGTTTTGGGTTTTTGGGGGGTTGTGAATAAAGTTTTTTCTTTTTGTGAAATTTCCTTTTGTATATTTATTGGTTTTAAAATTTATATAATATATTTCGATCATATTCTTTCTCTTCCCCCAACTCCCAGATATTCAGACCCCCCAAAGTTTCCTACCTATCCAATTTCATGTTTTCTCTCTACTCTGTTTCCCTATATCTTTTACACACAAACACACACACATACACTACCACCACCACCACCACCACCACCACCACCACCACCACCACCACCACCCCAACACCATTGCTAACACCAGCAGCAGCAGCAGCAGCAGCAGCAGCAGCAGCAACAACAACAATAACAACCTCAAAATTAAAGCAACAAACAGAGGAAAACAAAACAACACACAAAAACATGGAGTCTGCTTAATGCTGGCATATTACTCCTGAGCACTGGGCTTCCCTTGAAGTCTGATTGATATACCCAGAGTTTCTTCTTTGAAGAAAGATGACCATTTTTTTATTCTCCCAGCATGTATTGGTTGCAAATGACTTCTTGGTTAGGGTTGGAACTTTGTACCTACTTCCCATCCTCTGAGATTTTGTTCTGGTTTAAGCCTGTGCATCTCCTATGTTTGATGTCACTGTCTGTGAGTTCAGTGAGTGATACTGTGTGCATCAGTCCTGTTGTGCTCTTTGGATTCTCCTAACACCTCTGACTCTCACAACTTTTCTACATCCTTTCCTGCCTAGAAAAACTATATTGCTATAGTTCTCAGGCCCACTCAGGTTTCCCTTTTTATGAATAATTTACATATTTATTTACAAAATTTTGTTGTGAATAATTTGGTTTTATCTGACAAACTTGTCCCATACTTCACTTAGAATAGATTCCAGCTGAAGACCTGCTCTTTTTCTCTCTTTGAGTCTCCTACTCACCTTCACCTGTATTTTAATAGCATACATAGGTTTCCTTCATTACAACTATTTATCAATGGCTAATCTCTTCTAGAATTTAAATTTCATTGGCTTCCTCAGAATTTTGCTCCTTAACAATAATCTCTGCCTGAAACATTTCTCCATTGCCCTTGACTATAATTATAAAAATCTAAATGTATTGATTCTCCCCAGCATCAAAACTTACAGTCTCATCCCTTTCAGTTATTGGCACAGTATTTCCAACCTCTAGGTTAGTAAAAGAAATATCACAAAATGAATTTTCATCCACTTTCTTCTCCACCAATTATCTATTCACATTAACTCAATCCTTTTTCTTTTTTTCTCTTACTAATTTTGTTGTTTATAAATTCATGCATAAATTTATAGTTTTTCTAGTACCGTCACCCACAGCCCCCTTTTATCTCATTCCTACTCTTAGGATCCCCCAAGTCCTTTCCTCACATCCATGGCTTTTTGTTTTGTTTGTAATTGTGTTGGTTGGATAGGTATGTTTTTCAGAGATTCATGTGTTTGAATGCTTGGCCATAGGAAGTAGCATTGTTAGGAGGTGTGTCCTTGTTGGAGGTGTGGCCTTGTTAGTGGATGTGTGACATTGTGGAGGTAGGGCTTTGTGGTCTTAACTGATTAAGTTTTGCCCAGTACAACATATCTAGTCTCCTTCTGCTGCCTCTGGATCAAGATGGTGAACTATTAGCCTCATCTCCAGCACCATGCTGGCCTATTTTCTGCCATGCTTCCCACCATAATGATCATGGACTAAGCCTCTGAAACAGTAAGCCAACCCCGATTAAATGTTTTTCCTTTATAAGATCTGCAGCTGCTAGGCTTGAGGGTAGGGGGAGGAATCTCTGTGAACTCTCAGAGTACACAGGATGGGGGAGCCTCCCAGGAGTCAATGTGGGTGACCTTAGACAAGATGCATAATGGGATATGAAACCTGAAGAGGCCACCTCCTGTCACCAGGCAGGACCCCCATTTGAAGGATAAGGACACCAATCCACCCACAAAATTTTCAACTCAAAATTTTTCCTGTCTAAAAGAAATGCAGGGGCAAAGATGGAACAGAGTCTGAAGGAATGGTCAACCAAAAACCAGCCCAACTTGAGACCCATCCTGTGGGTAAGCACCATCCTAACACTATTAATGATACTCTATTATGTTTGCAGACAGGGACCTAAAATAGCTGTCCTCTGAGAACCTTTACTCAGCAGCTGACTGAAACAGATACAGATACCCACATCCATACATTGGGCCCTTATGGTAGATCTGGGGGAAGGATTGAAATATTTCATGCATTAGGAAAAATCTAGAAATATCTACAATACAATTGTTATAACAATAAAAAACATATCTGAGTTGATGGATGTATAGTCACCAAATAAATAGACTAATACACCAGGTTCCTAGTTGGAAAGTATTAACATTTATTTAAAGATGCTAAATTTTGAGAAATAATATATAGAAACAAAGTAGTCACCTTCAAAGTTTGTGAGCCTTTTCAAAAATGAATGTTGACATCCTAGAAAGTTAAAAGACTGAATTATTAAGAAAACTGTGAAATATACATCACAGAAGAAACTACAGTATCTAAGATATGATAAAGTGAGCTCAGGATTGACCACAGAGGAGGAACAAGCATGTGCTATGACAGCATTTCAAGTTAATGGGGAAGAAAAGAATAGCCAGAGCGTTAGATGAAATAGATAAACATTTAGAACAAAAGTTATGATACTAATGTAAAAGAATACATTTTCCTAAAACAAATTTTAGATATTGCTATTACCAAATGATTAACAGATTATGTGTCATCTTTCACTCTGGATTTTTTTTCTTTTCTTTTTTCCCAGCGTCCATTGTTATGTTTGTAGAGTCTCATGATTGTGTTTCAATAAACGGAATGGAAGCACCACAATTTACACCAAACTTAGTGTTGAAGAACCATCACAACTCCACTGCTTGGATGCTGAAGAAAGATAGTCTTGGAATCCTCAAGAGCTGATCAGGCATCAT
The DNA here is from genome assembly GCA_028551405.1 of Uromys caudimaculatus. Classification (NCBI taxonomy): domain Eukaryota; kingdom Metazoa; phylum Chordata; class Mammalia; order Rodentia; family Muridae; genus Uromys; species Uromys caudimaculatus. The sequence goes on along the minus strand of CM052703.1, from coordinate 89,221,810 downwards.
TTTGAAGCTTCATGTCATCCACTCCATGTCTAGCTTGAGATTTGTGTATGCAGAGGGAGCTCACCTATCAAGCCACTGAAATCACAGATTTCTTAGGTTGAGTTGTGGAAATGGTGTAAGCAGTTATTGTGACAAGTTCTTATTGAATTTCTCTGCTTTTCTAATTAAAGATTTTAGGAATTTTTAGATTTTTTTATTTTATTTTATGTATGTGGGTGTTTGGCTATAGACATCTATGTGCACCACATTCATGCCTGTGGAGATCAGAATTAGAACTGGGGCACACATGGTTGTGAGCTACCATGTGGGTGCTGGGAATGAAATCTGAGTTTTCTGAAAAAACAGCAAGTGCTCATACGTGCTGACCATCTCTCTAGTTTTGTTGTAACACATTTGATTTTGTGTTGTCTGTGACCTATAGTTGAGAAGTTACTGAGAAATTATGGCACAGAAAGCTTAAAATGTTTATTATATGGCCATTAACAGAAAATTTTGCTTATACATAGATCCCAATGAGTATTATTAATTTAAGTAAAATAAAGCTAAACTTAAAAATGGAATATTTCTATTATATTAATTTGCAATCGAAGGAAATTTTATTTATAAGAAAACACTTAAATTATGTCAAAAGTTACTTTTGATCTAAACTACAAATTTTAATACTTGATTTCTTTAGTTAATATTTTCACATCTTCATAGATGATATTAAGATGGAATATATTTAAAATATATAATCACAACATATCTGTAACTCAATATACTGGATTTATTCATCATGTCAAACATTAACTGTTTATTTTCTAATATTTTATTTATTCTTTAATAAATTCATACTGTATTTTTTATCATATGACTGCCCAACCCCAACTATCCCAGATCTTCCCCTCATTCCATACTTACCCACCTTCATGTTCATTTTATTTCTTTATAATAAGAGTATTGAAACTCTTCTTTTCTGGAATTTTAGATTACATAACACAATATTACTGACTATATTCAACCTCTAGGCAATAAAATACTAACATGTATTTCTTATAACTATGATATTATTAAATGATATTTTATTCCTTGTATGTTTTATACAATATATTGTATCTTATTCCTCCACCACTACTTTACTCCAACTCCCCATCCCAAATCCCCTGCAAATACATATCCACTTCTGCATGTTATTAATAACTCTTGAGCCCAATTAGTGCTGCCTACATTTGAGTGGGTATGTGGCCATGGTCTCGGGTATGAGCAACCTGCCTGCAGTGATAATGACATAAGAATTGTTTCAAGCACAAGTTTCAAGGGTCAAATACATTGCATTATCTTGTCCTCTTTTAAATGTTTAATACACAGCTGATATACACCTTAAAACTAATGTCCAAATATTAAAGATGACAAGGAGGACAGATTCAAACTCATATTCTCTGCAACCCCTTCCATCAACTCTCTAAAATATTCCATCAAAATATTGGACAAGATCCACTGAATTATAAATGATAATATTCACATATTCAATTCAACAGCAGAGGAACAATTATAATCATGTTACAAACTCCATGGTCTTTCTAGTGTAAAGTTTAAAAAGCCACAAAGCATCTTCTAGACCTCCTTCTCTTAACTAATTCTATGCCTGCTCCCATGAAACCTCTAGTCTTCAGGTTGTTTCATCAGCTGGGTATAGTCTCCAGAACTGAATTCAAGGCTCTTTTCAGTTGAGACTCTTCAGCTGTATATTCCAGTATTTTTCTAACTGCATATACAAAAAATTAACCATTTTGAATGAGGGTGAAGCTCAATGTCAGAGCAACCCAGCATTCTGGGTTCGCTCCCAGCACTATAAATCAAGACCAATTCTTCCACATTGTTTTCATCACTTAAATGTGTTGTTTCTCCAAATGCAAAACTTGTTTCATTGAATCCCTCAGAGAAGAGATATAGGAAAATACAAGTAATAAAAAGGATAAAAGAATAGCATAAAATTGAGAAGCTCACAAGAAATCCCTATTTCAAGTCTATTCAACTATTTATCATGAGGATTATATTTCTCTTTATGAGAAGCAACAATACAAGAAACTTTATTAAGTTTCTACTATTCATGCACTTAATAGTCAACACTGGTTAAAGACAAATTACCAGGCTATAGTTCAAATATGAAATATCATTTATTCAAGCTACTCAGAAAACGTTATAGAAATCAGGCTTGCAGTGTTTTTAAAAAATCAGCAATCTGAGATACACAAAATTAAAATTGCTGTCTAAATATTACAGATGACAAGGAGGACAGATTCAAACTCATAATCTCTGCAACCCCTTCTATCAGCTCTCTAAAATATTCCATCATTAGACAAGATTCACTGAATTTTAAATGATAATGCTTATCTATTCAATCGAATATGTGTAGATGATATAAAAAGGGAAGCATTATAGTAGATATTTCTTTCACTATAAAATGTTTGATTCTCTATTTATTTAAGAAATTTATTTTAGTTCTTAGATTATTATCTAGTTTTGTAGATTAAGCAATTTAAGATTACTTCAGTACACATAAGAATTTCTGAGTGCTAAGCACTATTATCAACAATATGACATCTGCATGTCCCTAGGTATTTTGGATTCTGCACTCATAAATTAGAGTTTTAAACTTTCTTCCATCTCCTCATACCTATGAATGATCTAATAAAATGAAGCCTACTTACATTTAGATGGAGAAAGTGTTTTACATAGTTTATAGTCCCATTCCTGTGGACACTGTTCATACATACCCTTACCTCATGAGTATGAGCTTCCAAACCCTGAGTAGATGTTTAGTGGTTAAAAGCATATAATCTCCTGCAGAGGTTCAGATCCAAGTGCCCACATAGGTCAGTTTACAACTCTAGTTCTGGGACATCAGACACCTCTGGCTTTCTCAGATACCTGAACTCATGTATGCATACCCACTCACACACACACAAAATTAAAAATAAAACATTTTAAAAGAATCTGAGTTCCTTGTATTGTTTTAATATTTCAAATCTATTTATGTATCTGTAAGGCTATACTTATTTTAAAAAATTTTGAACAAAAAATATACATATTTTAACATTACTGTATTCTGACCTTTTAAAACACATATAATTTTAATTCTGCTTTATCCATTTATGTTTTCACTTGTAATTTTATGCCTCATTTAAAAATTACTTGGTTAAATATTTCAATGAAAAAATAATGGATTCCATTTTTAACACTTTGTGCTATGTTAACTTAAGTTTCACATTTGTAACATCAATGTGAGCACCTCTCAGATCAAGCATGTAAATGTAATCATAAACCTATTAATTTCTCTGCAAACTATTTTCTTTTAAAAAAAAATCTAAAGTATTTTCGGTACATCTTTCTTGCTATTAACAATTAAGAACACAGATCAAAATGAACAGTGTGCTTAGAGGCTACTGGGGACTCTCAGTTTGTCTCACTGTTACATAAGGTTGAAATGGAAAGTGAATCCCCAACTGTTTACTTGGTAATTCATCCAGATACTTCCTAACCATGAAATGAACATATTAAGCCTCTATACATAGTAGAACGTAAAGGAAAAAATTTAAAGTATATGTACTATCTCAGATACCTATACTGTTAAAGAATGACTGAATATCACAATTTAGGTTGGAAAAGAAATATCCAAAGGCAAGCCATGAATCCACCTTAAAGAATGGGGTGTGTTAGAAGAATGTATCTGCCCAGGACCCTTCTCAAAGCTCCAATGACTTCCTTATTCCGCAGACTGTAGATGAGGGGGTTCAGAGCTGGGGTGACAATTGTGTAAAACACAGAGATGATATTGTCTTGCTTGGTGCTGTGCAATGAACTGGGTAGGACATACATGAAGGTGGCCGCTCCATAGAACATTCCAACCACCATCAAGTGGGAAAGACAGGTGACAAGGGCTTTCTTTTTCCCTTCATTTGAAGGCATGTGCAACACAGTGGACAGAATTAGTGTGTAGGATGTAACAATGGCAGAAAGGGGGAGTAAGAGGAATGTCACCCCTGTCACATAAACCATGAGCTCATATTGGGAGGTATCTACACAGGACAACTTCAGCAAAGGCAGGATCTCACAGAGCAGGTGTCTAATTTCCTGGGACATGCAGAATGGGAAGTGCATTGTGTACATAGTATGACCTACTGCAGTCAGAGATGCCAGGATCCATGATGAGGACACTATGAGCCAGCATACTGTAGGACTCATGAAGATCATGTAACTCAGAGGATGACAAATGGCTACATACCTGTCATAGGCCATGAAGGCCAGAAGAAGGTCCTCTGCACTGCCTAGCATCAATGCAAGAGCCATCTGAAAGGCACAACCCCCAAAGGATATAGTGTTGTCTCTCAAAAGAAAATCCATGACAGCTTTGGGGGTAACAACTGATGTGAAGAGGAGATCAATGAGAGACAGCTGCCTCAGTAGGAAGTACATGGGTACATGGAGCCGGGCATCCACTGTGATGACAAGGAGTAGCAGTCCATTGCTGATCAGTGCCAGCATGTACAGGGCTGTGACTATGGCACAGAGCAATTCAGGAAAACTACTTCCATTCAGAATCCCCACCAAGATGAAGCCATTTTCCAAGGTGGAGTTCCAGAGCTCCATTCTGGGTTGTATCTTTGATTGCCTAGAAATAGATGGATCCTTAGTGCAAGTCATTATACAGTATTTAAACCTACATCTGAATTATTGTAGGTCACTGTGGGGTGACCAACAGCAATACCACTGAATGTATTTTCTAATTTCTGTATTATGAAAAACAATCAACTAAACAGGAAAGAGGCATATCAGTAATTGCTAAGCATGTAGAATTTGCTTTCTGTAAGGCATAACAAAGAAGAAAAATTGTAGAGGACTTTGGGTTTGGAAGGGGTGTAGATACAATGTTCATGTGTGAAATTCTCAAAATAATTAAATTTTTAAAAAAGAAAAACACCTCTTTCTTCATATTAAGCAAAAACACTGGAAATAATTTGAAAACCATCTGTGTAAAGGATTAGAAACTTTCAAAGAAAAGAAAGAAAGCAAGATTAAGTAAGGTAGCAACAACCAGAACAAAGGCTACTACTGCCTGCCACCTCCCTCTGAATCGAGTCTTACAACCTGTCCTATTCTATTCACTTTCTTTTCCAATTGATTCTCTAGAGAGAAACACTAGATGGTTCACACTGGGCCAGCTGAAGAAAACTCTTTCTAGGAAAATGATGTTGGTGTTGGGTATCTCACATCAAGAGCTATCAGCAAGGCTGAGATGGATGGAGGAACATTGCTAACCTTTACAGAAATGGTCAGAAGAACCGAGGAGAAAAGGATGAAATTTGGAAGCATGTTTTAATAAATATTATTACATGCACTACTCAGTATATTTAAATTTTAAAATTTATTTCTAATGGCTTTTCTGTAGTATTTCAAAGGCAAGAAGTCACATAGATAAAAGAATAACTTCAACTGACATTAAGTGACTTTGTTTTGAGGTACTATTAACTTAAGCATTTTTATTAGAGTCTAGGAGTCCAGAAAAATCCAGATATACCAAAGAGAAATACTGAGACTCATTACCTCATTAACTCAGATTCTATTAACTGAATTCTATTAACTCAGATCTGACCAGTGTTTCACAATGACTGATATTGTCTCCTCATGTACAGGCTAGTGTGCAGACAAGGTGTCTTGAGAACAGATAGGAGTGAGTCAGAAATTAGAGAATTTCACAATTGACAGACAACTGAGGTCTTCAATCTGTACATCGATACGCAGAGCCTCTACATGTATTTGCCTAAATCAGAAACAAAACCCTTCCTTACCTCCAAAAGAAAAAGTCACATATTCCAGACTACACAAAGTACCTTAGGATTCTTTGGTGGATGAAACTGTATAAAATTCTAAGGAAAAGAGGTTCTTCTGAAGGATGGGATGAAGATTTGTGGCTATGACTAAGATCAAGGGGCAAAGGCTTCTCTATCTGCTGGCATTGATAATCCTCTACTGGAGGAAGATTGGCCATCTGAGAATTCAGCATGAGATCCTTAGAAGCAAGAATATGAATCTTCCATTATGTCTCCCATCCAGTTTCTATGTAGGAAAGTCTTACTGAGTACTACAGTTCTTGATGAATTTTTCAAATGTATGAGCTCAGCTTTTCATGTCTCATCCCCTGCTAGGATTCCATGATCTAAGATAAGCACAGTAAAATAGCAAAGCAGTATGGCCAAGACTGCTCAAAGAAAACCAATGATGTATAACCTCATTGTCTCAGGGGCAGCCGTGAGGTTTCAGCTTTGTCCTGAGGGAGGTTTGATGGTGTCATCCTCCCAGGCGACATATACTATGAAAATGCTATAGGAAACTGGATTTTAATGAATCCTCCCAGGCATGTCCCTGGAATACCATTCTGTACACTTAATTCATTGCTTTGGCTCTTGGGCACAAAATCCTATTCTGTCCCACATGGTCTTCATCAGAAGTTCTCTATGGAAGAGCTGGTATTGAAAACTGTCCCAAACAATAAGAAACTTCGATGTACCTTTTCCACGCTCCTGGGAAGGGTGTCCCAAAGCCTCCATAAGGGTTTCACTCTCCATTTCCCCTCCTGTACCTCTTATGTGAGCTGTGATCAGCTGTATGAGGTAGGAACACACACTTGTTAATAGTAGGTCTTCCTTCAGTGACACTAATTTATTTGACCTGCTTATGATGTTTCAACTCTGTTCTCCATTTCTGCATCTCATGTATCGTCCTTCTTATACCCTTTTTATCTGGTTCCCTTTAATAAATTATTCTACCTATAAATTTTTTAAAAACTGCCCTTTGGGACTGAGGAGGAAAAGTCCGGTTTCCATCTGTGGCAGGAGACCTGTGCGTGGGCCACCAGAGTTCCATAGCCGAGTAGTGCCAGGAGAAAGCTATCCTCCCAGGAGCATGGAAAAGATGTGAGTGGGGTTAAGATGAGCACCACTGCTCACTGGGACCTGCCCAGAACCCACAGGACACAGGAACTGAGGTAGTTGGGCATAGGAACCTTCCGGTTTCCATCTGTGGCAGGAGACCTCTGCCTGGGCCTCCAGGGTTCCATAGCCAAGCAGCCCTAGAGAAAGTTACTCTCCCAGGATCGTGGAAAAGCTGTGAGTGGGGACAAGACAAGCACCACTGCTCACCGGAACCCGCCCAGAACCCGCGGGACACAGAGACTGAGGGACAGGAAAATTCCAGTTTACATTTGTGGCTGGGGACCTCAGCTTGGGCCACAGGGCTCCATAGCCAATTAGCGCCAAGAGAAAGCTAGCCTCCTAGGCCCTCAGGACACAGACTGAAGAGGAAAAGTCAGGGACAGGAATCTTCCAGTTTCCATCCCTGGTGGGAGACCTGTGCCTGGGCCACCAGGGTTCCATAGCCAAGTAGCTCTGGAAAAAAGTTACCCTCCCAGGAGCATGAAAAAGCCAGGAGTGGGGACAAAACAAGCACCACTGCTCACCGGGACCCACCCAGTACCCTTGAACACAGAGACTGAGGTAAAGTCGGGGACAGGAAACTTCCGGTTTCCATCTGTGGCTGGGGACCTCAACTTGGGCCACAGGGCTCCATAGACAATTAGCACCGGGAGAAAGCTAGCCTCCCAGGTCCTCAGGACACAGAGACTGAGAAAGAAAAGTCAGGGACAGGAACCTTCCGTTTTCCATCCCTGGTGGGAGACCTGTGCCTAGGCCACCAGGAATCCATAGCCAAGCAGCGCCGGAAGAAACTTACCCTCCCAGGGGCATAGAAAAGCCGTGAGTGGGGATAAGATAAGCACCACTGCTCACCGGGACCTGGGGACCTCAGCCTAGGCCACAGGGCTCCAGGAGAGAGCTGATATTCCAAGAGTGCTAACACACTTTCGAGCATAGGGAAAACCACCACTACTATTCAAACTCACTGGACCAAGAGGGACCATCAGGACACAGGAATCAAGGGACAGCTAGGGACAAGATCCTTCTGTTTTCTGTCTGCACCCCAGAGCTGACCCTGTGCCACAGCTCTCCAAACCCAAACATCTCTCAGAGAGAGCTGGTTTTCAAGGAGTATTGATACAGAGGCCTGCAGGAGGGACAAGCCACACCCAGACAGAGTAAGATCAGCTAACATCAGAGTTAACAAGATGGCAAAAGGCAAGGGCAAGAACATAAGGAACAGAAACCAAGGCTACTTGGCAACATCGGAACCTAGCTCTCCCACCACAGCAAGCCCTGGATAACCCCCAACACACCAGAAAAGCAAGGCTCAGATTTAAATCAGTTCTCATGATGATGATAGAAGACTTTAAGAAAGAAATTAACACCCTTAAAGAAATACAATAGAACAGAGGTAAACAACTAGAAGCCCGTAAAGGGGAAACACAGAAATCCATTAAAGAATTACAGGAAAACACAATCAAACAAACAAAGGAAATGAACAAAACTATTTAGGAGCTAAAAATAGAAATAGAAACAATAAAGAAATCACAAAAAGAGACAACCCTGGAGTTAGAAAACCTAGGAAAGAGATCAGGAGTTATAGATGCAAGCATAACCAACAGAAGACAAGAGATAGAAGAGAGAATCTCAGGAGCAGAAGATGCCATAGACAACATTGACACAACAGTAAAAGAACACACAAAATGCCAAAAGCTCCTAACCCAAAACATCCGTGACATCAACGGACTCAATTCCCCAATAAATGGACATAGACTGACAGACTGGATTCAAAAATAGGACCTAGCATTTTGTTGCATTCAGGAAAACACCTCCGCAATAAAAACAAACACTGCCTCAGAGTAAAGGACTGGAAAAAAAGTTTCCAGGAAAATGGTCCCAAGAAACAGGCTGGATTAGCCATTCTAATATCCGATAAAATCAACTTTCACCCAAAAATCTTCAAAAAAGATAAAGAAGGACACTTGATACTCATCAAAGGAAAATCTACCAAGAACAATTCCCAATTCTGAACATCTATGCTCCAAATGCAAGGGAATCCACATTCAGAAAAGAAACTTTACTAAAGCTCAAAGCACACATTGCACCTCACACAATAATAGCAGGAGACTTCAACACCCCATTATCATCAATGAACAGATCTTGGAATCACAAACTGAACAGAGACACAGTAAAACTAACAGATGTTATGAATCAAATGGATTTAACAGATACCTATAGAACATTTCATCCTAAATCAAAAGGATATACCTTCTTCTCAGCACCTGATGGTACCTTCTCCAAAATTGACCATATAATCGGTCACAAAACAAACCTCAACAGATACAAGAAGATTGAAATAATCCCATGCCTCCTATAAGATCACTACGGATTAAGGCTGGTCTTCAATGGCAACAACAACAACAACAGAAAGCCCACAATCACATGGAAGCTGAACAATGCTCTACTCAATGACAACTTGGTCAAGGGAGAAATAAAGAAAGAAATTAAAGGCTTCCTAGAATTTAATGAAAATGAAAGCACAATATACCCAAACTTATGGGACACATTGAAAGCAGTGTTAAGAGGAAATCTCATAGCTTTGAGAGCATCCAAAAAGGAACTGGAGAGAGCATACACTAGCAGCTTAACAGCACACCTGAAACTCCTAGAACAAAAAGAAGCTAATGCACCCAAGAGGAGTAGAAGGCAGGAAATAATCAAACTCAGGACTGAAATCAACCAAGTAGAAACAAAAAGAACTATACAAAGAATCAACAAAACCAGGAGCTGGTTCTTTGAGAAAGTCAACAAGATAGATAAACTCTTAGCCAGACTAACTAGAGGGCACAGAGACAGTATCCAAATTAACAAAATTAGAAATGAAAAGGGAGACATAACAACAGATTATGAGGAAATTCAAAAAATCATCAGATCCTACTACAAAGGCCTATAATCAACAAACTGCAAAATCTGGAGGAAATGGATAATTTTCTAGACAGGTATCAAAGACCAAAGTTAAGTCATGATCAGATAAACCATCTAAACTGTCCCATAATGCCTAAAGAAATAGAAGCAGTCATTAAAAGTCTACCAACCAAAAAAAAGCCCAGGAACAGATGGATTCACTGCAGAATTCTATCAGACCTTCAAAGAAGACCTAATACCAATTCTCTTCAATCTATTCCACAAAATAGAAACAGAAGGAACACTACCCAATGCCTTCTATGAGGCTACAATTACACTGATACCAAAACTCACAAAGACCCAACAAAGAAAGAAAACTTCAGATCAATTTCCCTTATGAATATCGATGCAAAAATACTCAATAAAATTCTCACAAGTCGAATCCAAGAACACATCAAAACGATCATTCATCATGATCAAGTAGGCTTCATCCCAGAGATGCAGGGATGGTTCAATATCCAGGAATCCATCAATGTAATCCACTACATAAACAAACTCAAAGAAAAAAAAATCACATGGTTATTTCATTAGATGCTGAAAAAGCATTTGACATAATTCAACATCCTTTTATGATAAAAGTCTTGGAAAGATGAGGAATTCAAGGCACATACCTAAACATAATAAAAGCAATATACAGCATACCAGTAGCCAACATCAAACTAAATGGAGAGAAACTCGAAGCAATCCCACTAAAATCAGGGACTAGACAAGGCTACCCTCTCTCTCCCTATCTATTCAATATAGTACTTGAAGTTCTAGCTAGAGCAATTAGACAACCAAAGGAGGTCAAAGGGATAAAAATTGGAAAGGAAGAAATCAAAATATCACTATTTGTAGATGATATGATTGTATACTTAAGTGACCTGAAAACTCCACCAGAGAACTGCTGCAGCTGATAAACAACTTCAGCAAAGTGGTTGGATATAAAATTAACTCAAACAAATCAGTAGCCTTCCTATACTCCAAGGATAAACAGGCTGAGAAAGAAATTAGGGAAATGATACCCTTCACAATAGTCACAAACAATATAAAGTATCTTGGTGTGACTCTAACCAAGCAAGTGAAAGATCTGTATGACAAGAACTTCAAGTCTCTGAAGAAAGAAATCGAAGAAGACCTCAGAAGGTGGAAAGATCTCCCATGCTCATGGAT
>CM052703.1:89194440-89210241 GCA_028551405.1 Uromys caudimaculatus | reverse complement strand
GGAACTTGAAAATATCATCCTGAGCGAGGTAACTCAGTCACAAAAGAAGGAACATGGTATGTACTCACTGATAAGCGGATATTAGCCCAAAAGTTCAGAATGCCCAAGTTTCACTTAACAGTAACCGCTGGACTGAGAGTGAGGTCCCAGATGGTGGAGTTGGAGGAAGGTCTGAAGGAGCTGAGGGAATTTGCAACCCCATGGAGGGAGCAAGAGAGTCAATGGGCCTGACCCCCCCACCCCCCGGTCCTCCTGGAGTTTGGACCACCAACCAAAGAATACACATTGATGGACTTATGGTTTGGACCACATATGTGGCAGAGGATGACCTCGATGGCCATCAGGGAGAGAGGAAAGGCCCTTGGGCCTGAGGATGTTAGAGGCCCCAGTAAAGGGGAATGTCAAGGTGGGAATATGGGAATGGGTGGACAGGGAGGTGGGAGGTGGAATTCCTTCCTAGAGGCGGGTTGGGGAGGGGACAGGGGGTATCCAAAGAGGAGACCCAGAAAAGGGGAAACATTGGATATGTACATAAAGTATCAAAAATAAAAAAAGGGAAAAAAAAAGCCCTCTATCATCATCTGGAGATGTGATTTTAAATTAGAACCTTGCTCTTCTGGTTTATTGGGGTATCCAGGGCTTACTGTAGTGAGAAAACTGGCTTCTGATGATTCCAGGTAACCTTGGTTTCTGTTGCTTAGGTTTTTGCACTTGCCTCTTGCCATTTTGTTATCTCTGGTGTTGAAGCTTGACTGTTCTGTGAGCCTGTGAGTCTGTGGTCTTAGTTTATCCAAGGTCTGTCAGCCCTCCTGGGAGACCAGCTCTCTTCTGGCAGGATTTGTATAAGGAGAGCTATTGTACAGGGTTTGCTCTGGAGTGCAGATGGAAACCAGACAGCGACTGTTATTTCTTAAGGTTTAGAGAAACGTATTTTATTTAGAATACTCACAGAAGTTAGGTGGCTACTAAGGGGCTAAAGGAAATGAGAATTTTCTAGGAAGAGAAAATAGAATATAGTGATATAAATGTTATAAATGTAAAACTGAAGAGAAAATTTAATGGTAAAGAGAGTTGAAAGGTAGGGTAAAGAAGGGAACATTGGGAGTGACAACAACTACAAAAGGTCCTTTGAAAACCCGCATGCAAGCCTATTAATGTAGAAGCTTCCTAAAATGTGTACACATATAAAAAGGAATTTACATAGGATTAAAATGCAATGGGGGGGATAATACCCCACCTAGACATTTTAAGCTGTCATGGAAAACTTGCTGGCTCCAGGAATGATTTATATCTTGTCAGTTCTTAGGTCAATGAGGTCTTTTGGATCCCCCCAAAATTACAGAATACTGCCAATGCTTTTGATTACCCTCTACAACTTAATGGTAAGGCCCTGTTGCTGGAGACACCACTTACTTATGTCGTAAAACATGGAAAGCAAGCTGGTGTTCAAATAGAAGCTTCCCTCTTGCTGAATAACATTCATGTTGCTGCAAGGTACTATGCATGCTATTAGAGAAGAAAAATAGTAAATATCACAATTCACAAACCCTGAAAACTACAGTGGTTTCCTGCCGGCAAAAAATACTTGTGCAATAGTGTCATAAATGTGATGACAGTAACCAACCACTTTTAAGTATTAGATATGAGGCCCACACTATAAGATGGAAACAATAATTGACACTGAAAATAATGGCCAACAACCTGAGACTACATAGGTCATAGGCTCTAGGGAAAACCTACTACTATTGTTCTGCTAAATGAACATAATAATAAAATGATTACTAATAGTATATATTGTGTGTGTGTGTTATATTGTGGTTTGTACAAGTGTGAGTGTGAATATCTCTTTCAGTTTTTTTTATTTTTTTGTTTTTTGTTTTTTTTGTTTTTATTTTGTGATACTTTATTTACATTTCCAATATTTCCCCCTTTCTAGGTCTCCTCTTTGGAAGCCCCCTATCCCCTTTCCCTCCCCGCCTCTATGAGGGTATTCCACCTCCCAACACCTGCCCACCCACTCCCGTATTCCCACCTTGACATTCCCCTTTACTGGGGCCTCTAACACCCTCAGACCCAAGGGCCTCTCCTCCCCCTGATGGCCAACAAGGCACTCCTCTGCCACATATGTGGTCCAAACCATGGGTCCCTTGATGTGTATTCTTGGGTTGGTGTTCCAGCCTCCAGGAGGACTGGGGAGGTCAGGCCGGTTGACACTGTTTCTCCCTCCATGGGGCTGCAGACTCCCTCAGCTCCTTCAGTCCCTTTGCCAACTCCTCCATCTGGGACCTCACACTCAGTCCAGCAGTTACTGTAAAGTGAAACTTGGGTATTCTGAACTTTTGGGCTAATATCCACTTATCAGTGAGTACATACCATGTTCATTCTTTTTGGATATCTCTTTAGTAAATAGTACTCTCTTGGGGGCTTATTCCCAAGTACCACAAAGAGAGTAACCGTTGTAACAGCATCACTAACAAATCACAGAAATACATCTCCTTAAAAATAAATCAACTCAGTAATATATGACCAGTGACCATAAGACAGAAAATGCTAATTCTGACATGGAATAGTCACGAAGTTAAGAATCATTTGTGCATAGATCTAGAAGCAGTAAATGCGTATAATAAACAAAGAAGGTGTAGAAGGGGACACAATAGAGGAAGATACATGCCCCCCAGACCATATCCAACTCTTACCCTGCAAGTCAGTCCTGGATGATACTTGAAGGATCATAATGAAGAGAACAATAGAGAACATGGGATTCATGAATAATTCGGGGGGATGAAGAATAATAGTTAACCTCAGTGAGGCAAGAATTTGATGAACCATTAAATAAAAGTGTGTGATAGTGGCAAATGGAAAAGCTTTTCCTGAAGGAAGTCTCAGCTATTCTAGTGCATTATAGGGTAAAAGGCTCTTTAAATAGTTTATTCACAGCATTATTGACCTTGGCCAAAACTATTATACAAAAATGATGCAGTCACATAGATATAGATTTTTATATGACTTTAAAAGCAGCTCCTGGGTAGTTACTTGAGTGATTACAATTCAATAGATCACAGAGCTGGTTGCTAATTTATATTTTTGCAGTACTGTGCTCAATGGCTAAGTTATCAAACCAAGTTGAGTGACCTAAAACAAGAGAATGAATGAAAAACGGGGTGCATATATATAATAGTAAGTTATATCATTTGGAGGGAAATGGGTGAATGGAGACAGTCGTTGTAAGCAAATTAATCCATTTTTCAGAAAAATATTTTTGTCTTTATTATTTTCAGATATTACACAGTTACAAAATTATGCATAGATATATAAAAGAGGAAATGATTCTGTGTATCAGAGCACAGGGGAAATGGGAGAAGAGAAAGACACAGAAGTGTAGGGAGGTTTGGGGACGAAAGTGCTCAATATTGCCTGTATCCTTAATAATTCTTTATGTCAACTTAAAAATTAGCAAAACACACAAAAAAACTGAAATAATTTTATTATTTGTTTTTCATATACTCTAACCTATTTACAATGATAAGAAATGTTACTTTAAAACTATAGGGGATGTTAAAATGAAACAGAAGTGTCATATTTATGACCCAAAATCTATGAATGTGTGCTGGGGAAATATATCTTCAAAATAGAATTGAATGAAATTGCTATCTTCTCATAAATACTTGTGATGGTGGTGTTGTTCTTTTTATGTTTGCTGACATATACTTAGCTGCCTAATTAGGTCATTTTCGTTATTGACTTGCATGACTTAATAGAGAAAAAACTACTTCTCTGTTTCTCCTCTCTCATCCTTTCTATTTTTCTTCCTTTCTTCTTTCCTCTCTTCTTATACCCACATCTATTCACTATTTTCTTTTTACTACATTTTCTTAAGTTTTTAATTTCTTTCACATAGCTATCAGTTAGAGAAAAATATAGAAAAATAATAGGGACTGGAAGAAAGGAGTAAAGGAAAGAAAACATTATTTTAAAAACACAAAACAACAACAAAACCTGTTTTCTATTCATACGATGGTCACCTCAATCATGGCATACTCCAAACACATCATTTTGTAGTTATTCTCCTGAGAGCCCCTTTCACATCCTTGTTTCTCAGGCTGTAAATGATGGGGTTCAGCATTGGGGTCGCTGCTGAATAGAACACCGAAATCATTTTATCCTTTTCATTCATTAACTTGGAGTTGGGCCTCATGTAGGCAAATATTCCTGAGCCATAGAAGAGAACAACAACAATGAGGTGGGAGCCACAGGTGGAGAAGACCTTGAGCCTTCCCTCCCCAGACTGCATCTGGATCACAGTAGAAACAATGTTCCAGTAGGAGATGAGGATGAGGAGGACAGGTGCTAGGATGATTACCACGCCCATTGCAAAGATGACCATTTCTGTGCTGTAAGTATCTGCTGAAGCCAGCTTCAGGAGGGCAGGAGGTTCACAGAAAAAGTGGTTAATGACATTGTTTCCTCGGTAAGGAAGGCACAATGTGAATGTGGTATCTACCAGGGACGCAAGTGTACCACTTGCCCAGGACCCTGCAGCCAGTTGGACACATACCCAGTGTGTCATGATGGTGGAGTAGTGCAGAGGCTTGCAGACAGCCACATAGCGGTCATAGGACATCACTGCCAGCAGTACACACTCTGTGCTTCCTACCAGAAGCAACACGACTATCTGTGTGGAACATCCAGCAAAAGAAATGGTCTTCCTCTTTACCAGGAAGTGGACGAGCACCTGGGGCACTGTGGTAGTAGAAAAGCAGAGATCAGCAAAGGACAGATTTCTAAGAAAAAAGTACATGGGGGTGTGGAGCCTGGGGTCTAAGTGGATGAGCACAATGATCAGCAGGTTTCCCAGCACAGTGAGCAGGTAGATGAGGAGGAAGAGGAAGAAGAGCAGGACTTGGGTCTGTGGGTCCTGTGAGAGACCCAGAAAGATGAATTCTGTCACAGAGGTTCTGTTGTCTTCACCCATGATTGGTTGTCTCTGTAGAAGAACAACAAGTAAAGAAACACATAAGTCAGTTATTGCAGAACAGTGAGAGCAGCTTAAACTTTTGTCAATCAAAAACCAGGACATTGATTTCTTTCTATTCATTTTTTCTATATTCCAAAATAGTGAAGTTTTTATCCCAGTAGTTATAATAATTTAAAACTAAAGCTCATTTTTTCATTACATTAATATTTTAGCAATACCAGTAAGAAAGAATCAGTCTTAGTATGCTACATGACTGAACCTTTCTGGTACAGCAACTCTGTTCTAAGAAGGCTGTGGGAAACAAGCAAGTTGATCTGACTTTAGCTAGTTGTTTTATGCTATGGCCTTTATAACATTTAATAAGCCTGTCCATTAATTGTATCTGTAAGATCATTCTGAAGAACCATTTTGCCAAGATTGTAAAGTAAGGTAGACTGGAATAGTATTCTGAGATCCTGATCATTGCCCACATTTCGTTTTCAGCATAAGGAATATATTAGTTAAAATGTTTCTTCTTTGTCTCTGACACTCAGTAGTGTAATGCTAATCTTCAGCAGTCTGTCTTTTCTTTCCATAGAGTCCTTATGGACTAATGTCCATAATTAACATCTGTTTGTATCACATTGTCCATTGTTGTTAAGAGTTTCATTATATTTACTTTTAGTCATTTAAAATCCATATAGTATTTTTAAAAATTTTTAATATACAAGATATGAAGGGGCTACCAGGGAGGAAAAAATGTCATTAGTCTTATCCAGCTGTGACGCCTTGAATCACAATGTCAACTTGCTAGGTCAGATGCACCCACTGATGCAATAGTAGCATTACTCCTATGAAGGTCATTAACTGCTCTTTGGGTTTCAGGTCAATCCACAGGAGAAAATACATGCTTGTTCTATAAACTCCTTTTTAAAAAAATCTATACATAGAGAAGTCATTGTCCCTACATTGAAATTTCCAACTATGGTTTACTTCTATTTTCATGGTGCCTTGCTGCCCTTTAAATATTTATATTTATACTCATAGACAAATGCTACTTGCAGTCTTAGCCAGAGAGGCTTCTCATTGCTGTGAACTGTGGTGGATGTACACTCATGCTAATCAGAGTTCTGAGAATCAGTGACAAGTGAGTGCTCTGTCCTAAGCATAATGTATACACTCCTTCCTGTAAGCATCAGGAAGCATCATTTGAGGGGGTAAGGAAAAGGAGGAAGGTAAGTAGGAGAGAAGGGGAAGGAGGAAGAGGACGATGAGGAGGGGAGGGAAAAGGCAGAGAGGAAAAGGAAGAGGAGGAAGAGGAGGAGGAAGAAGAGGATGAGGAAGAGGAGGAGGAGAAGAGGAAGAAGAAGAAGAAGGAGGAGGAGGAGGAGGAGGAGAAGGAGAAGAAGGAGAAGAAGGAGAAGAAGGAGAAGAAGGAGAAGAAGGAGAAGAAGGAGAAGAAGGAGAAGAAGAAAGAGAAGAAGAAAGAGAAGAAGAAAGAGAAGAAGAGTTGGGAATGGAAGAATGACTATGAAATGCTATAGTAAAAGCTTGAAACAGTCTTTGACACCATGATCTCAACAGCTTCAGTTTTCTGAACTAGGCCCTTTTTAAAACTAGGTTTATTATGGTCTTGGGGGGGAGAGTGTGTGTGTTAAAAGGCCTTAGTACTCTTTGCTGAGATGTTGACAACCAATGAATTCTCAAAGAGAGACATTCAGTGTCTTTAGTACAGTCAGTAGTAATCACACTATTATCTAATAGATTCTTCCAAATCTGTGGCCTAGACTTGTTTGTATCTCTCTGTGCAGCCAAGGCTGTTGTTCAACATGTGATCCTCCTGCCTCAGCCTCCTGAGTACAGGAATTGCCTTCATGTGCCATCTGACGGGTCTCTCTTTCTCTTTCTCTTTCTCTCTCTCTCTCTCTCTCTCTCTCTCTCTCTCTCTCTCTCTCTCTCTCTCTCATATATATATATATATATATATATATATATATATATATATATATATATTTAATTACTAACATTTTTAGATTTAAAATATTTGCAAATATATTCAAGAGAAGTTTGTATTATTATTAATTGATGATCTAAAAAAACAGTAACAAATACACAAAACTCCATAGAAAATATAAAAAGTTTAGACCCATATTTGCAAAAATAGGTAAAGTTACACATAAAGTATGAATCAAAATGTCTACTAAAACAACAAAAAATCAGATATGATGTTTTGACTTTTGAGTAAAAATTTAAATGATGCAATTCTCAACTATTATAGAAAGATAACTAAATAAAATATTAAGTGAAAACAAGTGTTTTCACTTTTTTATATGCCACGTCACTTAAATTTTTATGTGATATGTGACTGGATGTGTCTCTGTGTATGTGTGCATTTATAGTATGCATTTATTTTACAGCCATTTCTACTATAGTGAGTATCCAATGACCACAAACAGCTATTAGATGCTCGAAAGCAGCATAACTCAAGAACTAACATTAGATCTTTACACCTCCACTGCTGTGTTGAAATTCTGGCTTGTCTAGTCTTTCTCCTCATCCAACAGACATGAGTTCAATCCCCAGCACTCACATTACTGTTTCACAACTACCTGTGACACCAGATACATTGGATCTGGAACCCTCTCTGGCTTCCATGGACATTCTAATACATGTAGGAAACACACACACACACACACACACACACACACACACACACACACACACACACTAAACAAACAAATAAATAAGAGTTTTGATCCTAGTGTATTTAGTTGATGTGTAGTCAACAGCAAATTAACTAGTTTGCTTTACTTACTTTGCTCAGTTGTAAAATAGTAACCCAAATAATCTAAATTATACTTATCTAGTAGTGTTGATTTAAAGGTTCATAAAATGTAAGAATTTAGGACAATAATGAGTTATTCACCATATTATGTAATGTCTCCTTGTAATAATGAGATTATACTTAAGCACGGGCACACATGTTACAATCCCAGCACTTCAGAAACAGAGGCTTATGGGTCTCTGTGACTCCAAGGACAGCCTGGTCTAAATAATAATTTCGAAGCCAAGACTTCATGATGAGACCCTGTGCCAAAACAATCAATAACAACAACAACAACAACAACAACAACAACAGCAGCAACAGGATTATGGTCTGGATACCGCTGCTATTGCAATGTGAGGGGAAGAGCTGCATGAGAGCCAGGAGTGAGGCTGGCTCACTGTGTTTGCCTTGGGATGAGGATTGTTTTCATCAGTTGCTTTCCCCCTTTGCATTCCTTTGTTTCTGTTGATCCCTTGAGAGTAGAAGTATGCTAACAGACAAATTGTATGTCATGGTTAAAAGCAATAAGGCAGAACTGAAGACTTCAATGTACATGTAATGACCAGCAAAGGAAGTCTGATTTAACCAGTGTTCTGTTTCTCAAACTCTGCTTTAATAAAAGTAGTTTAAAGCCACAAAAAATCTGAAAGACCACAAAACAAAACTGTAAGAACATAATAGTAGGATTCCAGTAGTTGGTAAATTAGGTGATCATTTAATTTACTACTTAGACTGTGATAAAATATACTGTTTAAACACTGCTTTGGTATGGCAATCCAGAGAAATTAATGTTTCCATAAAGGTCTGAAATCAGAAGCTTTCTTCCAAAATTAAAACTAAAAGATTAAATGACGATATTATGGACACTTAGAAAATTATCATCGTGCTACAACAAAATAGTTTGTGTTCAGGGCTGATCAATCCACAGAGAATACAGTTAACAGTGGTGACACTTGGGAAGTGAGATTCTAGGGAATCAGGGAAAATGGTACTATTTTTTTATACTTATGTGTATTACTTTATTTACTTTCCAATTTAGCCTATAATTTCTGTCTTAAAAGAAAAAATAAAAATTCAAAATTAGTGAATCTATTAAATAAAACATGAATGTGTCACAGGCCAGCTCTGATATTGAGGTAACTGAGGAAGTCATCAAACACTAAGACTTCTGTCAATTTAACTCTCTGTTGATATTCTGGGAACCAGAAGCTGATCGCTTCTGGCAATTTAACTTTTTTTTTTTTTTTCTATTTTTGTGCCAAAAGCTAATGACTTCTTACAATTTGACTCTTTCTCCCTCTTGGGGCTTCTGGTATGAATGTATTAGAATATAGACAATATAAACTCAGAATTAAAATAGTGGTAGAGCTCTGCAAAAGCAGAGATACCATGGATTGATTAGCTATGAAGTCATAAGAGGCTGCTTAAGAGTTAGATCAGTCCTAAAAGTAGCACATTCCATAAGCCAGAAAACTCACATTATCAACTAGTTCACAATAGGATGATTAGTTAGGCAGCAAAAAATGTTTCAAAATAAATTTATACAGAGTAAGTATTCCGGAGATATTTAGAGTCTGTGTCTCACTCTCTGCACATAGGCACAAGCATTTTAAAGTAAGGTTGTTAATTATGCTCCAGTTCTTGTCTTCAGACAATATCCACAGTGAAAAATACATTTCCTGTACATATTATAAGAGCCTCTGCTAAAAAATTCTCTCCAATTCTCTAATTCTTTAGGCTTTGCAGGAACATTCTGGCCGCCTTTGGCTTTTTCTTATATAGTTAGGGTCTGGCTGTCTAAAGTTTCCTGCTTAACTGATGGGTTAGATTTGACCATTAGTTTTGTATTGTTTATAAAATGACAATACAAACATTTCTTAACACCATTTTAAGAGTATGTTTATCACTACTGCTCTGTAGTACAGCTTGAGGTCAGGGATGCTGATTCCCCCAGAAGTTCTTTTGTTGTTAAGGATAGCTTTTGCTATCCTGGGTTTTTTGTTGTTCCAAATGAATTTGAGAATTGCTCTTTCTAAGTCTATGAAGAATTGAGTTGGAATTTTGATGGGGATTGCATTGAATCTGTAGATTGCTTTTGTCAGGATGGCCATTTTTACTATATTAATCCTCCCAATCCATGAGCATGGGAGATCTTTCTACCTTCTGAGGTCTTCTTCGATTTCTTTCCTCAGAGACTTGAAGTTCTTGTCATACAGATCTTTCACTTGCTTGGTTAGAGTCACACCAAGATACTTTTTATTGTTTGTGACAATTGTGAAAGGTGTCATTTCCCTAATTTCTTTCTCAGCCTGTTTATCCTTTGAGTATAGGAAGGCTACTGATTTGTTCAAGTTAATTTTATATCTGGTCCCTTTGATGAAGTTGTTTATCAGCTGCAGCAGTTCTCTGGTGGAGTTCTCCGGGTCACTTAAGTATATGATCATATCATCTGCAAATAGTGATAATTTGATTTCTTCCTTACCAGTTTGTATCCCTTTGACCTCCTTTTGTTGTCTAATTGCTCTAGCTAGAACTTCAATTACTATATTAAATAGATAGATAGAGAGAGGGCAGCCTTGTTTAGTCCCTGATTTTAGTGGGAGTGCTTCGAGTTTCCCTCCATTTAGTTTGATGTTGGCTACTGGTTTGTTGTATATTGCTTTTACTATGTTTAGGTATGGGCCTTGAATTCCTGATCTTTCCAAGACTTTTATCATGAAGGAATGTTGAATTTTCTCAAATGGTTTTTCAGCATCTAATGAAATAGCAACATTATTTATAATAGCTAGAAGCTGGAAACAACCTAGATGTCCCTCATCAGAGGAATGGATACAGAAAATGTGGTACATTACACAATGGAGTACTACTCAGCTATTAAGAACAATGACTTAATGCAATTTGCAGGCAAATGGATGGAACTTGAAAATATCATCCTGAGCGAGGTAACTGAGTCACAAAAGAATGAATATGGTATGTATTCACTGATAAGTGGATATTAGCCCAAAAGTTCAGAATGCCCAAGTTTCACTTTACAGTAACCGCTGGACTGAGTGTGAGGTTACAGATGGAGGAGTTGGAGAAAGGAATGAAGGAGCTGAGGGAGTTTGCAGCCCAATGGAGGGAGCAACAGCATCAACGGGCCGGACCCACCACCCCGGTCATCCTGGAGTTTGGGCGACCAACCAAAGAATACACATCGAAGGACTCCTGGTTCGGACCACATATGTGGCAGAGGATGGCCTCATTGGCCATCAGGGAGAGGAGAGGCCCTTGGGCCTGAGGGTGTTAGAGGCCACAGTAAAGTGGAATGTCAAGGTGGGAATATGGGAATGGGTGGGCGGGTGGGTGGGAGGTGAATTCCCTCATAGAGGCAGGGAGGGGTAGGGGATTGGGGGTTTCCAAAGAGGAGCCCTAGAAAGAGGGAAAGACTGTTAATGTAAATAGAGTATCAAAAATAAATAAATTAATTAATTAAAAGAGTAAATTTAGATTTTTTTTTACATAATTCTAGGCTGCACTACTCTTTTAGGATTCCAAAACATATATAATTTAATAATACAATTTGAACTTCAAGATCCCCTGGCACATGCTCACATTGAATAGAAATGAGTTAAGTAAAAGCACAAAGAAGCTCATGTTAGCACTGTCACATTAACTCACTGATTCCAGAGAACCGTGTTCAAGAAGAGGAGCAATCTGATTCAAAGGATGGAAAAGTCTTGACTTTCAGATACCAGGATTTATTGCCAGTTATATAAAACTAATAGATTGTCAGCCACATCTCAGAGAAGAATGGGGTCAGTTCAGATTGTCCAAGGACAGGCACAGGGCTGCAGCCTGTTCACCAACATCAGTAGACATACAGCTTCTCTGATCATCAGGGAAGCTGAATCTCCTGCCTGTGTCTCTAGGACCAGAGTTTCAAGTACACATCCCTGTCTTCTTTCAATGACCAAATTCAAATAGTGAAAGAAAGAGAGAAGCACACTGAGTCTAAGAGGCAGAGGATAACATAGAACTTAACTTCCAGAGCCACAGACAGACAGTGGTTATCCAAAGACCTTGTAGTCACTCTGGTACCTTTAATCAAGACTTAACCATACTCAGAGAGGCCCTATAATGGGGTTTATGAAGATGATCTCTTCTCTCCAGAGACCCATAGAAATAGCATTGCAAATGAAAGCCTCTTAGTGTGTGAAGAGAATCACAGTTCAGACTGACTTAAGAAGAACTCACCCCTTAGCATCTTCTCCACTCTCACCTGGAGCACTGGAAAGAACAATAAGTGTAAACACAGAGCAGCGAGCCTAGTGATGGAGTAAAAAATAAAGAAAAATGTGGTTTCTGTAGCCTGGGAGTTCTTTTCCTAATAAGTAAACTCCCTGGGCATCTCCTAAACCTGCTGAGGCTGGGGCATCATCTGGGTTGTGAGTCCTACTCGGTCCTGATACAAGGAGTGCTGATGTATGACAGGACCCAACTCCAAACCTACTGAAAAATTACTGCCTTGGGTCTGGAAGAGTTTCCTACAGGGAGTCTTCAAACCTGAAGTCATAGAGTTGTTCTAAATAAGAGTACTCTCTAGAGTAATTAGAGTAGTTACCTTGAACAATCTACAATAAGAGAACATGTGGGCATTAAAAATTATAATCTCTTGGTGCCAAAGAGATGGCTTTGAGACTAAGAGCTAGGGATCTGATGCCCTCTTCTGGCATGCCAGTGTATATGCAAATAGAACACTAACATATAGTAAATAAATAAATCATCAGCAGATGCTGGCGAGGATGTGGAGAAAGAAGAACACTCCTCCACTGTTGTTGGGACTGCAAGTTGGTACAACCGCTCTGGAAATCAGTGTGGCGGACCCTCAGAAAAATGGACATAATACTACCTGAGGACCCAGCTATACCTCTCCTGGGCATATACCCAGAAGATGCTCCAACATGTAATAAAGACACATGCTCCACTATGTTCATAGCCGCCATATTTATAATAGCCAGAAGCTGGAAAAAACCTAGATGTCCCTCATCAGAGGAATGGATACAGAAAATGTGGTACATTTACACAATGGAGTACTACTCGGCCATTAAAAACAATGAATTTATGAAATTTGCAGGCCAATGGATGGAACTTGAAAATATCATCCTGAGCGAGGTAACTCAGTCACAAAAGAAGGAACATGGTATGTACTCACTGATAAGCAGATATTAGCCCAAAAGTTCAGAATGCCCAAGTTTCTCTTAACAGTAACCGCTGGACTGAGAGTGAGGTCCCAGATGGAGGAGTTGGAAGAAGGTCTGAAGGAGCTGAGGGAATTTGCAGCCCCATGGAGGGAGCAACAGTGCCAATGGCCTGACCACCCCCCCCCCGTCATCCTGAAGTTTGGACCACCAACCAAAGAATACACATCTATGGACCCATGGTTCGGACCACATATGAGGCAGAGGATGACCTCATTGGCCATCAGGGAGAGAGGAGAGGTTCGTGGGCCTGAGGGTGTTAGAGGCCCCAGTAAAGGGGAATGTCAAGGTGGGAATAGGGGGATGGGTGGGCGGGTGGGTGGGAGGTGGAATTCCCTTATAGAGGTAGGGATGGGGAGGGGATAGGGGGCTTCCAAACAGGAGACCCAGAAAAGGGGAAACATTGGAAATGTAAATAAAGTATCAAAAATAAAATAAAAAAATCAATCAATAAATATTTTTTAAAAAAGAAAAATTGTAATCTCTAAGAGGTATTTCTAAGTCTCATTTGTTGTTAGGTACACCAACATATCTTAAGTCACTCTGTGGAGAGATGAAGTATCCAAGTTCTAACTGGTAACATAGGGAGGGTTTTCTAGATTGATAGTGTAAAATGTAGCTGATGGAAGTGAGGTCATCTCTGAATACTAATCTCTCTATGGAGCAATCCAGGGATCTCCACAGATTCAAGATCCTTGAATGTTTGAGTATCTTACGTAATTAACTAGTGTTTACATATAATCCATGCACACATTCCCTTCTAATTTAAAATTTTCAGTGATTTTTTTATAATAGATAACATAATCTTCATGTGTTCAGGAGAAATATAATCCAAAACTAAGTTCAATTTGGTGGTGAATCTATGGGTTCAGAACATGGAGGCAAGAAGAGCAGCAGGCTATGGGCTTTTCAGCTTCTAGACAAGTGGGATTTCAACCTGTATGGGATCTCAACCTCTGTCTGCATTTGTGTCATGACTCCTGTTCCCTTCTGCTCAAATGGAAAAACCATACTAGATACAAACAACCAGATGTCCTGAGCATTTGAACAGATCACTACCACTGCTGAAATGTATCAGAAGGGGAACCGGGTCATCATACAACACACACCCAGATAAACGGATCAGGGAACTGCTGATTGCCTACCCAGCTAGCTTTTCAGCCTCCTGCATCAGGCGTGAGATTGGATAGGCTGAGTCGGTTCTCTTCACTCTCACCTTACCCAGTCTAAATGCTTAACCACCTTGGCACCCTCTCTGCTTCTTTATTACTGCACTTCTTTCTCAGACCCAAACCTCCGAGCTCTGGCTTGCCCTCCCTTAATTGCTTTTATTTAATTCCCATATGGTTCCTCTTATCACTCTCTACATAACACTGGAAATAATTTGTCAAACATGTCAGTATGCCTTTGATAACTCAAGTGGAATAAATCGTCTCTGGTTTTCACACATACGGTTTAAAAATCAACAGAGGTTCCCATTCTGTGGGTTGTCTCTTCATCCTGCAGTTTTTCCATTGGTTTACAGGAACTAGTTGGTTCCCATATTTGTTTATTTTTTGCCTCATTGACTGTGTCTCTGATCTGAGCAATTATTTCTTAGACACAACCACCAAAACACAGACAACACCATGTAAGTTTTGAATGATAATTAGACTACATTATACCCAAGACAAGCTGGAAATATTTAAAAACACATTGTGACATTTAAAGTGTAGGACCAGTCTATTTTTAAAATTTCATTCCCATGGACTCCTGCTTTTTTTTTTTATTTATTTTTTATTTTTTTATTTTTGATACTTTATTTACATTTCCAATGTTTCCCCTTTTCTGGGTCTCCTCTTTAGAAACCCCCTATCCCCTACCCACCCCCGCTGATATGAGGGAATTCCACCTCCCACTCAACTGCCCACCCATACCCATATTCCTGCATTGACATTCCCCTTTACTGGGGCCTCTACATCCTCAGGCCCAAGGGCCTCTCCTCTCTCCCTGATGGCCATCGAGGTCATCCTCTGCCACATATGTGGTCCAAACCATGGGTCCATAGATGTGTATTCTTTGGTTGGTGGTCCAAACTCCAGGATGACCAGGGGGGAGGTCAGGCCCATTGACGCTCTTGCTCCCTCCATGGGGCTGCCAATTCCCTCAGCTCCTTCAGACCTTCCTCCAACTCCTCCATCTGGGACCTCACTCTCAGTCCAGCGGTTACTGTTAAGTGAAACTTGGGCATTCTGAACTTTTGGGCTAATATCCTCTTATCAGTGAGTACATACCATGTTCCTTCTTTTGTGACTGAGTTACCTCGCTCAGGATAATATTTTCCAAGTTCCATCCATTTGCCTGCAAATTGCATTAAGTCATTGTTTTTAATAGCTGAGTAGTACTCCATTGTGTAGATGTACCACATTATCTGTATCCATTCCTCTGATGAGGGACATCTGGGTTGTTTCCAGCTTCTGGCTATTATAAATATGGCGGCTATGAACATAGGGGAGCATATGTCTTTATTACATGTTGGAGCATCTTCTGGTTATATGCTCAGGAAAAGTATTGCTGGGTCCTCAGGTAGTATTATGTCCATTTTTCTGAGGGTCTGCCAAACTGATTTCCATAGTGGTTGTACCAGCTTGCAGTCCCACCAACAGTGGAGGAGTGTTCCTCTTTTTCCACATCCTTGCCAGCATCTGCTGTCACCTGAGTTTTTGATCTTGGCCATTCTGACTGGTGTGAGGTGGAATCTCAGACTTGTTTTGATTTGCATTTCCCTGATGACTAGGGAT
>CM052703.1:89179652-89193940 GCA_028551405.1 Uromys caudimaculatus | reverse complement strand
TCCTCACATAATAATTAAAACACCAAATGCACAGAACAAAGAAAGAATATTGAAAGCAGAAAGGGAAAAATGTCAAGTAACATAGAAAGGCAGACCTATCAGAATTACACCAGACTTCTCAACACAGACTCTAAAAGCCAGAAGATCCTTGGCAGATGTCATACAGACCCAAAGAGAAAAAAATGCCATCCCAGGTTACTATACCCAGCAAAATTCAAAATTACATAGGTAGAGAAACCAAGGTATTCCAAGACAAAACCAAATTTAAAAAATATCTTTCCACTAATCCAGCCATGCAGAGGATAATAGAAGGAAAAGTCCAGCACAAGGAGGGAAACTATACGCAAGAAAAACCGAGAAATTAATCTTTTCACAACAAACCCAAAAGAAGAAAAACACACAAACATAATTCCAATTCTAACAACAAAAATAACAGGAACCAAGAATCATTGGTCCCTAATATCTTTCAACATCAATGGACTCAGTTCCCCAATAAAAAGACATTGGCTAAAAGACTGGATACATAAACAAGATCCAGCATTTTGTTGCATATAGGAAACACACCTCAGAGACAAAGACAGATATTACCTCAAAGTAAAAGGATGGAAAATTTTTTTTCCAAGCAAATGATCCCAGAAACAGGCTGAAATAGCCATTCTGATATCCAACAATATACAATATACAACCAAAAGTAATCAAAAAAGATGAGAAAAGACACTATATACTCATCAAAAGAAAAAAACCAAAACAGGAATTCACAATTCTGAACATCTATGCCCCAAATGCAAGGGCACGCACATTTGTAAAAGAAAAGTTACAAAAGCTGAAAGCACACACTGAACCTCACACAATAATAGTCAGAGATTTCAATACCCCACTTTCACAATAGAATCTGAAACTAAAAGAAGTTATGATACTGGATTGAGCAGATATCTACAGAATGTTTGACCCTAAAACAAAACAATATACCTTCTTCTCAGCACCTCATGGTACCTTCTCAAAAATCCAGCATATACTTGGACACAAAACGAATCTCAACAGACACAAGAACAATGAATTAATCCCATGTATTCTATCAGACCATCATGAAATAAGGCTGGTCTTCAGTAGCAACAAAAATGACAGAAAGCTCACATACATAAGGAAGATGAACAACTGTCTATTCAATGATAAATTGGTCAGGGAAGAAATTAAGAAATAAATTAAAGACATTTTAGAATTAATTGAAAATGAAGGCATTATATGTCCAAACTTTTGGGACACAATGAAAGCAGTGCTAAGAGGAAAACTCATAGCTCTGAGTGCTTCCATGAAGAAATTGGAGAGTTCATACACTAGCATCTTAACAGCTCATCTGAAATCTCTAGAACAAAATGAAGCAAATATACCCAAGAGGAGTAGATGGCAGGAAATAATCAAACTCAGGGCTGAAATCAATCAAGTAGAAACAAAAAGAATTATACAAAGAATCAACAATAATAGAAGCTGGTTCTTTGAGAAAAACAACAAGTTAGATAAACCCTTAGCCAGACTAATGAGAAGGCACAGAGACAATATCCAAATTAACAAAATCAGGAATGAAAAGGGAGACATAACAACAGAAACTGAGGAAATCCAAAAAAAATCAGATCATACTACAAAAGACTATATTCAACAAAATTGGGAAATCTAGATGAAATGGATGATTTTCTAGACAGATACCGGGAATCAAAGTTAAATCAGGATCAGATAAACCATCTAAACAGCCCCACAAACCTCAAGGAAATAGAAGCAGTCATTAAAAGTCTCCCAACTAAAAAGTGCCCAGGGCCAGATAGTTTTACTTCAGAATTCTATCAGATCTTCAAAGAAGATCTAATACCAATACTCTTCAAATTATTCCACATAATAGAAACAGAAGGAACACTACCGAATTATTTCTATGCAGCCACAGTTACACTGATACCTAAACCACAAAAAGACCCAAAAGAGAAAGAGAACTACAGACCAATTTTCCTTATGAATATGCATGCAAAAATACTCAAAATTCTCACAGACCATATCTAAGAACACATCAAAACGATTATCCACAATGAGCATGTAGGCTTCATCCCACAGATGCAGGGATTATTCAATATATGGATATCCATCAATGTAATCCACTATATAAGCAAACTCAAAGGAGAAAAAACCACATGTTCATCTCACTAAATGCTGAAAAAGATTTTGACAAAATACAACACTCATTCATGGTAAAAATATTGGAGAGATAAGGAATTCAATGTGCATACCTAAGTATAATAAAAGCAGTACACAGCAAACCAATAGCCAGCATCAAACTAAATGGAGAGAAACTCAAAGCAATCCCACTAAAATCAGGGACCAGACAAGGCTGCCAACTCTCTCCCTACCTATTCAATTTAATACTTGAAGTTCTAGCCAGAGCAATTAGACAACAAAAGGAGGTCAAAGGGATACAAACTGGGAGGGAGGACATCAAGATATCACTATTTGCTGATGAGATGATAATATACATAAGTGATCCCAAAAGTTCTACCAGAGAGCTCATACAGCTGATAAACAACTTCAGCAAAGTGGCTAGATACAAAATCAAATCTAACAAATCAGTAACCTCCCTCTTCTCAAAAGATAAAGGACTGAGAGAGAAATTAGAGAAACAATATCCTTTACAATAGTCTCAAATAATATAAAATTGGTATGACTCTTATCAAGCAAGTGAAAGATCTCTATGACAAGGATTTCAAATTCTTTAAGAAAGAAATCAAAAAAAGATCTCAGAAGATGGAAAGAACAAATAACCCAGGATAGCAAAAACTATACTCAACAATAAAAGAACTTCTGGGGGAATCACCATCCCTGACCTCAAGCTATACTACAGAGCAATAGTCATATAAACTGTATGGTATTGGTACAGAGACAGGCAAATAGATCAATGGAATTGAATTGAAGACCCAGAAATGAACCCACACACCTACGGTCACTTGATTTTTGGAAAAGAATCTAAAACCATCCAGAGGGGAAAAAACAGCATTTTCAACAAATGGTGCTTGTTCAACTGGAATTCAGCATGTAGAAGAATGCAAATTGATCCATTCTTATCTCCTTGTAAAAAGCTCAAGTCCAAATGGATGAAGGACCTCCATATAAAATCAGACATGCTGCGTCTAATAGAAGAGAAAGCGGGAAGAGTCTCAAATACTTGGGAACAGGGGAAAATTTTCTGAACAGAACACCAGGTGCTATGCTTTAAGAGCAACAATCAACAAATGGGACCTCATAAAATTGAAAAGCTTCTGTAAAAAAAAGGACACTGTCAATAGGACAAAAGGGCAATCCACAAATTGGGAAAAGAGATTTACCAATCCATCATCTGATAGAGGGCTAATATCCAAAATATACAAAGAACTCAAGAAGGTAGACTCCAAAGATCCAAATAATCCTATTAAAAAGTGGAGTACAGTGCTAAATAGAGAATTCTCAACTGAAGA
Organism: Uromys caudimaculatus; assembly: GCA_028551405.1. NCBI lineage: Eukaryota > Metazoa > Chordata > Mammalia > Rodentia > Muridae > Uromys > Uromys caudimaculatus. The sequence goes on along the minus strand of CM052703.1, from coordinate 89,190,452 downwards.
ATCTGAAATGGCTGAGAAGCACTTAAAGAAAGAAATGTTCAACATCCTTAGTCATCAGAGAAATGTAAATCAAACAACTCTGAGATTCCACCTCACACCAATCTGGCTAGGATCAAAAACGCATATGACAGCAGATGTTGGCAAGGATGTGGAGAAAGAGGAACACTCCTCTCTGGCTGATGGGACTGCAATCTGGTACAACCATTCTAGAAATCAGTCTGATGATTTCTGAGAAAATTTGAAATAGTTCTACCTGAGCACCCAGCCATACTTCTCCCGAGCATATACCCAAAAGATGCTCCAACATATAACAAGGACGCTTGCTCCACTATGTTCATAGCAGGCTTACTTATAATAATCAGAAGCTGGAAACAACCCAGATGTCCCTCAGCAGAGGAATGGATACAGAAAATGTGGTACATTTTCACAATGGAGTGTTATGCAGCAATTAAAAACAGGGACTTCATGAAATTCTTAGACAAATGGATGGAACTAGGAAATATCATTCTAAGTGAGGTAAACAAAGACACAAAACAATACACATGGTATATACTCACTAATAAGTGGATATTAGCCCAAAATCTCACAATGCCCATAATACATCCCACAGACCATATGGAGCATAGAAAGAAGACCAGGGTGTGGATGCTTTAGTCCTTCATTGAGGGGGGAAACAGGATGATTGTGGGAGCTGGAGGGAGAAGAGGACTTGGGAGAGAGAGGAAGAGGAGGGATAGGAAATAAGGAGGGCAATACCAGGAACTGGAGGATATATCAGAGAAGTACAGAGGGTCAGGAAATTGAAAAAAATATGTAGCAGGGGGGATGAGGAACTGGAGATAGCCACTGGAGAGTCCCAGACACTCGGGAAATGTGAGGCTCCCAGGACCCAACTGGGATGACTTTATCTGTAATGTGCAGAGGAGGGGAGATAGAACCTGTGGAGACCACCTCCAGTAGTTAAGCATGACCCGTGGTTGAAGGATGGGGCCACCCATTCATCTCAAATTTAACCCAGAAATGTTCCTGTGCAAAGGAAGCAGGTACAAAAAAATGGAACAGAGACTGAAGGAAGAGCCAACCAGAGACTGCCCCACCTGGAAATCCATCATTTCTGCAGACACCAAACCCAAAACTGTTGCCTTTGTCAAGAGACACTTGCTGACAGGAACCTAGTGTGGCGGTTCCTTGAGAGGTCCTGCCAGCAACTGACCAATGAAGATGTGGATGTTTGGAGTCAAGCATCAGACTCAGTTCAGAGAACCTGGTGGGGGATCTGGTAGAAGGACTGTAGGAGCAGAGGGGGATTGCAACCCCATTGGAAGAACAACATAGGCTGGCCTGACCACCCAGTTCTCCCAGAGTCTAGACCACCAACCAAAGAGTGTACCTGGAGGGATCCTTGGCTCAAGATACATATGTAGCAGAGGATAGCCTTGCCTGACAGCAATGGGAGTGGAGGCCCTTGGTCCTGGGGAGGTTTGATACTCCAGCATAGAGATGCTAGAGTGGTGGGGCAGGAGAATGTGGGTGAGTGGGGGAGCACTCTCATATAGGCAAAGGGGAGGGGGAGGACAGATATGAATGGGACTTGGTGGAGGAGTAACTGGGAGGTGGTCTGAGGCTTAGAACCATGCTAAGATCAGTGTATTGTATTCTGGTGACTAGAAATATATAGAAATTTCTACCTCAGCCTCACAACCATTTACTCTGTTAAATTTAATAGTTCAAAGACTGTTAAATGCAATAGTATTCAATGTATTAATTGTAATATTACATTTAATACTTTTGAAATGGATTATTTAATTTTCATGTTTTCTTCTTTTTCATGTTCATTTTATTCTTAAAGATATAAATGTATATTTTATAAAAGTAGGAATCCATGGGCATGAAATTTTAAAAATAGACTGGTCCTACACTTTAAATGTCACAAATGTGTTTTTAAATATTTGCAGCTAGCCTTGGGTACAATGTAGTCTAATTATCATTCAAAACTTACATGGTGTTGTCTGTGTTTTGGTGGTTGTGTCTAAGAAATAATCGCTCAGATCAGAGACACAGTCAATGAGGCAAAAAATAAACAAATATGGGAACCGACTAGTTGCTGTAAACCAATGGAAAAAATTTGCAGGATGAAGAGACAACCCACAGAATGGGAACCTCTGTTGATTTTTAAACTGTATGTGTGAAAACCAGAGATGATTTATTCCACTTGAGTTATCAAAGGCATACTGACATGTTTGACAAATTATTTTCAGTGTTGTGTAGAGAGTGATAAGAGGAAACATATGGGAATTTAATAAAAGCAATTAAGGGAGAGCAAGCCATAGCTCAGAGGTTCGGGTCTGAGAAAGAAGTGCAATAATAAAGAAGCAGAGAGGGTGCTAAGGTGGTTAAGCATTTAGACTGGGTAAGGTAAAAGTGAAGAGAACCAGCTCAGCCTATCCAATCTCATGCCTGATACCGGAGGCTGAAAAGCTAGCTGGGTAGGCAATCAGCAGTTCTCTGATCCGTTTATCTGGGTGTGTGTTGTATGATGACCCGGTTCCCATTCTGATGTGTTTCAGCAGTGGTAGTGATCCGTTCAAATGCTCAGGACATCTGGTTGTTTGTATCTAGTATGACTTTTTCTTCTGAGCAGAAGGGAACAGGAGTCATGACACAAATGCAGACAGAGGTTGAGATCCCATGCAGGTTGAAATCCCACTTGTCTAGAAGCTGAAAAGCCCATAGCCTGCTGCTCTTCTTGCCCCCATGTTCTGTACCCATAGTTTCACCACCAAATTGAACTTAGTTTTGGATTATATTTGTCCTGAACACATGAAGATTATGTTGGCTATTATAAAAAAATCACTGAAAATTTTAATTAGAAGGAAATGTGTACATGGATTATATGTAAACACTAGTTAATTAGGTAAAATACTCAAACATTCACGGATCTTGTATATGTGGTGATCCCTGCATTGCTCCATAGAGAGATTAATATTCAGAGATGAACTCACTTCCATCAGCTACATTTTACACTATCAATCTAGAAAACCCTCCCTATGTTATCAGTTCAGACTTGGATACTTCATATCTCCACAGAGTGACTTAAGATGTGTTGGTGTACCTAAAAACAAATGAGACTTAGGTATACCTCTTAGAGATTACAATTTTTCTTTTTTAAAAGATATTTATTCATTGATTGATTAATTTACTATATATTAGTGTTCTATTCGCATGTACACTGGCATGCCAGAAGAGGGCATCAGATCCCTAGATCTTCGTCTCAAAGCCACCTCTTCAGCCCCAAGAGATTATAATTTTTAATGCCCATGTGTTCTCTTATTATAGATTTTTCAAGTTAACCACTCTAATTACTCTAGAGAGTACTCTTATTTAGAACAACTCTATGACTTAAGGTTTGAAGACTCCCTGTAGGAAACTCTTCCAGACCTAGGGCAGTAATTTTTCAGTAGATTTGGAGTTGGGTCCTGTCATACATCAGCACTCCTTGTATCAGGACCGAGTAGGACTCACAACCAGATGATGCCCCAGCCTCAGCATGTTTAGGAGATGCCCGTGGAATTGCTTATTAGGAAAAGAACTCCCAGGCTACAGAAACCACATTTTTCTTTATTTTTTACACCATCACTAGGCTCGCTGCTCTGTGTTTACACTTATTGTTCTTTCCAGTGCTCCAGGTGAGAGTGGGGAAGATGCTAAGGGGTGAGTTCTTCTTAAGTCAGTCTGAACTGTGATTCTCTTCACACAGTAAGAGGCTTTCATTTGCATTGCTGGCTCTATGGGTCTCTGGAAAGAAGAGGTCATCTTCATAAACCCCATTCTGGAGCCTCTCTGAGTATGGTTAAGTCTTGATTAAAGGTACAATAGTGACTACAAGCACTTTGGATAACCTCTGTCTGTCTGTGGCTCTGGAAGTTAAGTTCTATGTTATCCTCTGCCTCTTAGACTCAGTGTGCTTCTCTCTTTCTTTCACTATTTGAATTTGGTCATTGAAAGAAGACAGGGATGTGTACTTGAAACTCTGGTCCTAGAGACACAGGCAGGAGATTCAGCTTCCCTGATGATCAGAGAAGCTGTATGTCTACTGATGTTGGTGAACAGGCTGCAGCCCTGTGCCTGTCCTTGGACAATCTGAACTGAACCCATTCTTCTCTGAGATGTGGCTGACAATCTATTAGTTTTACATAACTGGCAATAAATCCTGGTGTCTGAAAGTCAAGACTTTTCCATCCTGTGAATCAGATTGCTCCTCTTCTTGAACACGGTTCTCTGGAATCAGTGAGTTAATGTGATAGTGCTAACATGAGCTTCTTTGTGCTTTTACTTAACTCATTTCTATTCACTGTGAGCATGTGCCAGGGGATCTTGAAATTCAAATTGTATTATTAAATTATATATGTTTTGGAATCCTAAAAGAGTAGTGCAGCCTAGAATCAGGTAAAATAAACTAAACATACTTTTTTAATTAATTTATTTATTTATTTTTGATACTCTATTTACATTTCCAGTCTTTCCCCCTTTCTAGGGCTCCTCTTTGAAAACCCCCAATCCCCTACCCCTCCCCGCCTCTATGAGGGAATTCACCTCCCACCCACCTGCCCACCCATTCCCATATTCCCACCTTGACATTCCACTTTACTGGGGCATCTAACACCCTCAGGCCCAAGGGCCTCTCCTCTCCCTGATGGCCAACGAGGCAATCCTCTGCTACATATGTGGTCCGAACCAGGGGTCCCTGGATGTGTATTCTTTGGTTGGTGGCCCAAAGTCCAGGATGACCTGGGGAAGGGGGTCAGGACCGTTGATGCTGTTGCTCCCTCTATGGGGCTGCAAACTCCCTCAGCTCCTTCAGTCCTTTCTCCAACTCCTCCATCTGGGACCTTACTCTCATTCCAGCAGTAACTGTAAAGTGAAACTTGGGCATTCTGAACTTTTGGGCTAATATCCGCTTATCAGTGAGTACACACCATGTTCATTCTTTTGTGACTGAAGTACCTCACTCGGGATGATATTTTCAAGTTCCGTCCATTTGCCTGCAAATTTCATTAAGTCATTGTTCTTAATAGCTGAGTAGTACTCCATTGTGTAGATGTACCACGTTTTCTGTATCCATTCCTCTGATGAGGGACATCTGGGTTGTTTCCAGCTTCTGGCTATTATAAATAAGGCTGCTATTTCGTTAGATGCTGAAAAACCATTTGACAAAATTCAACATTCCTTCATGATAAAAGTCTTGGAAAGATCAGGAATTCAAGGCCCATACCTAAACATAGTAAAAGCAATATACAGCAAACCAGCAGCCAACATCAAACTAAATGAAGAGAATCTCGAAGCAATCCCACTAAAATCAGGGACTAAACAAGGCTGCCCTCTCTCTCCCTATCTATTCAATATAGTAATTGAAGTTCAAACTAGAGCAATTAGACAACAAAAGGAGGTCAAAGGGATACAAATTGGTAAGGAAGAAATCAAATTATCACTATTTGCAGATGATATGATCGTATATTTAAGTGACGCGGAAAACTCCACCAGAGAACTGCTGCAGCTAATAAACAACTTCAGCAAAGTGGTCAGATATAAAATTAACTCAAACAAATCAGTAGCCTTCCTACACTCAAAGGATAAACAGGCTGAGAAAGAAATTAGGGAAATGACACCCTTCACAATAGTCACAAACAATATAAAGTATCTTGGTGTGACTCTAACCAAGCAAGTGAAAGATCTATATGACAAGAACTTCAAGTCTCTGAGGAAAGAAATCGAAGAAGACCTCAGAAGGTGGAAAGATCTGCCATGCTCATGGATTGGGAGGATTAATATAGTAAAAATGGCCATCCTGCAAAAAGCAATCTACAGATTCAATGCAATCCCCATCAAAATTCCAACTCAATTCTTCATAGACTTAGAAAGAGCAATTCTCAAATTCATTTGGAACGACAAAAAACCCAGGGTAGCAAAAGCTATTCTTAACAACAAAAGAACTTCTGGGGGAATCAGCATCCCTGACCTCAAGCTGTACTACAGAGCAGTAGTGATAAACATACTCTTAAAACGGTATTAAGAAATATTTGTATTGTCATTTTATAAACAATACAAAACTAATGGTCAAATCTAACCCATCACTTAAGCAGGAAACTTTTGACAGTCAGACTCTATATAAGAAAAAGCCAAAGGGGGCCAGAATGTTCCTGCAAAGCCTAAAGAATTAGAGAATTGGAGAGAATTTTTTAGCAGAGACTCTTATAATATGTAAAGGAAATGTAGTATTTTTCACTGTGGATAATTTCTGAAGACAAGAACTGGAGAATAATTAACAACCTTACTTTAAAATGCTTGTGCCTATGTGCAGAGAGTGAGACACAGACTCTAAATGTCTCTGGAATACTTACTCTGTATAAATTTATGTTGAAACATTTTTTGCTGCCTAACCAATCATCCTATTATGAATTAGTTGATAATGTGAGTTTTCTGGCTTAAGCAAAATGCTATTTTTAGAACTGATCTAACTCTTAAGCAGCCTCTTATGACTTTATAGCTAATCAATCCATGATATCTCTGCTTTTGCAGAGCTCTATCACTATTTTAATTCTGAGTTTATATTGTCTATATTCTAATTCATTCATACCAGAAGCCCCAAGAGAGAGAAAGAGTCAAATTGTCAGAAGCCATTAGCTTTTGGCACAAAAATAGAAAAAAAAAATAGTTAAATGGCCAGAAGTGATCAGCTTCTGGTTTCCAGAATATCAACAGAGAGTTAAATTGACAGAAGTCATTAGTGTTTGGTGACTTCCTCAGTTACCTCAATATCAGAGCTGGCCTTTGACACATTCATGTTTTATTTAATAGATTCACTAATTTTGAATTTTTATTTTTTCTTTTTAGACAGAAATTATAGGCTAAATTGGAAAGTAAATAAAGTAATACACATAAGTGTATAAAAATAGTACCATTTTCCCTGATTCCCTAGAATCCCACTTCCCAAGTGTCACCACTGTTAACCAACTGTTCTCTGTGGATTGACCAGCCCTGAACACAAACTATTTTGTTGTAGCACGATAATAATTTTCTAAGTCTCCATAATATGGTCACTTAATCTTTTAGTTTTAATTTTGGAAGAAAGCTTCTGATTTCAGACCTTTATGGAAACATTAATTTCTCTGGATTGCCATACCAAAGCAGTGTTTAAACAGTATATTTTATCACAGTCAAAGTAGTAAATTAAATGATCACCTAAACCAAATTTACAACTACTGGAGTCTTACTATTATGTTCTTACAGTTTTGTTTTGTGGTCTTTTGGATTTTTTGTGGCTTTAAACTACTTTTATTAAAGCAGAGTTTGAGAAACAGAACACTGGTTAAATCAGACTTCCTTTGCTAGTCATTACATGTACATTGAAGTCTTCAGTTCTGCCTTATTGCTTTTAACCATGACATACAATTTGTCTGTTAGCATACTTCTACTCTCAAGGGATCAACAGAAACAAAGGAATGCAAAGGGGGAAAGCAACTGATGAAAACAATCCTCATCCCAAGGCAAACACAGTGAGCCAGCCTCACTCCTGGCTCTCGTGCGGCTCTTCCCCTCACGTTGCAATAGCAGCGGTATCCAGACCATAATCCTGTTGTTGTTGTTGTTGTTGTTATTGATTGTTTTGGCACAGGGTCTCACAATGAAGTCTTGGCTTCAAAATTATTATTTAGACCAGGGTGTCCTTGGATTCACAAAGACCCATAAGCCTCTGTTTCTGAAGTCCTGGGACTGTAACATGTGTGCCCGTGCTTAAGTATTATCTCATTATTACAAGGAGACATTACATAATATGGTGAATAACTCATTATTGTCCTAAATTCTTATATTTTATGAACCTTTATATCAACACTACCAGATAAGTATAATTTAGATTATTTGGGTTACTATTTTACAACTGAGCGAAACTAAGCAAAGCAAACTAGTTAATTTGCTGTTGACTACACATCAACTAAATACACTAGGATCAAAACTCTTATTTATTTGTTTGTTTAGTGTGTGTGGGGTATGTGTGTGTGTGTGTGTGTGTGTGTGTGTTTGCTACATGTATTAGAATGTCCATAGAAGCCAGAGAGGGTTCCAGATCCAATGTATCTGGTGTCACAGGTAGTTGTGAAACAATAACTTGAGTTGGATGAGGAGAAAGACTAGACAAGCCAGGATTTAAACACGGCAATGGAGGTGTAAAGATCTAATGTTAGTTAGTGAGTTATGCTGCTTTCGAGCATCTAATAGCTGTTTGTGGTCATTGGATACTCACTATAGTAGAAGTGGCTGTAAAATAAATGCATACTATAAATGCACACATACACAGAGACACATCCAGTCACATATCACATAAAAATTTAAGTGACATGGCATATAATAAAGTGAAAACACTTGCTTTTCACTTAATATTTTATTTTATATTTTATTTAGCTATCTTTCTATAATACTTGGGAACTGCATCATTTAAATTTTTACTCAAAAGGCAAAACATCATATCCGATATTTTGTTGTTTTAGTAGACATTTTGATTCATACTTTATGTGTAACTTTACCTATATTTGCAAACATGGGTCAAAACTTTTTATATTTTCTATGGAGTTTTGTGTATTTGTAACTTTTTTTAAATCATCAATTAATAATAATACAAACTTCTCTTGAATATATTTGCAAATATTTTAAATCTAAAAATGTTAGTGACTATATATATACATAACTACAGCCTTGGCTGCACAGAGAGATACAAACAAGCCTAGGCCACAGATTTGGAAGAATCTATTAGATAATAGTGTGATTACTACTGACTGTACAACTTAAGACACTGAATGCCTCTCTTTGAGAATTCATTGGCTGTCAACATCTCAGCAAAGCGTACTAAGGCCTTTAAACACACACTCTCCCCCCAAGACCATAAACCTAGTTTTAAAAAGGGCCTCATTCAGAAAACTGAAGCTGTTGAGATCATAGTGTCAAAGACTGTTTCAAGCTTTCACTATAGCATTTCATACCCATTTTTCCATTCCCAACTCTTCTTCTCTTTCTCCTTCTCTTTCTCCTTCTCCTTCTCCTTCTCCTTCTCCTTCTCCTTCTCCTTCTCCTTCTCCTCCTTCTCCTTCTCCTTCTCCTCCTTCTCCTTCTCCTTCTCCTTCTCCTTCTCCTCCTTCTCCTTCTCCTCCTCCTCCCTCTCTTCTTCCTCCTCCTCCTCCTCCTCCTCCTCCTTCTTCTTCTTCTTCTTTTTCCTCTTCTCCTCCTCCTCTTCCTCATCCTCTTCTTCCTCCTCCTCTTCCTCCTCTTCCTTTTCCTCTCTGACTTTTCCCTCTCCTCCTCATCATCCTCTTCCTCCTTCCACTTCTCTCCTACTTCCCTTCCTCCTTTTCCTCACCCCCTCAAATGATGACAAGTGAGGACAGAGCACTCACTTGTCACTGATTCTCAGAACTCTGATTAGCATGAGTGTACATCCACCACAGTTCCCAGCAATGAGAAGCCTCTTTGGCTAAGACTGCAAGTAGCATTTGCCTATGAGTATAAATATAACTATTTAAAGGGCAGCAAGGCACCATGAAAATAGAAGTTAACCATAGCTGGAGATTTCCATGTAGGGACAATGACTTCTCTATGTATAGATTTTTTTAAAAAGGAGTTTATAGAACAAGCATGTATTTTCTCCTGTGGATTGACCTGAAACCCAAAGAGCAGTTAATGACCTTCATAGGAGTAATGCTACTATTGCATCAGTGGGTGCATCTGACCTAGCAAGTTGACATTGTGATTCAAGGCGTCACAGCTGGATAAGACTAATTACATTTTTTCCTCCCTGGTAGCCCCTTCATATCTTCTATATTAAAATTTTTAAAAATTCTTATATGGATTTTAAATAACTAAAAGTAAATATAATGAAACTCTTAACAACAATGGACAATGTGATACAAACAGACGTTAATTATGGACATTAGTCCATAAGGACTCTATGGAAAGAAAAGACAGACTGCTGAAGATTAGCATTACACTACTGAGTGTCAGAGACAAAGAAGAAACATTTTAACTAATATATTCCTTATGTTGAAAACAAAATGTGGGCAATGATCAGGATCTCAGAATACTATTCCAGTCTACATTACTTTACAATCTTGGCAAAATGGTTCTTCAGAATGATCTTATAGATACAATTAATGAACAGGCTTATTAAATGTTATAAAGGTCATAGCATAAAACATAACTAGCTAAAGTCAGATCAACTTGCTTGTTTCCCACAGCCTTCTTAGAACAGAGTTGCTGAACCAGAAAGGTTCAGTCATGTAGCATACTAAGACTGATTCTTTCTTACTAGTATTGCTAAAATATTAATGTAATGAAAAAATAAGCTTCGGTTTTAAATTATTATAAGTACTGTGATAAAAACTTCAGTATTTTGGAATATAGAAAAAATGAACAGAAAGAAATCAATGTTCTGTTTTTTGATTGACAAAAGTTTAAGCTGTTCTCACGGCTCTGCAATAACTGATTTATGTGTTTCTTTCCTTGATGCTCTTCTACAGAGACAAACAACCATTCATGGGTGAAGACAACAGAACCTCTGTGACAGAATTCATCTTCCTGGGCCTCTCACAGGACCCACAGACCCAAGTCCTGCTCTTCTTCCTCTTCCTCCTCATCTACCTGCTCACTGTGCTGGGAAACCTGCTGATCATTGTGCTCATCCACTCAGACCCCAGGCTCCACACCCCCATGTACTTTTTCCTTAGAAACCTGTCCTTTGCTGATCTCTGCTTTTCT
>CM052703.1:89152028-89173140 GCA_028551405.1 Uromys caudimaculatus | reverse complement strand
GTAGTAATTGTTCCATTTTTCCCCTCTAGAAAGAAGACCTAAAATCCAGATTTCTGGTACACAGTAAATCCTGATGCCAACATGACAAATAACTCTCAAGAACAAACTCATTTTATAAAGAAAGTTCAACTCCTCTTGATGGCCCTCACCTATATCTCTTCTCAGCTTCATGTCATTCTCTAATTGTTTCTCAGTTCATGAGTGCCATGACTTTGGGCAACATCTACAGCATACATCTTTACCTCTCCCTCACTCTCTATTCAAGATTAAAATGCTCTCTGAGTCTTCAGAAGTATGATACACAGTCTTTAATGGTATAGTTCTGGAACTTTTGGCTTTTGGCTTTACAGATAGCTTTAATATAACTGTTTCCTAAAATTTTCTATCAATACATAGTCAGGTTGTCTATTATCTTCAGAGTATCCATAAAAACTTACACATAGTTCTCAAATGAATTTTAAAAATATCTGATATATGTTTCTACGATCTTAGAGTAGATTGCTGCCTCAAGATTCTTTAAAAATATATTTATTTCTATCATTTGTAGTTCAACATTGTCTGGCACATACTAATGATTAAATAAATGTTAGCTTATCAGAAGAACAAAGAATCTCATGCAGGCACTTTCACAGAAGCACACCCAATTTTAAAAAATAATTGGTGTTTGAGAAGAGCAGGGAGGTAGTTTCCCACATGTTTATCCAGTGTAGGAGCCTCGGGTTGCATTCTGGACTTGCCTGATTCAAAATTCAAACAGCAAAAGAGTAAACAAGGAAACACCAAAGTATATGTACTGAGCCAGCAAGGGGCAGAAGAGAATGTCAAGAACCAAGAAGAGCAAATGCTAAAGCACCCACCCATGTGAAGAGAATGGTGACTCCTTGGAAGGAGTACCTCTCCATCAGCATCTTCCTGACCCTCACCTAGAGCATTGGCAGTCATGAACACAGCACAATCAGACCAGTGATGGAAGGAAAGTCACAAGTGGAGCGTTGGTGTCTGCAGTTTGTGTTGCCTTACCCTAACAAGTAATGCCCGTTGCTGTTTCCCAACTATGGTGAGGGTGGGGCATCTTCTGGAATTTCTTTCCCAATGCAGAAAGTGCTCTGTGTGAAGAGACTCAACTAAGAGCCACCAGCCTAGAGGAGTTTCATCCATGAACTCTTCATACCTGATCTCCTAAAAGCTGTTATTACCAGACAGTTCCCTGGAGTACCCAGCCTGTTAACTTCTTAAAAATCATTCTACAAGAAGATATTCCAGAGGAACTAAAATAATCATCTGTAACTAAGATACTTGAATCTCATCTGATATCAAACCAAGTCACCCTATGATCATATGGAGGCTCCAAGTCCCATTCAGTATTTATGGTAACATAAAATGCAGCTGAGAGAACTTTATTAATGCCTCAGTATCTTCAGGAACTTAGGTTCAGTATGTCTTTAGATATCCTGGAATACTCTTTTATGTGATTAATATTTACTCATAAACTTTGCATGCACTCTCTTCTATATTATGTTCTGAAGTTATTACTTATAATACTTAAAATAATCCTCACGTTACAGATATTTAAAAAGCAATTTTGATTTATGGTTGGCAAATCTGTGGATGCAGAAAATGCAGGTAGAAGGGGAAGATTTTGGATTGGAACTCCCAAATTAAGAGCTTTCAGAGAGTTCTAACCATTCATTGCATGCATTTGTGTCTAAAATGCCCCAATCTCCTTATAGTCACATGGGTAAATCATGCTACAGGAACATGGCACAGAACAAGATACTGTGACTGCTTGAATGGAGGCTTCAGTAGAGTCCATGGAACAGCTCAGAATGAGACCAACACACAAGCTTCTATAGTAAAGTCCACAGTATAGTCAATATTTTTGTTCACACACATTCAAAACTAGCAAACCCTGGCCTTAGGTCAAAAAGTATTTGTGAAGTTGCCCTCTGGATGATAAATGACAACTTTCCTGAACAGATTAAGAAATACAAGAGAATAGACAAATTGATTAGTTCTAAATAAAAGTGTTAACATGATAAGCAACTATAAACCCCAAGGCAAGAAGTCAGTGAAGAGTTCCTCTGAAAACAAAGATTAAACAAACAAACAAAAAACCCAAGGGAATGGAAAAGTAAGGTAAATAAGAAGAAGAAAGGCCTTCCAGTGGACCTGATTCCACACAAATCCTCCCCAGTTTCAACTCAACTCCCCAGGTATTCTGATACATCTAGGTTCACAGGTGATATCCCAAACTCTGCCCCAATACCCAGCATACTAGTACCCCAGCATCTGGGGGGACACACTTTCCCCAATAAGCTAGAGACCTGCGCACATTTCAGTTCCTACCTATGCCTGGAACAGAGCCCTGGTGCTGGACCTGGGCTGGACACAGCCCACACACCAGTTGCAGCTTGACTCCCCAAGTATTCTGACACATCCAGGATCAAAGGATCACAAGATTGCAGAATCACAGGCTCACAGGAAGGAAAGGGTCCAGTCAGAGACAGGGAGGCCAGATAATGCCAGAGATAGCCAGATGGCGAGAGGCAAGCATAAGATTATAAGCAACAGAAACCAAATTGACTAAGCAACATCAGAACCCAGTTCTCTCACCACAGAAAATCATGGATACCCCAAAACACCTAAAAAGCAAGATTCAGGTCTAAACTCTCATTTCATGAATATGGTAGAGGAGTTTAAGAAGAATATAAAGAACTCCCTTAAAGAAATACAGGAGAACACAATCAAACAGGTGAGGGAATTAAACAAAACTCTCTAGGATCTAAAAATGGAAATAGAATCATTAAAGAAAAATTCAAAGGGAGACAACCCTGGAGATGGAAAACCTAGGAAAGAGAACAGGAGTCACAGATGCAAGCATCACCAACAGAATACAAGACACAGATGAGAGAATCTCAACAGCAGAAGATACGATAAAAGACATCAATACAACAGTCGAGAAAAATACAAAAAGCAACAGGGTCCTATCTCAAAACATTCAACAAGTCCAGGACATAATGAAAAGACCGAACCTGAGAATAGTAGGTATAAGAGAGTGAATATTCCCAACTCAAAGGGCCAGCAAACATCTTCAACAAAATTATAGAAGAAAACTTTCCTAACATAAAGAAAGAAATGTCCATAAACATACAAGAAGACTACAGAACACCAAACTGTTGGGACCAGAAAAGAAATTCCTCTCCTCACATAATAATTAAAACACCAAATGCACAGAACAAAGAAAGAATATTGAAAGCAGAAAGGGAAAAATGTCAAGTAACATAGAAAGGCAGACCTATCAGAATTACACCAGACTTCTCAACAGAGACTCTAAAAACCAGAAGATCCTTGGCATATGTCATCCAGATCCAAAGAGAACAAAAATGCCATCCCAGGCTACTATACCCAGCAAAATTCAAAATTACATGGATAGAGAGACCAAGATGTTCCAAGACAAAACCAAATTTAAAAAATGTCTTTCTACTAATCCAGCCATACAGAGGGTAACAGAAGAAAAACTCCAGCACAAGGAGGGAAACTACACCCAAGAAAAAGCGAGAAATTAATCTTTTCACAACAAACCCAAAAGAAGAGAAACACACAAACATAATTCCAACTCTAACAACAAAAATAACAGGAACCAAGAATCGTTGGTTCCTAATATCTTTCAACATCAATGGACTCAATTCCCCAATAAAAAGACATTGGCTAAAAGACTGGATATTTAAACAGGATCCAGCATGTTGCTGCATATAGGAAACACACCTCAGAGACAAAGACAGACATTACCTCAAAGTAAAAGGATGGGAAAATTTTTTTCCAAGCAAGTGGTCCCAAGAAACAGGCTGAAATAGCCATTCTGATATCCAACAATATACAATATACAACCAAAAGTAATCAAAAAAGATGAGAAAGGACACTACATACTCATCAAAAGAAAAATCCAAAACAGGAATTGTCAATTCTGAACATCTGTGCCCTAAATCCAAGGGCACACACATTTGTAAGGGAAATGTTACAAAAGCTTAAAGCACACACTGAACATCACACAATAATAGTCAGAGATTTCAATACTCCACTCCCACAATAGAAACAGAAATAAAACAGTGACACAGTGAAACTAAAAGAAGTTATGAGCCAAATGGATTGAGCAGATATCTACAGAACATTTCACCCTAAAACAAAACAATATATCTTCTTCTCAGCACCTCATGGTACCTTCTCAAAAATCTAGCATATACTTGGACACAAAACAAACCTTGACAGATACAAGAACATTGAACTAATCCCATGTATTCTATCAGACCATCATGGAATAAAGCTGGTCTTCAATAGCAACAAAAATGAAGAAAGCTCAAATACATATGGAAGATGAACATATCTACTCAATGATAACTTGGTCAGGGAAGAAATTAAGAAAGAAATTAAAAACATTTTAGAATTCAATGAAAATGAAGGCATAACATATCCAAACTTATGGGACGCAATGAAAGCAGTGCTAAGAGGAAAACTCATAGCTCTGAGTGCTTCCATAAAAAAATTGGAGAGTTCATACACTAGCAGCTTAACAGCTCATCCAAAAGCTCTAGAACAAAATGAAGCAAATATACCCAAGAGGAGTAGATGGCAGAAAATAATCAAACTCAGGGCTAAATTATCAGCCAAGTAGAAACAAAAAGAACTATACAAAGAATCAACAAAACCAGGAGCTGGTTCTTTGAGAAAATCAACAAGCTAGATAAAGCCTTAGCCAGACTAATGAGAGGGCACAAAGACAATATCCAAATTAACAAAATCAGGAATGAAAACGGAGACGTAACAACAGAAACTGAGGAAATACAAAAAAAAAAATCAGATCATATTACAAAAGTCTATATTCAACAAAATTGGGAAATCTAGATGAAATGGATGATTTTCTAGACAGATACCAGGAACCAAAGTTAAATAAGGATCAGATAAACCATTTAAACAGCCCCACAAACCTCAAGGAAATAGAAGCAGTCATTAAACGTCTCCCAACCAAAAAGTGCCCAGGGCCAGATGGTTTTACTTCAGAATTCTATCAGACTTTTAGAAGATCTAATTCCAATATTCTTCAAATTATTCCACATAATAGAAACAGAAGGAACACTACCGAATTCTTTCTATGCAGCCACAGTTACACTGATACCTAAACCACAAAAAGACCCAACAGAGAAAGAGAACTACAGACGAATTTCCCTTATGAAAATGCATGCAAAAATACTCAAAATTCTCACAAACCAAATCTAAGAACACATCAAAACAATCATCCACCATGAGCGAGTAGGTTTCATCACACAGATGCAGAGATTGTTCAATATACGGAAATCCATCAATGTAGTTCACTGTATAAACAAACTCAAAGGAAAAAAAACCACATGTTCATCTCCTGGGTGCTGAAAAAGATTTTGACAAAATACAGCACCCATTCATGGTAAAAATGTTGGAGAGATAAGGAATTCAAGGTGCATACCTAAGTATAATAAAAGCAATACACAGCAAACCAATAGCCAACATCAAACTAAATGGAGAGAAACTCAAAGCAATCCCACTAAAATCAAGGACCAGACAAGGCTGCCAACTCTCTCCCTACCTATTCAATTTAGTACTTGAAGTTCGAGCCAGCAATTAGGCAACAAAAGTGGGTCAAAGGGATACAAACTGGGAGGGAGGAAGTCAAGATATCACTACTTGTTGATGATATGATAATATACAGAAGTGACTCCAAAAATTCTACCGGAGAGCTGATAAACAACTTCAGCAAAGTGGCTGGATATAAAATCAACTCTAACAAATCAGTAGCCTTCCTCTTCTCAAAATATAAAAGGAATGAGAGAAAAATTAGGGAAACATCTTTACAACAGTCACAAATAATATAAAATTGGTATTATTCTTACCAAGCAAGTGAAAGATATGTATGACAAAGATTTCAAATCCCTTAAAAAAGAAATCAAAAAAGATCTCAGAGGATGGGAAGAACTCTGATGCTCATGGATTGGCAGGATTAATATAGTAAAAATCGCCATCTTACCAAAAGCAATCTACAAATTCAATGCAATCCCCATCAAAATTCCAACTCAATTCTTCATAGAATTAGAAAGAGCAATTTGAAAATTCATTTGGAATAACAAATAACCCAGGATAGCAAAAACTATACTCAACAATAAAAGAACTTCTGGGGGAATCAGCATCCCTGACCTCAAGCTATACTATAGAGCAATAGTGATAAAAACTGCATGGTATTGGTACAGAGACAGGCAAATAGATCAATGGAACTGAATTGAAGACTCAGAAATGAACCCACACACCTACAGTCACTTGATTTTGGCAAGGAAGCTAAAATCATCCAGTGGGGAAAAGACAGCATTTTTAACAAATGGTGCTTGTTCAACTGGAAGTCAGCATGTAGAAGAATGCAAATTGATCCATTCTTATCTCCTTGTACAAAGCTCAAGTCCAAATGGATCAAGGACCTCCATATAAAATCAGACATGCTGCATCTAATAGAAGAGAAAGCAGAGAAGAGTCTCAAATACTTGGGAACAGGGGAAAAATTCCTGAACAGAAGACCAGGTGCTTATGCTTTAAGAGCAACAATCAACAAATGGGACCTCATAAAATTGAAAAGCTTCTGTAAAGAAAAGGACACTGTCAATAGGACAAAATGGTAATCCACTGATTGGGAAAAGAGATTTACCAATCCATCATCTGATAGAGGGCTAATATACAAAATATACAAAGAACTCAAGAAGGTAGACTCCAAAGATCCAAATAATCCTATTAAAAAGTGGAGTACAGAGCTAAATAGAGAATTCTCAACTGAAGAATCTGAAATGACTGAGTAGCACTTAAAGAAATCCTTAGTCATCAGAGAAATGCAAATCAAAACAACCCTGAGATTCCACCTCACACCAATCTCGCTAGGATCAAAAACTCATGTGACAGCAGATGTTGGCAAGGATGTGGAGAAAGAGGAACACTCCTCCACTGCTGGTGGGGCTGCAATCTGGTACAACCATTCTGGAAATCAGTCTGACGATTTCTGAGAAATTTCGAAATAGTTCTACCTGAGCACCCAGCCATATCTCTCCTGAGCATATACTCAAAAGATGCTCCAACATATAACAAGGACACATGCTCACTATGTTCATAGCAGCCATATTTATAATAGCCAGAAGCTGGAAACAGCCCAGATGTCCCTCAACAGAGGAAAGAATACAGAAAATGTGGTACATTTACACAATGGAGTGTTATGCAGCAATTAAAAACAGGGACTTCATGAAATTCTTAGGCAAATGGACGGAACTAGGAAATATCATCCTAAGTGAGGTAACTCAGACACAAAACAATACACATGGTATATACTCACTAATAAGTGGATGTTAACCCAAAATATCACAATGCCCATAATACATCCTACAGACCATATGGGGCATAGAAAGAAGACCAGGGTGTGGATGCTTCAGTCCTTCATTGAGGGGGGGAACAGCATGATTGTGGGAGCTGTAGGGAGTGGGGGACCTTGGAGAGAGAGAGGAGCGATAGGAAATAAGGAGGGCAATACCAGGAACTGGAGGATATATCAGAGAAGTACAGAGGGTCAGGAAATTGAACAAAAATATGTAGCAGGGGGGATGAGGAACTGGAGATAGCCACTTCAGAGTCCCAGACACTAGGGAAATGTGAGGCTCCCAGGACCTAATGGGGATGACTTTAATCATAATGCACAGAGAAGTGGGAGATAGAACCTATGGAGATCACCTCCGGTAGATAGGCATGGTCCGTGGTTGAAGGATGGGACCATCCATCCATCTCAAATTTAACACAGAAATGTTCCTGTCCAAAGGAAGAACAGGTACAAAAAATGGAACAGAGACTGAAGGAAGGGCCAACCACAGACTGCCCCACCTGGAAATCCATCATTTCTGCAGACCCCAAACCCAACACTGTTGCCTTTGTCAAGAAACACTTGCTGACAGGAACCTAATGTGGCAGTTCCTTGGGAGGTCCTGCCAGCAACTGACCAATGAAGATGTGGATTCTTGGAGCCAATCGTCAGTCTCAGCTCAGGGAACCTGATGGGAGAGCTGGCAGAAGGACTGTAGGAGCAGAGGGGTATTGCAACCCCATTAGAAGAGCAACGTAGGCTGGCCTGACCACCCAGTTCTCCCAGAGTCTAGACCACCAACCAAAGAGTGTACCTGGAAAGATCCATGGCTCAAGATACATATGAATTTGTGCCTGAAAGTCAAAGTACCAATACTACCATGTTTGGTTTAGTTGACCTATAGATTTGGTAAATGCTATGGTTGTAAATCTAAAATGCATTAACTATAGCCAAGAACAGGAAATAGATTAGGTACCTAGCAACAGATGAATAGGTGAAGAAAATGTTGCAATAAAACACAATGAAATTTTACTCAGTCATAAAGGATTAAGTATGCCATTTTCAATAAAGTGGATGAAACTAGAGATTATATATTAAGTGAAATATGAAAGACTTGGAAAGGCAAATATTGCACTGTTCTGTCATATGTAGAACCTAGATTTGGATATACTACACGTCAGAAAGTGAAATACCAGCATTGAAAATATGTTAGGGAAACCAGCAAAAGGCAATAGAGGGAGGAAGATAAAATATTGAATGCTCCCTTTCATGTGTGTTGGGGTCTGGGAATTGACACACAAACCACTCAGGCACAGATCTTAGTCAAAAAGGAATTATTGAATGCCACACCCCAAGACTGATAAATCCAGGACACAATTCAGGCTCAGGAACTAAATCATGACCTTGAGTCAAGATCCTATAGAGCTTTTTAAGCCTAAGATCTACAAACATCTGTTCCAACTTATTTCACCAGTCAGGATTTAGGGATAGGGGTGTTTCCTTAAAGAACTTGTCTTTGTGTGTATTTATTCTGTTCCCATTGGTTGGAGTATTCAGTGGTGGTGGAGGATTTGCTTTGTCTGATATTAATCTCATTTTTTTTAACTTTGATAATTGGTGTAGATTTATTTGTAATTCTCATCTAATCTATTAAAAGTTTTCAGAATATAGAACAAAATAAAGATAATATTTTGTTATAAATAAATTTAGGGAATTGTTCCCAAAGCAATAAAGCACACAAACATTTCTTCTTTCTTTCTTTTTTTTTAAGATTTATTTATTTACTTTATGTATATGAGCACACTGCCGCTGAAACACCAGAAGAGGCCATTGGATGCATTTACAGATGGTTGTGAGCCTCCATGTGCGTGCTGAGCCATCTCTCCAGACCCCTACTTCTTATTTCTTACTGTTACTTTGTGTGGGGAGTGACAGGGCTCAAGGCTGGAACCTCATGCATGTTAGCAGATGCTCTACCCACAGAGCTACATCTTCAGCTCACACAAATGCCTTAAAAGGTTCTTCTTGGGTTATTGCCAATGGTTCACCACTCTTAAGAGTGCTGTCACATTTATGATTTACTTGTGCATAGCTCTGTAGTGGTACTCTGATGTCTTCACACTTATATAAGAAAAATATGTATCTTTGTTATTTATCTCTCTGCCTTATTTTCCTCAGAAATATGCTACTTTAGGTGCCCTCAGAAGTTAATAATTTTATGTGTCTAGGAGAACGGTGTATCAGGTTGTTTGGTCATATTCAGCCAGAATTCTGTCTTACTTCTAGTCATTGATAAAGGTAAATTTAGTTTTCATGAACTCCCTAGAACATGTTTTAAATTATCAATATTAATAAAAATAGGCCATCTAATGTGCTACACAAACTCAGTGCGCATAAGTCAGTACAGAACATAAAGCCTGGATGGCATTTTCCTCAATTCTCCTGTCCGTCCACTTTCAATTCTACCCCTTGATATTAATCTCTTAACTTGTCTATCAGGCTGGGACTTGTCTAACATTCATGTCTTAACTTGCCAACTAGTATGACAGCTACTGATATACTTGTCTCTTTCTGCCATGGAGGATGTCATTTCCCAGGGAGGTTTTGAGAACCCAAACTTTACTCAATCTCTACTCAAAATTGAAGTCTTCTAAATAGATGCAGGTGTCTCTCTTGTTTTGGGATCCGTCCCAGGCAGCTTATAAAGTTAAATATCATAAAAGCAGGAAGTGCTGCTGGGTGGTTGGTTCGGGTTCAAGCTTATTGTGGGTAACTATACAAAGCAGTTCTATTGACTTCTATTACTTTCAACGGCATAGAACATAACAGAATATGTAATCATCTTGGGCATGAGAAAGTTTCCTGCTAACAGCAGAAACAAAATATGAGAAAGTTTCCTTATAGTATTAATAACAGCACAAAATGGCAGGCCAGCCAGGTAACGGTTACTTAGGGCTTAACAATTTACTAGTCTTTAACATTCTATCTAGGTCTTAATATTTTACCTAGACCTTAGCATGTGCAAATCTATATTTGTGTGTGTATGTGTGTGAGAGAGAGGAAGAGAGACAGAGAGACCTAGAGACAGAGACAGAGACAGAAAAGGGGCTATTTTGAGGGAGGAAGATATCAGTAAGAGAGGGAAGTAAGCAGGGGGGCAAATTTGGTGGTGAATATAAGTTAAGTGAAATGGAAATGCCATAATGGAATACAACAGTTTGATAACTAAGAGTTTATTGTAAAAATATCAAGAACAAAGCAATCTTTGTTCCATCATGGTCAGGTTGCGTGATGTGTATATTGTATATCACAGGTAAGAAATGGCCTGTAGTAATTAGCAAGGCAAGTTTGAAGGTGCATTCACACACAGGCACATGAGAGGAGGTGTTGGTTTGCTTGATTTGAGTTTGTTAGTTTGTTTGTTTTTGTTTGCCAGAGAGAGAGAGAGAGAGAGAGAGAGAGAGAGAGAGGAGAGGAGAGCAGAGAATGTGTGTGGGGACGTGAGGACGACTAGGAACTGAGGGAGGTGAAAAGCATGATCAGGATAAATCTTTTTTTTTTACACTCCAGAATATATCACCCTTCCAGTCCACGCTCTGACTGTTCCACATCCCTTACCCTCCCCCATCTCCACAAGGATGTCCCCACCTTCCCACCACCTACCAAACCTCCCCACTCCCTGGGGCTTCCAGTCTCTTGAAGGTTAGGTGCATCTTCTCTGACTGAACACAGACCTGAGTGTCCTCTGCTGTATATGTGTTGGGGGGGGCTCATTTCAGCTGGTGTGCGCTGCCTGGTTGGTGGTCCAGTGTCTGAGAGATCTCAGGAATCCAGGTTAGTTGAGAATGCTGGTATTCCTACAGGGTTGCCCTCCTCTTCAGCTTCTTCCAACCTTTCCCTAATTCAACCACAGGGGTCAGCAGCTTCTGTCCATTGTTTGGGTGTAAATATCTGCATCTGACTCTTTCAGCTGCTTGTTGGGTCTTTCAGTGTGCAGTTATGATAGGTCCCTGTTTGTGAGCACTCCTTAGCATTAATAACAGTGTCAGGCCTTGGGGCCTCCCCTTGAGCTATATCCCACTTTGGGCCTGTCACGGAATCTCCTTTTCCTCAGGTTCTTCTCCATTTTTGTCTCTGCAGTTCTTTCAGACAGGAACACTTATGAGTCAGAGTTTTGGGCTGTGGAAAGGAAACCTCCAAGAAATAGTTTACATTGGACTTTTCAAAACTCAGGGTTTTTTATGTTTATCGATTCCAGTTTTGTATGTTTTATTGAGACAGGATCTCACTGTATAGCATAGTCTGTATTCAAATTCATGATTTGCCAACTTCAACTTCCTGAGTGCTGGAATTATAAGTATGCATAACTACACCTTGTTCATTTTCTGTGACCATGGAGATTGATGGGGTTTGGGTCAATGTAGACATAAAAGAAAAGTGAGAAAGTCAAAGCTAGTATTCCCTTGAAACTGACCCCACATGCCAATTTGTAGGACCAGAGCTGGAAGTCAGCCCTGCTCACACTGTGGTCTGAGGCTTAGAACCATGCTAAGATCAGTGTATACATTCTGGTGACTAGAAATATACAGAAATTTCTACCTCAGTCTGACAACCATTTACTCTGTTAAATTTAATAGTTCAAAGACTGTTAAATTCAATAGTATTCAATGTATTAATTGTAATATTACATTTAATAATTTTGAAATGGATTATTTAATTTTCATATTTTCTTCTTTTTCATTTTCATTTTATTCTTAAATATATAAATGTATATTTTATAAAAGTAGGAGTCCATGAGCATGAAATTTTAAAAATAGACTGTTCCTACACTTTAAATGTCACAAATGTGTTTTTCAATATTTCCAGCTAGTCTTGGGTACAATGTAGTCTAATTATCATTCAAAACTTACATGGTGTTGTCTGTGTTTTGGTGGTTGTGTCTAAGAAATAATTGCTCAGATCAAAGACACAGTCAATGAGGCAAAAAATAAACAAATGTGGGAACCAACTCTTTGCTGTAAACCAATGGAAAAACTTTGCAGGATGAAGAGACAACCTACAGAATGGGAACCTCTGTTGATTTTTAAACTGTATGTGTAAAAACCAGAGATGACTTATTCCACTTGAGTTATCAAAGGCATACTGACATGTTTGACAAATTATTTTCAGTGTTGTGTAGAGAGTGATAAGAGGAACCATATGGGAATTTAATAAAAGCAATTAAGGGAGAGCAAGCCAGAGCTCAGAGGTTTGGGTCTGAGAAAGAAGTGCAGTAATAAAGAAGCAGAGAGGGTGCTAAGGTGGTTAAGCATTTAGACTGTGTAAGGTAAAAGTGAAGAGAACCAGCTCAGCCTATCCAATCTCATGCCTGATGCAGGAGGCTGAAAAGCTAGTTGGCTAGGCAATCAGCAGTTCTCTGATCCGTTTATCTGGGTGTGTGTTGTATGATGACCTGGTTCCCATTCTGATGTGTTTCAGCAGTGGTAGTGATCCGTTCAAATGCTCAGGACATCTGGTTGTTTGTATCTAGTATGACTTTTTCTTCTGAGCAGAAGGGAACAGGAGTCTTGACACAAATGCAGACAGGTTGAAATCCCATACAGGTTGAAATCCCACTTGTCTAAAAGCTGAAAAACCCACAGCCTGCTCTTCTTGTTCCCATGTTCTGTACCCACAGTTTCACCATCAAATTGAACTTAGTTTTGGATTATATCTGTCCTGAACACATGAAGACTATGTTAGCTATTATAAACAATCACTGAAAAAATTTTAAATTAGAAGGGAATGTGTACATGGATTATATGTAAACACTAGTTAATTACGTAAGATACTCAAACATTCACGGATCTTGTATCTGTGGAGATCCCTGAACTGCTCCATAGAGAGATTAATATTCAGAGATCAACTCACTTCCATCAGCTACATTTTACACTATCAATCTAGAAAACCCTCCCTATGTTATCAGTTCAGACTTGGATACTTCATATCTCCACAGAGTGACTTAAGATGTGTTGCTGTACCTAAAAACAAATGAGACTTAGGTATACCTCTTACAGATTACAATTTTTCTTTTTTAAAAAATATTTATTGATTGATTGATTGATTTACTATACATTAGTGTTCTATTCGCATGTACACTAGCATGCCAGAAGAGGGCATCAGATCCCTAGCTCTTAGTCTCAAAGCCACCTCTTCAGCCCCAAGAGATTATAATTTTTAATGCCCACGTGTTCTCTTATTGTAGATTTTTCAAGTTAACCACTCTAATTATACTCTAAAGAGTACTCTTATTTAGAAGAACTCTGTGACTTCAGGTTTGAAGACTCCCTGTAGGAAACTCCTCCAGACCCAGGGCAGTAATTTTTCAGTAGACTTGGAATTGGGTCCTGTCATACATCAGCACTCCTTGTATCAGGACCGAGTAGGACTCACAACCAGATGATGCCTCAGCCTCAGCATGTTTAGGAGATGCCCAGGGAGTTTGCTTATTAGGAAAAGAACTCCCAGGCTACATAAACCACATTTTTCTTTATTTTTTACTCTAGTCACTAGGCTCGCTGCTCTGTGTTTACACTGATTTTTCTTTCCAGTGCTCCAGGTGAGAGTGGAGAAGACTCTAAGGGGTGAGTTCTTCTTAAGTCAGTCTGAACTGTGATTCTCTTCACACACTAAGAGGCTTTCATTTGCATTGCTGTCTCTATGGGTCTCTGGAGAGAAGAGGTCATCTTTATAAACGCCATTCTGGGGCTTCTCTGAGTATGGTTAAGTCTTCATTAAAGGTACCAGAGTGACTACAAGGTCTTTGGATAACCACTGTCTGTCTATGGCTCTGCAAGTTAAACTCTATGCTATCCTCTGCCTCTTAGACTCAGTGTGTTTCTTTCTTTCTTTCACTATTTGAATTTGGTCATTGAAAGAAGACAGGGATGTGTACTTGAAACTCTGGTCCTAGAGACACAGGCAGGAGATTCAGCTTCCCTGATGATCAGAGAAGCTGTATGTCTACTGATGTTGGTGAACAGGCTGCAGCCCTGTCCCTGTCCTTGGACAATCCGAACTGACCCCATTCTTCTCTGAGATGTGGCTGACAATCTATTAGTTTTACTTAACTGGCAATAAATCCTGGTGTCTGAAAGTCAAGACTTTTCCATCCTGTGAATCAGATTGCTCCTCTTCTTGAACACGGTTCTCTGGAATCAGTGAGTTAATGTGATAGTGCTAACATGAGCTTCTTTGTGCTTTTACTTAACTCATTTCTATTCAATGTGAGCATGTGCCAGGGGATCTTGAAATTCAAATTGTATTATTAAATTATATATGTTTTGGAATCCTAAAATAGTAGTGCAGTCTAGAATCATGAAAAATAAACTAAACATACTCTTAAAACGGTATTAAGAAATGTTTGTATTGTCATTTTATAAACAATACAAAACTAATAGTCAAATCTAACCCATCAGTTAAGCAGGAAACTTTAGACAGCACTTACATAGACTCTAACTATATAAGAAAAAGCCAAAGGGGCCAGAATGTTCCTGCAAAGCCTAAAGAATTAGAGAATTGGAGAGAATTTTTTAGCAGAGGCTCAGGCTCATAATATGTAAAGGAAATGTAGTATTTTTCACTGTGGATATTGTCTGAAGACAAGAACTGGAGAATAATTAACAACCTTACTTTAAAATGCTTGTGCCTATGTGCAGAGAGTGAGACACAGACTCTAAATGTCTCTGGAATACTAACTCTGTATAAACTTATTTTGAAACATTTTTTGCTGCCTAACCAATCATCCTATTGTGAATTAGTTAATGATGTGAGTTTTCTGGCTTATAGAAAGTGCTATTTTTAGGACTGATCCAACTCTTAAGCAGCCTCTTATGACTTCATAGCTAATCAATCCATGGTATCTCTGCTTTTGCAGAGCTCTACCACTATTTTAATTCTGAGTTTATATTGTCTATATTCTAATTCATTCATACCAGACGCCCCCAGAGAGAGAAAGAGTTAAATTGTCAGAAGCCATTAGCTTTTGGTACCAAAATAGAAAAAAAAAAAGTTAAATTGCCAGAAACTGTCAGCTTCTAGTTCCCAGAATAGCGACAGAGAGTTAAATTGACAGAAGTCATTAGTGTTTGGTGCCTTCCTCAGTTACCTCGATGTCACAGCTGGCCTTTGACACAGTTATGTTTTCTTTAATAGATTCACTAATTTTGAATTTTTATTTTTTCTTTTTAGACAGAAATTACTGGCTAAATTGGAAAGTCAATAAAGTAATACACATAAGCATAAAAAAACAATAGTATCATTTTCCCTGATTCCCTAGAATCCCACTTCCCAAGTGTCACCACTGCTAACCAACTGTTCTCTGTGGATTGACCAGCCCTGAACACAAACTATTTTGTTGTAGCACGATAATAATTTTCTAAGTGTCCATAATATCGTCATTTAATCTTTTAGTTTTAATTTTGGAAGAAAGCTTCTGATTTCAGACCTTTATGGAAACATTAATTTCTCTGGATTGCCATACCAAAGCAGTGTTTAAACAGTATATTTTATCACAGTCAAACTAGTAAATTAAATGATCACCTAATCCAAGTTTACAACTATAGGAATCTTACTATAATGTTCTTACAGTTTTGTTTTGTGATCTTTCGGATTTTTTGTGGCTTTAAACTACTCTTATTAAAGCAGAGTTTGAGAAACAGAACACTGGTTAAATCAGACTTCCTTTGCTGGTCATTACATGTACATTGAAGTCTTCAGTTCTGCCTTATTGCTTCTAACCATGACTTAGAATTTGTCTGTTAGCATACTTCTACTCTCAAGGGATCAACAGAAACAAAGGAATGCAAAGGGGGAAAACAACTGATGAAAACAATCCTCATCCCAAGGCAAACACAGTGAGCCAGCCTCACTCCTGGCTCTCATGCAGCTCTTCCCCTCACATTGCAATAGCAGCGGTATCCAGACCATAATCCTGTTGTTGTTGTTGTTGTTGTTGTTGTTGTTGTTGTTGTTATTGATTGTTTTGGCACAGAGTCTCACTATGAAGTCTTGGCTTGGAACTTATTATTTAGACCAGGCGGTCCTTGGATTCACAGAGACCCATAAGCCTCTGTTTCTGAAGTGCTGGGATTATAACATGTGTGCCCAGGCTTAAGTATATTCTCATTATTACAAGGAGACATTACATAATATGGTGAATAACTCATTATTGTCCTAAATCTTACATTTTATGAACCTTTATATCAACACTACTAGATAAGTATAATTTAGATTATTTGGCTTACTATTTTACAACCGAGCAAAACTAAGTAAAGCAAACTAGTTAATTTGCTGTTGATTACACATCAACTAAATACACTAGGATCAAAACTCTTATTTATTTGTTTGGTGTGTGTGTGTGTGTGTGTGTGTGTGTGTGTGTGTGTGTGTGTGTGTGTTTCCTACATGTATTAGAATGTCCATGGAAGCCAGAGAGGGTTCCAGATCCAATGTATCTGGTGTCACAGGTAGTTGTGAAACAGTAATGTGAGTGCTGGGGATTGAACTCATGTCTATTGGATGAGGAGAAAGACTAGACAAGCCAAGATTTCAACACAGCAGTGGAGGTGTAAAGATCTAATGTTAGTTTGTGAGTTATGCTGCTTTCGAGCATCTAAAGCTGTTTGTGGTCATTGGATACTCACTATAGTAGAAATGGCTGTAAAATAAATGCATACTATAAATGCACACATACACAGAGACACATCCAGTCACATATCACATAAAAATTTAAGTGACATGGCATATAAAAAAGTGAAAACACTTGCTTTTCACTTAATATTTTATTTAGTTCTCTTTCTATAATAGTTAGGAATTGCATCATTCAAATTTTTACCCAAAAGGCAAAACATCATATCCGATTTTTCATTGTTTAGTAGACATTTTGATTCATACTTTATGTGTAACTTTACCTATTTTTGCAAACATGGGTTTAAACTTTTTATATTTTCTTTGGAGTTTTGTGTATTTGTTACTGTTTTTGTTTAATCATCAATTAATAATACAAATTTCTCTTGAATATATTTGCAAATACTTTAAATTTAAAAAAATATATATATATGGTATAATGGATTTTGAGACAAGGTTTCAAAGAGTAGCTTTGGCTGTCCTAGAATTCACTTTGTAGATCGACCAGGCTGGCCTCAAACTCAGAGTTCTGCCGGCCACTGCTTTGAGTGCTAGGATAAAAGGCTGTGCCACCACTACATGGCAGGATGATTTTTATTGTGTATATTTAAGATATAGAGCAGAGAAAGAGAGAGAGAAAGAGAGAGAGAGAGAGAGAGAGAGAGAGAGAGAGAGAGAGAGAGAGAGAGAGAGACCCATCAGATGGCACGTGAAAGCAAGTCCTGTAGTCAGGAGGCTGAGGAAGTAGGATCACATGTTAAATTACAGCCTTGGCTACACAGAGATATACAAACAAGCCTAGGCCACAGATTTGGAAGAATCAATTAGCTAATAGCTTGATTACTACTGGCTGTACAACTTTTATTTTTTTCCTTTTCATAAATTTATTTTTTCTTCAATTTTTTTATTATATTTTGATACTTTATATACATTTCCAATGTTTCCCTCTTTCTAGGTCTCCTCTTTGGAAACCACCTATCCCCTCCCCCTCTCCCACCTCTTTAAGGGAATTCCACCTCCCACCCACCCAACCACCCATTCCCATATTCCCACCTTGGCATTCCCATTTACTGGGGCCTCTCCACCCCCTGATGGCTAACTAGGCCCTCCTCTGCCACATATGTGGTCTGAACCATGGGTTCCTCCATGTGTATTCTTTGGTTGGTGGTCCAGTCTCCAGGAGGACCAGGGAGAGAGTCAGGCCAGTTGACACTGTTGCTCCCTCCATGGGGCTGCAGACTCCCTCAGCTCCTTCAGTCCCTTCTCCAACTCCTCCATCTGTGACCTCACTCTCAGTCCAGCAGTTAATGTAAAGTAAAACTTGGGTATTCCAAATATTTCAGCTAATATCCACTTATCAGTGAGTACATACCATGATCATTCTTTTGTGACTGAGTTACCTCAATTACGATGATATTTTTAACTTCCATCCATTTGCCAGCAAATTTCATTCAGTCATTGTTTTTGAAGCTGAGTAGTACTCCATTGTGTAAATGCACCACATTTTCTGTATCCATTTCTCTGCTGAGGGACATCTGGGTTGTTTCCAGCTTCTAGCTATTATAAATATGGCTGCTATGAACACAGTGGAGCATGTGTCTTTATTACATGTTGGAGCATCTTCTGGGTATATGCCCAGGAGTGGTATAGCTGGGTCCTCAGGTAGTATTATGTCCATTTTTCTGAGGGTCCACCAAACTGATTTCCAGAGTGGTTGTATCAGCTTGCAATCCCACCAACAATGGAGGAGTGTTCCTCTTTCTCCACATCCTTGCCAGCATCTGCTGTCACCTGAGTTTTTGATCTTAGCCATTCTGAAAGGTGTGAGGTGGAATCTCAGGCTTGTTTTGATTTGCATTTCTCTGATGACTAAGGATAGTGAGCACTTCTTTAGGGGCTTCTCAGCCCTGGGAATTTCCTCAGTTGAGAATTCTCTGTTTAGCTCTGTTCCCCATTTTTTGATAGGGTTATTTGGTTTTCTGGAGTCTAACTTCTTGAGTTCTTTCTATATGTTGGATATTAGCCCTCTACGGAGCGTAGAATTGGTAAAAATCTTTTCCCAATCTGTTGGTTGCCGTTTTGTCCTATTGACACTATCCTTTGCCTTACAGAAGCTTTGCAATTTCATGAGGTCCCATTTGTCGATTCTTGATCTTAGAGCATAGGCCCCTGGTGTTCTGTTCAGGAACTTTCCCCCTGTACCCATGTGTTAGAGGCTTTTCCCCACTTTCTCTTCTATTAGATTCAGTGTATCTGGTTTTATGTGGAGGTTCTTGATCCACTTGGACTTGAGCTTTGTACAGGGAGATAGGAATGGATCAATTTGCATTTTTCAACATGTAGACCACCAGTTGAACAACCACCATTTGTTGAAAATGCTGTCTTTTTTCCACTGGGTGGTTTTAGCTCCTTTGTCAAAGATCAAGTGACCATAGGTTCATGGGTTCATTTCTGGGTCTTCAATTCTATTCCATTGATCTACCTGCCTGTCACTGTACCAATACCATGCAGTGTTTATCACTACTGCTGTGTAGTACAGCTTGAGGTCAGGAATGCTGATTCCCCCAGAAGTTCTTTTGTTGTTGAGAATAGCTTTCGCTATCCTGGGTTTTTTTGTTGTTCCAAATGAATTTGAGAATTGCTCTTTCTAAGTCTATGAAGAATTGAGTTGGAATTTTGATGGGGATTGCATTGAATCTGTAGATTGCTTTTGGCAGGATGGCCATTTTTACTATATTAATCCTTCTAATCCATGAGCATGGCAGATCTTTCCACCTTCTGAGGTCTTCTTTGATTTCTCTCTTCAGAGACATGAAGTTCTTCTCATACAGATCTTTCACTTGTTTGGTTAGAGTCACACCAAGATACTTTATATTGTTTGTGACAATTGTGAAGAGTGTCATTTCCCTACTTTCTTTCACAGCCTGTTTATCCTTTGAGTATACGAAGGCTACTGATTTGTTTGAGGTAATTTTATATCCAGCCACTGTGCTGAAGTTGTTTATCAGCTGTAGCAGTTCTCTGGTGAAGGTTTTAGGGTCACTTAAGTATACAAACATATCTTCTCCAAAGAGTGATATTTTTATTTCTCCCTTTCCATTTGGTATCTCTTTGACCTCCATTTGTTGTCTAATTGCTTTAGCTAGAACTTCAATTACTATATTCAATAGATAGGGAAAGAGGGGGCAACCTTGTCTAGTCTCCGATTTTAGCGGGATTGCTTCAAGTTTCTCTCCATTTAGTTTGATGTTGGCTACTGGTTTGCTCTATATTGCTTTTACTATGTTTAGGTATGGGCCTTGAAGTACTGATCTTTCCAGGACTTTTGTCATGAAGGAATGCTGAATTTTGTCAAATGCTTTTTCAGCATCTAATGAAATGACTATGTGGTTTTTTTCTTTGAGTTTGTTTATGTAGTGGATTACATTGATGGATTTCCAGGTATTGAACCATCCCTGCATCCCTGGGATGAAGCCTACTTGATCATGATGAATGATCATTTTGATGTGTTCTTGGATTAGGTTTGCGAGATTTTTGTTAAGTATTTTTGCATCGATATTCATAAGGGAAATTGGTCTGAGGTTTTCTTTCGTTGTTGAGTCGTTGTGAGGTTTTGGTATCAGTGTAACTGTGGCCTCATAGAAGGAATTGGGTAGTGTTCCTTCTGTTTCTATTTTGTGGAATAGATTGAAGAGTATTGGTATTAGGTCTTCTTTGAAGGTCTGATAGAATTCTGCAGTGAACCTATCTGGTACTGGGCTTTTTTAGGTTGGGAGACTTTTAATGACTGCTTCTATTTCTTTAGGCATTATGGGACTGTTTAGATGGTTTATCTGATCCTGACTTAACTTTGGTATTTGATACCTGTCTAGAAAATTGTCCATTTCATCCAGATTTTGCAGTTTTGTTGAGTATAGGCTTTGGTAGTAGGATCTGATGATTTTTTGAATTTCCTCAGAATCTGTTGTTATGTCTCCCCTTCATTTCTAAGTTTGTTCATTTGGATCCTGTCTCTGTGCCCTCTGGTTAGTCTGGCTA
>CM052703.1:89133983-89151528 GCA_028551405.1 Uromys caudimaculatus | reverse complement strand
GACGGGATGAATTTCTTTTCTGGTCCAATCTGTTTGGAGTTCTGTAAGCTTCTTGTATATTTATGTTCATCTCTTTCTTTAGGTTAGGGAAGTTTTCTTCTATAGTTTTGTTGAAGATATTTACTGGTCCTTTAAGTTGGGAATCTTCTTTCTCTTCTATACCTATTATACTTAGGTTCTGTCTTCTCACTGTGTCCTGGATTTCATGGATGTTTTGGGTTAGGAGCTTTTTGCATTTTGTATGTTGTTTTACTGTTGTGTCGATGTTGTCAATGGTATCTTCTGCTCCTGAGATTCTCTCTTCTATCTCTTGTATTCTGTTGGTTATGCTTGCATCTATGACTCCTGATCTCTTTCCTAGGTTTTCTAACTCCAGGGTTATCTCCTTTTGTGATTTCTTTATTGTTTCTATTTCTATTTTTAGCTCCAGGATAGTTTTGTGCATATTCTTTGTCTGTTTAATTCTGTTTTCCTGTAATTCTGCCTGTTTGATTGAGATTTCCTGTAATTCTTTAATGGATTTTTGTGTTTCCTCTTTAAGGGCTTCTAGTTGTTTATCTCTGTTCTCTTGCATTTTTTTAAGGGTGTTAATTTCTTTCTTAAAGTCTTCTATCCTCAACATGAGAAATGATTTTAAATCTGAGTCTTGCTTTTCTGGTGTGTTGGGGTATCCAGGGCTTGCTGTGGTGGGAGAGCTGGGTTCTGATGATGCCAGCCTGGTTTCTGTTCCTTATGTTCTTACCCTTGCCTTTTGCCATCTTGTTAACTCTGATGTTAGGTGGTCTTACTCTGTCTGGCTATGGCTTGCACCTCCAGCAGGCCTCTGTGTCAATACTCCTTGAAGACCGGCTCGGTATGAGAGGTACTTGGGCCTGGAGAGCTGTGGCACAGGGTCAGCTCTGGGGTGCAGACAGAAACCAGAAGGATCCTGTCCCCAGCTGTACCTTGGCTCCTAAGTCCTGATGGCTCTGCAAGGGTCCCTCTTGATCCAGTGAACTTGAACAGAAGTGGTGGCCCTGCCTGTGCTCAAAGGTGTGTCAGCACTCCTGGATATCAGCTCTCCCCTGGAGCCCCGCGGCCCAGGCTGAGGTCCTCAAGCACAGATGGAAATTGGCTGTACAACTTAACACACTGAATGTCTCTCTTTGAGAATTCATTGACTGTCAACAGCTCAACAAAGAGTACTAAGACCTTTTAACACACACCCTCCCCCCCCCAAGTCAATAATAAGCCTAGTTTTAAAAAGGGTCTTGTTCAGAAAACTGAAGCTGTTGAGATCATGGTGGCAAAGACTGCTTCAGGCTTTCACTATAGCATTTCATAGCCATTTTTCCATTCCCAACTCTTCTTCTCCTTCTTCTTCTCCTCCTCCTCCTCCTCCTCCTCCTCCTCCTCCTCCTCCTCCTCCTCCTCCTTCTTCTTCTCTTTCTTCTTCTTTTTCTCTTTCTTCTCCTTCTTCTTCTTCTTCTTCTTCTTCTTCTTCTTCTTCTTCTTCTTCTTCTTCTTCTTCTTCTTCTTCTTCCTTCTCTTCCTCCTCCTTCTTTTTCCTCCTGTGCCTGCCTTCTCCCTCTGCTTCTCCTCCTCATTGTACTCTTCCTCCTTCCCCTTCTATCATCCTTCCCTTCCTCCTTTTCCTTACCCCCTCAAATGATGCTCCCTGATGCTTACAGGAAGGAGTGTATACATTATGCTTAGGCCTGAGCACTCAATTGTCACTGATTCTCAGAACTCTGATTAGCATGAGTGTACATCCACCACAGTTCACAGCAATGAGAAGCCTCTCTGACTAAGACTGCAAGTAGCATTTGTCTATGATTATAAACATAAATATTTAAAGGGCAACTCGGCACCATATTTAAAATTGAAGTAAACCATAGTTGGAAATTTCCATGTAGGGACAATGACTTCCCTATGTATAGATCTTTTATAAAATGGTTTATAGAAAAAGCATGTATTTTCTCCTCTGGATTGGCCTGAAACTCAAAGAGCAGTTAATGACCTTCATAAGAGTCATGCTACTTATTGCATCAGTGGGCACATGTGACCTGGCAATTTGACATTGTGGTTCAAGGCTTCACAGCTGTATAAGACTAATGATATTTTTCCTCCCTGGTAACCCCTTCATGCCTTCTATATTATAAAAATAAAAAATATCTTATATGGATTTAAATAACTAAAAGTAAATATAATGAAACTGTTAACAACAATGGACAATGTGCTACAAACAGATGTTAATTATGGATATTAGTCCATAAGGACTCTATGGAAAGAAAAGACAGACTGCTGAAGATTTGCAGTATCAGAGTCAAAGAAAAAACATTTTAACTAATATATTCTTTATTTTGAAAAAAAAATGTGAGCAATGATCAGGATCACAGAATACTATTCCAGTCTACCTTACTTTACAATCTTGGCAAAATGGTTCTTCAGAATGATCTTATAGCTATAATTAATGAACAGGCTTATTAAATGTTATAAAGGCCATAGCATAAAACAACTAGCCAAAGTCAGATCAACTTGCTTGCTTCCCACAGCCTTCTTAGAACAGAGTTGCTGAATCAGATAAGGTTCGGTCATGTAGCATACTAAGACTGACTCTTTCTGACTGGTATTGCTAAAATATTTATGTAATGAAATAAT
Organism: Uromys caudimaculatus; assembly: GCA_028551405.1. Lineage (NCBI taxonomy): Eukaryota > Metazoa > Chordata > Mammalia > Rodentia > Muridae > Uromys > Uromys caudimaculatus. Next base: position 89,148,888 of record CM052703.1, on the reverse strand, counting down.
AATCTTTTGTTTTAAATTGTTATAACTACTGGGAAAAAACTTCAGTATTTTGGAATATAGAAAAAATGAACAGAAAGAAATCAATGTTCTGTTTTTTGAATGACAAAAGTTTAAGCTGCTCTCACTGTTCTGCATTAATTGACTTATGTGTTTCTTTTCTTGTTGCTCTTCTACAGAGATAACCATTCATGGATGAAGACAACAGAACTTCTGTGACAGAATTCATCTTCCTGGGCCTCTCACAGGACCCACAGACCCAAGTCCTGCTCTTCTTCCTCTTCCTCCTCATCTACCTGCTCACTGTGCTGGGAAACCTGCTGATCATTGTGCTCATCCACTCAGACCCCAGGCTCCACACCCCCATGTACTTTTTCCTTAGAAATCTGTCCTTTGCTGATCTCTGCTTTTCTACTACCACAGTGCCCCAGGTGCTCGTCCACTTCCTGGTAAAGAGGAAGACCATTTCTTTTGCTGGATGCTCCACACAGATAGTCGTGTTGCTTCTGGTAGGATGCACAGAGTGTGCACTGCTGGCAGTGATGTCCTATGACCGCTATGTGGCTGTCTGCAAGCCTCTGCACTACTCCACCATCATGACACACTGGGTATGTGTCCAACTGGCTGCAGGGTCCTGGGCCAGTGGTGCACTTGTGTCCCTGGTGGATACCACATTCACATTGCGTCTTCCTTACCGAGGAAACAATGTCATTAACCACTTTTTCTGTGAGCCTCCTGCCCTCCTGAAGCTGGCTTCAGCAGATACTTACAGCACAGAAATGGCCATCTTTGCAATGGGTGTGGTAATCCTCCTAGCACCTGTCTCCCTCATCCTCACCTCCTACTGGAACATTGTTTCTACTGTGATCCAGATGCAGTCTGGGGAGGGAAGGCTCAAGGTCTTCTCCACCTGTGGCTCCCACCTCATTGTGGTTGTTCTCTTCTATGGTTCAGGAATATTTGCCTACATGAGACCCAACTCCAAGTTAATGAATGAAAAGGATAAAATGATTTCGGTGTTCTATTCAGCAGTGACCCCAATGCTGAACCCCATCATTTACAGCCTGAGAAACAAGGATGTGAAAGGGGCTCTCAGAAGAATAACTACAAAATGATGTGTTTGGAGTATGTCATGATTGAGCTGACCATTGTATGAATAGAAAACAGGTTTTGTTGTTGTTTTCTGTTTTTAAAATAATGTTTTCCTTCTTTTACTCCTTTCTTCCAGTCCCTTTTATTTTTCTATATTTTTCTCTAACTGATAGCTATGTGAAAGAAATTAAAAACTTAAGAAAATATAGTAAAAAGAAAATAGTGAATAGATGTGGGTATAAGAAGAGAGGAAAGAAGAAAGGAAGAAAAATAGAAAGGATGAAAGAGGAGAAACAGAGAAGTAGTTTTTTCTCTATTAAGTCATGCAAGTCAATAACGAAAATGACCTAATTAGGCAGCTACGTATATGTCAGCAAACATGAAAAGAACAACACCACCATCACAAGTATTTATGGGAACATAGCAATTTCCTTCAATTCTATTTTGAAGATGTATTTCCCCAGGACACATTCATAGAATTTGGGACTTAAATATGACACTTCTGTTTCATTTTAACATCCCCTATAGTTTTAAAGTAACATTTCTTATCATTGTAAATAAATTAAAGTATATGAAAAACAAATAATAAATTTTTTTTTTTGCTAATCTTTAAGTTGACATAAAGAATTATTAAGGATACAGGCTACACTGAGAACTTTCGTCCCCAAACCTCCCTACACTTTTGTGTCTTTCTCTTCTCCCCTTTCCCCTGTGCTCTGATACACAGACTCATTTCCTCTTGTATATATCCATGCATAATTTTATAACTGTATATTATCTGAAAATAATAAAGACAAAAATATTTTTCTGAAAAATGGATTAATTTGCTTACAATGACTATCTCCATTCACCCATTTCCCTCCAAATGATATAACTTACTATTATGTTTACGCACCCCGTTTTTTATTCATTCTCTTCTTTTAGGTCACTCAACTTGGTTTGATAACTTAGCCATTGAGAACAGTTCTGCAAAAATATCAATTAGCAACCAGCTCTGTGATCTATTGAATTGTAATCACTCAAGTAACTACCCAGGAGTTTCTTTTAAAGTCATATAAAAGTCTATATCTATGTGACTGCATCATTTTTGTATAATAGATTTTGCCAAGGTCAATAATGCTGTGAATAAACTATTTAAAGAACCTTTTACCCTATAATGCACTAGAATAGCTGAGACTTCCTTCAGGAAAAGCTTTTCCATTTGCCACTATCAACACATTTTTATTTAATGGTTCATCAAATTCTTGCCTCACTGAGGTTAACTATTATTCTTCATCCCCCCCGAATTATTCATGAATCCCATGTTCTCTATTGTTCTCTTCTTATGATCTTTCAAGTATCATCCAGGACTGGCTTGCAGGGTAAGAGTTGGATATGGTGTGGGGGGGCATGTATCTTCCTCTATTGTGTCCCCTTCTATGCCTTCTTTGTTTATTATACCCATTTACTGCTTCCAGATCTATGCACAAATGATTCTTAACTTCGTGCCTATTCCATGTCAGAATTAGAATTTTCTGTCTTATGGTCACTGGTCATATATTACTGAGTTGATTTATTTTTAAGGAGATGTATTTCTGTGGTTTGTTAGTGATGCTGTTACAACTGTTACTCTCTTTGTGGTACTTGGGAATAAGCCCCCAAGAGAGTACTATTTACTAAAGAGACACCCAATTAAAATGGAAAGAGATATTCACACTCACACTTGTACAAATCACAATATAACACACACACACACAATATATATACTATTAGTAATCATTTTATTATTATGTTCATTTAGCAGAACAATAGTAGTAGGTTTTCCCTAGAGCCTATGACCTATCTAGTCTCAGGTTGTTGGCCATTTTTTTTTCAGTGTCAAGTACGGTTTCCATCTTATGGTGTGGGCCTCATATCTAATACTTAAAAGTGGTTGGTTACTGTCATCACATTTATGACACTATTGCACAAGTATTTTTTGCCGGCAGGAAACCACTGTAGTTTTCAGGGTTTGTGGCTTGTGATGTTTACTATTTTTCTTCTCTAATAGCATGCATAGTACCTTGCAGCAACATGAATGTTATTCAGCAAGAGGGAAGCTTCTATTTGAACACCAGCTTGCTTTCCATGTTTTATGCCATAAATAAGTGGTGTCTCCAGCAAAAGGGCCTTACCATTAAGTTGTAGAGGGTAATCAAAAGCATTGGCAGTATTCTGTAATTTTGGGGGGATCCAAAAGACCTCATTGACCTAAGAACTGACAAGATATAAATCATTCCTGGAACCAAGGAGTTTCCCATGGCAGCCTAAGATGTCTAGATGGCGTATTATCCCCCCTCCATTGCATCTTAATCCTATTTAAATTCCTTTTTATATGTGTACACATTTTAGGAAGCTTCTACATTAATAGGCTTCCATGTGGGTTGTCAAAGGACCTTTTGTAGTTGTTGTCTCTCCCAATGTTCCCTTCTTTACCCTACCCTTCAACTCTCTTTACCATTTAATTTTTCTCTTCAGTTTTACCTTCATAACATTTTCACATTTATATCACTATATTCTATTTTCTCTTCCTAAAAAATTCTATTTTCCTTTAGCCCCTTAGTAGCTACCTAACTTCTGTGAGTATTCTAAATAGAATACACATCTCTAAACCTTAAGAAATAACAGTTGTCATCTGGTTTCTATCTGAGTTTCAGAGCAAACCCTGTACAACAGCCAGAAGAGAGCTGATCTCCTAGGAGTACTGACAGACCTCAGATAAACTAAGATCACAGGCTTATAGGCTCACAAAACAGTCAAACTTCAACACCCGTGATAACGAGATGGCAAGAGTCAAGTGCAAGAACATAAGCAACAGAAACCAAGGTTACTTGGAATCATCAGAACCCAGTTTTCTCACCACAGCAAGCCCTGGATACCCCAACACACCAGAAGAGCAAGATTCTGATTTAAAATCACATCTCCAGATGACGATAGAGGACTTTAAGAAGGACATAAATAACTCCTTTAAAGAAATACAGGAGAACACAGGTAAACAGATAGAAGTCCTTAAAGAAGATATAAATCACTTAAAGAAACACAGGAAAACACAACCAAGCAGGTGAAAGAATTGAACAAAACCATCCAGGACCTAAAAAATGGAAATAGAAACAATAAAGAAATCACAACCCTGGAGATAGAAAACCTAGGAAAGAGATCAGGAGTAATACATGCAAGCATCACCAACAGAATACAAGAGATAGAAGACAGAATCTCAGGGGCAGAAGATAACATAGAAAACATTGACATAACAGTCAAAGAAAATGCAAAATGCAAAAAGCTCCTAACCCAAAACATCCATGAAATCCAGGACCCAATGAGAAGATCAAACCTAAGGATAATAGGTATAGAAGAGAGTGAAGAGTCCTGTCTTAGGGTTTCTATTCTTGCACAAACATCATGACCAAGATGCAAGTTGGGGAGGAAAGAGTTTATTCAGCTTATACTTCCATGCTGCTGTTCATCATGAAAGGAGTCAGGACTGGAACTCAAGCAAGTCAAGGAGCAGGAGCTGATGCAGAGGCCATGGAGGGATGTAACTTACTAGCTTGCTTGCTTCTCCTGGCTTGCTCAGCCTGCTTTCTTATAGAACCCAGGACTACCAGCCCACAAATGGTATCACTCACAAGGGACCTTCCCCCCTTGATCACTAATTGAGAAAATGCATTACCGCTGAATCTCATGGAGGCATTTTCTCAACTGAAACTCCTTTCTCTGTGATAACTTCAGCTTGTGTCAAGTTGACACACAAAACTAGTCAGTACATTTGACCCCTTGTCAACTTGACACACAAACCCGTCACCAATAAACCTCGACCCTTACTTCCTTATTCATCTCCAAGATCTAAATAACTTTACAAGTCCCACAGTCTTTACAAATTCTTACATATTAACATTTCGGTCCCTTTTAAACATCCAATCTCTTAAAATTCAAAGTTTTTAAAAATTCAAAGTCTCTTAACTGTGGGCTCCACTGAAATACCATCTTTCTTCAAGAGGGAAAAATATCAGGGCCCAGTCACAATCAAAAGCAAAATCAAATTCTAACCATCCAATGTCTGGGATCTACTCACGATCTTCTGAATTCCTCCAAGGGCTTGAGTCACTTCTCCAGCTCTGCCCTTTGTAGCACACACTGCTCCAGATGCCTGTACTCCACTGCTGCTGCTGTTCTTGGTGGTCATCTCATGGTACTGGCATCTCCAAAACACTGCTGTCTTCCGCTGCAACTAGGCTTTACTAACAGATTCTCATAGGCTCTCTTCATGATGCCGAGCCTCACCTCCTTTGCATTACCCACTTCAGTCCTGGGCTGTCAATTGCAACTGTGACTGCACCTTCACCAATGGCCTTCTGAGGCTTCTCACAGTGCCTGAGCCTCAACTCCTTTGCATGACCCCTTCAGTCCTCGAATTGCAACTGAGGCTGCACCTTCACTAATGACCTTCTGTGGCCTCTCACAGTGCCCATGCCTCAGCTGCTCTTCATGACTCCTTCATGCCTTCAAAACCAGTACCACCTGAGTGACTCTTACACATTACCAAGTCCAGCCACCGCGCAAGGTACAACCTTGGCTATCTCTGGAATGCAGCCTCTGTGCTCTCAGAAAAGACTTCTCAGAAGATTTCACCCCAATGATGCCGGTCTCTTCCCAATCAGCCAATTTCTCAGCTCCAGTTAAGCAGCATCAATAGTCCCAGTAATGCAAAGGTTTTGCTTTAGTAGTTCTGGTATCTTGTTAATCACAGCTATTTCTTCAGCCCCAGCTAACCAAAACTACAGAATCTTAAATCAAACAAGCAATGGCCCTGATAAAAGTCTCTAATCTTCCCTCTGAAATTTCACAAGCCAGGCCTCCATCTTCTGCACTGTTCGCAACATTATCTTCCAAGCTCCTACACAACATCTCACAAAACTCTTTACACCGAATGGATCTTCTAGACCAAAATTCCAAAGTCCTTCCACAGTTCTCCCCAAAATATGGTCAGGTTGTCACAGGAATACCCACTCCTGGTACCAATTTGTCTTAGTCAGGGTTTCTATTTCTGCACAAACATCATGACCAAGATGCAAGTTGGGGAGGAAAGAGTTTATTCAGCTTACACTTCCATGCTGCTGTTCATCATGAAAGGAGTCAGGACTGGAACTCAAGCAAGTCAAGGAGCAGGAGCTGATGCAGAGGCCATGGAGGGATGTAACTTACTAGCTTGCTTGCTTCTCCTGGCTTGCTTAGCCTGCTTTCTTATAGAACCCAGGACTACCAGCCCACAAATGGTACCACTCACAAGGGGCCCTCCCCCCTTGATCACTAATCGAGAAAATGCATTACCGCTGAATCTCATGGAGGCATTTTCTCAACTGAAACTCCTTTCTCTGTGATAACTTCAGCTTGTGTCAAGTTGACACACAAAACTAGCCAGTACAAGTCCCAACTTAAAGGGCCAGTAAATATCTTCAACAAAGGTATAGAAGAAAACTTCCCTAACCTAAAGAATGAGATGCCATTGCAAGAAGCCTATGAAACTCCAAATAAACTGGACAAGAAAAGAAATACCTCTTTTCACATAATAATCAAAACACCAAATGGACAAAACAAAGAAAGAATGTTAAAAGCAATAAGGGGAAAGGTCAAGTAAAATATAAAGGCAGACCTATCACAATTACACCAGACTTCTCAACCGGAGACTATGAAAGCTAGAAGATCCTTGTCAGATCTCATACAGACCCTAAGAGAACACAACTGCCAGCTCAGGCTGCTATACCCAGCAAAACTCTCAATTACCATAAATGGTGAAACCAAGATATTCTTTGATAAAAACCAAATTTACACAATATGTTTCCACAAACCACAAACCCAGGCCTACAAAGGATAATAGATGGAAAATGCCAACACAAGGAGGGAAACTATATCCTAGAAAAAGCAAAAAAGTAATCTTTCGACAAACTCAAAAGAAGATAGCCACACAATCATAAAAATAACATCGAAAATAACAGGAAGCAACAATCACTATTCCTTAATATCTCTTAACATCAATGGACTTAATTCCCCAATAAAAAGACATAGACTAACAGATTGGATACAGAATCAGCATCCAGCATTTGCTGCATACAGAAAACCCACCTCCATGTTAAAGACAAACACTACCTCAGAGTAAAGGGCTGGAAAACAATTTTCCAGGCAAATGGTTCCAAGAAACAGGCTGGAGTAGCCATTCTAATATCGGATAAAATCGAATTTCAACCAAAAGTCATCAAAAAACATAAGGAAGGACACTTCATACTCCTCAAAGGAAAAATCTCCCAAGATGAACTCTCAATTCTGAACATCTATGCTCCAAATGCAAGGGCACGCACATTCATAAAAGAAACTTTACTAAAGCTTAAAGCACACATTTCACCTCACACAATAATAGTGGGAGACTTCAACACCCCACTCTCAGCAATGGACAGATCATGGAAACACAAACTAAACAGAGACACAGTGAAACTAACAAAAGTTATGAACCAAATGGACTTAACAAATATATATAGAATATTTCTTCCTAAATCAAAAGATTACACCTTCTTCTCAGCACCTCATGGTACCTTCTCCAAAACTGACCATATAATTGGTCACAAAACAGGCCTCAACAGACACAAGAAGATTGAAATAATCCCATGCATCCTATCAGATCACCACAGACTAAGGCTGGGCTTCAATAACAGAAGAAAAACAAAAACAAAAAAAAAAAAAACAACAGAAAGCACACAAATACATAGAAGCTGATCAATGTTCTACTTAATGATAAATTGGTCAAGGAAGAAATAAAGAAAGCAATTAAAGACTTTTTAGAATTTAATGAAAATGAAGGCACATCATACCAAATGACACAATGAAAGCAGTGTTAAGAGGAAAACCCATAGCTCTAAGTGCCTCCATAAAGAAATTGGAGAGAGCATACACTAGCAACTTGAAAGCATACCTGAAAGCTCTAGAACAAAAATAAGCAAACACACCCAAGAGGAGTAGATGGCAGAAAATAATCAAACTAAGGGCTGAAATCAACCAAGTAGAAACAAAGAGAACTATACAAAGAATAAACCAAAACCAGGAGCTGCTTCTTTGAGAAAATCAACAAGATAGATAAATCCTTAGTCAGACTAACCAGAGGGCACAGAGACAGTATCCAATTTAACAAAATCAGAAATGAAAAGGGAGAAATAACAAAAGAAACAGAGGAAATTAAAAAAAAATAAACATCATCAGATCCTACTACAAAAGCCTATACTCAACAAAAGTTGAAAATCCAGATGAAATGGACAATTTTCTACACAGATACCAGGTGCCAAAGTTAAATCAGGATCAGATTAACTATCTAAACAGTCACATAAGCTCTAAAGAAATAGAAGCAATCATTAATAGTCTCCCAACAAAAAATAGAACAGGACAATATGGTTTTAGTGCAGAATTCTATCAGACCTTCAAAGAAGAGATAATACCAATGCTCTTCAAACTATTCCACAAAATAGAAACAGAAGGAACACAACCTAATTTGTTCTGTGAAGCCACAATTACATTTATGCCTGAACCACAAAAAGACCCCAAAAAGAAAGAGAACTTCAAACCAATTTCCTTTATGAATATTGATGCAAAAATACTAAATAAAATTCTCACAAACTGAATCCAAGAACACATCAAAACGAACTTTCACCATGATAAAGTAGACTTCATCCCAGGGATGCTGGGTTGGTTCAATATATGGAAATCCATCAATATAATCCACTAGATAAACACACTCAAAGAAAAAAAAAATACATGATCATCTCATTAGATGCTGAAAAAGAATTTGACAAAATTCAACATCCCTTCATGTTAAAGGGCTTGGAAAGATCAGGAACTCAAGGCCCAAATATAAACATAGTAAAAGCAATATATAGCAAACCAGTAGTCAACATCAAACTTAATGGAGAGACACTTGAAGCAATCCCACTAAAATCAGGGACTAAACAAGGTTTCCCACTTTCTCACTATCTATTTAATACAGAACTCAAAGTTCTAGCCAGAGCAATTAGAAAACAAAAGGAGGTCAAAGGGATACAAATTAGACAATTTGCAGATGATATGATAGTATAATTAACTGACCCCAAGAATTCCACCAGAGAACCCCTAAAACTGATAAACAACTTCAGCAAAGTGGCTGGATATAAAGTAAACTCAAACAAATCAGTAGCCTTCCTCTACTCAAAGCATAAACAGGTTGAAAATAAATTTAAAAACTAACACCCTTCACAATACTCACAAATAATTTAAAATATCTTGATGTGACTCTAAGCAAGCAAGGGAAAGATCTGTATGACAAGAATTTCAAGCCTCTGAAGAAAGAAATCAAAGAAGACCTCAGAAGATGGAAAGATCTCCAATGCTCATGGATTGGCAGGATTTATAGAGTAAAAATGGCCATCTTGCTGAAACCAATCTACAGATTCAATTCAATCCCCATCAAAATTCTAACTCAATTCTTCATAGACTTAGAAAGAGCAATTTTGTAAATTCATTTGGAATAACCAAAAATCTAGGATAGCAAAAACTATTCTCAACTAAAAGAACTTATGGGTGAATCATCATCCCTGACCTCAAGCTGTACTACAGAGTAATAGTGATAAAAGCTACGTGGTATTGGTACAGAGACAGGCAGGTCGATCAATGGAATAGAATTGAAGACCCAGAAATGAACCCATACACGTATAGTCACTTGATCTTTAACAAAGAAGCTGAAAGCATCCAGTGGAAAAAAAAGACAGCATTTTCAACAAGTGGTGCTGGTTCAGCTGGCAGTCAGCATGTAGAAGAATGCAAATTGATCCATTCTAATCTCCTTGTACAAAGCTCAAGACCAAGTGGATCAAGGACCTCCACATAAAACAAGATACACTAAATCTAATAGAAGAGAAAGTGGAGAAGAGCCTCGAACACATGAGCACAGGGGAAAATTTCCTGAACAGAACATGCATGGCTTATGTGCTAAGACCAACAAACTACAAATGGGACCTCATAAAATTCAAAAGCCTCTGTAAGGCAAAGGATACTGTCAATAGGACAAAACAGCAACCAACAGATTGGGAAAAGATCTTTACCAATCCTACATCCAATAGAGAGTGAATATCCAGTATATACAAAAAACTCAAGAAGTTAGACTCCAGAGAACCAAATAACCATATTAAAAATGAGGAACAGAGCTAAACAGAGAATTCTCAACTGAGAAGGACCTAAAGAAATATTCAACATCCTTACTCATCAGGGAAATTCAAATCAAAACAACCCTGAGATTCCAACTTACACCAGTCAGAATGGCTAAGATCAAAAGCTCAGGTGACAGCAGATGCTGGTGAGGATGTGGAGAAAGAGGAACACTCCTCCATATTTGGTGGTATTTCAAACTGGTACAACCACTCTGGAAATCAATATGGTGGTTCCTCAGAAAATTGGAAATAGTTCTACCTGAGGACCTAGCTATACCACTCCTGGGCATATACACAAAAGATGCTCCAACACATAACTAGGACACATGCTCCACTATGTTCATAGCAGACTTATTTATAATAGCCAGAAGCTGAAATGAACCCAGATGTCTCTCAAGAGGAATGGATACAGAAATTGTGGTACATTTACACAATGGAATACTACTCAGCTATTAAAAACAATGACTTCATGAAATTCTTAGGCAAATGGATGGAACTAGAAGATATCATCCTGAGTGAGGTAACCCAGTCACAAAGTAACACACATATTATGTACTTACTGACAAGTGGATATTAGGCAAAAAGCTCAGAATACCCACGATACAGCTCACAGACCATTTGAAGGTCAAGAAGAGGAAAGACCAAACTGTGGATGCTTCAGTCCTTCTTAGAAGGGGAAACAAAATACTCACAGGAGGTAAAGGGTGGGAAAAACTTAGGAGGAATAGAGGAAGGGGAGGGGAAAAAGGAGGGCAGGATAACATATGGGAGGAGACATGGTTGATATACAAAGTGTCAGGAAATTGAACAGAGGAGTGTAGCAATGGGTTGTGTGGAACTGAGTGTAGCCAACAGAAAATCCCAGATACCAGAAAAGCAAGAGGCTCCCAGTATCCAATGGGGATGACATTAGCTGAAATGCCCAACAAAGGAGAGGGAGAACCTGTAGAGACCATATCCAGAGGTTAGGCAATGCCCCCAGTTGAGGGATGGGGCCACCTACTCATATCCAAATGTTAACCCTGAATTGCTCCTGTCTAAAGAGAATGCAGGAACACCATGTGAAGCAAAGACTGAAGGAAAGGCCATCCAGAGACTGTCCCACCTGGGGATGCATCCCATATACAGACATAAAACCCAGTCACTATTGTTGACACCAAGAAGTACTTGCTGACAGGAACCTGATATAGCTGTCTCCTGAGAGGCTCTGCGAGAGCCTGACAAATACAAACGCAGATGCTTGCAGACAACCATTGGACTAAGCAAAGATACTCCAATGGAGGAATTAGGGAAAGGACTGAAGGAGCTGAAGGGATTTGCAACCCTATACGAAGAACAACAATATCAACCAACCAGACCCCCCAGAGCTCCCAGGGACTAAACCACCAACCAAAGAGTTACATGAAGAAACCCATGGCTTCAGCTGCATATATAACAGAGAATGTCCTTATCTGGCATCAATGGGAGAGGAGGCCCTTGGTCCTATGAAGGCTTGATATCCCAGTGTAGGGGAATGCTAGGGCAGTGAGGTGGGAGTGGGTGGGTGAGTAGGGGAGCACCCTCGTAGTAGCAGGGGGAGGGGAATGGGATGGGGGTTTGTGGAGGGGAAACTGAGAAAAGGGATAACATTTGAAATAAAAAATAAATAAAATATCCAATAAAAGATAAAATAAATAAGAAATATCAGTCACATAGATGACAAAATGTTCAATGTTTGTCTTCCTCAGTCTAGCTTACCTCAATCTGGATGGTTATTTTGGCTCCATTCATTTACCTAAAATTTTCATAACCTTTTTCTTTTTTTTTTAATTTATCATTTGTTTATTCTGAGGGCAGAGGCAAAATCACAAGATTCATTGTCATTAGGAGAATCATCATCCCAGTCTTAAAACACTCTTTCAAAAACATCTTATCTGATGTACATTCTGTATAGAATTTGATTTTTTTTTTTGGATATTTACATTGTTTATACTTCAATGTTTTCCCCTTTCCAGGTCTCCCCTTTGGAAACCCCTTCTTCCAACCTCCCTTCCCCTGCCTCTATGAGGGTGCTCCCTGACCCACCCACCAACCCACCCACTCCCATCTTCCCTCACTAGCATTCCTCTACACTGGGGTATCTAACACCCTCAGGCACAAGGGCCTCTCCTCCCACTGATGGCTATCAAGGCCCTCCTCTGCCACATATGTGGCCAGCACCATGGGTCGCTTGATTTGTATTCTTTGGTTGGTAGTCCAGTCTCTGGGAACTCTGGGGTCTGGCCAGTTGACGCTGTTGCTCCCTCCATGGAGCTGCAAATCCCCTCAGCTCCTTCAGTCCCTTCTCTAACTCCTCCATCCAGGACCCCACGATCAGTCCAACATTTGGCTGAGAGCATCCACCTCTGTATTTGTCAGGCTCTGCCTGAGCCTCTCAAGACGGCTTATCATTCTTAAATAAGAAAGCCCTTCCGAGAATCCACAAGAAAGTCAGGGTGGTGGCTATATATGGGATGTATCCCCAGGTGGGACAGTCTCTGGATGGCCTTTCCTTGAGTCTCTGCTCCACACTTTGTCTCAATATTTCCTCCTGTGAGTATTTTGTTCACCCTTCTAAGAAACACTGAAGCATCCACATTTTGGTCTTCCTTCTTCTAAGGCTTCATATGGTCTGTGAATTGAAACTTGAGTATTCCGAACTTTTGGGCTAATATCCACTTATCAGTGAGTACATACCATGCTAACAGTTTTAAGAAAAAAGCACTAACTTACTTACAAAAGTAAATGTATCAGATCTTTTATCAGCAACCGTAAAGCCTGGAAAACATATAGTTAAATCCCTGAAAATAAATGTCAACCTGCACATAACAAGATGACTTTTAAGACAAGATGCTTTAAGAACAGACTAACACTGTTCATAATTAGCCAACAAATCATGCCAGCTTTACAGACAATACAAAGAAACAATAAACACAGAAAGAATGAAGTCTTAGTTATGAGAGCACTGTAAAGAATAAATAAAATGAAGAGATGAAACCCAGAGAGTAAACTGTCGTATAAAATTCAGTAAATTAGCAAACCCCTTCTACTAATAGGTGAAGAGGAGATGAATTAATAATAACTCAAACAACCAGAAAAATCAATATTATAAGAATTGGCAAACATTTTTTGAAAAAATCATTAAATATAAATGGTCAGGCAGAGCAACAGTACTGGAATCACTGCAGTAAGAAGATCCTGAGTGTCCAGTAAGCCCTAAGAGGAGGAAGAGAACTATCAAGGTCAAACAGACACACACACACATCTGTGCTCTTTTTTGTCATTCTCCTACTTTCTTGCTTCTTTTTTTATGTACTTTCATTTGTTCCACTAAACTAATTATTTGAAAGAAACATCTTAATAAATACATGCATAACAAAAGGCTAACTTGTTATAATAACCAAAAAGTTAATTCTAAAAGAATTACATGGCAATCAGATGTTTAAAGGGAAATTCACCAGCTATCTATTTCACCTCATCCTCTTCTGAGAAACACTGTTTCTAATCAGCAACTGAGCACACATTGTATATTCTGTTATGTGAACTCGGATCTACATTACAAAGTTCAAATGTCCCACTAAGATCAAAAAACAGCCTGCTGAACTTCATCCTTTTACATTATCTTTATTCTCTATCATTGATCCCATAAATCACCCAATCTTCACATGCTTTAGAAGCTAGCCAGATTTGGGAGGTGGAGTACAGGAAGAGATGACTAGAAGGCTTTTGGGGGTGATGTTGAAACAGTGCAGTAGAAACTAACTGCCCAGATTCTGAGGGTGACCCTAGCACAGACTCCTAGTAATGGAGGATAAGGAGCCTGAACTGGCCATCTTCTGTAACCAGGCAACTTCCAGTGGTGGGACTGGGATGCCAACCCAGCCATAAAACCTTTTACCTACAATCTCTTGCCTGCAAAATGTCTTTTAAAAAAAATGGGGCTCCAGAACTTGTGGGAGTGGCCAAGCAATGATTGGTTTAATTTGAGGCCTATTCCACGGACAGGAGCCTGTGCCCAACACTGCCTGGATGACCATGAACAAGAGGCTAGACAGCACAGAGACCTAGCATAGAAAAAAATCAATAAAATGATTCCTGATGATATTCTGCTATACTCATAAATCAGTGCCTAGCCCAGGCATCATCAAGGAGACTTCTTCTAGAAGCTGATAGAAGTAGATGCATAATAGATCCATGCCCAAATATTGGATAGAGAAAGAGCCAAATTGAATATCTTTATGAAGTCCCTCCCCTTGGAGTTCAGGGAATCCCTGAGGGAAGAAGGGAGGAAGAGTTATAGGAGCCAAAAGAGTTGAGAATTCCAGGAGAACACCAGTCACAGAATCAAGTAAGTAAAGCTTATAGGGGCTCATACAGACTGAATCAACAATCACGGAGCCTGCTAGGTCTGTGCTAGGTCCTCTGCATATATATTATGCTTGTTAGCTTGATGATTTTGTGGACCAGCTAACATGGGAGCGGGGATATCTCTGATGCTTTTGCCTTCTCTTGGGACCATTTTCTTTCCACTGGGTTACCTCCCTCAATGCTAATACAAGGAT
>CM052703.1:89110313-89128122 GCA_028551405.1 Uromys caudimaculatus | reverse complement strand
CTACATATGTGGCAGAGAAGGGCCTTGTTGGCCATCAGGGGGAGGAGAGGCCCCAGTAAAGGGGAATGTCAAGGTGGGAATATGGGAGTGGGTAGGTGGGTGGGTGGGAGGTGGAATTCCCTCATAGAGGCGGGGGGAGGGGAAGGGGATAAGTGGTTTCCAAAGAGGAGACCTAGAAAGGGGGAAACATTGGAAATATAAATAAAGTATCAAAAAAATTAAAATAGAAAAAAAGAAAAGAAAGGAGTAATTCTCCTTCAGCATTTTCTCCAATCTCACCTGGTGCCCTGGCTGGTGTCAGCACAGTACAGTTAGCTCAGCAGCGGAGAAGAGTGACAGACAGAGAGGTATGGTTTCTGTAGCCTTGATGTCCTCAGCCTACCAGGCAACCTTCATTTTTGTTTCCAAAATAAGTGGCAGCTGGCACATCAAATGGAATGCAGGTCTTATCCTAGCCTCATCCAGTGAGTACTGTTCTATGAGGAGACACGGTTTGAAATCTACTAAGAAAACACCAGCCCAGGTCTGGAGGAGTTTCCTCCAGGAAGTCTTCAAGCCTGAGGTCTTAAGGGCTGCTCTAATAAGAAGAGCACTCCCTGGAGTAATTGGTGCTGCTAACTTTGTAAACCTTTTGACAATAAGAAATCCCACAGGCATTAAGAAAGTAATGATCTGTGGCTGGGACTACAGCTTAGTGTTGGAATATTTGCCTAGCACATGTAAGGCCTTGGTCCAATCGCCAGCAGCAAAATGGTAAAAGCAACGATCTGAAACGGAATTACCTTAAACTCAGCTTAAGTTCAGTATTTTAATGATGGGTCTCAGGCTACCTTACAACTCTTGAGGTTCCCAAGCCTCATCTCACTAATCAAATTAGAGGTTTCAGTTCTGAGGATAGTGTGAAGTGTGGCTGGTAAAAGAACAGCTGTCACTTAGAAGCTGTCGGTATCTGTTCCAGGAGTTGATACCCAAATCACTGGACAGTGAAAACCTTCATATCAGTTAAATGGTATTTACACATAACCTATATACACTCTATCATATATTTTCACTCATCTATAGACTGGCTACAATCCCTAAAGTATCTTCATAAACTCAATATAAACCTATATATTTGTGGGCTTATTACAAGGTCTCATTCTTTAACCTAGAATTTGTAATTATCCTACTTTGCCTTCCTAGTGGCAGAAAAAAATATTTTTATCAAAATATACATATAACTTTTAATCACAACTACTTGTATTCTTGGATGCAGAATCTGTAGATGCAAAGAGCTGACTTATTGTTCATCAACTGTATTATATTCCATAAACTAAAAACTACCAGAAGATTGAAAACCCTTATCTGTGTTCATACTCAAAACATTTTACTTATGGAATCTGGAGAGATGGTTCAGTGGGTAAGAACACTTGCTGCTCTTCTGGAGGACCCAGGTTGGATTCCCAGAAACCATACTGTAGCAAACAACTGTCTGTAACTCTCATTCCAGGAGATCTGATGCCCTCTTTTGGTCTCTAAGGGCACCAGGCACACTCATGGCACACAGACATACAGGTAGACAAACACCCATACACATAAAATTTTTAAAATATATCTATTTTTTAAAAAATAAAATAAAAGCATTCTAATTCTTCTAATTAAATGAAATTTTATCATAGAAAAAATGGAAACACATGTATATTCCATGTGTGCATGTGTAGACTAGCTTAGAATATAACAGACTCTGTTGTATTATTTTCATTAAAGGAAGTCTGCTGTTCCAGGAAATAATAGCAAGTATTGACAAGCAGACTTAAGATAAAAGGTCCCTATACAAAGACAAAGACAGCAGCATAAAGAGACGGTTATAAAACATGAGAAAAGCTGCTTACCTTTAAGATCTGAAAATGGTTTGCTCTGGTAACATAAGCATTTTCTGAACAGTTTGTCTCTGTGACACTGGCTTCCTATGCATGTGTGTTCACCTGACTGTTGCTACACAGTAATTGCCAGTCTAAGATCTAATTGTAGCTTGGTAATGTCATTTAAACATTGTCATTGGTCTCTGATTTTCTTAGCCTGCTGACTGCTCTAATTTCCTATTCGTGGTCAGATTTTATAAACAGTGTGATTCACAGCCATGTCTTCATTCCAGCTTTGTGATGTCATTATTATAAAATAATTTTAAATACTTCTAGTTACAGAGAAGTAGTTAGCAGTTTGTGAAAGGCGCCAGCCCTGAGGTTATATTGGTTAACACTGTTGGAGCTTTGGTTTTTAACACACAAGCAGACATGTAAGATGAACTTGAGGAAATAGTGTACCTCAGTTACAGCATCCCAGGTTTTCCTCCAGTATCATGTTGGGTTGAAAACCCAGCCAACTTCTAAGTCATGCAAAAGAAAATAAATAGCACATCATTCTCAGTCTTTGGAAAGTGGAGCACATGGCTTTCTTTTTTGTCTTTATGTGCTTGGTATAACTACACTGAAATGGAGCTTATAAAGCAAACCATCTCTCCCTGTTTTGCACAATATATGTTTCAGACAATCTGACCATTGTGGGACAATCACTACCATTTTTTAAGTTTCTAGGTGTAGCGTGTTGCAAATTTCAAGGTTGGGAAGGTCAGATTTGGTGTGCTACTGTTCGCCAGAACTTGGGGGTAGCAATGCTACACATTGAATTCAATGCAAGTTTGTTTGTCTTCAAGGACATTCATAAATTCATGTCGCATAGTTCTCTTCCTCATGGTCCATATTGTGAATTTTTTATGGAATCATTCTTATCTCAAAGCTGTTTTATAGTTTTGGCTTTTCCAAGTGGTAATAATCATTGTAAAAAAAAAAAAAAAAAGACCAACTGTCACTTCCTGCCACTCCCTACAGGCTAGGACCTTATGTGAGAACAGCAACCACAGAATCTGGAATTGAACCAGGGTATCTCCAGACTATATGTGTAACTTGACATTTCACCTATCCTAATAGTCTCCATTAACATTTCTTTTTATAATCCTAGTGTCTCCTTTGTTAGAAAAGACAGCAGAAACCCAAGGGCTGAAAGTGCCTAGTCGCTCCTGTCACTACAAAGCTATCAGAGACATGAATCAGAGTTGTAAATCAAGAAAGAACTAATAAAAAAATGAAACCTAGGAAGATGTTTTCAAATACCTGCTTTCGTGTTTGGTAAAGGGTGCTTTGTAGAGTGATTTCATAGTACTTCTCCATGATTCTGAATGAAGGGAGAATAACCATTTAGATGTTTAGTCCAAAGTTATCTATACCTCCTCTAAATATGCTTCAAAATTCTAAAATGTCAATAAAATCATTGTTTATTAAATGTTAAAAGGAAAGATGTTATATAAGCAGTCAAATGCTTTCAGAAAATCTTATTGTGCCCTTGAACTACAATGAGAAAATGAGGCCTTCTATTTTGAGAACTTCATTTATTCATATAACATATTCTGTAAAACCCACTAGTTCCTTCCCTCTCATTCTTTCCATACTCTCCTCTATGCTTTGTCCTTCTAACTTCATGTGGTTCTCTCTCTCTCTCTCCCTTTCTCTTATTAAAATTTAAAAGAGAAAGCAACCATAAGTCTGCTTAGTGTTTCCTTTTCTATGCTGATTTAGAAGTATCTACCAGGGCCTAGATAACCTTGAAAGACCATATTCCATTCATTCCCCTGCTCCCAGGACTCATCAATTGCCAATAGTTTCTAAGCTGGGGATCGGGCTTCAAGACCCTGCCCTGTCCATGACAGGATTTTTCACTGACTTGGTCATGTACATACAGTCCCAGCCACTGTGGATTCATATGTACAATTGTTATGCCTAGCAAACACTGGTTTCATGCAGACATCCACCACCCATGGTTCTTATCATCTTTCTGCCTCCTCTTCCACAATGGTCCCTGAGCACTGTCTGGAGGGCACATAATTAAATATCCCATTTATAGTGAGCTCTTCATAGGCAGATGATTCATTTTGAACATTTTCCATATATTGTATTTGATAACTTCTGTTATGAATTCTTATAAAACTCACTCATCCTAAAGTCATTCATAACACTTTAGAAGTATCAGTATATAAATAAATTTCAATTCTTGTGCTTTACATATATTGAGAAATTATATTTTAACAGATTTAAATTTTTCAAAATCTTAATTGTGGGGAGCCAGACTGAACCAAAGCTTTCTCAGAGACCCTGATGAAAGGACAAAGGGAACTTTAGCTCTGTGTCTTTGTCCAGGTGGAGTTGGCAAGGCTTGTCTGGGGCTAGAGCTGGTACCTCAGAGTCATTAAGACTTTTGTTTCTGGGATCCTAACTCTTTCTCCTTGGCTCTGGCTATCATTCCTAAGGCAGCTGTGTCTGAGATCTCCTGTGTCCTGTGCCAGTATCGACTGACTTAGCTTTTGGGGACTTTGACCATTTTTTTTTTACCCTGCAAATTGTATATAAGATGCTGTAGTTCTTTGTGGTTGTCATTTTTGCTGTTTTTAACCCCTTTCTTAAAAACAGAATCTTTTCTCATACCATATATCCTGATTACAATTATCCCTTCCCTCTTTACCTCCCAGGTCCTTTCTACATACCCTCCCATCCAGATCTTCTATGGCATAATATGTCCTCTTTGGATATAAAAAACATTTGTGGCCATTGAATCTGGAAAAGATAGAAGTAAATATGGCAAATTTGACATTCATCCTCCCCCTTTTATTTTTCCCTCTCCCACCTCATTCTTTGCCCAAAATCACTTTGTTTTTATATATGGTAAGAGATTATCACAATATGAGAGGCTAATTCAATTATAAGCAGCTTCGGAGAAAACAAAATTTTTTGAGTTCTCACTTTGTGAAAAAGGTAGAAGGGGGTCTTAAAATGAGCAGCAATGTTCCTTCATGAGGAGAATCCTTACAAAGGGCTCCATGGTAGAAAGGTGGTACACAACAGGAAGATATATGTAAGCCCAAGACAAGAAGCATAGAAGATTGGATGTGTCTGTGCCACCATGGTCCTTCCAGGAGACATGAACAACTAGAGAAGGGCATTGGTAATGCTAGGATGACCCTAGCTTACATTGTCATGGCTTTGAGACCAAGGATGGAGACAGATAATGTTCTTAGACACCTCAGATTAAGATTGAACTGTTAATGAAGTATAGTGAGTGAAATACCATTGTATTTTCTTTGAAGGGAAGTGAATGTTATATTCGGAACTCTAGTAAGAACCTCTATCTCATCCACACTGTTCCTGCCCTGAGATATATATAGTACTGTCAGGACCAATTGAGCTCACAGAGAAAATGTGTCACCCATTGTATTCTACTTTCCATAGAGGAGGTCATAAAAAATAATACAATTATTTCTATCCACCTGCATAGGAAAGGAAAACTTGTCTAGGGAAGGGCTGCTATGATATTTAGAGTGGAAAGGTTTCTCACAACAGTTCTGATGGAGAAAGCTGCTTCTCAATCTTAGTTCTCTAGAACCAATAACAAGTGTTGGTGTAAGGAGTGTGGGAAACATTAAAGATGTGTTCTGGATGAGAAACAAACCTTGTTTCTGTAGCAACAGAACCACTACTGAGAGTTGACTTGATTATCAGGATACTTTGCCTATTTAGTTTTGAGACAAGATCTTAATCTTTGTTTTGGGCTGGCCTAGAATCCTTATATAGCCCAGGCTTGCCTAAACTGAATATCATTTTGCATTGGTACTCACGAGTACTTAGATTATGATTTTGTGCCATTATACCCAGTTATAGAAGTAGTTTGGATATCTATAAATTAAAACTATAATTAGTAAAGATGGCTATGAATAATGGTAGGGTAGTAAGAGTTTGGCAATTACCTATGGGGTTTAAAGCTAAAGGAAATGTGCCATGGTGGAATTAGATTGGTTCATGAAGCTGCAGTTTATAGAATTTTCTCACTATTTTAAATTTATTTTATTTTACTTTATTTTACTTACTATTAATAGGAAAATTGTCACAAATTAAGTGAGCCACACTCACAAATAATAATTGTGGACAGTGTTGCAGAAACATTCTTTGGTACACATGAATGAACTTTACTCTCAGATTAGAGTTAGTTTACAATGAAAGGTGCTTAAGGCATTGATGGACTTCAGAATAGTTTATATTCCTGATTATCTCTTATATTCTTCTATCTTATCTCTCTCGTAAGTACTTTCTTTAATGCCTTTTTCACATCCTTGTTCCTTAGGCTATAAATGAATGGGTTCATCATGGATGTTACTACTGAGTAGAACACGGAGATTATCTTATCCTTTTCATTCATTTTCTTTGAGTTTGGCTGCATGTAGGTAAATATTGTTGAGCCATAGAAGAAGATAACAACAATGAAATGGGAACTGCAGGTAGAGAAGATCTTGAGCCTCCCCTTGCCTGATTGTATTTGAACCACAGTGGAGATAATATTCCAGTAGGAAAAAAGGATAAGAGAGACAGGACCTAGGAGAATTATTATACCCATTGCAAATATGACCATTTCAGCTGTGTAGGTTTCTTCTGAAGCCAGCTTTAAGAGTGCAGGAGGCTCACAACAGTAATGATTGATTAGGTTTGGTCCTTGGTATGTCAAGCATAAAGTAAATGAGGTATCTACTACAGACACAAATATTCCACTAGCCCATGATCCTACAACTAGAAGAACGCAAACCTTATGTGTCATGATGGTAGAGTAGTGCAGGGGCTTACAGACAGCTATGTAGCGGTCATATGACATGACTGCCAGAAGAGAGCTTTCTGTACACCCCATTATGAGGAAAAACAACATTTGCATTGAGCACCCAGCAAATGAAATGGTCTTTCTGACACCTAGAAAGTCGACTAGCATCTTTGGAACAATGGTTGTAGAGAAGCAGAGATCATTCAATGACAGGATTTTTAGAAAGAAGTACATTGGTGTATGAAGTCGGGGGTCAACATGAATGAGGAGTATGATGAGCAGGTTCCCAAACACAGTGATCAGGTAGATAATGAGAAATACCACAAACAGCAGGATCTGAGTCTGAGGATCTGAAGAGAGGCCCAGCAAGATGAACTCAGTCAGATAAGTGTTGTTTAATTTGCCCATGGATGTTACTCCTTCTACAAATCAGGATACACAGAACAATCAAATGTTGACTATGATGGTCAAATCCAGAAAGGAAAAATGCCATAGGAAGAAAAAGATTGATTAAGAATCATTTTAAGCATTTAAAATACTATATTTTCTGCATAGCTATACTGCTCCTAAAGCAAATTGATTGTTAGGTACATCGAAAACAAGACCATTCTCAGCAATCCTTGATGACAGTGCTATTGTCTATGGAGCCATTGTTCAAAAGCTGTGTGGATAATTCCAGAAAACATCTTCAGATCAATTACATGTTGTTAATCTAACATGCAAAATTACATATTGTAATAAATATCAAGACTATATATTGAAGGTGCAAATATATTACATGGCTTTGGAAAAAAAAAAACATCAAAAAACTTCCTTTGGTGAGAAAGTCCCAGTGTTACTTTCTAGTTTACTGTACACAGAGAATAAGTTAGACTTTAGACAAATATCAGATGCCAATAATCATCTTCTCCATTTGATTTTAATGGAATTCTCTTATCATATTCTCCAGTGACATATCCCAAAGAGGAATTACAAAGTTATAACCTTTTTATAGTGTAGAAACAAATGGAATATATATGACCAGAATTAGGCAGTATCACATAAGGATTCTTTCATGAAGTCCAAAGGCAGTTACAGAAACTGTCTGAAAAGGACAATATCATATGTGTCCTAATTGTACTTGGCTTCATTCATGCTATGGTTTGGCAGACTGTGCAACTGACTGGATGTGGGCTTTGGCAGGAAACCAGGCATTGGTGAAGTGTTCAGAAGCCAGGCAGGATACACAGTCACTATCTATTGTTTGGTGTATATCTGCAACAATCAGTGTGATGACTAGATACACGATAAAGGGTAAGTGACCAGAAAGGAGTAGAGAAAGTAGGCAGTAGAACATGAAGTTGGAGTGGGTGTTCCTAGGAAAAACTGAAGTACCCATGTTAGAATGCTCTTTAGAGGGGCTGGAGAGATGGCTCAGTGGTTAAGAGCACTAACTGCTCTTCCCAGGTCCTGAGTTCAACTCCTAGCAACTACATGGTGGCTCACAACCATCTGAAACAGGTTCCAATGCACTCTTCTGGTATGTCTGAAGACAATGGGGATGTACTCACATATAAAAAATAAATAAATTTTTTTAAAAAAGGAATTCTCTTTAACAGTGTTATCAGGAAAGAAAGTCAATCCTACTGTCCAGACCGTATTAAAATAGAAAAAATCAGAAACTGCAAGCATATATGTGTTTACACATATGAACCTCTGTTCAGGTGCACAGTAGAAAAATGTGACCAGAGTCATTAATCTAAATCAATGGCTCTATGTGTATCTTGAGTCAAGACAACAGAGGCAAGCTTCAATTAAAGAAGTGCTATCAAGACTGCATCTGAACTGGGTCTTGCAATGTATGGAAGGATACAATGGCTTAGGGACCACCAAGATCACATCTGAAAGCATGTTACAAAAACCAATGCAAATAAGAAATATCTTACCTCTCACACTGGTTTGAGATGACATAAGGATGAGTGACAAAGTCACTGTCATCAGTAATCAAAATAATCCTTTGTTATATGCCCATGGAACTGTCTTTTTTAATATATTCATTGATAATTATATATAGTTAGTGGGTTAGAATTGGTATTTCTTAATTAAAATAGAAAAGAAAATACTGTCTCTTACAATAACATAACCATGGTTTCAAGAAAATATTTCCTTCAGAATGTGTGTGCATTTTTGAGTATACATTTGGCTATACTGTAAAATGTATTTCTTATTAAAGTTAATAATAGTTTAATTTAATAACAAAATAATATAGTAATAAAATAACATAATAATAATTAAGAAAGCTTTAAGAAGACTATTGTTGTTATAAATCCAAAATGATTAAGGATGTCAATAAAAGCTTCGTTGCTGATCCCATTTTCCAATAGCTTTCGTAAGTGAATTTGCCATGTTTTAATAGGGTGAATTTTTATACAGTGAGCTGTGTTTATTCCCCTGTATAATTTGGCAAGTGTTAAAATTCACATTCATTAAATATTTGTTAATCATATGTTCATAAATATCTGATCATAACGTGACCATAAGGTTTTTCAAGTTAATAAACCTGTCTTAATCCTAACATTCCATATATCTGCATTTCTTGGCATGAAATGAATTTACAAAAATTTTGTCTAGCTGAATAAATAAATGAACAAGTACAGGAATTAATA
This sequence comes from Uromys caudimaculatus, assembly GCA_028551405.1. Classification (NCBI taxonomy): domain Eukaryota; kingdom Metazoa; phylum Chordata; class Mammalia; order Rodentia; family Muridae; genus Uromys; species Uromys caudimaculatus. The sequence goes on along the minus strand of CM052703.1, from coordinate 89,118,808 downwards.
AGATCCTTCTTAATACTGTCATTTATATACATGTGCATTCAAATATGCCAATTACTACTTGACCTATTTAAAGCATAATATACAATTTTGAAGGCATGGCTTATGTTTCTCAGAAATAAGCCATTTCTTTAGAATTGGAAACTACTTTGACAAGGAAAACCACAAGTTAATAACACCCCATACCCCTTGTGTATATAGAAAGATCCACTGGCAGTTCTTTGGGTGAGGAGGAAATGCACCATCAATAGTAGTGTCTCTTTCTTGTTCTGGCCCCAGGCAGAGTGTATCATTCTCTGCCCACTGTTCTACTGGTGCCTACAGAACCCATACAGATCAATGCTAGTACTCTCCAGCTCTGGCCTCCTCCCACTTGCCAGAGTAATGAACTATACACAGCTGAAGCTCTACTATATGTTGTAAGAAATACCCCCATAATTCCAGGGTGCTTCACTGAGAACAGATCATGAGAACAACAAAAGAGGAAGAAAACGCCACTTTGAATAAGACTGGATACTCAATGAGCAGTGAGATACTGGTAAGAGGAAAATGATGACTAGTTTTTTTTAAATTAACTCATTTTTTTCTTGGGGCTCTTTCAGAACCAGAATGGGTACACTTATAAAGAGCTAAGATTTCTAAGGTTAAGGATTATAAAGAAAATGAGAGAAACAAAAACCTTTCTCTTCCAAATAGACCATGGGTTAAAATGAGTATTTGGCCTTTTCCTGGGATAGACTCGAGGTTCTGGGGTTGAGGGGTGTCTCGTTTCCTTCAGGATCATCTTCCTTGGTCACCGCAACATCTTTCTCCTTACCAAGAGGCCTGGAGAAGAGAAAGCACAGATGCGAGGACCTCACACTGAGTACATCTGGAACTCTTTCTTAACTGCAGATCTGGAGTTAGGACCCAGTGATTCTCAGGCTGCTCTCCTCACAGCTGGACTGGAAGCAGACGTTGCAGTAGACCCCATTACAAGCTGCTGTTGGCTAGTGTAGATACATAGCTTCCAAGCACCAGCACTGATCTCAACTCTTTTTCTAAGAAGAGTTCTTTTAAGATGGAAGTCTTGAGAGAGGATGCAAACACAATATTCCCTGGGGCTAGTCTTGGCAATAACAATAGCTCACTTTATTACCCTTACACACAATAAGATGCCTTGGGACATTTTGTTTTTTAATTTGTAGCTGCAGACTGAATTCTACAAGTCTGTTTTCCAATATCACAAGAGTTTGGATGTTCTGCATCTCACAATGACCTAATAGTCACTTCTCTATGTATGGGAGGAAAATGAATTGTGAAGTACATACAAAATACGATCTCAAAATGCCAACATTTCTATTTTGATATAAAAATGTAAGTTTGCATTCTTTTTAATGGTTCTCTAGTAAAATGTTCAAAAGTATTGTTTATCTGAAAATGTCGTAGATACTGTTATATTCTTTTAGCTGGTATATAAAAATATGACAGGTCGCCCTCCCTTCTTGGACCATATTCCTGAAATTTTGCATATTCCTGAAGTATTGAGGATCTCAAAAACTCATACTGAAAGGAATAAATGTCTATAAAGGATTTGGTAAAATCTTAAGATAACACAGTTACATTCAGTCACACAAAAATTATTGATTCTGGAGAAAGAGTCTGATAAGTGTCAACAATCTATTCAAACATTATAATCTCACTCTTGATGTTGTTTGCACTTGCAAACTCATATGGAAAACGCCTTAGGAATTTAAACAATGAGGTAACCCTTTTAGGTTTCACAATTGTCTTCAATTACATGAAATAACTCATCCAAGTATGAAGCTTTATGGGTGTGTATCAGAGCCTTTTCTGTTGTGGTGATAAAACTCAATGTCTAAGGCAATCTATAAAAGCATTTAATTTGGCTTAGTATTGAGAGGGATATGTGGTCACCAAGAAGGTGGCACCCCAACCAGTGTCACATGTAGCAGCTAAATCAGGAAGCTCAGAGATGACATTCAAGCCTGAAGGATGAAGCAGAGACTGGGACCTAGAAATGGTTTATGGATGTAGACTCTCAAACCCACTCGAAGTGATATATTGCTTCCAGGAAGGCAGCATTTCCTAAATCGTACCAAATGATACTACCAACAAGGAAGGATAGACTTTTCTGACTTGAAGCCTACATGCTTGGTTTCTATTCCATGAACAAATTCATGATGAAGAAAAATCCTGTAGATATGCTTTTAGATGCCTTAAAAGGAATGAATGCATTTACAAGTAAATGTAGGAAAGAACTCACACAAGGGAAAAACACTATTCATGTGATATTTTGATAAAGACTTTAAATATCATAGTTATCTTTAGTTTCAGGAAAAAAAATCTTGCTTCTTCTCTTTTTCATCATGGCTTTGAAGGAAGAATATTGTTTACCATGTTCACTTAAGTATATTGAAGGTGATCACCAATTGTGGTTGGAGTTTGTATTTTGAAATATTTGAAGTAGATATTAAAGTTTAATGTATGTGAGGCAAATCCATTTATAGAACTTTATTAGGTCATTGTTATATTCCTTCTGAGAATCCTGGTCATCTTGTTTTGCATTATCACTTGGTGGTCTGTATTTTTGCTGCAATGTACAGAATAGATGTCCATCATCTATGTGATCCATTGTTTATTTAAATATCAGACTGTGTATACTCATACTTTTCAAACAATGGAGTTTGTGAAGGGTGATGTGTAGTAGTTCTTGGTTTTGTTTTTCAGATTTTCACAAAGTCTCTAGAGATGATGTTTGTTAATCCACATAGATTTGGATGTCAGTCATTAGGCAAGGCTACATTTTAACTCTTTATTTTCATGTGTCAACCTTCTGAGTATATGTCCAATGGTAGAAGAAGCACCTCCAACCTGTACTGTTTTGTCAACTCATTTAACAATGTTAATGTTAAAATGCTTAATAGAAGAGAATATCAAAAATATTAAATACCTCATCTGGCACTGATATAATGAACTAGAATAATCAGCAATCAACTGCATACCTCACAATATAGCTCTATTGCTATGGATATGTGTGTATTATTTGATAATCCATACTTCTTCAAGTTTCTATTAGTTATATTTTGGCACTGCAACTTCAAATAGTGACTTCTAAGGAAATTATCTAGAGATGGTAGGTACTGTAACAGCAATAAAATTAATTTAAATAGAAACATTTCTTTTGTGTGGGTGTGGGTGTGTGTGTGTATGTGAGATATTACAGTGATTTAGGCCATGACAGATATATGCAGATTGAAAGACAACATTATGGAGTCTACCTTGGACATTTTTTTTATGATGATCAAGGTCAGGTTTCTAGCTTTTCACCCTACAGACATTTCACACTGAGCCTTCTCACAGATGCTCAAAAAAGGTTAAGCATAACATCAATAAAATATTGTCTTCTTTCTGATTGTAAACATATTTTCATTCCAAGATGGAGGAAAACAAAACAATTTGAATAATAAATTTTATTTTCAAATGAAAAAATAAATAAATAAATAAATAAAAATAAAAATATGACAAAGAAAATCTGGTTTTTTTTCGGTATAATTCACTGAGCTTGTCTAACTATGTGCTCTTTGTACCAGTCTTATTTCTTTTATATAATATACATATATAACATATATATATATATATATTATATATATATATATTATATATATATATATTCCTTTCCCATATTTATCACTAAATTTCTCACATCTGCCTCTTCTTTATTACTTTTATGTTTTTACAGTCCAGTTATTACTCCCTCCTATCTGCTCTCTCAAAGTTTCTCATCCCATTCTTCTTGCCCCCCTATCTCCAAGAGGATGTCCTCAACCCCACCTTCCCCACCAGGCCTCGCCACGCACTGGGGCCTCAAGTCTCTCAAGGGTTAGGTACATCTTCTCTCACTGAGGCTAGACCAGGCAGTCCTCTCCTGTATATGTGTCAGGGGCCTCATACCAGCTACTGTGTGCTGCCTGGTTGGTGGCTCAGTCTCTGAGAAATCTCGAGGGTCCAGGTTAGTTGAGACTGCTGGTCTTCCTATGGGGTTGCCCTCTTCTTCAACTTCTTCTAGCCTTTCCTGAACTCAACTACAGGGGTCCCCGACTTTAGTCCACTGGTTGGGTGTAAGTATCTGCTTCTGTCTCAGTCAGTTGTTCTTTGGGCCTCTCAGAGGGCAGCCATGCTAGGCTCCTGTCTGTAATCATATCACAGCATCAATAACAGTATCAGGCCCTGGGGCCTCCACTTGAGTTGGATCCCACTTTGGGCCTATCATTAGACCTCCTTTCTCGCATGTTCTTTTCCATTTCTGTCCCTGCAGTTCTTTCAGACAGGAACAATTTTGCATCAGAGTTTTTGACTGTGGGATGGCAACCCCATCCCTCCACTTGATGTCCTGTCCCTCCACTGGAGGTGGACTCTACAAGTTCCTTCTCCCCACTATTGGACATTTCACTAAGGTCCCTCCCTTTAAGGCCTGAAAGTCTCTCACTTACTGGGTCACTGGTACAGTCTAGAGAGTCTCCTCACATCCCACCTCCCAAGGTTGCATATTTCCATTCATTTTGCTGACCTCTTTTTAATTCTGCTAGTGAAATATTATTTGCATTAATTCTATAATTTATCAATCAGCGGCTGGGGACCTCAGCTTGGGCCACAGGGCTCCATAGCCAATTAGCGCCGGGAGAAAGCTACCCTCCCAGGAGCTTGGAAAAGCCGGAAGTAGGGCCAAGAGAAGCTCTACAGCTTACCAGGAACCACCCCGAACCTGCGGGACACAGGGACTGAGGTAGGCGGGCATAGGAACCCCCTGGATCCCATCAGAAGCAGCAGACCTCTGCCTGGGCCACCAGGGTTCCATAGCCAAGCAGCACCGGGAGAAAGTTACTCTCCCAGGGGTGTGGAAAAAACACCTCTCAGAGAGAGCTGGTCTTCAAGGAGTATGGAGACAGAGGCCGGCAGGTGGGAAAAGCCATAGCCAGACAGAGTAAGATCAGATAACATCAGAGTTAACAAGATTGCAAAAGGCAAGAGCAAGAACCTAAGGAACAGAAACCAAGACTACTTGGCATCATCAGAACCCAGCTCTCCCACCACAGCAAGCCCTGGATTCCCCAATACGCCAGGAAAGTACGACTCAGATTTAAAATCATTTCTCATGATGATGATAAAAGACTTTAAAAAAGAAATTAACACCCTTAAAGAAACACAAGAGAACAGAGGTAAAGAACTAGAAACCCTTAAAGAGGAAACAGAAATCCATTAAAGAATTATAAGAAAACACAATCAAAAAGACAAAGGAAATGAACAAAACCATCCAGGAGCTAAGAATAGAAATAGAAACAATAAAGAAATCACAAAAAGAGACAACGCTGGAGTTAGAAAACTTAGGAAAAAGATCAGGAGTCATAGATGCAAGCATAACCAATAGAATACAAGAGATAGAGAATCTCAGGAGCAGAAGATAACATTGACAACATCGACACAACAGTAAAAGAACATACAAAATGCAAAAAGCTCTTAACCCAAGGCATCCATGAAATCCAGGACACAATGAGAAGACAGAACCTAAGGATAATAGGTATAGAAGAAGGTGAAGATTCCTAACTTAAAGAACCAGTAAATATCTTCAACAAAATCATAGAAGAAAACTTCCCTAACTTAAAGAAAGAGATGAACATAAATATACAAGAAGCTTACTGAACTCCAAATAGATTGGACCAGAAAAGAAATTCATCCTGTCACATTATAGTGAAAACATCAAATACACAAAACAAGGAAGTAATATTAAAAGCAGTAAGGGAAAGAGGTCAAGTAACATATAAAGGCAGACCTATCAGAATTACACCTGACTTCTCACCAGAGACTATGAAAGCTAAAAGATCCAGGGCAGAACTCATATAGACCCTAAGAGAATACAACTGCCAGCCCAGGCTGCTATACTGAGAAAAACTTTCAATTAACATACATGGTGAAACCAAAATATTCTATGACAAAACCAAATTTATACAATATATTTCCACAATCCCTGCCCTACAAAGGATAATAAATGGTAAACGTCAACTCAACGAGAAAAACCACACTCTAGAAAACACAAGAAAGTAATCTTTCAACAAACTGAAAAGAAGATAGCCACACAAACCTAAAAGTTACATCAAAAATAACAGGAACCAACAACTACTATTCCTTAATGTCTCTTAACATCAATGGACTCAATTCCCCAATAAAAAGACATAGACTGACAAACTGGATCCATAAAAAGGACACAGCATTTGGCTGCATTCAGGAAACACACCTCCGGGAAAAAGACAAACACTACCTCAGAGTAAAGGGCTGGAAAACAAGTTTCCAGGCAAATGGTCCCAAGAAACAGGCGGGAGTAGCCATTCTAATATCGGATAAAGTTGACTTTCACCCAAAAGTCATCAAAAAAGATAAGGAAAGACATTTCATACTCAACAAAGGAGAAATCTACCAAGAAGAACTCTCAATTCTAAACATCTATGCTCCAAATGCAAGAGCACCCACATTCATAAAAGAAACCTTACTAAAGCTCAAAGCACACATTGTGCCTCACACAATAATAGTAGGAGACTTCAACACTCCACTATCATCAATGGACAGATCTTGGAATCACAAACTAAACAGAGACACAGTGAAACTAACAGACGTTATGAACCAAATGGACTTAACAGATATCTATAGAACATTTCATCCTAAATCAAAAGAATATACCTTCTTCTCAGCACCTCATGGTACCTTCTCCAAAATTGACCATATAATCGGTCACAAAACAAACCTCCACAATACAAGAAGATTGAAATAATCCCATGTGCCTATCAGACCACTACAGTTTAAGGCTGGTCTTCAATGACAACAGTAACAACAGAAAGCCCACATACACATGGAAGCCAAACAATGCTCTACTCAATGACAACTTGGTCAAGGAAGAAATAAGGAAAGAAAGTAAAGACTTCCTAGAATTTAATGAAAATGAAAGTATAACATACCCAAACTTATGGGACACAATGAAAGCAGAGGTAAGAGGAAAACTCATAGCTTTGAGTGCCTCCAAAAAGAAACTGGAGAGAGCATACACTAGCAGCTTAACAACACACCTGAAAGCCCTAGAACAAAAAGAAGCTAATATACTCAAGAGGAGTAGAAGGCAGGAAATAAGCAAACTCAGGGCTGAAATCAACCAAGTAGAAACAAAAAGAACTAAACAAAGAATCAACAAAACCAGGAGTTGGTTCTTTGAGAAAATCAACAAGATAGATAAACCCTTAGCCAGACTAACCAGAGGGCACAAAGACAGTATCCAAATTAACAAAATTAGAAATCAAAAGAGAGACATAACAATAGATTCTGAGGAAAGTCAAAAAAATCATCAGATCCTACTACAAAGGCCTATGCTCAATAAAACTGAAAAATTTGGATGAAATGGACAATTTTCTAGACAGATATCAAATACCAAATTTAAGTCAGGATCAGATAAACCATCTAAACAGTCCCATAATGCCTAAAGAAATAGAGGCAGTCATTAAAAGTCTCCCAACCAAAAAAAGCCCAGGTCCAGATGGGTTCACTGCAGATTTCTATCAGACCTTCAAAGAAGACCTAATGCCAATACTCTTCAATCTATTCCAAAAAATAGAAACAGAAGGAATACTATCCAATAACTTCTATGAGGCCACAACCACACTGATACCAAAACCTCACAAAGACCCAACAAAGAAAGAAAACTTCAGACTAATTTCCCTTATGAATATCGATGCAAAAATACTCTAAAAAATTCTCGAAAACCGAATCCAAGAACACATCAAAACGATCATTCATCGTGATCAAGTAGGCTTCATCCCAGGGATGCAGGGATGGCTGAATACCCAGAAATCCATCAATGTAATTCACTACATAAACGAACTCAAAGAAAAAAAACCACATGGTCATTTCCTTAGATGCTGAAAAAGCATTTGACAAAATTCAACATCCCTTCATGATAAAAGTCTTGGAAAGATCAGGAATTCAAGGCCCATACCTAAACATAGTAAAAGCAATATACAGCAAACCAGTAGCCAACATCAAACTAAATGGAGAGAAACGCGAAGCAATCCCACTAAAATCAGGGACTAAAGAATATTGCCCTCTCTCTCCCTACCTACTCAATATAGTAACTGAAGTTCTAGCTAGAGCAATTAGACAACAAAAGGAGGTCAAAGGGATACAAATTGGTAAGGAAGAAATCAAATTATCACTATTTGCAGATGATATGATCATATACCTAAGTGACCCGAAAAACTCCACCAGAGAACTCCTGCAGCTGATAAACAACTTCAGCAAAGTGGCCGGATATAAAATTAACTCAAACAAATCAGTAGCCTTCCTACACTCAAAGGATAAACAGGCTGAGAAAGAAATTAGGGAAATGACACCCTTCACAATTGTCACAAACAATATAAAGTATCTTGGTGTGACTCTAACCAAGCAAGTGAAAGATCTGT
>CM052703.1:89074283-89100745 GCA_028551405.1 Uromys caudimaculatus | reverse complement strand
AATAAAGTATCAAAAAAAAAAAAGAAAGAAAAAAGAACTACACTGAATAATCCAATATTTCTCCAAAAAAAAAAAAAAAAAAAAAAAGAGTGGATTAAAGCAGAAAGTGTGTGTGTGTCTGTGTGTGTGTGTCTGTGTGTGTGTGTCTGTGTGTGTGTGTGTGATTTCTATTGCAGTTAGAAGGAAATTCTCTCTCATTTTGCTAAATTCTAAAGCTAATAAAAATGAGCCATGTTTGAGTATAAAAGCCAATCTTCAACCCACATTAAAGAATAATAATCCATACCTATTAAAATTTTCACAAAGAAAGTTAAATTCAAAAATCTCAAAAAGGTGGTCTGCTCACTGGTTGTTAGCAAAGCAAATGGCCAAACAAGTAGTCTTAGCAGTAAAACTCGAAGCCAGTACTTTGCATGATGCCCTAAAAGCCTTGGGCAGTATCTCTTCCCTTGTCATACATACTTTCTAAAGGAAGGAAGTGAACAGCTGATGCCATCTCCCTGGTTCAAGCCCTCACAAGGGTTCTTTCTATTTGCACCTCTCACAGTCTGTGTAGGCATTTGTTAGAAAACAACTGGGGCTGGAGAGGGACACTCTTGCAAATTCAAAGATTTAGCTGAGAGTGGGTATCAATCATTTAAAACGTACCCTGATGACTCAGGACTCTAGGGACCAGCTGCTTAATTTGCAGGCAAGCATCACTGGCAGTAACCCTGGTCCTGCACATCCAGGCCTCTGTGCCTTCCCCATGAGGCTTCACACCTACAGAAGTCTAAGCTAATCAGCAAGTAACAATGCTGGCCCCTCAGAGTGCTTACTGTCCAGCTAGCTTGCTTTGGCTGATTTTTTGTCACATGACCACACAGAAAGCAGTTGTGCCTAAAATAACTTGTTCTGCCATTTGCTTTGCTAACACCCAGTGAACAGACCTTTTTGAGATTTTTGAATTTAACTTTTTCATGATGTTATTCTTTGAGACTAATTAAATGAAAATCTTTGTTCAGGCATAAAGAACTCTTTCAATCTATAGGGTATTGATACCTCCTGGTTTGTTAAAATCAAACAATCATCATCTTTCTGGAACTTTCTGTTTTGTTTGTTCATGATGGAAATAGCTCCTATCCCTGAGACCTGGAACTTCAGTGAGAGACATGAAATATGAATGTGGCACCTGAGCTCAGAGGTCAAGAGACCTTGGAAGAGGAAATGGGCAGTTAGTAGTGCCTTGTTCTAAAGTGTGGGTACTGCCAAGGTACTGAGGGTAAGGCTGGAAATCCCTATGTGCACCATGTCAGTCAGGTTCATGTGGTGGTTATGGGTCTTACTGAAAAGCCCAGCAGGATGAAGCTCCTGCCCCCAACTGCAAGCTACTCAGATGTCCCACTGCCCTGCTACAGAGTCCCTCTACAATAACAGAAAAGGGGTGACATGAGGCCTGCTATTTGTGATAACCACTTGTGTCCAGAATTCTATTGTGTCTCAGATGACTATTACAACATATTAAAAACAGTATGAAGTTAGGCTGATAGTTCTGAGAAAAAAATTCACAGAGACCTCTTTTTTGTGGACCCCTGCTAAATCAAAGACTTCTAAAACAGAGTCATTCCAAACTCAACGACCTTACCAACAGAACTCTAGAAACAGTTCAGTGATACCTGATGATTTATTCAGAGTATTTCATAGATAATAAAATTGCCTTATAACTATTTTGCTAATGTATGTTTTACCTAAATCTGTTTTACAAAAAGTATTTCATTAAGGCCTTACAGAAATAAAGAATTCTCTGTAATCTCTGATTCCATGTCTTTAAATTGTCCTACTAAGTTGGTGTGTTTACAATCATAGAATTTCTTCCCATGAAAGTGCTTTTTGATGCTAAATTAAATGATGAATGTCTAAGTCATTTCAGGAAATAGATTCTTCCAAGGACAGGGCTCTGCCACCTGCTATGGTTTTTCTGATGGCATCTTTGACTTCCTTGTTCCTCAGACAGTAGATGATTGGGTTGAGCATAGGAGTGAAGACTGCATAGATGACTGAGATAAGCTTGTTAGAATTAAATGAAGCAATGGCCCGAGGTCGGACATACATGAAGATCACAGCTGTGTAGAAGATGACCACCACTGTAAGATGAGAAGCACAGGTGGAAAAGGCCTTCCGCTGCCCAGTGGCTGATGGTATGTGCAAGACGGTAGAGACAATGAAGCCATAGGAAAGGACAGTAGCTGAGAGAGGGAATACAAGGATGACGATGGCAAGGGCAAAATCTACAGTCTCAGCCATAGATAAATTCATACAGGCCAACTTAAGGATAGGTGACACATCACAGAAAAAATGGTTCAAGACATTATTGCCACAGAAGGCAACTCGTGAGATAAAGTACACCTTTACCATGGAGATGGTGAAGCCACTCACCCAAGAACTGATGGTCAGTTGAACACAAAATCCTGTGGTCATCATGACTGGATAGCGAAGAGGCCAACATATGGCTACATAACGATCATAGGCCATGGCAGCTAACAGTACACATTCAGTACAGGCAAGGGACATGAAGAAGTAGAGCTGAGTCATACATCCCAAGAAAGAAATGATATTGGGGCGAAATAGGAATCCACCCAGCATCTTGGGGACAGTGACAGATATATACCAGGCCTCCAGAAAGGACATAGTACTCAGAAAATAGTACATAGGCTTGTGCAGTGACCCAGTGACCCATACAGTAAGAATAATGACCATATTTTCCAAAAGCACAAGCAGGTAAGTTATGAAGAAGATGAAGAAAAGCAGAATTTGCAGCCAGGGAGCAGTAGGGAAGCCCATGAGGATGAATTCACTGATGTTGGTGATATTTTCCATCCACAAAGTTGGATCAGCAAATGACACAAGATTTAATGCTAATATCAGAACATTCAAGAGTAAGATCCATAAGAGCATCAGGGGGCCATTAGACTGGAGATTTTTTTTATTATTATAAAATTCTTACTCTAGATTCCTCATCTACCGTGGATATGATGTGGGAAACAAGTGAGGTCACATGATGAGTCCAGAAAAATAGAGACCTAAAACAAAGAACACAGCTAAGAATGTTGAAACAGCATCATGAGGCGATATTTAGGGTTTAGATCTTTGGATCTGAGGCAGGAGTGGATCTACAGATGGTAGTTGGAGTGAGCACTTTCATGTCAGCACATTCTCCTGTTTCAGAAGAAACTATGAGGCAGGAAATCATGTGACTGGGGAAAGTTCCTAGGATGATCCATCAGGCAGTGTCAGCAATGAGGCAAGTTCAAAATCTGGATAAAATAAAAGTATAACTACGAGATTAAAAAATCCCTGGTAAGGACAACTGGTGATTCTAGATTGTTGTTCATATTTTTGAAGACTATATTAATGCTTCTCTTCCTATGTTTAGAGCAGCAGCTTTAATTTGCCTGCTCTTGGAACTCTTTTTTTCCTATGGGTTCCCTTGTCTTACTTTGATATAAGGGTTTGTCCTAGTCTTATTGTAATTTTTTTGGCCATATTTGTTGATATCCCTGGGATGCCTGCTCTTTTCTAAAGAGAAATGGAGGAAGAGTGGATCTGGGGGAGAGGGGAGGTGTGTGTGTTGGGGGAGGGAGGATTTAGAGGAATGGAGGGAGGAGAAACTGCTGTTGGGATGTAATGTATGAGAGAAGAATAAATTTTAAACAAATAAATGAAAAGAAAACTCCATACCTTTTGTATGGCTTATATTAATGAAAATAATAATCATTATATATATTTACATAGAGAATATTATATGAACATGGGAATGATATGTAGTAGATGCCCAAAACTTTTGCTAGCAACCCTCTCTATACTCTGTTCCTATACACATATACACACACACACACACACACACACACACAAACACATACACCACACATTTTTATCATTTATATAATATATATAAATTCAAATTTATACTTTAGACACAATAAAATGTCAACAATCATGGTTTATAATAAACTAGAACAGTAACAAAAGTATAGTTTAAAAGATATATGAGGCTGATATCTTTGTCTTTTAGCTTCTTTCCCCAAATTTCTTACTATACCGTAGGTCTTGGCATATAATGTTTTTTTCCTTCTTGTGTCAGGAAAATTTACCTTTTCACTTGCCAGCATCATTAGTTTTACATCTTTGAGACATTGTGACATAAAACAATGGTCACTTGAACATAAGCACTGCCACAGGAGGGACAATGAAAAGACTAGGAGGGGGTGATGTAAAGTAGGGTGCCTATGTTGAACACAAGAATGCTTCTTGTGAGTGGAGGATGACATGGGCCTTCGCTGTGCTGCTTGGAAAAACATACCATTTAAAACTGAAGATCAGTCACTGCTGTAACTTTCCATTTAATGCTTTAGAATACAGTTGATCAAAATAACTATAATCATGAGAATCAAAACTGTCAATGAAGGAGGAATATAAATTTATAAACAAATGTGCGCTTATACCATACCACACATTATTTAATTTCAAATTAATTTACCAACCTAAGTTATGCTTTGTAAAAACACAAGGCTAAATATCAATTTTGAAACAAGTATCACTTGATTAATTTCATTTCATAACTGTAAATATTACTACTTTAGATACAAGTTAAACACAGTTGCATTTGAGGAGCCTATTTGAGAAGAGTGAATTCAAGAGGAGAATTCAGAAAGGCCCTAGCTCTTCAAGGGACAATATGGTCTGAAGATACAATTACAATTTGAATAGAGATAAAAGCTGGTATCAAATTATAAGTAAAATTAACTAACTATAAAAATCTTCTAAGGAAGCAGAAATTTACTCAGAAGAAAAGGCAGAACTTAGGAAATGGGAAATAACATGCAAAATATTCTAAATGTCCATTGATTATTTCTCATTTTCATCATTTTTAGATGACCATAAACTAGTTGGTTATTATATATTAGGATAATTGCTATGGTGAAGTAGAATTCAAATTTGACTTCTTTCTCTTCCTAAAGAATTATTCTTTAATTAATTTTAATTCTCTCAGGAAAATTTTTTACCCAAGATGTGTAAGAGAGGGAGAAGCACATAACTTAGCTCTGAGTCATTACAAACTAAGATAGTAAAGGAATGTTTGCAGCTCTTACCATGTCTGATTTTAATGTACTTGAAACGCATTATATACACATGACAGGAGTCTACAGAGAAAGCAGACTCAATGGCTAGAGTCCATCAAAGCAATGAGGAAAGCACTCACCAGTGGAACATACAGATGGAAAGTGAACTCTATTCCATGACTTATTGCTTTGTGACTTTATAAACCTCAGCTGTCTAAGCCAATTCACTCATTAGTGGAAAGAGGCTAGAGAGCATAATTAGTGGTAAGGAGAAACTATCAACTCCTTGTTTAAAGGCCTGTCCTCCCCTGACTGTTAAAAATATAAGGCAGTCATTGGATGTGGGTGGTACACACCTTTAATCTCATTGTTTAGGAGACAGAGGCAGACAGATCTCTTTGAATTTGAAGCCAGCAGTCTACGGAGTAAGTTCCAGGCATCCTGGTGCTAAATAGTGTGATCTAATCTCATAAAAAGGAAAAAAAAGAAAGAAAAGAAAATGTAAAGATGGATAAAAGGGTCTGATTCCTCTGTTTGAGAACTTGAAAAGAGATAAACAGCAAAATATTGTAGCCAGGTAGCTCACTATAGGAGGGATCCAACATTCTACCTAATAGGATTTTATTATTTGAACCTGGATAGCTGAGCCCAGATAAGCAAAAAATGTATACAAGTGAATAAATGATACCATGATCGTTTAGTGAGGGTTGATGGCACACACCAATAGGGAGATTGATACAGAATTACTGTAAGTTTGAATCCAGGCTGATATATATATGAGCCAGGGCTGTACTCTCGAAAGAAAACAAGCAAACAAAGAAAAAAGATGATGCAGCTTTATAGCTAAACTACAGTACATTTCAGGACATTAATCAGCTGTTCTAACTCTTTTGTATATTAAATTCATTAGTTTTACAATTATTTACTGAGAACCTACTATGGAGCAAGCACTATCTTGGACATTTAAGTGGCTCAGTTAGCAAGGTAGGGAAATCAGGTAAAGTACCCTTTGGTAATTACATCACAAGGAAGAAAACAGGCAATAAACAGTGAATACACCAAGCATAAAGTAGAAATGAAAAAGGTCTTAGGATAAATTTAACAAAAGAAAAAAAAAAGTAGAAAAACCAAAGTGCAGCCAGTGGGAATACATTGATATTTTAAACATAATGGTAAGGACAAGTCTCATTAAACACTCATGAAGAACAGGAAAGTACTAGGTACCTGGCATCTCTATGGAAGATATTTGTAGACAGAAGTCATTTCAAAGACCTCAGAGAGATTCACAGAATGAAGGATGCCAAGGAATCTAGTATGGTGGGAGGGAGCAGAGTGAATAGAGGGGGAAATGAAGTCCTGGCAGTAAAGTGTGAGAGCCCTGGCCATGAGCAGATCACTATACTCCCCCTTCTAGTGGGTGGTACAGATTTGCTGATTACTGAACTTCTTTAGGGAGGTTTTGAGAAGTTGAGATAGTTAATTCATAGACTTAGTCATGTGGCTCATTGGGCATTTGCCTAGCATGTGTAAGACTTCAAAAAAGTCTTTTCCTGCACACTTAAAAGTTAATCAATTGTGTCTTCCTAAAAGTAATCATCCTGTTCTTTACTGACCACATTTCTGTGTCTGCTTTAGGACAATGGATATCAACTAACCCCACTTGGTTCCCTTTTCTTCTACTGCTCCCTTTCTATGACTACAACCTTCCCAGAAACAGCCAAGTCTAGTCTATCTTAAATTGTCAACTTGCAACAAGTATAGCTGTATGCCCCTGTAACCATAGCACTCAGCAAATAAGGCAGAGACATCATGAACCCAATGCTAGCATGGAAATAAATCAAACAAGATATTTTCCAGTTGTTGAATCCATCTTTTACTTTATCCTGCTTTGTATTTAGCTCTGTAATTAGAAGCAGTTGAGAACTACGAAACACTGCGGTTACTTAGCAAAGGGTCTAGAGAAAGAAAGAGCCATCTGTTATAAGAATAGATACATTAGAATACCAAATAAAGTGAGAGTCCAAGGTAATGAGTGATTGTTCTTGTCTGACTCAGAAAGCCTTCACTTGGAAGACATAGTTTAGATGGCATGAAGTACTGCAGAGTTTTGAAAGGTAAATAACTACTGAGGAACGAAAACCAAAACTGTAAATGTATGGATTGAAGAAGTGGAAGTGAATGATAGAGTTGAATTTTTATTGGAAATAATTGGGGCAAAGAGGAGGGAGATGATCAAGGATGGGATGTGAGGTTATGTAGAATTTGCTCTCTGTACATTTTCTTATGAAACCTATTAATTTTCTCACTTATAGCAACAGATTGATGGATACCTATTGTCACACTGACTACATGTAGAAAAAAAGGTTGAGTCTCAGTCACATAGTCTCAAGTACTGGCCCATGCTTCCATTATTGTTGAGTTATATGTCTATCTGAAAACCATTTGTAGGACTGTATAGCTTCAAGCATCACCTAGATCTCTGTTCGCAGTCTATCACTCTGGGTAGATGATCAAGAACCACATGAGGCTACAGCTCTACATTTTTGCCTTGTAGAACATTCACCAAGTTTTTCTAACCTTGCTTTTATGATCTTCATTCTTCATGTTTGCTTTTAGTCACTCCAAGATCATGTAATTTATAATGATAACAACAATAATGATAATTTACTATGTCTTTCCCGTGGCAAAATATGTACCATTTCTTTTCTAGATGTTGTATCGCTTAATTCTCACCATGCCATAATAAAGTAGCTATTACTGGTTCCCCATTATAAGTAATGGAGTAACTAATGTGACTAAATTCACACAATCTACTAGTTCCAGAAATAGTTATAATGTACGACTGCTATTCTTTAATTGTATAGCAATAGTATTTCTTCAAATATCACCCCTTTTCCATATTCCTCATCCACTCGTTAGATAATTTTGTACCAATGGCCCATTCTTTTTATCCTGATCACATGGCTGATCCTTTATCCTGATCCTTAAAATGAAAGAGATTTTCTTTTTCAAGCCCTTTATCTAATTCTACATCTACAAATTTAACCTCTACACTAAAACTTAGCTTTTGTGGTCAGTCTGAATATCTCAACATTTAAAATCAGTCAGTTTCTCAACATCTAAAATTGTTTGTCACGAGAAACTTTCAAGTTTAAAAAACACTTAAGAACTCCTAACACCTGTAGTTCTGTTCTTTAAACACCTTCTAAGTCTGCATGATTTCCCTTCCACGGTACAAAGACCTCTGCTCCAATACTGGAATAGCTATGCCCATCTACTTTGTAACTCTGAAAACTATTTGTTAGGACTGGAATGTTGGTTCAGAGAAAAACAGTGGCTCACCTGCTGAGTCAAAACAATAACTGATGTAGCTGACCCAGAAGATGCTCCAAGTGAGAAGTGGATTTTCTGAAGAAGGGAGAAATGGTGAGATGAGTACTAGAGACACACTACACAGGGAGAGATTTTGTTTACCCTGGTGGAAGGCAGGATTAAAAAGAAAAGCTAAGGTACAAGTCTGAGGAGAAAACAGAGTTCAGAGAAATGTTCTGGGCCTGTACAGATACTGGCAGAATGTCTACTGATTATTTAAGACAATACTAAATGCCATTTTTTTATCTGCAGTTTGAGTAACCTTGCTTAACTATGAATATGAACTTGTACATTCAATCCATTTCTTTCCTCCTGTCATCTTAAAACTGCTGAGTGTGTCCCTGGTACTCTGTCTAAGTCCCATATTCCTCTAAACCCTACTATTCCTTCTTTGCTAGCTACTCACCACAAGCTTGAACAACTTTGATGAGTATGACGATCTTCCTTATGTCACACTTTACAATAATACAGTCACGCATACTTTTTCTGGGGCCTGAACCTCTTTTTAACTCAGGTCTCTAAGAAAGCTCCTGTTCAAATATTATTCTATGTCAAGCCAACTCTGGCCATCTATTTTCCACCCCACACCCTTCCCATCCTCCAGACATTTTCATCACAACCTCTGACCTTATAACATTTTGCCCCTTTCTGTTTTGCTTACCTGTCCTTATTAGATTTATGTACACCTTGAAAATACTAGTTTTATCTCAGTTTTGACTTAACTTATGTTCTTGATTACTATCGCAGTCCCTGGGTTGTATTCAACCCCTGATAAGCAAATTAGTTGTGAAATGTAATTAAGACCAGGTATCTCACCAAACCACATCTCATTGATTCTTTTCTTTCCTGCCCTGATGGAGCAAGTCATCTCATTTGAGTCCAGTTTAGAGATCTTGATTTGGTTTTCCACTTACCAGACTGATGGGCAGGTATCTTTGAGAACACAAATTTTGTCACATATAAATCTTCATCTTTGCATCTGAAGGGGAATGAAAAGAAAAGGTAATCAAATGGAAAAGAAATAAAGCAGCAGCTCTGGAATAGCCTGTTCTCAGTCCTGGAAAGTTGCCTCTCTATGCAGCCCAAGAGTTCTACAGCTTTTATTCATTTCCACTAAAAAAGACTACAGAGTCTAGAGCCCAAGAAAATAGTAGCTTATTCTGTTATTGGCTCAAGAAAATGAAACATTACTTCAATTTCCATATATGAGAAAGACTGAAATTCAAAATATGTTCTTACTACTGAACTTGTCTGATACTCCTAGAGGCCAGGATAGAAGAGATTTTTCTGTTGTGGTGGTTTTTCTCCATCACTGTTCATTGCCTTTCCCAGTCCTCTCTCATTCTTTCTCTGACTCTTGCTCTTGACGTATTTCTCTTCCAACAATCCCTGGTCTCCCTGGTTGCTTTACGTGTTGACTCCTCCCACTGTCTCACCCAGGTAAACCTAGACCTAGATAGGTCCCAAGCCTTCATTTCCCTCCCTTTCTGTGATAAAGTCACTATGTCGCCTTAATGTATTAATATTATTTGAAATAGGATGCAGATGAGGGGATTAAAACATATACAAAATAATTTTATAGCATTTTTGATGCATAGTAGGCTCCAGGGAGAAATAGAACTTTATGCTTACTCCCTTTAGCTAAGCATTAAAAATAAGTAATTGCACTCAGAGCTTGGAAAGTGAGTATTGGGGATGAAGCAAATTTGACAGTTCTGTCTTCTTTGTAGCATGATGTTGACCCTCTTAACTTTTTAAAACAATTATCTTGCCTCTTCCTTTTAGAAGTGTGGTAACAGGAATATCCATTCTTAAGAGATCCAAGAAGAAAGCAAAAAGGAATCCAGAGCAAAGGAGAGTAGGAAAGAGGACAAAGCACACAGAGAGCAAATAACTTACCGTAGTTTTCATTCTAACTGGTTTGCAAATTTCACTTTCTCTAATTTAATATTTTCATCTCTCCTGTTATTTTCATAATGCTAAAAACTAGGCAGACAGCTATGGTTAGACTTTGGATCAAGGAAAAAGAACAAGAAAAATGTTTAGATTTCAGAGTCTGAAAATTATCTAGTGAAATGGAAAATGACCTTGTATATTAGATGTGGTCAGATATAATCCAGACCTGGTCAGAAATAATCCAGACATGATCATCAATTAACAAGTTGAGGGCACAGATCCTCAAAAATGTGTAACACCATGTATCTTAGCCTACAACCTTATTTCTGCATATACCTCTCTTTGAGAACAGCAAGTTAAATGGCAAAAGCTGAACATTACTGCGTATGATCTTGTTATTTTCTTCTCACTTGTTAAATGTTATTCTATTAGATAAGACTGAGAAAAATTTGGCTAATAAAAAATTTGGTATGATCTTTACAACAGTCATATAAACACATTTGTCACTAACTCTATAAAAACAAAGATTGTTTTTATAAAAATATAAATAGCAAACAAAAAAATTAAAAATTATACTAATATAGCATGTTGTTTTATTCTTCTAAAATGGATGATATTGTTCTATTGCTCACAAATAGCTGATTTAACAACTTTCTTAGGCTTACTACAGCTATTAATAATTAAAACACTGACTCTCTAGGATATTCCAGATATTTCAGAGACCTTTTGAAGTTATTATAGTATGTGATTTATTTATCATAACATTCTTCAGATATTGAGTTCATCTCAATATCTAAGATTGCCTCTGTCTTGTTATGACAAGGCCATAAGAGCACCATGGCTCCATCATAGAAACCATTTACAAGAAACAGACAAATGAGCCTGGTAAGATGAATCAGCACTTACAAACATCGGCTGTTCTTCCAGAGGTCCTGAGTTCAATTCCTAGCAACCACATGATGACTCATGATCATCTATAGAGAGATATGGTGCCCTCTTCTGGCATGTACATGCAGACAGAGCAACTCCTACATTTAAAAAAATAGATGATAGATAATAGATAGATAGATAGATAGATAGATAGATAGATAGATAGATAGATAGATGATAGATAAACTGAGACAAATATTAGTAATTCATATGCCTCATCCACAGCAAAATCTTCAGATCTGCATTATTTAATTTAACCCTCTGTAAAAGGTTATTACTTTTTTCTGTTTTATGATTAAAAAACAAAGGTACAAAACAAATATTTTCCTTTGTGTCTGCATTATCAATATTCTATTAGCAACATCCACTCTAATTCAATAAGGAAAAGGAGAATTTAGTACTGATAGGATTCCCATGAAGACTGGAGTAGAATTTTTGGGTTGAATGTCAGAGATAGCTTTTGACTCCAGAACTCTCTTATCCCAGCCATAGTAGAGAGAGTTGCAGTTGTTGATGAATGACCAGTGAATACATAGCTGCCTAAATCCACACAAGCTAAGAAATACTCCACCCTGCCTTCCCCTACATGAAATCCATGTGTGAGTTAGCACCTCACACGGATTCTGCATACATGTAATACTATATAACATTTGTCTTCCCATGCTTGGCTTAGTTTCCTTAGCATAATGTCTCCAAAGTTCATCCTTATTGTCTTATATGACAAAACCTTTCTTTCTAAAGGCTCACTTGGTGAAAGGATAAGCTTTGGTGGCTAATTGTTCAGATCAGTGACAATATCAAAAAGTAGAATTACACATGAACTTTATAATTGTTGAAATGTTAGACTGTTTTAATTCATGACAAAAATGCAAGTGAGATATTAGATATACCTTAATCATCCCACATTGTAAATCTATGACAAGCCTATTGTAACCTATAAATTTTATAATTATAATTTTCAATTAAATTTAAAACATAATAATATGAAATCTCAGAGAAGCAAAGAACTTAGAACTAAGGTTTTAGCTATGTAACTTCAGTCATGAAAAATTTTTGAAACAGATACAAAAATCCAGGATATTTACATCAGCCATCAAAGTAAAATTTTAAGCATTTAGCAAGAGTGTAGTATTTAAAAACTGGATATATGCTAGTAATTTTGGAAGGTACAGGCATGTTGGCTATAAATTACAAATATTATAATGAAGACAGGGAATGATTCATCATAGGTTTATAGACAATTGAACATATATTAATCAAAGTTAATTTGGGGAACTGAGCCATCTATAGATGTATAAGAAACTTATTTTGAAATCATGTGTGTATCCAAATGGCTATCCATAGGCTAGGATGCTATAATTGAGATACTATTACATTAACTGGTTATCCATAGGGTAGAATGCTTTAATTGAGATACTGCTATATTAAATGATTATCCATGGGGTAGAATACTATAATTAAGATATTGTTACATTCAGTGGTTATCCATAGGGTAGAATGCTATAATTGAGATACTGTTACACCAAATGGAAGTTAAGCAAAAGCAGCAAAAATTTCTTCTTGACTAGTATGGTGGTGTCAATCACTATAGTCTGAGAACTATGAGGGGGAAAATAGGCAGCCTCATGGAGCTCTCAGGAGCCTATTCCTAAAAAACAATATTTTTGAAACTTTCAACTTATCTTGAACTTCACTGAATAACTTAGGAGAGTATATATCTTAGAAGAAGCAGTAGAAGAAAATAACTTAGAAGCATCATGATGTTTTCTACATATTCATTCTACATACTCATTCTCTTGTAATCTTTATGCCAATTTTGAATGTAGATATTATAATAAACATTTTACAGGCAAGGAAACTGAAACCCTAATGACCTCTGAAGGTCACAGAGCTAATAATATGAACCATCAAAGTCTTTGTGTATATGGATGAATATAGTAGGTGCATGTGTGTGCAAATATGTACTCGTGCATGTAGAACCCAGTAGACATCTCAAGTGCCATCTCCAAGAAGTCATTTGCTTTTTTTCTTTTTTGAGACAAAGCCTTTCATTTTTACCTAAAATTTACCAGTTTGACTAGGCCGGCTGACCAGAAAGCTCTAAGAATTAATCTGTCTCCGTCTCCCTACCACATGGATTACAAGCATGTCTCGCCATACTCAATTTTTTACATGGGTACTGAGAATAAAATTGGGTCCTCATACTTGTGTAGCCAGCACTTTACCAACTATGGAATCTGAAGTCCCAGAGTCTTAAGCTAAATATTGGCCTAGAATATTCATCCATTGTCCCAATATTTTTCTACTTACTTAGTTCTCAAAGGAGAAATTTAATATATATTTCATACTAAAATATAGTGAAAATCAGTGATTAAATTCAAAACACTTGAAGAACTATATTTAGAAAATTCTTCCATAAACCTAAAGTGTATTTACTCTGATAAGAGAATACAGCCCAAACAACCATGACAAGCATTGTAAAAATGAAGGAGTTACATTCAGCTCTAAAGGGGTTTGTACTATCATAGAGAGGTCAAGCACAAACTGACAACTGAGAACTTGTCACCTATGACAAAAAGATGCCACAGCCAAGGCTCAATAATCAACTCACCTTGCTCCTGTATCATTGAATCAGTAACTACTGTTCATTTGATAGAAGTTTGATTATCATTTTTTTAAATATGAAACAATTTAGTTCACCTCTATAGAGAGATGAGTTGCAATATTTGAAAAACAGAGCTTAGCATAGAAAATAAAATTATAAATACTATTATTTAAGCCAATGGTACTCAGCATCAAGAACCCAATGTAGTTGTAAACACTACAATCAGTACAGCACTGCTACCAGTTAGCATCACATCTCTCTGTGTATAGTGGTCACTAGATTGTATTTTCCCTTCTAGAAATTACTGTTTGATGGCTAATATTCTCCGGAGTTGTTATCACAGATCAGAGATGCAGAGAGAATCTGATAGAATGCATTCTTGAGCTATGTTCCCTGGCCTCAGACAAAGGCTTTGGTGGTAATTTAGTTTCAATAGTGGACAATTTATTTAACTTCCTCATATTTCATTCTCTCAATTCACAATGTCAGCCAACTGAGCATAAAGTGCTCTGAGAATGTTGGATTAATTGGCGGGTGGTGGAGTGGAGTCCTGTGTTCAGCCCCTGGCTCTCGGGTGTCTCGGAGAGGCAGGATGCAGGCAGTTTTGACCGTGTTCACCCCATGGCACCTCCAGGCAGGTGTTAGGCTGTGAGAACCCCACACACATGGAGACATCTCCCAGGGGTTGAGTAACGTGGCCTGTAGTCCTGGGGATCACAAAGAGCTGAGAACAAAGTGGGGGCCCGCAGGATGGAGGTGGCCTGGGCCAATAGGGGAAAGGCAGGGAGGAGACTGGCTGGATCCTGCCAAGGACTGGGGTTCACTGCTAGCTCACTTGGTTTGGTTTGGTTGGCAACCATGGCTGGGAGCACTGGGAGGTCTTCTGTGGGAGACTAGGTGTGGCTCTTTAGATGAAGGCCTGTTCTATTGTTCCCTACGGCGGATCCCGATGAAGAGAGACAGTTCAGGGTCTCAGGTCATTTATTGCCATGGTGGAGAGTGGCATGGGTGAATCTGTACCCCCTGACCTCAGGAAGGGGTGAGGTTGAAGTAGTGGCTGGGAAAGGGAGTGGCTAAGCCTCTAGGTACCTCATTAACATGGGAATGTCTTGAGGTTACGTGATCACGCCTCTACCTGTGGAAAGGCTTGGGGCTACATGACCCATAGTCACAGACCTATGGAGAGCTGCAGTCTCCTGTCAGAAGCCTGGCTTTCCAGGAGCATGGCCAAACACCTGCCACCCCTTACTGGGTCCACTGGGGTTTAAAACCTTAGCTCAATCAGAAACCAGGCTGCCTTTCATGGTCCCACATGAGAATCAAATAGTTTATTTTGAGTAAAATACTAAGAATAGATTCTACATATTATATATCTATTAGTATTACATCTTTTCAGGATGTTATAACTATCCAGAGTTGTTAATAACTGCTTATTGGTTCAAGCAACAAAGATTAAGTCCTCCATCCATTATTTGATTGTTTACTATTTATTTTACTTATTTATTTATTTATTTATTTATTTATTTATTAGTTTGTCTATACTATATTTCTTTACAAATCCAAGTTTGTGAAGTAAAACTATTAATAAAATGATCACAATAGTTCTCATAAATTACATGGGCAATGTCTTTTTCTCAAGGCAAGGGGATCAGCAGAATAGGAAGCACTGGCCACCTCCCAGGGTCTTCTTGATTGCATCCTTGACTTCCTGGTTCCTTAGGCAGTAGATGAAGGGATTAAGCATGGGTGTGAGGACAGCATACACAGCTGAAATGAGTTTGTTGGAATTAAAAGATGCAATAGCCCTGGGTCGGACGTACATGAAAATCATAGCTGTGTAATAAATTATGACCACAGTGAGATGGGAGGCACAGGTAGAGAAGGCCTTCTTTCTCCCCTGGGTGGAGGGTATGCGCAGAATTGTGGACACTATGTAGACATAGGAGAGGACAGTGGTGATAAGAGGGAAGACAAGGATGACAATAGCCAAAGCAAAGTCCACTAACTCAGCTGTGGACATATCTTTGCATGCCAATTTGAGGATTGGTGAGATATCACAGAAGAAGTGATTCATGACATTGGAGCCACAGAAAGCAACATGTGAAATGAAATAGACTTTGACAACAGAGACCATGAAACCACTAAAATAGGAAAGGGCCATTAGCTGCATACAGTAAACTGTGGTCATGATAACTGGATATCGAAGAGGGTGGCAGATGGCCACATAGCGGTCATAGGCCATAGCTGACAGCAGTACACACTCTGTGCACGCAAGTGAGATAAAGAAGTAGAGCTGAGTCATACAGCCTGTGAAGGAGATGTGCCGTCTCTGCAGGAGGAATCCATCTAGCATCTTGGGAACTGTGACAGAGACATACCAGATCTCTAGAAAGGACATACTACTTAAAAAATAGTACATGGGCTTGTGGAGGGAGCAGGTGGACCAGACAGTGAGTATAATTATAAGATTTTCTGCTATAATCAACATGTAGACCACAAGGAAAATGAAGAATAGAAGGACCTGTAGCCAAGGGGCTGTAGGGAAGCCCACCAGGATGAACTCACTGACCAGAGTAATGTTCATATCCAGCGTGACCAAAGGCACTGGGAGATATTGAAATCTTCTGTGGCACCACAAATAAGGGCAATGTCTACAGCATCAGACCAAAAAATTCAAAAAGAGTTAGTAATTCACTCTTCTTGTGAATAAGATTCATAATACAATTTATATTAATAAATTATATCAATGTGATGAAACAATTTCCATATAAATATTTTTATAAAGGCTTTTCAGAATCACAAGTTCACTTTTGCCACTGCCCATACACCAACCCACCATGGTGAAGTCACCAGAATCATGCCTGCCTTTGAGTTCCCCATACTTTCAAGGTTGGCTGGGATCATATCCTTTATATATCAGCCAGGCCCAGTAAGTGTAGTTCTCACCCCTCATCAAAACAGTTTTTTTCTCAGCAGGCAGAAACTATTACAGAGATCCACAATTGTTCAAAATGCAGTGAGTAAGTGACTGTGTAGTGCGCAACCACAAGTCTGTGATGCAACCTCTAAACATAAATCACAGGAAACCTCACAGGAGGGGGGAGAAAGATTGTAAAAGCCAGATGATGACGTCATCAGCTGCTAGCATCTTCTAGAAGTGATAGGAAACTTATACCCATGAAATTTCAACAAATATAGTTCCCTAAACAAGACCAGTTGACATGCCAATATGGATGAGGAAAATTTCACAAGACCCCATTCCTACATGAAGGTGTGAGGGCATCAATGGATGCTGAGAGATGGAAACTTTATTTTCTCCATTTATGAGCTCACTGATAAGTTATCAAGTCCCAAGTGATCAGCCCTAAACACATGTACTTACATGCTCCACTAAATGGATTCATTTGGTTTTGTGGGTGGGAGTAATGAGGGATGGTCATTATGCACATAAAGTTTTCATGTATGAAATTCTCAAAAAGTAAAATAATTAATAAAATCTAAGCTGTCTCTGCCTATATTTTCTACTCTTTAAATATTATTAGCAATATGAAGAACAAGGTAACATATGTGTTTCCTAGTAAATTGCATCTCATTTCATATAAGCTGGAATATTTATTATAATTGGCATGATTTGCTATTGACTCCAAAAAGTTCTGGCAGACTCATGTCTCTATTGTGTTAAGTGTGGCTAACTCAAAAAATCTGACACTGTAGCCATATAGTGTTGAGAGCTTTGTCTTTCAAGAACATCTGAAAATAATCAAAAGTGGCCTTCTTTTGATGACTTAATTTGTGAGTGTTTTCTGTTTTAGAGAAATGTTTGAAGAGATCAGAATAAAGGAATATTGTTTGTAAAAATAAAATAAAATCACTTCTACCATCATACTGCTATCTACAGATCATTTCTGAAATGTCAATGCCATTCCTAAATCCTTTGTTAGAGAAGATAGACTCATTTGCCCCTCCAAGTTGATTCTATTTTTGTTTAACTAGGAAATTACTGAACAAATATTTATTCATTCTTGAAATAAAATGATGGAGATTATCATTCAATCAGAAAATCCTCCAACAGTTTAGTTTTGAGGGGATATTTTAGCTATAGTCCTTTGTTTGACCCACCACCATGTCTTCAGTTGGAGTCTATGGAAAATTGTATATGATAGTAACCATTGAAAATGTCTACTCAGGAGACTTCTACAGGAACTATATCAAGTGGCTGTGATAATATTTCAGTGACTGTAACACTTGTCATCAAGCATGGAGACCTGAGTTCAGATCCCCAACACCCTTGTAAGTGGAAGGTGTGCATAGTGACCTGTCTATAATCCAGGCATGCTGGAATCAAAGAAAGTGAGTAGCTGGAGCACAGTAGCTGCTCAGATTATTGGAAACACAAGCTCTAGATTCAACAAGTGATCTGCATTGAGATAAAGAGAATTCACTGAAGACATCTGATGTGAACTCATCTCACATATAACAATCTTCTGTCATGAGCCACACACTTTACCTCCTACTCACCCCTATGTGAAATTTAAAAGCATGGACTTTATAGTCAGGGAAAGGTCTTTGCAATAACTAGTAGTTGTGTTCTGTATCACTTAACAAGTATACCCTCCAATTTCCTCTCCTACAAAGTAAAATGTCATAAAAGCACATATCAACTCCAGCTCAAATATAAGTATTGAATAAAGCAGTGAATAGGAGACATTTAACATAGACTCAATTCATAGACATCTCCTGCTAGAAGGTACTATCATTGAGTTATATTAGACCCATAGTTTTTACTCAATCATAAACATATGCATGTTTTCACTCACGTGTACTCATAAACACCTAGACTTATTTCTTCTCCTTCTTTTGCCTAATGTTCCTCTTAAAGTTCAGGGAATAAAATAATCAGAATTTGTTAGAAAATTGAATTACAGCATCCATGAAAAATCTCTGAATTATAGATCGTTCATGTCTTTTCCTAATTTATTTTTAATGGATTTTATTATTCCAGTACATTGAATTCTTTTTTCATATTTTATGTTCTAGAATAAAGCTTTAGGAATACAGAATCATTTCTTCTATGATCCTTGTTTAGAAATAAAGAAACTAAGCTCTGGTCTCTTGTGGTACCCTACAGAAGAATGCCCTTTCATTTTACTCTTGACTCTTACAGTCCTGAATGTTCTTATTCTAAAGGACACCAACACTAATGACCTCTTTTAGAATTTTTTTTAAAAAAGATTTATTTTTTGTGCCTCTACAACTATAAGGTACACATTTGTCACAATTGTCCCAACTTTAAGTAAAGAAGTATTGACTCTTCATTACCCATTTTGTATCCCCCAATTACCTTCCTTTGGTTAAAGAATGCAACCTGTAGCTACTGAGTCTCTTCACATCTTCCTAGGAACCTTCTTTTGGATAGGTAACCTCTTTTGGTATCACCAACCACTGAACATTGTCCAGCCTTCTTTACTCTGAGATGGAAAATTCTTCAGATACCTCTAGAGATTGAGAAAGAGAGTTGGACTGTGAAATCTTACAGTCCTTAGAGAAACAGACAGGTCCTCAGTCTGCATGGCAGCTATAGAAACTTCAAGATACGAAAACAAGAAGAGGCATGCTAATATATTCAGCACTTGTTGATGTTTTTTCTATCATGCCTTCTTCTCCCCAAGGACCTACTTAGATTACTCTGTCCTGCCTATAAGTAAACTTGATTTGTTCTGCCAAGAACCCAAGAAACTAAACCTCTGTTTACTTATCAAGTTCTGTTTAAAATGCAACCATATTTATTTATATTTATGAATGTGGAGCAGATAAGCATCAGAAAAACTTACACTGTGTATCAAGAAACTAGAGAGAATGGAATAGCCTAAATTTAAAACAGTGGGTGAAAAGTAAATTAAAAATGCAGAACCTACATAAATGAAATAAAAACTAAAATTTTCTTTTAAGAAAGTATCAGTGAAAGTAAGCAACAATGAACAAATTAATAAAGGAGTTGTGGTTTATCCATGCAATAGAACAGTATTTATCTCTTTATTATAAGTATTTACCATTTATGTATAGAAGTATTTTGCCTGTGTGTGTGTGTATATATACACATACATACATATACATATACATATACATATACATATACATATACATATACATATACATATACATATACATATACATATACATATACATACCACATGCATACCTGGAGCCCATGGAAGCCCGAAGAGGGCACTGGATCCTCCAGAAAAAGAATTTCCAAGGATTATAAGCTGCCACATGGGTGCTGTTGAGAGGCCAAACCTACTCCATCTTGGGACCAACCTCCATCTTAGAAAAAAAAAAGAGTCTGAGAACTTGACCTACAGCTGAATTCAAGCTGCACCCACATACCAGGATGGACCCCACAGCTTGTCCTTAATCCATACCCCAAAGTTGCTTCCTAGCTACATCATAACAACAGCCAATCAAGATTAGTCTGATTGTTCCAGATGTACTTTCAGACCATTAGTGAGTATTTATGGTTTTGCTTCAGAGTCTCTGCTTACAATAGTCATTCAATTAGATGTTTGCCAGGCTGGAAACCCCACGTTTGCTTGCCATTTCCTATAAAACCTTGACCCACTGAGGGCTCAAGACTGTTTCACCCTTCAGGCCTGCTGTGTCAGGGTCCACAGTGAGTGAGCCCGAGCTCAAGCTTGAATAAAAAAGACCCTAGTGTGATTGCATCGGAGTCAGCTCCTTGGTGACCAGTCTTTGAGGCTCATAAAGGAGGCATAACATTGGGCACTGAAGCTTGATCCTCTGTAGAGCAACAAGTGCTCCTAACAACTGAACTACATCTCTGGTTTTAGAATTATGTACTCTTTAAAAATAAGAATATTCTGTTACTCACAGCAATGTAAATTAACCAGAGCTCCACTTAGAGAGATAAACCAGAATTGCTGATATAAATAGTGTCTGATCTTTTCTACATGTGGCAACTATAAAATTTATACTTACCAACAGAAAAAAGAATGGTGATTGCCAGTCCTGGGGGTATCAAGAAAAAAAAAAGGGAAAGATTAGTCCAAGGGTGGATTTTTTTTTTCAGTTCTAAGATGTATAATTTCTGAGGATTAAATGTATAGCATAATGACTACAGTTTGTAAAAACAGTGTATAGTGAAGTTTGCTGTGACACACACAAAAATATGTCTGTGAAGTGATGAATATGCTAATTATCTTGATTTGGGTCATCATTTCGCATATGCTAAATCATGGTATACACCTTAAATAAATAGTTTTTACTAGTCAACCATACCTCAGTGAAGCTGGAAGAAGAGTAAACTAGGAATACTCAAGAAAAAAATTTCAAAACATCAGAAAAACAGCTCTGTATGTTTTTGTGCTAAATGCACAAAAATGTTAACTATTGTCTGTGATGGGATGTGAAGCTTGGCCCCAGTTAGGTCAGTGAATTGAGAAATGTCTTAGTTTAAACAGCAGCACAGGAAAGACTAGATTAGAATGCACAAGAAGTGACAGAGTAATTTGGCCTCAAAAGTCACTAGAGGCCCTTCATACCTATTGCCTTGAACTCTGTAACACATTCAGTCACTGAATGGATCTTTATAATGTACATTCTGTGTGCTAAGGAGGAACTGTCAACTCCTTCTCTCTGTAAAACTGCCACATCCTGATGAACTGTCAATCTTTGCTATGAATTGTGCCTCAAGTAATCCCAAATCTAAAATCCAGTGCTAGAAAATTTATAATAAGTGCCCAGCAAACACACTCCAGTAGTCAAAGAAACCTGATGGAAACAGTGGAAGGTGCCTGGAAAAATGAGGAACAGAGAGATGCTTTGACCAAATCCCTGAGAATGTATGCAAGAGTTTAAGAATTTGGTAGTGAGTGGGCCTGGCCTGTCTTTTCCCCTCCATTTGTATCCTTTGTCTAAGGATACATGGTAAGTTGGTATTAATTATAGAGAACACACTAAATCTAATAGAATAGTGAGGAATAGCCTTAAACTCATTGGCACAGGAGACAACTTTCTGAACAGAATACCAATTTGTGCAGGCACTAAAATCAACAATTGATAAATGGGACATCAAAAACTGAAATGTCCCTGTAAAGCAAAGGACACTGTCAATAGGACAAAACAGCAGCCTAGTGAATGTGAACAGATCTTCACTAACCGTACATCTGCTAGAGGGCTGACATCCAAAATACATAAAGAACTCAAGAAACTAGACATCAACAAGCCAAATAATCCAATTTAAAAAATGAGCCAGAGATTTAAACAGAATTGTTGACAGAGGAATCTCTAGTGGCTGTCAAGCACTTAAAGAAATGGTCAACATCCTTAGTCATCAAAGAAATGCAAATCAAAATGATTCTGAGTCCCATCTTACACTCATCAGAATGGCTAAGATCAAAAACTCAAGCAACAGCTCGTGCTGGTGAGGATGTAGAACAAGGGGAACACTCCTCCATTGCTGGTGGGAATGCAAACTTGTACAACTACTTTGGAACTCAATTTGGTGATTTCTCTCAAGACACAGCTACACCACTCCTGGACATAGCCCCAAAAGAAGTTCCTCCATAGCACAAGGACAGTTGCTCAGTTATGTTCATAACAGCTTTATTTATAATAGCCAGAAACTGGAAACAACCTAGATGACCCTCAACTGAAGAATGGGTTTTTTTTTAATGTGGTACATTTATACAACACAGTATTACTCAGCCATTAAAAGCAATAACATGAAATTTACAGGCAAATGGATATAACTAGACAAGACAAATCTGAGTGAGGAAATCCAGAAGCAAAAAGACAAACATTGCATGTTCTCACTTATAAGTAGATATTTGTCATTAAATACATAATAATCATGCTACAAAACACAGACAGAAAGATGCTAAGTAACAAGGAGGGCCCAAGGGGGGATGCTTGAATCTCATTGAGAGGGGGAAATAAATTAGACATCAGGAGTGATGCCAGGAGGGAACTAGGTGGGGAGGTGATAGGGATGGGAACAGGAAGAATGAGGGAGGGGAGGATAGAAGGGAGGAATACTGGGAGAGACAACTGGATTAGGGGGGCATCACTGGAATGAGCTAGAAACCTAGAACAATGGAAACTCCTAGGAATCTATAAGGGTGACCCAGGCTAAGACTTCTAGCAATCAGGGATATGGAGCCTGAACAGGCCATCTCCTGTAGCTAGGCAAGACTTCCAATGGAGGGATTAGGACACCAAACCAGCCATAAAACCTTAGAACTACAATCTGTCCTGCATGCAAGGTGTACAGGGGTAAAAGTTGGAGCAGAATGAAGGAAAGGTCAACAAATGACTGGTCCATTCAGCTTGAGACCCCTGCCATAGAAGTGAGCCCACCCCTGGCACTTTTAATGATATTTTGCTATCCTTGTAGACAATAGCCTAGGCTTCACCCAGAAACTGATGGAACTGATGCAGGGACCCACAGCCAGACATTAAGTGGAACTTGGGGAATCCAGTAGAAGAGGAGAAGAAAGTATTGAAGGAGTTAGAGTGGTCAAGGATATCATAAGAAACCTACAGAATCAACTATCCTGGGCCCATAGGGGCTCATAGAGCCTGAACTGCCAACCAGAAAGCATACATGGGACAATCTTAGGCCTTCTACACATATGTAATAGCTGTGCAACTGGGTCTTCATGTGGGATTCCTAAAGTGGGAGCAGGGCTGACTCTGACTATATTTCCTGCCTTTGGGTCCCTTTTTCCTGCTAGGTTGCCTTGTATAGCCTCAATACATGAAGATGCACATAGTCTAACTCAACCTGATATGTCAAGCCTGGTTGATATCTATAGGAGACCTCCCCCTTTTCTGAGGAGAAGGAGAGGAAGGGTGAGTGGGAGCAGTGGTGAGAGGGAGAGACTGGGAGAAAAAGAGGGAGGGGAAGCTGCAATCAAAATGTGAATTAAATAAATCACAGAATCAAAAAACAAAAAACAAAAGATCATGATGGCTAACCTAGACTAATATACTCATCCATTGTTTTTAAAACACACATTTAATTTTGAATTATTTTAAGTTTATAGAAATGTTTCAAAATGGTTTAAAAAAAAGATAATTCTCATACATCCATCATTCGGTTTCAGCATTAAAACCTGTCAAAAGAAACAAGAACCCAGGGTTGGATAAGTGGCTCATCGGCCGCTCTTGAGCATGTCCTGTACTCTGTCCCAAGCACCGCCTGATGATTCAGAGTCACCATAACTCTAGACACAGAGGAACTGATGTCCTCTTCCGAACTCCGCAGGCACTGAGCATCCATACATTACATGTACATATCTGCAAGCAAAATACCTACACATAAAATAAAAAGTAAATCTAAAATAAAAAATGAAAAAGACAAGAATCCAAAACTGGTTCTTTATTCTTAACCAATATTTTGGCTAGGTTTTAGTCATAATCTATTATTATTTTTTCTTCCTGTATTATTTTAATGAATAAATTAAGATTTTTCATAACTAAAAATGAGTTACAATTTTAGATACTCTTTATCCAGATAGATTTGAAATTTGGCTCCTGACTCTCTTCAATATGAAATTGTAGCAAATATTTTAAAATATTCGATCACAAATGTGAGATCTAAAAAATAGTATTAACAATATAAGATTCAATCTTACAGTTTCAACATGTGAACAACATAAAATTACAAGCAGGATTATTAAGTCCATACTTAGAAACTTGAAAGGGCAACTAAGAATCTTAGAATTTTTTCAAATTTGGAAGGAACCAATAAATATCTTCTGGGAACATTAGTTTTATTTGAACATTTTACATATATTAAATAAATGCTAAACATAATTATATGCAATAAATCTGTAAGTAATATTCAATATATTGAATCATTATATCATTTGTAAGTTACTGACATTTCTATACAAAAACTGATTGCTTCCAGTTATAGCAATACTTAATGTCTGGCTTACATTTTGAGTTTAAGTTTTTGGTTTTTGTGCTTTTATACTGAGATTTTGTTAGGAATTTATGTCTGTGAAAACAGGTCCACAGTTACTGTCATGATATATTGTGAATGGGGTAATGTCTCCCTCTCAAGGCAGGATGATCACCTGAGCAGAAAGCACTGGCTACCTTCTAGGGTCTTCTTGATAGCATCCTTGACTTCCTGGTTCCTTAGGCAGTAGATGAAGGAAATCAGCATGGATGTGAGGACTGCAAACACAGCTGAGATCAGTTTGTTGGAATTAAAAGCAGCAATAGCTCTAGATCAGTCTTACATTAAAATCATGGCTGTGTAATATATCATGACCACAGTGACATGAGAGGCACAGGAAGAAAAGGTATTCATCTCTTGGTGGAGGATACACACAGAATGCCAGACACTAAGTAGACATGAGAGAAGACAGTGGTATTGACAGAGAAGTCAAAATTTATAATAGCCGAAGAAAAGTCTAATAACTCAGCAGTGGGCATATGTTTGCATGCCGGTTTGAGGGCTGGCTAGATATCACAGAAAAGATAGTTCATCACACTGGAGCCACAGAAATGACATGTGAAATGAAAGACTTTGATCATGCTAATCATGGAGCCAACCATATAAGTGAAAGCCACCAACTGCACACAAAAACTTGTCATGAAGGCTAGATATTGGAGAGAGTAGCAGTTGGCTACATAGAAGTTACAAGCCATAGCTGCTAGGAGCACACACTCTGTACATGCAAATGAGGATTTTTAAAAGGTAGAAATAAGTCGTGCAACTGTGAAGGAGATGTACCGTTTCTATAAGAGAAATTCATCTAGCATTTTAGGGACTATATCCAAGACATACAAGTCCTCCAGGAAAAAAAACTACCAAAAAATAATACTTGGGCTTATGGAACAATCCAGTGATCCCCAACAGTGAAAATTATAAGATTCTTCAATACATAAGATAAACCATAAGGAAGAAGAATAGGTGCTCTGAAGCCAAGGAACTGTGGAAAGGCACACTACAATGAGCTCACTGACTGTAGTAATGCTCATGTTCAACATGGCTGAATCACACAAATACTGATGGATGGATGCAGCATCAGCAAAAACAATCAAAGCAAGGCAGCAATTCTGATTGCCTATAAATAAGACTCATACAATAATTTCTGCTAGAGTTTCCTCTTTTTATGTTGTTGTTGTTCTTTTTTTTTTCTCCTTTTTTATTTTTGATACTTTATGTACATTTCCAATGTTTCCCCCTTTCTGAGTCTCCTCTTTGGATACCCCCCGTCCCCTCCCCAACCCGCCTCTAGGAGGGAATTCCACCTCCCACCACCCACCCCCGTCCACCCATCCCCATGTTCCCGCCTTGACATTCCCCTTTACTGAGGCCTCTAACATCCACAGGCCCAAGGGCCTTTCCTCTCTCCCTGATGGCCATCGAGGTCATCCTTGGACATATGTGGTCCAAACCATAAGTCCATCAATGTGTATTCTTTGGTTGGTGGTCCAAACTCCAGGAGGACCGGGGAGGGGGGGGTCAGGCCCATTGACTCTCTTGCTACCTCCATGGGGCTGCAAATTCCCTCAGCTCCTTC
>CM052703.1:89044539-89064802 GCA_028551405.1 Uromys caudimaculatus | reverse complement strand
TGTTGGCGGCTTGGCCCTGGGCCAGGTGCAGAGTGCGACGTAGGGCTCTTTTGACTTCTTGGTTGCGCAAGCAGTAGATGACAGGATTGAGCACTGGCACAATAACAGCGTAGAGTACAGAGACCAGCTTGTTAGTGTCAAAAGCTGAGAGCGCCTTCGGCCTGGCGTAGATGAAGATACTGGCTGCATAGAAGATGATCACAACAGTGAGGTGGGAGGCACAGGTTGAAAAGGCTTTATGGCGGCCAGCAGCTGAGGGGATGCGCATCACAGCACCTGTGATAGCCATGTAGGAGGCCCCAGTGACAGAGAGCGGCCCCAGCAGAATAAAAATGGCCAGGATAAAGTCTGTCAGCTCTGCTGTGGACATGTCAGTGCATGACAGATTGAGCAATGGAGAAACATCGCAGAAAAAGTGGTTGATGGTGTTGGGGCCACAGTAAGACAGGCGAGAAATGAGGAAAACTTTAACCATAGAGATACCAAAACCTCCAGCCCAGGATCCAGCTGCCATCTGTACACACAGCCGGCTACTGACAATAACAGGGTAGTGGAGTGGGTGACAAATAGCCACATAACGGTCATAGGCCATCACAGCAAGAAGGACACACTCAGTGCAACCCAAGCCCAAGAAAAAGTAGAGCTGTGTCATGCATGCCTCAAAGGAGATCAGCTGTCCATGGTTCTCCTTGGAACCAAGGAAGCCAGCAAGCATCTTAGGAATCGTAACAGTGACATACCAAATCTCCAGGAATGACATATTAGCCAAGAAAAAATACATGGGTTTGTGGAGGGTGGGGTGGTTCCTAATTGCTGTAATGATGAGTATGTTTTCAGTCAGCACCAACACGTAGGCCAGCAGAGAAAGGGAAAATAGCAGTGCTCGCAGTGGGGCAGGAGCTGGGAAACCCAGCAACACAAATTCAGTCACTCGCCCACTGTGGTTCCTTCGCTCCATGCTTTCCGTCTTGTGCACTGCTCTTCAAGAGATGAGACCAAGGTATCTTGTAAAAGCAGCAGCAAGAATCTAGCTTGGTGACCGTACTCTGTTTTTTAGTCCTATACAAAGACAAGAAAAAATCAAAGTCATAATGTTAATGGTGAAAACATAACCATGATTCATTTTCATAAAAGTAATTAAACGAACACTGAAAATTAAGTGACTTGCTCCTAGTCACATAGATTTTAAAAAGTGGAACCAGGAGTGTGGAACTTAAGAACCTGTGAAATATTCAGGCAACATGCATTCTGGATTTACATTCAAGAGTGGGAATCTGAGTTCAGCTAAGGAATACAACCTTTTCCTGCAAAGAAGGGAGGCTGAGGCAGAAAACCAAGGATTATAGCAACTATGGAACTCAAGAACTTAAGACTTAAAGAAAGTCTAGAACTCACCTAGGTATCAGTACATGAAGTCATTGTTGGATGGCACGAGTACTGAAAAGTCCACTGGTTCTGAAAGTTTGGCTAACTCTCTTCCATGGAGACTGGCTCCATTCCTTTAGCATCAAGACCAAGTTAGCAAACAGTCAGTAGAGAACTCCCCTATTTTAAAATCTTAATAACAAAGTCAGAATTTTTTCTTCCAAATCCTCAAGCATTTTCTGAGTCTGAGAGAAGTTGGCATTCCCACGACAGTAACAAAGGATTGTTTTCAGTCAGTGTCTTCTATGGGCATAGTATCAGGAGGGGAGACAAAGATCACAATGGACAATCAAGTAGAATCTGCTGGATATCTGAGTGGGTTTTTTCCTCACAGAAGTTCT
Organism: Uromys caudimaculatus; assembly: GCA_028551405.1. Lineage (NCBI taxonomy): Eukaryota > Metazoa > Chordata > Mammalia > Rodentia > Muridae > Uromys > Uromys caudimaculatus. Next base: position 89,063,036 of record CM052703.1, on the reverse strand, counting down.
TCCCTGACTATTGCCTGACCTTCTAGATGGTAGGAGAAAATATATTCACAAACTCTAACAGTGCTTTCAGAACTGCATTTCTCTTTTTATTCTAGGTTATCAATTCCTGAGCCTTTGACATTTTTCTCAGTAAGAGTGTTACTGACATGCTAGCTTTATTTTGTTTGTTGGGTTTTTTGTTTCTTTTACTTGTTTTTTGAGACTGGCTTTCTCTGTATAGCTCTGCTGTCCTGAAAGTCACTCTGCAGACCAGAGTCTTTCAAACTCAGAGACTGCCCACCTCTGACTACTGGTTGTTGAGATTGTACATGCACCACCACCACCCAGCTGTCATGCTAGCTTCTTAAATGGAAAGTTAACAGCTACCACTGTCCTTCATAACCTTAGACATGACCGTTCACCTCCATCTTCCTTGTATGCTACTCATTGTACCTTTGACTCCCTTGGTCTCAGATCTTCATCTTCAACATTTAATATTCTGTATATTCATATTGAAACATTTGGAAAAGAAAAAACAACCTTTTAGACATGAACTAAAAGTTTTCTACGCCTCTGGTCTGTCCCCTAAAGTTCAAATCATTCGATTTTACTCCTCTTTTTTAGAACCTATCCACAGTGCCCTATTGGCTTCACAATGACATAAAAACTCTTTAACAAAGTAAATAGCTATTTCAGCATCTTCCAGTGCTTTCACCAAAACATTCTGTCTTGTCATGGGGTGCAGTATATTTCTGAAGCACAGTTGCATGTATCACTGCACACCTCCTGCTGCAGTCTCCATCAGCACAGCTGACTCAGTCTTTGTTCAAGAAGCATGTCTTCATATGAACACTATCTAGCCTTTCTTTTCTACCTCCCTCACACGGCTGGCGGTGTGCCTCCTATTACTTCCAGGAAAACTTGCACATACTATCACTACTACTATTCAGGTGAATGTTAGGAAGGAGCTATGTGTCTGCAGTGGCTCATGTGTCCACACTGGCACAGCAAATAATAAACATAGTTCTGAATGTCATTTGAATGTAACACACACACACACACACACACACACACACACACGTATATGTATATGAATATGAATTGAGCTTTTCCAAATCTTTTTATGACAAGGAGTGGCATGTTTTTAAGCCAGGGATTTGGACATTTTCTAGGTTGTTTTTCTATTTTATCTTCCTATTGCCCTACATCCCATCATACCGAATCCACAGCTGCCTCCTGTGGTTTATTCTTATCTCTCCGCCTCCCTCTTCTTATCTCTCATGGCTGCACCCTTCCTTCTGCCCTGTTTCTACCACCTTCATCCTCATTCCTCATATCAGGTCCTTTTCACTTCTTGATTTCATAGCCTCTCGCTGGTTCTCTGTTCCTTTCACCTAAACACAAAGCATTTTAACATTCAGTTGTTTTGAGAATGATATTTATGCAGAAATAACTAACCACAAGACTATCCAAAACCTTCCAACAAAGTTTCAAAATTTATTTTCTTCTCACTTTTCCACCATAGTCCAGTCATCCATCACTGATTCTTCTTTTTAAGTCTGTCAAGGTGTTCTTCCACTTTGTGACTTGGAACATATATGGTTCCCTGTCAAAAATACTGGAGCTCTCACAAAGAGTCTTTATCATTCACATTTAGTCCCTTATTATCCCTCCAAAATGGTCCATATTTGACATACAGGAGGTATACCTCGCAGTGCCTGCCTCACCTTCTGACAGTATTTCTTATGTGGGGTGTTTTAGTCAATGATTAGCAAAGAGAATATAACTGCTGCATGGAAAATAAAGGATGAAATAACATGGACAGAACAGACAAACTGAATATTGAAGGGATAAAATACAGTGCAGGTCAAGTATGTGAATAATTTGTGTGGAAATAATAATCTATAGAGAATTTAAATAAATCTTTGAGAGAATTGACACATTTGGAAATCTACATTGATTGTAGATCTGAGAAACTGAGAGAAAACATTTCCACTGGTGGGTTTCCCCTATACCAGTGGGTAGCTCAACACCCACATACTCATGGCAGTATCAGTTGGATTTTTTGGATATCAAAAAGAAAAAGAAACATGAAGTTTGGAGGGGAACATACAGGGATATATATGTTAGCTGAAGGAGAAAATGGGGGCAGATATGATTATAGTTCATTGTATACCTGTATGAAATTCTCAAGAATAAAATAAAATACAATTTTAAAAAACACAAAGTTAGATTAAGCACACTGAAAGACTTTCTCTAGATTAAATGTATGATATGTAGGAAAAGTAAACTTACTTTGTAGAAACAGTGTCAATGACAGAAGATTATGTGATGATTTCTAGAATATGGAAAACATGAAGTAGAACCAAAGAACATAAGGCTGAAGGGAGGAAGGCCAGCATAATATATCATAATATAAATGATAGCAAGCATTTGGTGAGAAAGATAAGAAATTACCATCCACAAAGATGGCAGGGGTATGTAATATTAACTAGATTTTGGAGGTTTGTTTAGGTATAGAGAGGAATAGGTAGATAGATATTCTTTATAGAAATAAATAAATAATGGAAGAATTGACCATTTGCATAGGAATTAGCACAAAATAGAATTTACTTACTTTTTCATACATCTTTAACTTATCAGAATTACTCTAAGATATGGCCATTTTTTCTAGAAGAGGACTTAGGGAATAAATGAAGAGTCAAGGTAGCAGGGAAAAGCTGCTATGGAGACTCCACCTTCTCTTCCTTTAGGATCAGGGAACTCTGACAAACCAGGAAAGATTCCTCTATACACTACCTCCTTCCTCTAGCCCTGATTCATCCCTCCTCCTACTGATGCTTTGGGATGATACTGAGGCAGGAGCCCAAGAGACCAGAAATATTACAAGATGGAAAACAAAAAGACTAAGATAAATGACATAGAAAGAATTTTTGGCAAACATGGGAAATAGTTTATCAGGAAAACTATATGAAAGATATGGTGTTTTAATTCTTCCATGAGAAGACTTACAGCTTCTCCCTTGCCTTCTTACTGATTGGCAGCCTTCATTGCTTTCTTGCTTGATGTATTTCTTGATGCCACAAGCTTTGAACCAGGACAATCTGGAAAGCTTGAGAAATTTACATTTCTTCTTTGAACTTTATATCCTTAATCTATGTGATAATGTTAACATCTCATGGGGTTATTGAGGAAATAAATATTACAGAGCTATGATATAAGTCAGATATACTCAGATATGTAGTCATATTCAAAGTCAGAATACCAGAGAGACTTGCATACACATCCATGTTTACTGAAACACTATTCACAATAGTCCAAAATATGGAACCAGCATAGATGCCACCACAGATGAATATATAAAGAAAACATGGTATATATGTGCAATGGAGTTTTATTCAATCATAAATAATAATGATGTATTTCATTTGAATGAAAATGGATGATAATTCTCATGTCAAATATGTTAAAATATTAATGTTAAATGTTAAAAATTTAATGTTGAGCTTACTTCATGAGTTAAATTTTAAAGTTAAAAATTAAGTTACACTCAAAAAGACAAAAATGGCATTTTTATGTGTAGGATATAGATTGAAACACATACACACACACACACATATATACATTTATATATACATATATGTATGTATTTATAGTGTATAGATTATTTGTGTGTCTGAAAGTAGAAAGGTGACTATTTGGTAAGTGAAAGGGAGTGAACTGTTGGGAAAGGCAACAGAAAATAATGTGTGAATAGATAAAGGAAAAGTTTCATATATGCACATACATTGTTTCATACAATGTAATAACACTAATAATATTTTTAAACCGAAAGTAAGAAAAATAAGGAGAGTGCCTAGAATATGACAGGGATTCAATATTACAGGGCTATCTACTGACCCAATTTGGATGACTCCTTAATTCAGAGATGAAAGATGCTCTGAATTGAAAATGAGATTTCCAGAGTTTAATCCCTTGTTTTCAGTTTATATTTCATTAATCTGGAGGTTTGTTGTACATATTTATTTCCTATGAAATGGTGATAATATGTTTCAGGTGCTGGGAATTAAATGAAAGTATGAAAAGGCTTAGCACAGTTATTATTAACTCATAAAATATAGAGGTTAATAATGAGGTCCACTGTGACACTGCTAGTGCTAAAGTACATGACCCTGGCAAAATTATTCAAATTCCATGGCTCATCTGCATGCTCACCTACAATATATGAATTAGTGAAATTCTTTTCTGATAATTCATCAAACCAAAAGAATTAGCATACGAATGGAGGTTTCTCAGAATCCTGGCATCTGGAACTACTGTTAGAGAAATAGGTGCTGAATCTGAATGTGTTGATTTAGAGAAATTAAATATTAGTTGCAAAACAAAAATGACAAATAAAAACTCTGAGATTCTGAGTATAAGTGGGATTCTCCTAAGTATGTGGGTAGTAGTTTTCTGATTGTCTAATTATCACTATATCAGTGATACTTATATATCCCCTCCTCTCTCTCATACACACATGCATGCACGCACATGCACACAAGAATAAAAGAAAACCCTCAGGGATCTTGTTTTAAGAGAGTAATCAGTATTACATAAAAATACAGGTGTCAGATGTGAGATACTTCCCCTTACATCACTGGCAAGAAAGGCACCAGAGATCCCCTAGAACAGTCCAGGTTATCACCATTGCAGCTCATTGCTCTACCAGAACTAGCTGTAAAAACCCACTGCTGAACACACTCCACACTTTGGTTTCATGCTATAGAGAGATCAAGCTAGAACCGAGCTAGAAATTTCCTCCTCGGTGACTAGCTTTCACGGTGTTGGAAGACTGCTGGGAGAGACAGTCATCTTACCCAAATGTGTTCCCATAAGCTACAATAAGACCTGCCAGGGATGATATGCTAATTTTGTAATAATAGTATGACTATTAAATAGGTAGCCAGTTACTTTCATGTTCATGTTAAGGCCAGCTCCACATAAGGAAACTCATGCCTAGAACTGAAAACCCAGTCGAGAATCTATAACAGGAAGATCATAGGCCTTAGGAGGGAACCTACTACTGTTGCTTTGTTAAATGAACATGTGAAAATACCTTCTAAATACTGGCATTTATATCCATAAAGCAGTACTGCTATTTACATTGCTCAGATAAAATGCCTTGTGCCGTGGATTGTGGTTAAAGCAGAGTCATAACTAGTCATAACTAGTCAAAGTGTTGAGATTAAGAGAGTGTAGAGTGTTCAGCCCTAAATAAAATTATCTATACCAACCTCTTCCAAGGTTCGGGAAATATTGGAGTAGGCTGAAAAAAATATAGCCAAAGGACAGGGGGCAGTGATGGGAGACAGTGCCTTCTGGACATGGCAAGGCTGTTGCATTCATGAGCTCACTGCAACTATAGTTACCTAAGTAAGACCTGCACAAAATTGGGCCAGCAACACTGCAATATGCATGGAGAAGGAGCTCATAAGACCCCACTCACCACTGTGGGCCATAGGCAATTAATGGATACTGGAGAGATGGCTATCATTTAGTTGTGTAACCACTAAAGAGTTGTTTGTGCTTTGGTCTATAACCCCTACCCATGCTCTTGAAAACACCTATTTAAACACAGTGGCCACAGAAATCACATCAAAGTAGGAAGGAGATTAGAAAGAAAGGCTTCAGCTGGGGAGGGGAAGGGATGGGGGATAAGAATGGCCAAAAGTTTGGTCAAATATATATATATCGACATACATATCAATTGCTTTAAAAAAGAAACTGGCCAAATCAGAGGAAGTGGTATGGCAGCAATGAGAAGTAAAATCATCTGAAAAAGTATCTACAGTAAAAACAGAACTTTAAGCAAAGCTCATTATTGGTGCTATATTAAAATACAACACTGATGGTTTAAAAACTATCAACACAAGCAACTAGTTGAATTAGAATTTACTTGATGGTGATAAATGCACTGCTTAAATGAAGAATGTGTGTAAAACCTTACATTTCAGGTGAATACCAATTTTCCTTTATAACAGATATTCGTTAATTGTAGTAATGATTTTCATTCATGCATATAAAATGTTTTTGGCACGTATATCATCTCTATCTTCTCTCTCATTTCCCTATTTTCCCTGGAATTCTTCTCCTTTTGCTATGCCCATAATTTTGTGATTTTTTAATACTGTCCCAAATATCCTGTATTTTCTCATCATGTGTCCTTTTGAATTTCTCATTTTCTTTGAACCTGTGTTCCAGTTCTTTTACTTTGTCTTCACGTCCTGACGTATGATCTTCCACATGGTCTATCTTGTTTGTGAGGCTTCCCCTAAGCTTTTTATTAGACAAATTGAATTTTAAATTTCTTATTAATTCTTTGAAAAATCTCATACAGTGTATTTTGATCATATTCACCACCTTTACCTAACTCCTCCCAGATCCAGATCCACATCTCTACCCACCCAAACTCATGTTCTTTATCTTTTTAAGCCCATCAAGCCAAGGTTGTATTGCTCAACCACTCTTTAGGATGGCACCTGCCGTGGAGTATGATTAACCCACAAACAGTCATATCATTAAAGAAAACAGACTCTCCCTTTCCAGAAGCTATCAAATACCAATAGGTCCTCAGTTTGGAATAAGATTCCCTGCTCACCAACTTCCATTCATGATAGTATTTTTGTCTGGCTCAAACTTGCATAGGTATTTACATGTTGTCACAATCACTTGAAATTCATATGTACAACTAAGTATGGATGCTACATTCCTACTCAAAAGGGGAAAGAAAATAATCTCTGGGAAGTAGAGGGAGAAAGGGATCTGGGAGGGGGAAAGAGGAGCAAGTTGAGGTATGGGAGGAGATGGGGGAGAAGTATGGAGGGTCAGATATTTGAAAATAGGTGTGTAGCAGTGGGGGAGGGAGAACTGGGGATAGCCACTAGAAAGTCCCACATGCCAGGGACCCAAGAGGTTCCCAAGGCCCAACAGGGAGGACATTAGCCAAAATATCTAATAAAGGAGAGGTAGAACCTGTGGAGATCATATCCAGTGGATAGGCATAGCCCCCGTTGAAGGATAGGACCACCCACCAACCTCAAAAATATTAATCCAGAATTCCTGTCAAAAGGAAAGACAGGGACAAAGAGTGGAGCAGAGACTGAGGAAAGGCCATCCAGAGACTGCTCCACCTGGGGATCCACCACATCTGCAGATACCAAACCCAGACACTATTGCTGATGTCAAGGACTTACTAACAAAAACCTGGTATAGCTGTCCCCTGAGGGGCTCTGCCAGAGCTGACCAATACAGATGCGGATGTACGCAGCCAAACATCAGACTGAGCACGGGGACTCCAATGGAGAAGTTAGGGCAAGGACTGTAGGAGCTGAAGGAGTTTGCAACTCCATAGGAAGTACAACAATATCAACCAACCATACCCCCCCAAAGCCCCCAGGGACTAAACCACCAACCAAAGAGTACACATGGGGGAACCCATGGCTCCAGCTGGATATATAGCAGAGGATTGCCTTATCAGGCAGCCCCTTTGTCATGTGGAGGCTTGATGACCCAGGATAGGGGAATGCTAGGGCACTGAGTAGATGGGCAGGTGGGGAAACACCCTCATAGAGGCAGTGGAGAGGGAGGGGGAGGGGCTTGTGGGGGGGTAAACTGGGACGAGGGATAACATTTGAAATGTAAATAAATAAAATAACCAATAAAATCAAAAAAAATAAAAGGAAACACTGCTTCCCTGAAATCATCCACCACTTCTGGTCTTAAAAATCTTTCCACTCTTTTCTTTTCTATAGAGATAGATCCCTGTGTCTTAGCAGAAGATATGTGATATAGAAGTCAACTTTAAAGCTAAGCCCTCTTCGGCCTCTTATTCTCTTCAGGTTGACCAGTTGTGGATCTCTGTGCTAATTGCTATCTAGCAATTAGTAAGATGCACTAATCTATGGATATAGCAATATCCATGATATAGATCTGACAGTATATACAAAGAAAAATAAAACTCAGTACCAAAAAAATAAGTAATCCATTTAAAAAAGGTTGAATTATTTGTTAAGTAGTGTTTGTGGTAATGTTCATCATTTATTATCATTTTATTTCTTTTGTACTTGATTATGTTACTTTTTTGGTGTATTACCCATCTTTTTTCAGTATATTCCCGCTTTTCCATCCCTATTTTTTAATAGTTCCAAAGCTCTTCCTCTGTATCTATTTGGAGTAGAATCTCTTACTGACTTTCTCAATTGGATGAGTTGGAGGCAGCATGTCATCTTAATCCAGAAATCCCTGAATGTATTTTTAATCTTGTTTGAATCTGCTTGATCAGTTTATCACTTAAAAAAGAATTATTTTGGCTCCAACGTCTAGATATTTTTTATGATATCTTTCTGTTATTCATATCTAGTTTTATTCCATTGTGTTTAGAACATATTTTATATGATTTCAGGTCTTGTAAGTGTGTTGATGATTGTCTTTGGGCCAGGGATGTAGTCTATTTTGTCCCACCTCCTGGTTCCTCTTCCCAGAGTTCATTTCATTCCCCCTCCCCTTCGCATCTGAGAGGGTACGCCCCCACTCGACCCCATCCTACACCCTGGGTATCCCCTTCCCTGGAGCATCAGGTCGCTATGGGATTAGGCGCATCCTCTCCCACTGAGGCCAGACAAGGCAGTCCTCGGCTACATATGTGCCAGGGGCCACAGACCAGACCATGAATGCATTTTGATGGGTTGCTTAGTCTCTGGGAGCTCTCAGGTGTCTAGGTTAGTTAACACTGTTGGTCTTCCTATGGAGTTGTGATCCCCTTCCATTCTGTCAGCCCTTCCCCTAACTCTTCCATAGGGGTCCCTAAACCTCAATCCAATGGTTGGCTGTGAGTATCTGCATCTGTCTCAGTCAGCTGCTGGTAGATCCTCTCAGAGGACAGCAAATGCTAGGCTCCTGTCTGTAAACACAATATGGAATCAGGGTTTGTTGCCTGCCCAAGGGATGGATCCCAAGTTGGGCGAGTCACTGGATGGCCTTTCCTTTATTCTCTGCTCTATTTTTGTCCATGCATTTCTTTTAGATAGGAACAACTCAAGGTCAAAATTTTTGAAGGAAGATTGGTGACTCCATCCCTCTACTGGGAGCCCTGCCTGCTTACTGGAGGTGTTTCTTCAGATTCCATCCCCCACTGTTGGGATTTCAGCTAAAGTCATCTCCTTTGGGTCCTGCTGTCATCTCACATCCCAGGTCTCTGGGACATTCTAGACGTTCCCCACCTCCCAACTCCCCCACAGCTTCATCCTTCCATTCATTTGCCTGGCCCTCTGGGTTTCTCCCACGTCTCCCCCAGTAACTTATCCTGTCCAGCTTTTCCTTTCCCACTCCCCTCTCTGATCCAGGTCCCCTCTGCCTCCCATGTTCCCCCTTCTAAGTGTGACTGAAACATCCTCACTTCAGACTTTCTTCTTGTTAAACTTCTTATGGTCTGTGGGTTATATTATGGGCATTCTGTACTTTTTGGCGAATATCCATTTATCAATGAGTACACACCATGCATGTCCTTTTGGGGCTAGGTTACCTCAATCACGATGATATTTCCTTTTCTTTTTTTTTTTTAATTTTCCGATACTTTATTTACATTTCCAATGTTTCCCCCTTTCCAGGTCTCCTCTTTGGAAACCCCCATCTCCTCCCGCTCCTCCACCTCTGTGAGGGTATTCCCCCTCCCACCCACATGCCGCCCCACTCCTGTCTTCCCCCCTTGACATTCCCCTTTATCGGGGCCTCTAACACCCTCAGGCCCAAGGGCCTCTCCTCACCCTGATGGCCAGCAAGGCCCTCCTCTGCCACATATGTGGTCCGAGCCATGAGTCTTTAGATGTCTATTCTTTAGTTGGTGGTCTAGCCTCCAGGAGGACCGGGGGGTCAGGCCAGTTGACACTGTTGCTCCCTCCATGGGGCTGCAAGCTCCCTCAGTTCCTTCAGTCCCTTCTCCAACTCCTCCGTCTGGGACCTCACTCTCAGTCCAGCGGTTACTGTAAAGTGAAACTTGGGCATTCTGAACTTTTGGGCTAATATCCACTTATCAGTGAGTACATACCATGTTCGTTCTTTTGTGACTGAGTTACCTCGCTCAGGATGATATTTTCAAGTTCTATCCATTTGCCTGAGAATTTCATGAAGTCATTGTTTTTAATAGCTGAGTAGTACTCCGTTGTGTAGATGTACCACATTTTCTGTATCCATTCCTCTGATGAGGGACATCTGGGTTGTTTCCAGCTTCTGGCTATTATAAATATGGCTGCTATGGACATAGTGGAGCATGTGTCTTTATTACATGTTGGCGCATCTTCTGGGTATATACCCAGGAGAGGTATAGTTGGGTCCTCAGGTAGTATTGTGTCCATTTTTCTGAGGGTCCGCCAAACTGATTTCCAGAGTGGTTGTACCAGCTTGCAATCCCACCAACAATGGAGGAGTGTTCCTCTTTCTCCACATCCTCACCAGCATTTGCTGTCATCTGAGTTTTTGATCTTAGCCATTCTGACTGGTGTGAGGTGGAATCTCAGACTTGTTTTGATTTGCATTTCCCTGATGCCTAAGGATGTTGAGCATTTCTTTAGGTGCTTCTCAGCCCTGTGAATTTCCTCAGTTGAGAATTCTCTGTTTAGCTCTGTTCCCCATTTTTTTTGACAGGGTTATTTGGTTTTCTGGAGTCTAACTTCTTGAGTTCTTTGTATATATTGGATATTAGCCCTCTATCAGACTACGATGATATTTTCCAGTCCCATCCATTTACCTCCAAAATTCATGGTGTCCTTGTTTTTAATAGCTGAATAGTAACCATTGCTTAAATGAACCATATTTTCTGGCTCCATTGTTCAGTTGAGGGGCATCTGGGTTGTTTCCAGTTTCTGAAATAAGGCTGCTATGAACATAGTGGAGCATGGGTCCTCATGGTATGGTGGAGCATCTTTTAGGTTTACGTCCAGGGGCAGTATATCTGGATCTTCGGATAGAACTATTTACAATTTTCTGAGGAACCACTAGATTGATTTCCAGAGTGGTTGTACCAATTTACAATCCAGTCAGCAATGGAGGAGTGCTCCTCTTTCTCTACATCCTCACCAGCATGTGCTGCCATTTGAGTTTTTTATTTTAGCCATTCTTACTGGTGTAAAGTGGAATCTCAGGGTCATTTTGATTTGCATTTCCCTAATGAGTAAGGATGTTGAACATTTCTTGAAGTGATTCTTGAACTTCCTCTGTTGAGAAATCACTGTTCAGCTTTTTATCCCATTTTAATAGGGTTATTTGGTTTTTTGAAGCCTAACTTTTTGAGTTTTTATATATTTTGAATATTAGCCCTCTATTAAATGTAGGATTAGGGAAGACCCTTTCCCAATCTGTAGGCTGCCATTTTGTCCTATTGACAATGTTCTTTGCCTTACAGATGCTTTTCAGTTTCATGATATCCCTTTGTCAATTGTGGATCTTAGAACCTGAACCACTGGAGTTCTGTTCAGGAAAGTTTCCCTGTACCAGTGCTGATATTTCCCATTTTCTCTTCTATTAGATTCAGTGTATCTGGTTTTAAGTGGAGGTTCTTGAGCCACTTGGACATCAGTTTTGTGCAAGTTGATAAATAAGAATTAATTTGAATTCTTCTACAACCAGACTGCCTGTTAGACCAGCACCATTTGTTAGAAATGCTTTCTTTTTTCCAATGTATGGCTTGACTTCTTTGTCGAAGATCAAGTGTTCATAGGTGTGTGCTATTATTTCTGGGTCTTTGACTCTATTCTGTTGATCTACCTGCCTGTCTCTGTACCAATACCATGCAGTTTTTATCACTATTGCTCTATAGGACAGCTTGAAGTCTGAGATGATGGGGTTCACCCAAAAGGTTTTTTTTATATCTTTATTGATTATTTTATTTATTTACATGTTAAATGTCGTTCCCCTTTCCCAATCTCCCCTTTGCAAACCCTCTCATCATCCCCCTTCCCTTTGCCTCTAAGAGGACACTCCCCCACCCATACACTCACCCACTCCTGCTTCATCTCTCTAGCATCCCCCTTCACTGGGGCAACAAGCCTCCTCAGGACCAAGCACCTCTACTCCTGTTGATGCCAGATAAGGCAACCCTCTGCTACGTATGTAGTGTGAGCCATGGACCTACCCATGTATACTCTTTGGTTGGTGGTTTAGTCCCTGGGAGTTCTAAATGGTCTGGTTGGTTGATATTGTTACTCTTCCTATGCAATTGCAGTCCCCTTCAGCTCCTTTGGTCCTTCCTTAACTCTTCCATTGGGTTCCCTGGGCTCAGTCCAATGGTTAACTGTGAGTGTCTGCATCTGTCTTGGTCAGGTGATGACAAAGCCTCTCAGAGGACAGTCATACTAGGTTCCTGTCTGCAAGTACTTCTTGGCATTAGCAATAGTGTTAGGGTTTGGTTTCTGTGGATAGAATGGATCATATTGTGGAGTGGTCTCTGGATGACCTTTCCTTCAGCCTCTACTCCATTTTTGTCCCTGCACTACCTTAAGACAGGGACAATTCTGGGTTAAACATTTTGAGATGGGTGAGTGACCTCATCCCTCAACCGGGAGTCATGCCTATCTACTAAAGGTGGTTTCTTCAGGTTCTATCTTCATCTCCCCTCTGTTGGGTATTTTGGATAATGTCATCCCCATTGGGTCCTGGGAGCCTCTTGCACCCCTGGCATCTGAGACTTTATAGTGGTTCCCACCACAGCCCTGCTGTTCCCATATTTCTATTTATTCTTCTGGCCCTCTGAACTTCTGTCTTTTCCCATACCTGAACCTGCACCCTTTTCCCCTTCCCCCTCTTCTATCCCACCCAGGATCGTCAGTCCCTCTACCTCCCATAATAATTTTGTTCTCCCTTCTAAGTGGGATTGAAGTATCCACACTTTGGCCCTCCTTCTTGTTAAGCTTCATATGGTCTGGAAGTTGTATTGTGGGTATTCTGAGATTTTGGGTTAATATCCACTTATCAGTGAGTACATACCATGTGTGTCCTTTTGGGTCTTGGTTACCTCTCTCAGGATGATATTTTCTAGTTCCATCCATTTGCCTGCAAAATTTGTGAAGTCATCGCTTTTTAAACCTGAGTAGTATTCCATTGTATAAATGAACCATATTTTCTGTATCCATTTTTCCATTGAAGGACATCTGGATTGTTTTCAGCTTCTGGCTGTTATAAATAAGGCTGCTATGAACATACTGGAGCTTGTGTCCTTGTTATATGATGGAGCATCTTTTGGGTATATGCCCAGTAGTAGTATAGCTGATAGCAGTATTTCCAGGTTTTTGAGGAACCACCAGACTGATTTCCAGAGTGGTTGTACCAGCTTGCAATCCTACCAGCAATGAAGGAGTGTTCCTCTTTCTCCACATCCTCGCCAGGATCTGCTGTCACCTGAGTATTTTATCTTAGCCAATCTGACTGGTGTGAGGTGGAATCTTAGGGTCATTTTGATTTGCATTTCCCTGATGATTAAGGATGTTGAACATTTCTTTAAGTGCTTCTCAGCCATTTGAGATTCCTCAGCTGAGAATTCTCTGTTTAGCTCTTTAGCCCGTTTTTTAATAGGGTTATTTGGTTTTTTAGAATCTAATTTCTTGAGTTCTTTGTATATTTTTATATTAGCCCTCTATCAGATGCAGGATTGGTAAAGATCTTTTCCCAAACTGTGAGTTGCCATTTTGTCCTATTGACAGGGAGTACTACTCAGCCATTAAAAACAATAACTTCATGAAATTCACAGGCAAATGGATGGAACTAGAAAATATCATCCTGAGTAAGGTAACAGAGTCACAAACTAACACACATGGTATGTAGTCAGTGATAAGTGAATATTAGGGAAAAAGCTCGGAATATTTGTCTTAGTCAGGGTTTCTATTCCTGCACAAACATCGTGACCAAGAAGCAGGTTGGGGAGGAAAGGGTTTATTCAGCTTACTCTTCCACATTGCTGTACATCACTAAAGGAAGTCAGGACTGGAACTCAGGCAGGTCAGAAAGCAGGAGCTGATGCAGAGGCCATGGAGGGATGTTTCTTACTGGCTTGCTTTCCCTGGCTTGCTCAGCTTGCTTTTCTCAACTGAACTCCTTTCTCTGTGATAACTCCAGCCTGTGTCAAGTTGACACAAAACCAGTCAGTACAATATTCATGATATGACTTAGAGACCATATGAAAGTCAAGAAGAAGGAAGACTAAAGTGCGGATGCCTCAGTCCTACTTAGAAGGGGAGGAAGAGATGAGGGGGAGAGGGAAAAGTGGGGGCAGGATCAGGTGTGGGAGGAGACGGGGGAGATGGACAGAGGGTCAGGAAGTTGAACAGAGATATGTAGCAATGGAGGATGGGGAACTGGGGCTAGCCAACAGAAATTCCCAGATGCTAGGAACGTAAGAGGTTCCCAAGACCCAACAGGGATGACATTAGCTGAAATACCCAACAAAGGTGAGAAAGAACCTGTAGAGACCATATCCAGAGGTCAGGCATGGCCTCTAGTTAAGGGATGGGGTCACGCACCCTTCTCAAAATTTTAACCCAGAATTGCTCGTCTAAAGGAAATACAGGGATAAAGTGGAGCAGAGACTAAAGGAAAGGCCATCCAGAGACTGCCACACCTGGGGATCCATCCTATATGCAGGCACCAAATCCAGACACTATGGCTGATGCCAAGAAATGCTTGCTGACAGGAGCCTGATATGGATGTCTCCTGAGAAGCTCTGCCAGAGCCTTATCAATCCAGATGTGGATGCTTGCAGCCAACCATCGAACTGGGCAGGGGGATCCCAAAGGAGGAGTTAGGGGAAGGACTGACAGAGCTGAAGGGGTTTGCAACCCCATAGGAGGAACAACAATATCAACCAACCAGATCCCCCAGAGCTCCCAGAGACTAAACCACCAACCAAAGAATACACATGGAGGGACCCATAGCTCTAGCTGCATATGTAGCAGAGGATAGCCTTGTCTGGTATTAAAGGGACGGAAGGCCCTTGGTCCTGTGGAGGCTTGATGCTCTAGCATAGGGAGATGCTAGTATGGTTGGGCAGGAGTGGGCAAGTGGGGGGGGAGCCCCTCATGGAGACAGGGGGGAGGGTGTGGGATGGGGGTTTGCAGAGAGGAAACTGGAAAGGGAGATAACATTTTCAATGTAAATAAACAAAATAAACAATAAAAAAAGAAATTTTTCTTTATTCTGTCTTTCAGAGTCTCACATTTGTTTTCTGTATAATATAAGGTTTCTAGTTATGGATGGACTTAGTAAGCAATAGTAATAATGCCTAATGAGGTTTACAGAATATTCAATAATCATTTTTTTGAGTTAGCATAAAAATCAAAGTCTACTTTTGTAGGAATACTACTTACATTTTAAAATTAAAATATTACTTCCAGATTGACTGTTACATATTGAGGATGCATATTATATTCTCTAAAGCAAACATACAAATAAATAATTAAATTATTAACACATAATTAACAGACTACCAAATCTACCCCAACAGAAATGATATATAGAAACAAACACTAAAAGTGACATACACAGAATTATCTCCAAGAAATAATATATGTTACTATTTTATGACTATTATCTCCTAGTGACTCCGAGTTTTTATTATTATGAATAATTTGAATCTTGTTTAGTTAACCTTTTAGAATTTGGTTCAAATAACTTTATATATAAATATGCATATAGATATACCTATATCTATATATACCTATTTACTATAATTATATAAGTATATTCTATGTGTTAAAAAATGAAAGTTAGGTGATATTCTCCAATTGATACTAAGTAACAATAAGCTATATTTAGAGGTCAGGTTGAATGTGCACCTACTAACGGCACTTTCACCAGGACACTAATTACACTATTGATTCCATTTATCTCCCCTAGTATGCATTTAAGTTTTCTTACTAGACAACAGCCTATAACACAGGATCAAGATCTTATTGATTAAAGTTTCAGATAACTTGGTATGGCTACAGTTCAGAATTATAAATATGAAAAAAATGGAAATGGGACCATAAAAGTAAAAGGAAACAGCTTTTCAAAGGAGGTCGAATGATATTGTAATAACTGGTTATTATTTTGTTCCTTATGTGTTGAGAAACCTGAAAATGAGCCAGAGGGGAAAACTTACGTTTAATACAGGAGGCTATAGCAGGAGTCTACATGAAAAGTAACGAAAATCCTCATATAATGGTAAAGAATGGAGAATTATGGCCATATGAGAAATACAAAGAAAATAATTAATAGGAATTAGTGGACAGTTAAATGGAAGAGACAATGGAGAGAATTGTTTATGATAATTTCAGAAAAAAATAACTTATTGCAGGAGTTTTTACTGTCTTGACACAACCTAGAATGACCTGGAATGAAAATCTCCATGAGAGTTTTCCGAGATTGAAAACTATAGGCATGCTTCTAGGAAATTTTTTCTTAATTGAACTAATTGACATGGAAAGACCCAGCCCATTAGGGTAGTTCCATAGCTTGGTCTGGGGTCCTGTACTGTATACAAAGAGAGATGGAAAACCAAACATAGGTATGCATACATTTACTTCTGATCTTGACTGTGAATATGATGTGACCACAAGCTTTCCTGCCTTGACTTTTGGAAAGGACTATAACTTGGAATTGTGAACACCCTTTCTCATCTAAATTGCTTTTGTCAGGGTATTTTATCTTGGCAACTCTAATGGAAGTAAAACACTTACCAGGGAGTTTTGTTCAGCCAATATGAGAAATAAGGAGTTCATAAAACAGTAGTAATATACAGAGGGTATATATAAGGCAATCATGTTTTGATTGTATTACCTAATTAAATACTCATAATAACAGCATGCAAAAACTTATATTACAATATAGATGGGTATCTATTGCCACAATGATATGTAGCTTGCTCAAGACCACAAAGTTAGTGGGAGAAATAAATTTTGAGCTCACATTTTTCACTCAATCAGATTTAGCATACAACACTTTCACTTAATAGAGAAATCAAAGAAAAATAAATGAAAATGATTCTCACTTTCTCATCCACCAAAAGTAACTTTTTCATATAGTTATATAATATCTATCTTTGGAATGTGTATGTCTTAGGTACTGATCTTTTGCTGTAACAAAATGGGCTCAGAAGGTTAGAGTCCATGATGGCAGAGCATGGGCATAGCAGCATGAACAGCTGAGAGTTCACTTATTGATTCACAAGTAGGTGGCAGAAAGAGAGACACTGGGATGGTCTGCTTTTTTTTTTTTTTTCCAGAGCCTTCCTTTCTATGGACTAGTGTTCATGGTACTGGAAGGTACTCTGCACACTACCAAATGTAAACACTAAACTAGCTACAAATTCTTTCTGTAATGATGACCTGTCTGCCAGATGAACTAGTACAATAGGGACACAAAACTTTTCTGATTAGATTTAAGGCCTATTCCATGAGATGGAACCTCTATCCCTGACACTGCTTAGGTGGCAAAGAACCTGAAACCAGATATGTCAGGGATGGGGTTGGTGAGGAACAAATACAGTATTTCAGCTAATAAAAAAGACTCTTAACAACATTTTGCTATACTCACAGATTAGTGCTTTGTGCAACCGTCATCAGAGAAGCTTCCTTCCGCAGTAGATGAGAGAATAAGTACAGAGACCCACAGCCAGACAGTGTTCAGAGAGTGAGAGACCTTGGAAGACTCAGTCCTAAGTAGGGATGTTTCCATCAAATCCCTCCCTTTGGGGCTCAAGGATCCCGTGGAAGAGGAGGCAGAAAGCTTGTAAGAGCCAGAAGAGATGGAGGGCAGTAAGAAATCAAAGCCTTCTAGACACAATGTGGCTGGCTCACATATGAACTTACAGAGACTGTGGCAACACACAGAGGGGCTAGAATGGCCCCCATAGGCTCCTATATTTGAGTGATTAGTCACCAGAGAGTGGCACTATTTGAAAAGGATTAGGAAGTGTGGTCTTATTGTTGGAAGAAGTGTGTTACTGGGGGTAGGCGTTGAGGTTTCAAAAGGCTATGTCAGGCCCAGCCTGCTCGCTCGCTCTCTCTCTCTCTCTCTCTCTCTCTCTCTCTCTCTCTCTCTCTCTCTCCCCCCATCCCCCTGCTCCTCTGCAGGTCAGGATGTAGCTGTCAATTACTTCTCCAGCACCACATACGCCTGCATGTTGCCATGCTCCTGCCATGATGGTAGTGGACTAAACCTCTGAACCCGTAACCAAGCCCCCGATTACATGCTTTCTCTGATAAGAGTTGCTTTGGTCATGTTGTCTTGTTGCAGTGAAACAAGTAACTAAGACAGGGTTCCAGTCTGAGAGCAGAAGTGGACAGGCACCCCCATCTGCAACACAGAAGCTATGTTTATTAATCACCTCTAACAAATGGCAAATTAGTTTTCTCCAAAAGAGTCTCAATAGGAGTACAGACTACTCTTAAGTGTAGGTTCCAGGCCCAGCAGTAGATGGCAAACACAAACTATAATCAGTGACATCTTTGCAG
>CM052703.1:89024043-89044039 GCA_028551405.1 Uromys caudimaculatus | reverse complement strand
AATTCGAAGAAGACCTCAGAAGATGGAAAGATCTGCCATGCTCATGGATCGGAAGGATTAATATAGTAAAAATGGCCATCCTGCCAAAAGCAATCTACAGATTCAATGCAATCCCCATCAAAATTCCAACTCAATTCTTCATAGACTTAGAAAGAGCAATTATCAAATTCATTTGGAACAACAAAAAACCCAGGATAGCAAAAGCTATTCTCAACAACCAAAGAACTTCTGGGGGAATCAGCATTCCTGACCTCAAGCTGTACTACAGAGCAGTAGTGACCAAAAACTACACAGTATTGGTACAGTGACAGGCAGGTAGATCAATGGAATAGAATTGAGGACCCAGAAATGAACACACACACATATGATCACTTCATTTTCGACAAAGGAGCTAAAACCATCCAGTGGAAAAAAGACAGCATTTTCAACAAATGGTGCTGGTACAACTTGCAGTCTACATGTAGAAGAATGCAAATTTATCCATTCCTATCTCCCTGTACAAAGCTCAAGTCCAAGTGGATCAAGGACCTCCACATAAAACCAGATACACTGAACCAAATAGAAGAGAAAGTGGGGAAAAGTCTCAAACACATGGGTACAGGGGAAAGTTCCTGAACAAAACACCAATGGCTTATGCTCTAAGATCAAGAATTGACAAATGGGACCTCATGAAACTGCAAACCTTCTGTAAGGCAAAGGACACTGTCAATAGGACAAAATGGCAACCAACAGATTGGGAAAAGAGCTTTACCAATCCTAAGTCCAAAAGAGGACAAATATCCAATATATACAAAGAACTCAAGAAGTTAGACTCCAGAGAACCAAATAACGCTATCAAAAAGTAGGGAACAGAGCTAAAAAGAAAATTCTCAACTGAGGAAATTCATAGGGCTGAGAAGCACCTAAACAAATGTTCAACATCCTTAGTCATCAGGGAAATGCAAATCCAAACAACCCTGAGATTCCACCTCACACCAGTCAGAATGGCTAAGATCAAAAACTCAGCTCACAACAGATGCTGCTGAGGATGTGGAGAAAGAGGAGCACTCCTCCACTGCTGGTGGGATTGCAAGCTGGTACAACCACTCTGGAAATCAGTTTGGCAGATTCTCAAAAAAAAATGGACATAATATTACCTGAGGACCCAGCTATACCTCTCCTGAGCATATACCCAGAAGATGCTCCAACATGTAATAAAGACACATGCTCACTATATTCATAGCAGCCATATTTATAATAGCCAGAAGCTGGAAACAACCCAGATGTCCCTCATCAGAGGAATGGATACAGAAAATGTGGTACATTTACACAATGGAGTACCATTCAGCTATTAAAAACAATGACTTAATGAATTTTGCAGATAAATGGATGGAACTTGAAAATATCATCCTGAGCGAGGTAGCTCAGTCACAAAAGAATGAACGTGGTATGTACTCACTGGTAAGTGGATATTAGCCCAAAAGTTCAGAATACCCAAGTTTCACTTTACCTACCATAACCGCTGGACTGATTGTGAGGTCCAAGATGGAGGAGCTGGAGAAGGGACTGAAGGAGCTGAGGGAGTTTGCAGCCCCATGGAGGGAGCAACAGTGTCAAGTGGCCTAACCCCTTCACTGGTGCTCCTGGAGACAGGACCACCAACCAAAGAATACACGTGGAGGGACCCATGGTTCGGACTACATATGTGGCAGAGGAGGGCCTTGTTGGCCATCAGAGGGAGGAGAGGCCCTAGGGCCTGAGGGTGTCAGAGGCCCCAGTATAGGGGAATGCCAAGGTGGGAAGATCGAAATGAGTGGGCGGGTGGGTGGGTGGAGGAATACCCTCATAGAGGCAGGGGGATGGAGGAGGTGATAGGGGGTTTCCAAAGTGGAAAGGTGGAAACATTTGAAATGTAAATAAAATATCAAAAAATTTTTAAAAGAAAAAACAAAAGAAAAAGAAACTTACTACTACATATATCAATCCAAAACTACTGAACCAAAGATAAAAGAAAATACTAAGCAACAGTCAGAACGATCAGACACTGCCCATACTATACAGCAGAGGCAGGAAAGCCAACAGTGTGTTTCTTAGCTGGGAGATAATGGATCAGGGATGTAAATACACACTCACATTGAAAATGTCACGTGTGTTGTTTGTTGAGAAATTTATTGCTTTGATAAATAAAACATAAAATATGTGTGTGATGGTTACAGTAATTGATGCTAAAAGCCCATACATTGGCCTATAATTTCAACCTACTGCAATTTTATATACAGTGAAGTAAAATGGAAATTTTCTATTAGCACATATTAAATAAAATAATGAATCTCACGTCCCATTTTCTTACGTGTATGCATCATACTCTTCTCACATGCACTCCGTTATTCTCTTGCCAGCTGTGCACACTTCTAAACGTTCTGCCTCTCTAATAGTTTCTAACTCCTCCTCCTCTGATAGCTTCTTTCTTCTTGCTTTCTGCCATATTTTTTTTTCTGTTGCACATATAAGCAATGTTGACATTTATGTTTCTGGATCTGTTTTTTTTTTTATTCTATTTTCCTGCAAACAGCAAGGTTTCATTCTTCTCTACTGATAAATAATACTCTACTCTTCAAACATACCACACTTCCTGTCTGTTTATCCACTGACAGACACCTGGACTGACTTATTAACTTATTTATAAATAGTGTCAATAATTTTGAGTCATCATTACCAACATTTGCCAGTTTTTTCCTTTATTACTCTAAAGGATTACTGGTTAGTGTTCTCTTTTATTCATAATTTGTGAAGTATTTGACTTGAGTAATTGTTGTTAAATCATCCAGCATATCTTTACACAAACTTAACAGCAATTTTGAAATGGCGTCAAGATTTTAAACTGAAGCTGTACTGCCATCTTGTGGCCGAGAAGTTTATTACGTTCCTCAACCCACTTCTGTTAGCATACAAAGTAAAGGGCTTCATAATCTCATTTCCATTTACACCTTGTATTCTGTTGAATGGTCAGGAGTGAGATGTGTTCTCTCTGTAGCTTGATTTGCATTTCCTTAATAGCAAACTTGATGAATCCTTTTCATATATATTTTTCCTGCCTGTATTCCTTTCTTTGTGAACTCTGTTCATAATTTGCCTACTTGTTAATTGATTGGTTCTTTAGATGTCAACATTTTTAGTTATCTACAAACTCCAGATATTAACTTTGTCGTGGAAAATAGCTGCCAAAGGCTGTCTTCCATCTTCTGGACTCTCTTTTCTGTTATTTTCTTTGCTATTCAGGAGCTTGGGAACTTACTGTAATACTGCCTGTTGCTTCTTCCCATTACTTCTAGGCTATGCCTGTATCTTGAAGTGTCCCTCAGTCTACTCCCTCTACTACTTTCAGATGTGAAGATTTTTACATTAAGAGTGTTGATGTTTTTTCAACTGTATTTTTATAGGAAATGAGAGAAATATACTTTAATTTTTCTACATGGAGACAAGGCACTGTCTTCTCTTCAACATAGGTATTTTTATACCTTTTACAGCTTTGTTGAATATCAGATGCATTTTGTGGTGTGGATTTATTTCTGGGACTTCTAATCTACTTACATATGTGTTTATTCTTATGCCAAAACCGTGGTTTTCTTACTGTGAGAGCAGTGTGTTTTGACATCAGGTGTTTTGATCTGCCCAACATTGCTGGTGTTGCTCAGGAAAGCTTGAGCTATTTGGGGTCATTTAGAGGTGGCTTCTTTATAGATTGTTTTCTCTGTTTCTGCAAAGAATGTCGCTGGTAGTCTGATGGAGACTTCATTGAGTTTGTAGTTTGGTTTTGGTAACATAGCCATTATAACAATACTACCAATTGTTATATAAGAACACAGACAATATAACAACCTGCCAGTCTATGAAAAAGAAGCCTGTTTTTTTAGACAGTGTGAAGACTGGTGGGGGGGGTAAATTTACTTCATGAACTATAGTTTTCAAATACCTTGCTAAAAACATAGATGCCAAAACAAAAATGCCTAGGCTTAATACCGACCTTGCCTCTGAACAGCAAGTCTTTGTCTCTTCTTCCATAAAGAAAGACACTCGTAACCCTACTTAACAGCTTGATTGGGAGCATTTGTGGGTCACTGTGGGTAAGTCAGTGAAGAATGGTTCTGGGCACATTGTAATTTCAGTAGAAATGCAAGCCAGTATGGTAATGTGACGGCATAGTGTTTAGATTCGTAGGGTGATAACAATGATAAAAATTAAGGCATGGCAGAGAAATGATCATGAGATGGTAGCAAGGAATCATAATTGAAAAGGATTCTCTGCTAACTTGTTTGAGCAGAATTTTGTGAACTATAAGCAATCAATTTTAGGATATTAGGACAAGGAAATAATTAGATCAATATTTTTAAATATCACCTTGGCAGTCACAAAAAGATCGGGTATCAAGGGGAAACAGCCTGTAAGACAGACCGATCAAAAGACTTTTATAATTAACTGCAAAGAGGGTCACTTCTTAACCTTAGAGGTTGAAGTCTCCCATCAATACAAGTTATCAGATGTGGTTCAAAGCAAAGTTGACAGCCCAGAGGAAATCCACCAAAGCTCTGGCTAGCAGCCATTCCCTAAACCTGCAGGCAGTGGGGACTTGTGATTTGGAGGTGGCCCCTTGCCAAGATAAGCTCATCAGGAGACATAGTTCTACTGCCTGGACCATTACCTTCTCCCAGCTCTGATCCTTCCTATGCACCTAAGGTTCCCCCCAGGCCCCATTGTACGCCACTGGGAGCCTCCGTCATTCTCCCTTCTTGTGCAGCAGAGTAGCTCATTAACAACTTTTTAATGAGGTCACAGACAGTGACTGCTCATTAATAAATTTATTAGTCTGCATCCCCAGAGACTGAGGAAACTGAGAACAGAAGTAAGTGACAACAGTGTTTAGCCAGAGTAGCTGCATCAGAGTGAAAAGAGAGAACTTCTCTTGGCAGACTCCCAAACTTTTACTGTTGGACCTCTAGGGTCCTTGCAGGTTCCAGAAACTGTATTTCTGAAAATAGACACCTGGAGGGACTAGGATCTTGATGGGATGAAGGAAGAACAGAGCCAAGGGAACCCAGGCTTGGAACTTCTCTTGGTCTACTAAGACATACTCTTGAGGAAGTCAGATGCTCTCTGGGCTTCCTGGGTTGCTATGGAAATGAGACATTGCT
The DNA here is from genome assembly GCA_028551405.1 of Uromys caudimaculatus. NCBI lineage: Eukaryota > Metazoa > Chordata > Mammalia > Rodentia > Muridae > Uromys > Uromys caudimaculatus. The sequence goes on along the minus strand of CM052703.1, from coordinate 89,038,871 downwards.
CTTGGAAATGCTTGCCATCTTCTCTGGAATCTATGGATACCCTGTTGTTTCTCCCTCATATCCAAGAGCAGATTCTTTGTTTTCTACGTCTTTTTAGATTATTTTCCTAGGGATCCACTGGCTGTTTCCGCCACACCCTGTGTGAATCTTTCAGACACCCATCCATTTTTTTCTTTCTATGAGGCAATTTTACTATGCAAATCTAAGCTCATCCTCTTTAATGCACCATCCTTCTTCAAATATCTTGCATGTATAGATACTAAGTATCAAATTGTGCTAGATTTCACATATACAAGGAATACAGTCTTTATTTCTAACATTAAATCTTGTGTAAGTACAGCTTCAGAGAATCTGACACCCTCTTCTGGCCATAATGAATACAGCACTCATATACACACATAAACACATTATTAAAAAAACAAAAATTAAACTCTTATGTTTAAAGCAAATTTCTCTATCAATATTCTATGCTCTTTTTTCAAAGACAGCAATTATATTAACTTCTTATAAATTCTGTCTGGGATTTCCTAATAATAAATTTTGTTTATATATTGATTATTTTCTTTTTAAAATCGATTATTTATTTATTACTTTACATCTTGACTTCAATTTCTCTTCTCTCCTCTCCTCTCAGCCCTATCTTCCTCACCTCTGCTCCCCCACACCCATCCACCCTCCTACCTTTCTTTTCAGGAAAGGTTAGGCCTCCCAGGGATATCAACCAGCCATGGCATATCAAGTTATAGTAAAACTAGGTTCACCTTCTCCTGTTGAGGCTGGACAAGGCAGCCTGTTAGGGAGAAAAGATTCTAAAAATGTGGGTGGGGCAACAGAGGCAGTCTCTGATCCAACTGTTCAGTATCCCACAAGAAGACCAAGCTACACAACTGTAACATATGTGCAGAGGACCTAGGTCAGTCCCATGCATGTTTTTTGGTTGGTGGTTCAGTCTCTGTGAGCCATTATGGGCCCAGATTAGTTGATTCTGTAGGTCTTCTTGTGGTGTCCTTGACTCCTCTGGCTCTGTTAATCTTCTTCCACCTCTTCCACAGAATTCCCTAAGCTCCACTTAATATTTGGCTGTGTATCCCTGCTTCTGTTTCCATTAGTTGCTGGGGGAAGCCTCTTTGATGACAATTATGCTAGGCTCCTGTATGCAAGTTTAGAAGAAGATCATGTGATGAGTAGACTCCCTCTCATGGCATGGGTCTCAAGCTGGACAAGTAATTAGTTGGATACTCAATTTCTGCTCCACTTTTACCCCTGCACATCTTGTAGACAGGACAAATTGTGGGTCTAAGGTTTTGTGGCTGGGTTGGTGTCCCAATTCTTCCATTGGAAGCTTCTCCTGATTATAGAAGACAGACAGTTCAGGTTTCATATCCCCCATTGCTGAGTCTTAGCTAGGGTCACCCTCATAAGTTCCAGGGAGTTTCCATAGCCCTAGATTTCTAGGTAACCCCAAAGATGTCCCCTGCCCTCCAATCCTCCATTTCTAGTTGTTGCTCCCAGTGTGCTCTCTCTCTCTCTCTCTCTCTCTCTCTCTCTCTCTCTCTCTCTCTCTCTCTCTCTCTCTCTCTTTCTCTCTCTCTCTCTTTCTCCTTCCCCACACCTAATCCATTCTGTTCCCTTCCCCAACCCCTAACCCCAATTAATTCCCCTCCCTCACCTACCCCTAACCCCAATTAATTCCCCTCCCTCACCTACCCATAATGTCTATTCTATTTCCCCTTATCAGTGAGATCAAGCCTATTCCCCTTGAGCCCTCCTGGTTACTTCTTTGGATCTGTAGGTTATAGCATGGTGATCCTTTATAGCTAATATCAATTTATAAGTACATACTCTGAGTACATACTATATTTGTCTTTCTGGGTCTGGTTACTTCAGGATGATCTTTTCTAGTTCCATTCATTTTCCTGAAATTTTCATCATGTGCTTGTTTTTAATAGCTGAGTAATACTCCATTGTGTAAATGTACCACATTTTCTTTATCCATTCTTTGGTTGAAGAATATCAAAGTTGTTTCCAGATTTTGGCTACTATGAATAAAACTGCTGTGAACATAGTTGAGTAAGTGTCCTTGGGTATGATGGAGCATCCTTTGGGTTTAAATTCAGGAGTTGTGCAGCTGGGTCTTGAAGTAAATCTATTCCTAATATTATGTGAAATTGTCACATTGATTTCCAGAGTGGTTGTACAAGTTTGTGCTCCCACCAGCAATAGAGGAGTGTTTCCCTTGCTCCACATCCTCACCTGCATGAGCCATAGCTTGAGATTTTTATCTTAGCCATTCTGAGAATGAAATCTGAGCTACTTTGAAATTCATCTCCCTGACCTTAAGGATGTTTAATGTTTCCTTAAGTGTTTCTCAGCCATTAGAGATTCCTGTCAAGAATTTTCTGTTTAGATATATCCCATTTTTAATTGGATTATTGAGTTTGTTGATGTCTAATTTCTTGAGTTTCTTATATATTTTGGATACCAGCCCTCTATGAGATGTGGAGTTGTTGGAAATGTTTCCCACTCTTTAGACTGCTATTTTGTCCTCTTGACAGTGTACTGTGCCTTACAGAAGCTTTTCAGTTTCATGAGGTCCCATTTATTAATCATTGCTCTTAGTGCCTGAGCTATTGGTGTTCTATTCAAGATGTTGTCTCACGTACCAATGTGTTTAAGGCTACTCCCCACTTTCTCTCCTTCAGGTTCAGTGTATCTCATCTATCAGGTTTAGTGTAGGTTTTATGATGAAGTCTTTGGTCCACTTGAACTTAAGTTTTAGGCTGGTTGATAAATAGGATCTATTTGCATTCTTTTACATGCAGACATCCAGTTAGACTACAACCATTTGTTGAAGATACTTTTTTTTCCATTGTACAATTCTGGCTTCTTTGTGAAAAATCAAGTATCCATAGGTATATGGATTTACTTATGGGTCTTTGGTTTGATTACATTGATCAACCTGGTTTTTTTTATGGCAATACCATGAAGCTGTTACTATTGCTCTGTAGTACAGCTTGAGGTCAGATATGGTTGTGGATAGCCCTGGGGCGTTTTGTATTCTGCTAATTCTGCCCTCCTGTAAGAAGTTTCAGACAAGGAGTTAGTTACACCTGAGACTTCTTGTGAACCAATCCCCTAATGAATAAAAGAGCCAATCACTGGGTGAGTAGGGAGACTTCGGAGTTGGAGAGGAGAAGAGAGGAAGAGGAGAGAGAGAGGGGCCCCTTTTGGAACAGGGGCAGCATGTAGGTAAGATATAGCTACTAGAGTCTCCTGGTATGGCAGATCCACAAGGATTCACCACCAGAGGAATCAAACTTAAATAAGGCTTACAAGATTATGTTTTAGTTGTTGCACCCAGAGATTGAGTTACCATTGTTTCTGAGCAAGTTTGTCTTGCATTTTCTTTCATGCAGCAGCTCGTCTGGGTTCCAGAGAGAAAAGTACAGCGGCAAAGTGTGGGTTTGCCTGATGTGCACCCCATGGGGGTATTGAAGCATGGGTCTGGCGTGGTAGCGACCTGCTAGTGGGAACCTAACGAGCTGGGTGGAGAGATCGTAGAGCTCTGAGTCAGAGCTCCACGAGATAAAAGCATGTCGGCCATTGCTCATCAGTGCATGGCTGGCCAAACCGCTGGGGATGAGAGAACAAGGGCATTTTGTGGGAACATGTGCCATATATTCTTTCTTTTTTTTAATATTTCCCGCAACAAGAGATGGTGATTTCTCCAGCAGCTCTTTTATTGTATGGGATTGCTTTAGAAATCCTGGGCTTTTTGATTTTTTCATATGAAGTTGAGCATTGTTTTTTCAAGGTCTATAGGGTTTCTGTTGGTATTTTGATGGGAACTGTGTTGAATCTGTAGATTTCTTTTGGTAGGATGGCCATTTTTACTATGTTAATCTTACTGATCCATGAACATGTGAGATCTTTCCATCTTCTGATATCTTCTTAAATTTCCTTCTTCAAAGACTTGAGGGTTTTATCATACATGTCTTTCAGTTGCTTGGTTGGAATTAGAGTTACACCAAGATATTTTATATTTGGGGCTATTGTGAAGGGTGTATTAATTTCTTTTCCAGCCCAATTGTCATTTGTATATGGAAGAGCTACTTATTTTATTTTAGTTAGTTTTGTATCCAGCCACTTTGCTGTGTTTATCAGCTATAGGAGTTCTGTAGTAGAATTTGTAGTTCACTTACCTATACTACCATATCATTTGCAAATAGCAATACTTTGATTTCTTCACTTCCAAATTGTATCTCCTTGATCTCCTATAGTTCTTTTATTGCTCTATCTAAAACTTCAAGTATTATACTGAATAGATACAAAGAGAGTGAGCAGCAGCCTTGTCTTGTCCCTGATATTAGTAAAATTGCTTTGAATTTCTCTATATTTAATTTGATGTTGGTTATATTATAGGTTTAGATATAGGCCTTATATCCCTGATATCTCCAAAACTTTTATCATGAAGGGGTGATAGATTTTGTCAAAGGTGTTTTCAGCATCTAATGAGAGATAATCACATGGGATTTTTCCTTTCAGTTTGTTTATATGGTGGATTGCATTGACAGATTTTCTTTCCCTTTTTTTTTCTTAATCATTTTATTCATTTACATTTCAAATTATATCTCCCTTCCCGGTTTCCCCTCCCCAACCCCCCACACAGAGTCTCCCCTCCTCTTTGCCTCTATTAGGGTGCTCCTACACTCACTCACCCACTCCCGCCTTATCACTCCAACATCCCCCTATGATGGGGCATCAAGCCTCCATAGGACCAAGGGCCTCCCCTCCCATAGATGCCAGATAAGGCCATCCTCTGCTACATATGTAGCTGGAGCCATGGATCCCTCCATGTATACTCTTTGTGACCAAGTTATATGGTCAGTTTTGGAGAATGTTCCGTGAGGTGCTGAAAAGAAGATATATTCTTTTGTGTTTGGGTGAAATGTCCTGTAGATATCTGTTAGGTCCATTTGAGTCAAATGTTTGTTTAGTTACATTATTTCTCTGTTTAGTTTCTATTTCAATGACCTGACCATTGGTGAGAGTAGGGTTTTGAAGTTTCCCACTATTTATGGGTGGGGTTCTATGTCTGATATAAGCTTTAGTAATGCTTCTTTTATAAATATGGGTGCCCTTGCATTTGGGACATAGATATTCAGAATTGAGTCATTGTGTTAGTGTATTTTTCCTTTGTTGAATATGAAGTGTCCTTTCCTCATCTCTTTTGATTAATTTTGGTTGGAAGTCTCTTTGGTTAGAAAAGCTATACCAGCTTGCTTCTTGGGTCCATTTGCTCAGAAAAACTTTTTCCAGCCCTTTACTCTAAGGTAATGTCTATCTTTAATGTTGAGATTTGTTTCTTGTATGCAGAAAAATGATGGATTCTGGTTTTTTGTTAGCCTGTGTCTTTATATTGCAGAATTGAGACCATTGATGTTGAGAGATATTAATGACCGATGGGTGTTTATGCCTGTTATTATGATGTTGATGGTGTGTGTGTGTGTGTGTGTGTGTGTGTGTGTGTGTGTGTGTGTGTTTCCCTTCCTTTGTCTTTGCTGGAGTTAAATTTATTTCCTGTGTTTTCTTGGGTGTAATTAACCTCCTTGGGTTAGAGTTTTCTTTCTAACATCTTTTGTAGGACTCTATTTATGGATAGATATTATTTAAATGTGGTTTTGTCATGGAATACCTTATTTTCTCCATCTATGGTGATGGAAAGTTGGAGAAGAAACTTAAGTGTTCTTTAGAGAGTCAGTTGTGTTGGGTGATGTTTTGCTGGGGCAAACACTCGAAAGAGTGTTTTCCTGAAGTGGACACAGGTAAAAGACTAAGGCAGACTCATGAAGGAACATTTCGCTGAAGCAAACACAGGAGAAAGATGTTCTGCTAAAACAAGCACATGAAAGAACATGTGATGAAGGATTTTTGCTAATGACATTCATGTATTGGTCCACCTTACTTTGCATAGTGACTCCTTGGACCAGGCTGATTGGATACACATGCTGAGGCAAGACCCATGCTCAGGCAAGACCCGTGCTGAGGCAAGGCACATGGAGGACATGTGATGTTTGGAGGGTGTATATAGGACTCGGTGGAGTGATGGAGAGAGAGCTTGGCTTGTTGGTACAGCTAACTGTGCCACGCTTGTGGGTTACTCATCTTTGCTGATCTTCTCTTCCCTGAGAGAGTCACAGCTGAAAACTTCTCCTAATGTTCCTACTGGTCCCTCCTGCTGACTCAAGCCAAGGCTGAGGCCTGGTGTCTCTGCTAGGTTGTGTCACCTCTATTACTAACCCGACTCTACCAAACTAGACTGCTCATATATCTGTGAGGTGTCTGCAAGTGGATTGAGCTGCCACTGCCTGCTAACCTGTGATTTGAACTGCCAAGTTCCAAACAACACAGATGGGAGTTGATCTAAAGAACCTTTCTAAACAGGTCCACTTCCCCATATCATTTCTTTCCCACTCCCTCTGGTGGGTGGTGGACTAGAAGGGAAGGTAAAGCATCATTAAAAATAAGGTTTGAAGGCTGGAGAGATGGCTCAGTAGTTAAGAGCACTGACTGTTCTTCAGTTCCCTGAGTTCAATTCCCAGCAACCATATGGTGGCTCACAACCATCTGTAATGGGATCTGATGCCTTCTTCTGGTGCGTCAGAAGGCAGCTACAGTGTACTCATACATAAAATAAATAAATCTTTAAAAAAGATAAGGTTTGAAAAAATTAAAGTTACAGAAAGTTTTGTAGGGTATAGTAATCTGGGCTGACATTTGTGATCTCTTAGAGTCAACAAGACATCTGTCCAGGCCTTTCTGGCTTTTAGGGTCTCTGTTGAGAAGTTGGGTGTAATTCTAATAGTTCTGCCTTTATGTGTTACTTGGCCTTTTTCCCTTGCAACTTCAAATATTCCTTATTTATTTATTCTATACATTTAGTGTTTTGATTATTATGTGGCAGAATGTTATTTTTTCTGGTCCAATCTATTTGGTGTTCAGTAAGCTTCTTGTATGTTTATAGGCATCTCAGTCTTTAGGTTAGGGAACTTTTCTTCTGTGATTTTGTTGAAAATACTTTCTGGGACTTTGAGCTGGGAATTGTCTCCTTCTTCTGTTCCTATTATTCTTAGGTTTGGTCTTTTCATAGACTCCCAGATTTCCTGGATGTTTTATGTCAGGAACTTTTTAGATTTAACATTTTCTTTGACCAATGCATCAATTTCATGTTTTAGCTTCAACCCCTGAATTCTTTCTTTTACCTCTTGTATTCTGTTGCTGATGGTTGTGTGGGCAAGCAGGAACATTATCAATAAGTCTATATTTTGGGGGGTACCTCTGGGGGCCTATCTCACTAGCACTCCTGACCCTAGTATCTTTGTTCAATATTCTGGCTTCTGGAAGAATTGTCCACTCATATAGGGTATCCATCAAAAATCTTTTTTAAGTTATATTTTTCATTAACACATATAGTAGTGATGTTCCATAAGACATTTCATTCATTCTTAATTTTGGTTAGCCCTATTTTCTACTCTCTCTTTTCCTCCATATCACCACTCCTATCCCTGCTTAGGTTTTTCCACACCAATTAGCTGCCCCCACTTTCACATAAATAAGTTATATTGTGTTTTTGGGTTTTTTTAGTATTTGCTTACTAAACTGTCAGAGATCCAAGATCATGTCCCATTCCCTACTTAATCCTGAAAACAGCCATTACTCCAAAGAACACTAATCCCTTCAATATTAGACAAATCTGAATATTAGGTTGTGGTGGTTTGAATAAAAATGACTCTCATAGGCACATATATTTAAATGCTAAGTCACCAGGAGTAGAACTATTTGAAAAGATTAGAAGAATTAGGAGGTGTGGCCTTGTTGGAGGAATTTGGAGGAAATGGTCGTAGGCAAGAATCATGTCTGCAACCACCTTGCATGAGGTGGGGGGACAAGTCCTTGGACATTTTTCTCCTCTCATACCCTGTGACATGGCTCTAGGCATTTCTCTGTCTATCTTCCTCTTCAATACTTCATTCATAATTTTGTAAGTTATACTTGCTCCTATTGGTAGATTTAAGGTAGTTTTTAGGTGTCAAGAACACAGGAAAAAAACTATAAAAAATCAACTAACCTGGGCCCATAGGAGTTCTTAGCGACTAAACTGCCAACCAGAAAGCACACATGAAACTGACCTAGGCCCTCTGCATATATGTAACAGTTGTGCAGCTGGGTCTTCATGTGAGACTCCTAAAGCAGAAGCATGGGCTGTCTCTGACTACATTGCCTACCTTTGGATTCCTTTTCTCTAACTGGGTTACCTTATCTAAACTCAATAGAAGAAGATGTACTTAATCTTACTGCAACCTGATATGCAAGACACTGAAGAAAAGGGGAGGAGCAATGGGAAGGGGGAGGAAGATAGACTTGAAAGGAGGGAGGGTAAGCTGCAATTGGGATATAAAGTAAATAAAAAAAAATCCAATAAAAAATGACTTCATAAAATTCACAGGCAAATGGATGGAACTAGAAAATATCATCCTAAGTGAGGTAATCCAGTCACAAAAGAATACACATGGTATGTACTCACTGATAAGTGGATATTAGCCCAAAAATTCAGAATACCATAATACAACCCACAAACAAACAAACAAAAAAAATAAGTAACTTAATAAAAATGTAATGCAAAAAAAATTGTATTGAAATTTAGTGGTGCATTTAAATGATATTAAAATTTAAAACACAATTAGGATTTTTGCTCTCTCTAGTCAAATGATTTTAAAAGCCTCAAACTAAATAATTTAATTCTGCCTCCCTGATAAACACCAAATGGCAGAAAATGCAGGTGTGGCAAGAGGCCCTGGATGATCCAGGACAGACAGTGGCTCTGTAAAGGCCTTCTGGGCCATTGGCACTGTCAATGCCTAGCCAGGAAGAGAATTATGGACTTCATGGAGGCAAGGTCAAAGATAAGGAATGGATCCCCATCACCAACCTTGAACACACAGACAAGGAAAGGAACATCAAGGCCCTGTCCTCCATGCCAATCAAAGAATCTGAGATCATTGACTTTTTCCTCTGAGTCTCCCTCCAGGATGAGATTTTGAAGTGGATTCATGCCATCCAGAGGACCAGCCAGGTTCAATGCTTTTGTTGTTGTGGGGGCTACAAGGATCACACTGAGTATTATATGTTCCAAGGAGGCCATCACTAGCATGGTCAGCTTGGCTAAGCTCTCTGTACAGAGGAGTGATTAAGGGGAGAATGTAAAAGAAGTACCATGCTTTTCCATACAAGGTGATAGTACTGTGTGGCCCTGTGCAGATAAATCGCCTGTAAGACCTAAATGCACTGGCAACACAGATGCTGCTCAAGGCCAGTATTGATGACTCCTCCCTTCTGCCAAATGCTGTATTGCTACACTGGACAACTTCATCAAGACTCTCATGGCATCTTCAAGACATATAGCTACTTGACCCTAGACCTCTGGAAATATGACCACCAAAGTTTCCTGTCAGAAATTCACCCACTATCTTATAAAATGCACACCAATGTCTCTGAGCATAGGACCCAAGCTCCAGCTATAAACAAAACAAGGGTTTTTTTTTACAAAAAGAAAAAATTGAATTAAGCTTGCTAAAACCTAATAATCTATTTGCATTCTATTTCTGTCTTACACTGTTGACTGGCTCCTTCAAAATCCAAAAGCTTTAAGTCACCTGAACAATTAGCAAACAGGAGTGAGTCTCCTCCTTATACAATTTCTTAGAGAATGATCAGCATAGGACATGATAACTAAAGATGATAAATCTAATACTAAGAGCTATGTGTCTGGGACACAATCCTCCATATCACTATATTTCTTGCTTCCTGGATTTTTAAAGACCATTTAGTCTTATTTTGTGGTAGTCTGTTTGGAGATACCACTAAATGTGGACTAAGATTTGGATGGGGAGTAGCTCTGTTGGTGTGCTTGCATAGTATACATGAAGTCCTGCTTTAGAATGCTGCACTATACACATTGGGCATGCTCCGCCACACAGATCTCAGTTACTGGTAAGTCAAGACAGGAGGGCTAGAAGTTCAAAGTCATCCTCAGCTACATAGTGAATGCAAGACCATCCTGTACTATAAGAATCCATCTCTAAGAAAATAAATAAATAAAATAGAAGCCATATAAGCACAAGAACTATATTTGGTTTTTTAACATGTATAATTAAATGGGCAGAAGAATGCCTTATCTGTGGTAGTACATGATATGAATATTTGTTAAATTAATAAATGATACCTGTTTTTTTAACAAATAAAAGCCAATTTATTTCATCATAGCATCACTTCTATCCAATGAGAAAATTATCTTTGAACAAAATGGAAACTGTGATATAACTGACAGACCATAAACATTTAACAAGAATAAAGATCCTAATGAGAATGTTTCAATCCCACTTAGAAGGGGGAACAAAACAATCATGGGAGGCAGAGGAAGGGAGGGACAGGGTGGGAGAGGGGAGTAGAAGGGAAAGAGGGGATTGGATTATGTATAGGGGGGAGACAGGAGAGAAACCCAGTGGGCCAGAAAAATGAATGGAGATAAGCAGCTGCCAGGGGTGGGTGGGGGATGGGGGAAAACATCTAGAAAGTAACAAAGACCTTGGATGTGAGAGGCTCACAGGACTCAATGAGGATAACCTTAGCCAAAATGCCCAGCTGTGGGGAGATGGAACCTGAAGAGACCATCTCCAGTAGATAGACAGGGCCCCCAGTGTAGGGATGGGGTCACCAACCTACTTTCAAATTTTTTGACCCAGAATTGTTCAGGTCTAAAAGAAATACAGGGACAAAAATGGAGTAGAGATTGAAAGAAAGGATATCCAATGACTGGCCCAACTTGGAATCCATTCCATGGGCACTAAACCCAAACTCTGGCACTATTACTGATGCCATGTTGTGCTTGCAGATAAGGGCCTAACATGGCTGTCCTCTGAGAGACTCTACCAGCAGCTGACTAAGACAGATGCAGATACTTACAGCCAACCATTGGACTGAGGTCAGGGACCCCTATGGAAGGATTGCAACCCCATAGGAATACTAACATAATAATTAACCCAGACCCCTGGGGGCACTCAGAGACTAAGACACCAATCAAAGAGCATACATGGGCTGGTCCATGGCCCAAGACACATATGTAGCAGAAGACTACCTTCCCTGGACTCAGTGAGAGAGGATGCACCTAATCTTGTAGAGACTTGATACCCTAAGGAAGGGGGATGAGGGAGGGTTCTTGAGAGGCATAAGGGGGATGAGAGTAGGTGAGGGGGTGGGTGGGATGGGTGAGATGGGTGGGGTGGATGGAGAAGTACTCTCTCAGAGGCAAAGAGGAGGGAGAAGAGGGGGAAGAATTCTTGGAGGGGAACCAGAAAAGGGAACAACATTTAGAAAGTAAATAAATAAAACAATTTGATAAATAAAAATAATCAGACTTTAGAAAATGGAAAGTGAAGCTCAGAGACTTTAACAAAACTGGTGAGCATTACAAGCAGAGAGTCCCAGACTGGGGTTAAATTTAAGTCATTCAGCTTCAGATTCTCAGGCTGTTCCCATACATGGTGATGATGCTCCCCTTTACTAGTGTTTTGTCTTCTTTCTTGAGGTTTATCATGCTGGTATTGGAACTTCATCATGGCCTCAAGGGACTATAGATTCAAGAAAGGACAGGCTCCACAGGGAATAAAAGAAAATCTACTAACACCTGGGAAAATAAAGGTTCTTTCTCTTCATCTGACTCCAAGGACAAGAGAGACACAGCTGAGGATAACTAAAGGTTTTCTGTCATCTGCTTCAGCTTCCTGTGCTCCTGAAAGCTCAGTGCAGATGCATCTTTTAGCAGTTTCTTCAGCCTGCTCCAGCAAGACCAGTGTGTCTCACTCAATATTATTTAAGTATAAAGAGAAGGAGTATTGGTAAATAGACAGGAAGGGAGACAAATGGAATGTCTATTACTGTTTATGCTACTTAAATATTCTCACTGATTCTATGATTCTGTGCAACAAATTTGCAGAGATTTTAAAGAAATTTCTAATCTTCTTAAACAAAACCTCTCTCATTAATTGTAAAATATTACCATTTGTCATGTCTTCATTATTACCATTGCCTTGTTATTAACTTTTGTTAGCATTCAAAGTAATGGGTTCCATTACACAGTGCCTCTTTTGAAATGCATTTGAAGCTCACTGACATTCTGGATCTGGCAGATTTTTTTAATTTGCTATAAAATTCTGATTTATGTGAATAAATATGGTAATTTGTGGAAGACATAACCAATTATGACAACCAACTGATATGAGGAAGGTATTTCCAAACATCCAATGGTCCCTCATCATAAATATTCCTTTACAAAGCTACTTCCTTCCATTTGTTAAAATATGACTTTAACTTTAAAGATACAACTTAAATATTTCTTATATTACTTCCTGAACTTCACTTTTGCATTCAGTTTCAGAAAGTGGGGTACAGAAGTCTGGTAATAGCTTTGAAAGCTGGAATACAATACCAAAACCAGGATGGTAACTTTTCCCTAAAAATGGCTGACGGTGAGCAACTTTTTCTTTCTTCTTTCTTTCTTTCTTTCTTTGTTTCTTTCTTTCTTTCTTTCTTTCTTTCTTTCTTTCTGTATGCCTGTCTGTCTTAATTTTATTTATTTTTATGTATTTTCCATCATTTATTTTTATAACCAGGCCACTTAACAGAATTTTCCTTAGTCCACGCAAAATTTAAGAAAGTACAGATCAGTTCAATATAGAAAAGTCACTGTGTGACCTTTTTTAAATCATAACTTGTATGACAGAGCTGGCTTTGCCTTTCAATGACAGTAAGAAACTTGAAAGCAGCTGCTGCATTATTGATCCTTTTACTATTTTTTAAGACTTTATTAGAAAACTCAAGATATTACATGCTTCAGAAATTTTTTTTATCAGTTTGACCATAGTTGTTCTGTGATAAAAATCCCCTGTTCTTTCATAGTGCTTTGGTATTTTAAGGTTGCTTTGATATTCACATTATAATCAATAATATTGAGCTTTCTCCATTATCTTTTCTCCTGCTTAATTGGTTGATAGGGAACACTCCTGGGAAAGTCAAGCCTACAACCTGGGTCTCCTTGTTTCTGGGTACACAGCTTCCATCCCTCTCCTTCATTCATGCTATGCCACCTGGCCCCACACTTGTCAGGGTGATCTTTCTACAAGACATATATGAACATGTCATTCCACTGACCCAAGGATCACATGGTTTCTTCATCTACAAAATAAAGTCCAAATGCATAAGCATAGGATAAAAATCTATGAGTGTTTGATTTTTTTGAGACAAGCCTTACTCTCAGAGTCAGGCTATCTGGAAACTCACATAATCACTTACTTTCCACATGCTGAAATTGCAGCTAATACCAATTACATTGTTTGGTTTCTCATGGTGATTCCCTAAACATGTCTAGTTCAGTAAATCTCATTTTCCAACTTTATCTCATCATGTTTTGTTTAGAAACCAATATCCTAGATTGTAACAATGATGCTAATATTTTGTTGGTAATCAATAAAATTAGAACCAAATAATGCACATAGGATTCAGTTCAGTCTAAGGAATCTCCTGAACTAGTTGATTTTAATGTTTTATATGTTTAATGATATATATGTTCCCCTCATTATCTTTTCCACTATCTTTATTGCAATTTTTTTAGAAATTTCATTAATTCTCTGAAGCAATGAGGAACAGGCCCTCAGATAAAGTAGAATTCTATAAAATATAATTTAGTAGAAATCAGAATGGATTTGCCACTTAGCGTATATGTTTAAAAATCTGCTACGTGACAGGAGTGGTGGTGAATACCTTAACTCCCAGTACTAAGGAGGTAGAGGCAGAGGCAGAAGAATCATGGGTTCAAGGACAACCAGGGCAATAGAGTGAGGCCATATTAAAAAAGCAACATCCTTTTCTTGCATTTCCATCATTACTCTGAGGTCAATGATATCACATAGAAAATAGAAATTTCAGGGGAGGAGACAAATTAGAAAAACCATTAATTAGCCTATCTGCTATTACAATTCTATTTCTATTGTTATGTTGTGTTCTTTGTGAAATTATAAATATTGGATATGTTTTCCAAAAATCAGGTTCACATAGAACAATTAGTTTCTCAAAAATTTGGGAGCATGCAGAACACCAATAATATGTCTGCCAGTGCCCCTTGTAAAGACTCGGGGATCTGCCTATGCTTGGCCTTCATAGATGTTAATGTACAAACTAGGAAAAATGGAATTCACAAGCCCAGTCAGGCATGTCCCAGTTTAAATACCAGGACTTTCTCTTCTTCCAGCAGATCCTGATATTGACTCTTTCCTGAAACTAATCAGTAATCCAGAGAGACAAAAAGAAAACAAAAGAAGAGAAAAGGAAAGAAAAGAAAAGAAAAGAAAAGAAAAGAAAAGAAAAGAAAAGAAAAGAAAAGAAAAGAAAAGAAAAGAAAAACCTAGAATCTGATTTGTGTGCTGAAGAATCTGTCTTCAAGTAATATACTGGATATTTATACCCATGCCCATGGCTGAAGGAAACCAGACAAGAGTAATTGAATTTATCCTCATGAGCTTCTCTTCCCTGCCTTATGAAATACAAGCCGTGCTCTTCCTGGCCTTTCTAGTCACCTACCTGGTCACTCTGCTAGGAAACAGCCTCATCATTCTGGTGACCTTAGCTGACCCCATGCTGCAAAGCCCTATGTATTTCTTTCTCAGGAACTTATCCTTCTTAGAGATTGGCTTCAACCTGGTCATTGTGCCCAAAAT
>CM052703.1:89008096-89023543 GCA_028551405.1 Uromys caudimaculatus | reverse complement strand
GCCACCATGGCATATGACCGCTATGTAGCCATCTGCAGTCCCTTGCATTACCCAGTCATCATGAACCAAGGGACACGTGCCAGACTGGCTGCTGCCTCCTGGTTTCCAGGATTCCCTGTAGCCACTGTGTCTACCACATGGCTCTTCAGTTTTCCATTCTGTGCCAACAACAAGGTGAACCACTTCTTCTGTGATGGCCCACCTGTGCTGAGGCTGGTCTGTGCAGACACAGCACGGTATGAAGTCTATGCCATTGTCGGAACCATTCTGGTTGTCATGATACCCTGCCTGCTGATCCTATGTTCCTACACTCTCATTGCGGCTTCCATCCTCAAGATTCCATCAGCTAAAGGGAAGCACAAAGCCTTCTCCACCTGCTCTTCACATCTCCTCGTTGTCTCTCTTTTCTATGTGTCTTCAAGCCTCACTTACATTAGGCCTAAATCAAAGAATTCTCCTGAAAGCAAGAAGTTGTTATCATTGTCCTACACTGTTGTGACTCCCATGTTGAACCCCATTATCTATAGCCTGAGAAATAATGAGGTGAAGAATGCCCTCAGCAGGACCTTCCACAAGGCTTTGGCCCTCAGAAAATTTATCCTGTAGACAGACATTAAAAGGTAAGGTTAATATTTGTTGAATGGAGAAATATATTGGTGATTCATATCTACCTATTGATCTCTATTGTGATGAATTCCAGTTGCAAATATGGGGTTTGGAAATCTCAATGGAAGAGGAAGAGCAAATATAATTTGTTATTATTGACATTGATACAAAATTTCCTTTACCTGCCAAAGATAGACTCACAAAAGTGTATCTTTATTTTCTTATTTAGTTTTGATTCATAGTTTAAACTTAACTCTGAAATCACCTAGATTTCAAGGGAAATATGAAACAAAAGGAACCCAGAGAAAAAAGCAAGATAAACTGTGAGTACTGTAGACAGAAGAGGTTTTAAACCCTCTTGCGTTGCAAAAGGATGGCCTAGTGGTTAAGATGCCCACAGGTGAGAAGAATTCGGGCTGCCCATGTTGCCCTTCTTCTTAGGCTTGCCATTCCTGTGCTCCAAGCCTTCTGTGCATCCATTATCTCACGGTTTTCACCCTTCTGATGAACATATATTTGTTATCCAACCACTTCCATCTTGGCAAGGCAGATGAAACTCGAACTGTTTGTACTTGGTTCAGCATTTTTTATGAACAAAATACCAGTGCCTGTTTCCTTCAGGATGAAGTTCTTATCTTCAGATTTCTCCCTGAGGATAGACTTGCTGAGAGTGCCATTGGGGCATGTGAAGTCACCACCTTGCCATGTGAATCTTGGAACAATTCTGTGAACAGAGGAAGCTTTATAACTAAATCCTTCCTCTACAGTACTCAGAGTTTGATAGTTTTCTTGTGGAACTTTGTTTGCAAACATCGCAATGGAGATTCAGCCCAGGGATTCAACATCAAACACAATATCAAGGAACACTGGGGTTGATGAAAGCTGATAGCAACTGGCTACAGGAGACAGCAGCATCTTCGAAGCTTTTAGTTTTTTACTTACTGATTTTTTTTTTTTTTTTTTTTTTTTTTTTTTTTTGGTTTTTCGAGACAGGGTTTCTCTGTGTAGCCCTGACTGTCCTGAAACTCACTCTGTAGACCAGGCTGGCCTCGAACTCAGAAATCCGCCTGCCTCTGCCTCCCAAGTGCTGGGATTAAAGGCATGCACCACCACTGCCCAGCTACTTACTGATTCTGTTGGCATTTTAACAGTTCAGTGACAAGGATTTCAAGATTATTTTACTGCTGTGCAACACAAACATTGTTCTGTATAAAATGACTACTAATGGTAACATGGGACCATATGCAGAAAAATAAGGAAAATTCATTTTGAGTCATAGTCATTTCCTCTTCCTCTGTGTAAATTGGACTCTTCATTTATCAAAAAAATTGAAAGTCCTGGTCCCTCCCCCAACATCAATCTCCTTGCCAAGGTTCTCTGTTCATGACCATAAGGCCGTGTTGGTTCTTCTAAGCTAACTAGGACACAGCACAGAACATTAGCTCCACAACCCTCATGAATATGACTGTATAACCTCAATGGCCACTTCCTTCCCAATGAGTTCTAGATTCTGTGAGCACCCTGGCTCACATGTAGGTCCTTATGGTTTGTTGAAGTGGTATTATAAGTGTCAATCATGATGCTACTTTCATCAGAGCATGAATTATAGACTAGCTGGTACTAGGAGATCTCTTTAATTCTAGGATTCCTTTCATGACCTCATGGCCCATTTTATAAATAAGTCATTTCTTTATTTAATCATTTACTATTACAAATCTTGCTATCAAGATTAGCCTTTTGCATATTCTTTTAACATTTCTAGTGGTCGGTCTGACAGATGTAAATCTAGAAAATGGAAAAAATAAATACAAGTATGTGAATTTTTAAGTGAAATAAATCTAGAAGGATGAGGAAAAATAAGTGAGTATGTGAGAGAAAAGACACACATTTCATTTGAACTTCAGAATGCATACTTCAGATAATTAATACCGTTAATGTCTTGGTATTCCATTTTTCTCTTGAAAGGCTGTCACAATTAGGTTGGCCAAATTTATCCAGTCTTTCAAGGACCTACTATGATGTCTCATGCAGTATGTATTACTCTTATGTACTTACATTCCAAGTTTATCAATAATTTCAATCTTATAAATACTGTGTTAATTTTTTTTAAAACACATTTGTCTTCTCATGAAGTACCTGCAGCCTTTTGGAAACTATAGCTTCACAGAATTTTCTGTTTAGGTATACCAAAAGCCTTATATTCCACAGAACTACACAAAAAACAGTGGGAGGATGTGGATAGAGTTAGAGTCAGCTAAAAAGCATAGAACTTCAAACCCAAAGTATTGCCATAAATAACACTTGATGCTTAGATACACAATACGCACAATCTAGACAGACAGATGAGTGAGACTGAAGGTTGGTGCCATAAATATTTAACACACACAACAAGTAGAATGAAAATTCCAATGATATTTCCACTAGAATATTAGATGTTGAAGCAGATGAATGTGATAGTCTAATCTAGTGAAGTATCTTACAGATAATCTTGAAAGGCAATGCCAGATGCCAAAAACCAAAACAAAATCAATCAAAGATTGTCCCATAGCTATGGATGGAGCCTTAGGTATGGGCACTATTTTTAAAATTTGTAAAAAGTATATCCATGAGGACTCATAATACAAGAGTTAAGCAACAATTAATTCAA
This sequence comes from Uromys caudimaculatus, assembly GCA_028551405.1. Classification (NCBI taxonomy): domain Eukaryota; kingdom Metazoa; phylum Chordata; class Mammalia; order Rodentia; family Muridae; genus Uromys; species Uromys caudimaculatus. The sequence continues at coordinate 89,020,290 of CM052703.1, read as the reverse complement.
TGTTGAATGTATCATTTCTTCATATGTATTCACCTGGCACAATAAAATCTTTAAAGTATAAAATGTGTGTTGTGTTTTGTATTGGACTGGGTACATTCACGTGTGCATGCAACTGCATACATGTAGAGAGGAGAAGAGGTCATTGAGTATCTTCCTCTATCACTGTCTCCCTTGTTCCTTTGAGACAGGATCTCTCATTGAAGCAGAAGCACCATTTTGGATAGGCTGGCTGGCTAACAAGCTCCCAGGATCTGCCTGGCTTTGCTCCCCAGTCCTGCGGTACAGGCCCATATGGCCATGTCTGGTTTTTTACAAGGATGCTGGGGACTTGGCAGGGAATGAGCTACCTCCCCTGTCCCTGATTTTTATAGTATAGTATAGAATATAATAGTCTAATAGAATTTTATAGTATAGAAATTGATAAATTATTGGAATAGTACAGCTTTTAAAGTGGTATGAGAACGAATTAATTCAACATAATTTTTGAAGAAGAAATTTTGCAAAGTGATGGTGAACGGTATGTGTGTTATTGTGCTACTCCAAAGATGAAGGGTGATTCTGGAGAAAGGCTCATTCCTGCAGCAGAACTTAGGTGTCCTGAGGGGATAGAGAACACACACAAACTATATAAAAGGAGGGGCTCTTGAGTGTTTTCCTTCTTGCAATTTCTTCTGCCTGTTAAGAACTTCTGACTTCCAAACCAATGGAAATTCATCTTGTTTCAGGACAAAAAGACCATCACTATTTATCAGGCTGTCTCAGAATTAGTTCTAGAGTCAGGAAGTCAAGACAACTTGATTATTAAAGGAATAATTGAGTCAAGCCAGTACAATACAGAGAGGAGACAAAGTGAAGCAAAACTTCAATTTTATATGAAATTCTGGCACCAGCCTGATCCTGCAGGAAAAATAAAAGCATAAGCAAAACTTTGTGTTTACAGTTTGGGTCAAAAGTCACCCACAAACCACACAAATACTGATCTCAGTCAGACAGAGATATTTTCTTGAACGCACAACCTAAGACTAATCGATCAGGACCACAGTTCAGAATTTGTGACTGAGGCTATGATCCCGAACATTTCTCAGGGCAGGCTTACAAAGGAAAAAAAACACAATGAGCTCATGTGCAGGTGCAGGAAGTGCCGCCCAGTGCTTGGCTTTAACTCAAGCTATTTTGGCTAGCTAAACAGACCAGGCCTAAACGACCTTTATTCTGATTGGTCATATGTGGAACTTAGAGTTGTCAAACTTCTTAAGATTAACAAACCTCAGAACATACAGAACATAAAAGTGTATGTGGTCAAGATGACCCTGCTCTGAGTCAAGTTATCTTTCTGTGTCAATAACTGGCAGGCATATTACAGCAACAATATGAAATAGCTGGCAGGCATGGAACAGAATGGCTACAGCTATGCTGGGGATGGGCAGGTCTCAACATTTACCCTGTGTCATAGTCATAGGATATGGGTTTTTTGTACTTACTTCCTATTGAGGAGGTAAAGAAGAGGAGAAACAGAGAGAGGGCATTCTTCCAGGCATGTCAGTCTCAGAGGGGTTTCTTAGAACCCTAGGACATTTTTCTAAAGATGCCATTCTTCACAAGGTGCCAGAAAATCTGAAAGTAAAGCTTGTACTAAGTCTAGGGGTGTGGTGAATTCAAATTATAAATGTGTGTTACCTCGAGGGAGTATTCACAGAGTCTGTAAAATTGGCACAGTGAAAGAATGTGAGAACTGGAGGATAGTGTGGAATGATTTAAAAGGTTATCTTCTGGACATGGCATGACCGTTGCACTAATGAACTCACAGCAGACATGATTACCTGGACAAGACCTGGACAAGGTAAAGATAGTCAAAATTCCAAATGGGCAGGAAAGTCCCTCCAGACCTTCCCCTTAATCAGGATGTACTGGCAGCAGATAGCTTTTGGGGAAAGGGAAAATCATTCCTTTTTTAGAGAAGATCCCATTGATACATTTCCTATGGTCCACACCCATGCACACATGGGCAGCACTGACTGCACTTAGTGAGTCTTCAAAAAATAAAAACAAAAATTAATTTTCAAGAAAGAAATGTGTTGGGCACATAGGGAGAGTCAGAAGAGAGAAATTTGGGTGGATATGATCATACTTCACTGTATGCATGTTTGGACTTCTCTAGAATATAGAAAGATTAGCCCAAGAGGATTGAAGGGGGATGCACCAATTGTACTCTCTACAATCATCCATTCAGGAATCTCCATTATCTATGGCTTTGAGTTAAGAAAAAAAAAAGCCTTTAACCAAAACACAAAACAAAAGCTGTTGCAGGATATTTGACCACACTGTGAAACCTGAGATTATATTACTTACTATCTCTAGCTGACCTGCGGCTCAGCCTTAGCACACATCTTTAATCACTCTGTCTGGAATACAGACACACCCTTAGTAAACACCTTTATTCCCAAACAATGAAGGTAAAGCTAGCTTGTAGAATGAAGCACCCAGATTTGAAAGTGATATCTAATTGAGTGGCAGACAAAGTGATGAATCAGAGAAAGATTTGACAGAATCGGATATTCCCAACTCTCGCAAGAAGAGAAAGGAAAGGGAAGTTATTTAAGAGAGCAGTGTAAAGAGAGAGGGAGAGAGGAAGGAGGCAGTTTTACCAGGAGAGTTACAGAAACAGGTTGAAGAGAGAAAAAGCTAGACACATGTAAAGGCAGGAGACAGAGAACGGTAAGGAGCCATAAGATTATAACATTGCCAAAGTTAATATAAGGCCAATCAGTAATTCAGGAGAAGCTGAAAGAAGCCAGACTGAATTGGCCAGCCTGGAGAGGAGTTTGAGCCAGAACAGCTAAGTTGAACCAGCCAGCCAGAGTTCAGAAGGAGATAGAAGGGGTGAGTGTATTCAGCAGCAAGTCTCAGAAGCTGAAAATATTCTAGGCCTAGATAAGATTGTATGAAGGCTAGAAGCTTCCAGAACTATGTCTGAGTTAGCAAACTGAGGCAGTAAGCCTCAAAGATGTCAATTATATCAGAATAATAAAAAATACTTTTACAAAAACCTTTTAAAAAAAAAAGTAATGATCACCGATACTTTAAATCCAGAAGCTGAGTGAGGTAACTTCTCTGAGCTCAACACCTACCCACCAATATGGCTTTTCTATGGATACTTCCATGATGAATTTAATCTATGTATAAATATTCAAACTCATCTTCCAATAATAGGCATTTCTCAATAGCAATAATACATCCTAACACATAAGAAGAGATGAGATTTTTCCTTACCTGATCAATTAATTTTATTTCCACAATGGATTCAGAACCACACAAACCCTTATATAGGGAAATGACAGTTCTGTTTCCTTATTTCCCACTTAGACACAGTGCTCTTTGAAGTCGATGCTACCAAGACAATACACAGACTCTTGACTTCTTAAAGGCATCCTTCTTGCCCATCCACATACATATCTTCAGCTGACTCACAAAAACTATTAAATTTTCCCATCATTGCCTCATGTTCATAGTTTCCCTCATAGCTCACAGGTAAGAGGGAGAAGGAAATTGGCTCTAAGACAAAATAAAGAGAACTTGATAGAGGAAGATCAGCCTGGGATTTAAGAGATAAGAGGAATTGTGATAGGTGTGTGGCATTGTTCCCTGAGGCTTATTTTCTGGTTTCAATCACCTCATGGTCCAGCTATTAGGGAGATGAGGTTTCTTGCAACAGACGACTGTCCCTGTAAAGGTAAAGAATGCTGAAGTCCAAGGGACTTTAAGATGCTTTGGATTCTTTTCTATAAACTTGATTCCTTTCTATTGTCATAAAATTCCTCTCTTCTGGACTGACCTGTCTATATTTATTTAGATAAAGACAGAGAAAACATGATTCAAACCAACAGATTTCTCAGAGCTTGTACTTATTAGCATTTTTACTGAGGACCTAATTTGTGGCAAGTACTGGGCTAGACATTGGAAATTCATTAGTGAGCCCAACTAGGAAAAATCTGCTTCACTATTTATTTGTAGAATGACATCTTCCTAGTATAACAGCCATATCAAATTTCAGGAGATCAGCTGTGACTGCTTGCAAGCAATCCTTAAGATCAGGCCTGTTGCCATTCCCTGATAGAAGCAAGTAGAGAGAGTCATTAGGTGAGACTGGAGATGCCAGGCACTCTGGCCTATACTGTCCTCTCAGTTGTGTGTAATTCTACTAAAATGCATGTGGTTTCAACAGTCTTGTGAGGTGATAAGAGCACACAAAATGTGGAAGGTAAATAGAAGTATGGTGGAGGGGACTCCCATCTATGCAGCTACAAGGAAGTAATCCATGCTAGTTCAGACATTTCACACTCCCCAAAGTAACACTTTACTAATGTCTATTAATAAGCACAGAAAAACTCATGTTACACTTTTCCTGGAATTGTTGTTTTATTTTGATCATTCTTGGACATCATCCAAGGCATGCACTTCTGATGCTGAACTATTCCATTTTTTCACTTGCTGTTGTGTCTATGTGCCCTCAGGATGCTGTGTTGAATAGATTGTGGGTTGTACTGGTCAATCTGGAATTCATAGGTCGTTAAGACATCAGTTCATATGAGTTGGCTTCTGGGTCCTGTGTGACAAAGATTTGACCATTTTGATCAGCTTCTGATCATCTGAATTCTTCTGCTTGTATCCTCCTGTGTGAACCTTGGAGGAAGTGAGTCTGGGGGGGAGAGGCACTATACAGAGGCTAAATGTACTCCAAATTCACTTTCTTTAGCTCTGCTGTGGAAGGGCACAGCAAATGACAAGGACTCACTCATCTAAATACACCCGTATGACAGTAACATGAAGGGGGGGCAGACAGTTTCAATCAGTCTTTCTTTTTACAATAAGACTTTATGGGGGATATGCTCAAGGTATAATCTATATGCATGAAAATGTCTTTATGTAACAACATATTGTATAAAATGGACCTACTGTGTGACAATTTTAAAGATAGATCATTTTAAAGAGAACATTCAGACTTCCAAAAATTTGAGAAGACAGTACATAAAGTTCCCATATTCCATGTAAGACCTGGTCCCTATGTCTTAGGTCATTTTACATTGTTAAGCTTATCTTCTACCATTATCTTGCTCATATTATTTACTGAAGATCATGCACACTTGACTGGATTCTTCACTTAGCTTACTTGCTTGATTTCGATCTGCTCTTTAATATTTTCCTAATCAGGGATCCCTTTCAGGTCACCATATTCCATTAAATTATTGTGTCTATGTAGGTTCTCCATGACTGTGATATTCTCTGAACTTTCCCATTTCTTGGTGAGCTTGACAGGGTCCAGGATGTCTGGCCAGGTGTTTTGTAGGTTCTCCCTTTATTGTAATGTTTCTGATATCTTTCTCCTTGTTAGACTGAGGTTATAAATTGGATGATAAAGGTTACAAGGACAGGGATAGAATGCCAGTTTCAACACATTGTATCAAAGATTCCATCAACAAGGCTAATTATAGTTGCTTTAACATTGAAACTTGTTATATCCTAGTCATATGTCAGAGTTAGGCAAGATAATGAAATAATAGTTCTACCAGTAGCTTTAAAAATGAAAAATTGTATTAAAGAAATAAGTCAGAGGAAGTCCAACATAATACTTCTGTAAGGGGAGTCAGTTCTACTGCAAAGCCATGCTGGAGAGACATGTTCTGGACTATATGTCTCATATTGTGGTTGGGTTTGATGACTGTTAAATTCCACTTTTACTCTGACATTCTAAACTTTACAAAATTTTGAGACATTTATTTAAATTGTTTTTTTTTTTTTTGAGCTGTAGAAGATGACATCATGAACCAACTTTGTTCTCTTTCACATACTGAACTGCTCTTGGCATAAGTGACCCCACTCTTGAAGACTCTTTTGGATACTTTGATTATTTTAATCATTGTTTATTCCAAGGCTTTTATAGCCCAAACATTCAACATTCCTACTGTTTTTGATGTGAGAATCATGCATACAATTCATATGAAGATGTCATTTTAGGATAGTATGGTTTAAACACCCAAGGTTTTAATCAACTTTGTCCCTCCCTACTTTCTTCTCTCCATCCCTCCTTCTCTCCTTCCCTCCCTCTGTGCATGAAAAAGTACTCTACCACTAAGCCAGATTCCAAGAACTCTTAAAAAAGAAAAATAACCACAAGGTCTCAATGAGTTTCCCATGCAGACTGAACTATTGCCTGGGCCTCTCAAGTAGCTGGTGACATAGGTTTTTGATTACTGCAATGAAACACTGTGACCAAAAGCAATTTTGGTAGAAAAGGATTTTTTGGCTAAAATATTCTGAATCATAATTCCACTGAAAGAAGCCAAGACAGGAACTCAAACAGGACAGGAACCAGGAGGCAGGAGTGCTGCTTACTGACTTGCTCCCCATGGCTTGCTCAGCCTGCTTCCTTATAGAACCCAGACCACCAGCCATGGGGTATCCCACTCACAGTGGTATGGGGCATCTCATATTACTGATTAAGAGAATTCCTTACAGGTTTGCCTACAGCCAGGTCTTACAGAGACAATTTCTCAACCAAGGTTCCCTTCCCTCAGATGACTGCAGCTTCTGCTAAGTTGACATAAAATTAGCCAGCACACTGAGAATTGAGGCCTGTGCCAGCAAATTTGGCTGTGCTTAAGACTAAAACAGGTCCATGGCAGATTAATTAATTAGGCACTCATTGAAATAATATCTCCCACTTTTTCATAATAAAAAGAAAACACAACTCAATTTTCTACCTTTTTTCTTTTTGTTTGTGTTCTAACTTAGAGTGGTCACTATATCCACAGTATGTTGTTTGTTTGTTAGTTTGTTTGTTCATTTGTTTCATAATCCCTCCTGAAATGGCTTACTTAATAATTGCCTCAAAAAATCCTGCTCCATGTCCAAAGATGTTACCATGGTGATAAAAACCAGAGCCACAGGTCATTGCTTCTGAAAGAAGGCCACTCTTGCAGCTAGCCTCCTGAAGGCACTTTTGACATCCTTGTTCCTCAGACTATAAATTATGGGGTTTAGCATTGGAGTCACCACTGTGTAGAACACAGACAGTATCTTATCCTGCTTCTTTGTAGCTTTGGTGTTTGGCTGCATATAGTTAAATATTGCAGACCTGTAGAAGAGAACAACAACAATGAGGTGAGATCAACAGGTCAAAAAAACCTTGAGTCTCCTCTCTCCAGACTGCATCTGGACCACAGTGGAGATGATGTTACAGTAGGAGATGAGGATGAGGGAGACAGGTGCTAGGAGGATTACCACGCCCATTGCAAAGATGGCCATTTCTGTACTGTAAGTATCTGCTGAAGCCACCTTCAAGAGGGCAGGAAGTTCACAAAAGTAATGACTGACTACATTCTGTCCTTGATAGGGAAGATGGAAGGCAACAATAATGTCTATTAGGGATACTAGGAGCCCACTGGCCCAGGACCCTAGGGCCAACTGCAGACATAGTTGTTGGGTCATGATGGTGGAGTAGTACAGAGGCTTGCAAACAGCCACATACCGGTCATAGGACATCACTGCTAGCAGTGCACACTCTGTACACCCAATCTGAAGGGAGACAATTACCTGTGTCACACAGCCCCAAAAGGAAATAGTTTTCCTTTTTACCAGGAAGTGGGACAGCACTTGAGGAACAATGCTACTCGAGAGACAGAGATCTGCAAAAGAGAGGCTTCTAAGAAAAAAGTACATGAGGGTGTGGAGTCGAGAATCCATGAGGATTAGGATAATGATGAGCAGGTTTCCAAGTACAGTCAGCACATAAATGATGAAGAAAAGAACAAATAGGAGGATCTGAGTGTGTGCATCTTGTGAAAGGCCCAGCAACAAAAACTCATCTACAAAGGTCTGGTTTTCTCTTCCCATTGAGGTTTTTGTGTATTTACCTGTTTGCCACAAATAACAAGAACACAGTATGAGTGGATTCATGACCTTCAGTCCTGTGGAAGAGGTTCATGTTAAGACTGACATCTAATTGGATAGTTCTAGAAGTATTTTTTTCTATCTAACATGTTTTAATTAATATGTAGTTTTATTTTTATTCTAATTGTTTGTTTGTAGTGTATAACAACCTCATCCCTCATCTCCCAAATCCTTCTTATAACTACTGCTGTTTTTTAAATAGATAAATTACAATAGTTTAAGGCCTCCTGGGAGTGCTGGAACTATGGCTCAAATGTTAGGAGAACTGGCTGCTCTTCCAGAACACCTAGATTCAATTCTCAGCATGGCAGCTTATATGTGCCTTTAACTCTGGTTTGAGACAATACGATGCCCTCTGCTGGTCTCTGAAAGCATTAGGCACACACATGGTACACAGCCATAAATGCAGACAAAACCACTCATAGACATTAAGAAAAACATATTAAAGTCTCCCTGGCTAGTTTCAATGGGGGGTTAAAATTCATATATGAAAAAAAAAAAAGAAAAACCAACTTAAATTGTTATGATGCCTGGTTAGGGCTACATGTGAGACAATGAAGGAAGTATGAATTGTACTTCTGACATATGTGGAATGGTGTCTGTGAAATAACAATATGATTATGACAGTATTGGAAGAGAACAGTTGATGGAGATGCTAGGTAAAAGCTAACTATGACATTCAGCACATATGTAGTTTAAACGAAAACATCCCATCTTGATTAACAGTATTCCCAAAAGCCAACAAACAAACAAAAAAAAAAACCTTGACACCATACATGAGATGTTTTGTTTTGAGTTGATGATCAGGATTGTCCAAGAGACTTACAAAAACCATTGCAAGCTATTGCTATTGCTATTGCTATTGCTATTGCTATTGCTATTGCTATTGCTATTGCTATTGCTATTGCTATTGGTTGCTACCCTACCTCCTAGAGATAGAAGGTAAATTCCCATTGCAAAAGACAACATGTACTTTGGACACAGGGCCCAGAAGCTAGATATAACCTTAGTGTCCCCCAGTGACCCCAAGGACTAGCTTTCATGGTACCAGAGGTACCATACAAGGTTCCAAAGGACAGAAACAACCAACAGTTCTATGCAGCTCTGATGAAAATGTACCATAACAAAAACTGGAATGGCATAACCCATGTGCCACACATACTTAGTGGTTTTAATCAGTTCTCTAATTGGACTTAAGATCTACTCAACAGGAGGGAAATTATGCCTGATACTGGAAACCTAGCCAATTACCTACGGCTAGTGAAGTCATGGATATTGAGTGAGTTGCTACAACTACTACCACCAGTGTACTAAACCACCATAATCCTAACTACATTCTAATATTTGTCCTTACTCCAATGGATAACTGTAGTTTTCACCATTCACTGAGGAAATGTCTCTTAGCAACAGGTGGAGACTATTACAGAAAGCCAGAACTGATCACAATGCAAAGATGTGGAGACCAGACTTAACGACTACATCTACAAAACAACTCCTGCACCCAAGGCTCAGGGTGGGGAAGGGCAGAAGGAATGTAAGAACCAGAGGAAGAGGGAGCTTGCTGTGAGATTGTGTCACCTAGAAATGTCAGAATACACCCATGAAGTCTCACCAACTTGGCTGTCTAAACATGACCTGAATGACACAGGTCACCAATAGGCATGCTAATACAGAAGGGGACTTCAGCTCTAACTAAAGAACTACAGTCAACTAGAGAAATGCTGAGAGTGAGAGACATCGTCTTCTCAGGGAAGAGCACATACATTGGCTATACAATATCAAATGGTCAGCTCTGAAAATATATACACCATAAGTAACATTATATGGATTAATAAAGTTGCATATATACATAGGTATATAAGCAACAACAATTGATGAAAAAGATGCCATATATTTGGTAGATATCAAGGGTTAGTTATGCATGGGAAGAGTTGCAGGGAGAAAAGGGAAGAGAGAAATGATATAATTATAGTATAATCTCAAGTTTTTTAATTACAATAAAATGAATGTTCCTTTTTCCTGAAAATACCAACACTTGGCACTTTGTATCTTATAAGTGGCTATGGACATGCATGAAACTTTGTTTCAAATATTCATGTGTAAAATTCTAGCTAGTTTTAACCTATAGTTTAAACATAGGTTAAATAAGTTGTAGTTTTCCTATAAAGTAAAATCTATGCAGTATAAGAAAGAATTAGTAAGAATACAGACATCTAAGTTACACATACAGGAATTGGATTTTTTATTTGTACAGCCCTGGAGACTCCTTTTGTTGCCAATCTGTAAAATTAATATTATATCAAAACTATAATACAAATGTAAAGATTAAATAAAACTTAAATAAGAAATTTGCATTATTTCTGGAAACTACATTAAAGAAATGGCCACAATGATAATGAAGATATGATTTTAATTAATTAATTATTAACTACATCTATGTTAGCCACGAAAAGATGTCTGACATATGTCAAGTTAAAAAAGAAGTTGTCTCAATATAGTCAATAAATAAAATAAATAACAATAAAAAGTAAGAAAGAAGTTGAATAATAGCATGCATGAATATAATTTTTGTATCTGTGTTATATATGCAGAAATAATTCCCTTATCACAATGCTGACTTCAAACCAAAAAGTGGACAGACACAGAATTCTGGTAGAGTCTGTAGTGGATACAGGACTCCTTTTGTCTGTTGGGAATATATTCTAAGACCCTCAGAGGATGCTTAAGGCTGTGGTAAATACAATTCGTATAATGTTTATTCCCTACACATACATAGATACATATGATAAAGAGTAATTTATGAGTTAAGAACAAAAGAGCATTGTTAACACAATGTAACTAGTGAAATAGGACAGCCATGAAAACACAGTGTAATGAATGTTAGGTGAATAATATTTTTCTTTGGAAAGATTGAAGACAAACATTAATATTTGTGGATTGGGGTCAACAATGGATGACTGAACTCAGGGATAGAGAAATCATGACTAAGGTGTAATTGTTGCACTAAGAATATGGGCTACTGAATAAATGTAGAATTTGTATATACAACATATATGGGTAAATGTAGTCTAATATCAAAACAGAAAAAAGGCCAGAAGAGTAATAAATGAGTAAGAAGAGGGTAGGCATGAAGCATAATGTCATTTATGTTTCATAGAATCCCAGGGATGTTTCCTCACATGCTAAAGATTCTATATGACTATCAACTTTCCTGAGGGAATCAACAACGGCATCTCAGTCTGTTGTGAAGAGAACTTGAAGAAGAATCAGTAGGAGTAAGGAAAATAGAATAAGGAAAATAAAAGCTATAAGAGATGGAGAAGGACCTATTATCACAAGAATCCTGATATGTAGAGAAAAGGCAGGAGCAAGAAAACCCAGGGAGTGGTCTGCAAGTCTGGAAGCGGCCTCTGAAGGGATTTGCAATAAATCATTATTTCTCTTGTGCCCTAGTAACACTGCAATAAAAAGCTCTTTCCACGTGTTCTCTCATTTTTCTCAAATAACTCACTAGATATGATTAGCCTCAAACTCATACCTTTCTTTCCTTCCCTGGTGATGGGATTATAGGTATATGTCACCACCATACATGGCTCTAGGTGTCTTTTGTTACTGGTTGATTTGTTCTTGGATAAGGTCATACATGTGTATCTTAATGACTCACACACAGCCACACAGCTGCACATATGAGAGTTTTCCATACATACACTCTGACAGCTGTATTTGTTTACAATCTTCTTTACACACAGAGACAGAGAGACAGACAGAGAGAGAGAGAGAGAGAGAGAGAGAGAGAGAGAGAGAGAGAGAAGTACAGAAGTACAACACATCAATATACACTCACACAGGAAACACGTAGTCTTTTATATAGCATCTGGATAGCTGCTAACTCTTTCTCATAGCAGAGTAAGTACTGACCAAGGCTGAGCCATGCAGCAATTCATCAGGCCTGTTGTGTATGAGAAGAATATTTAAACATTAAGTTAAAGTTTGATATATCAGCAGTGAGGTTGTTACCTCTTCTGCACTAGGAGAACCATCTTGGTTATAATTGGACTCTCTTCTCCATGGTGTCATCAGGGGATTTGAGCCACCAGTGTTGATTCATTCATAACTCCTACAAAGAGAGCAATGCTTAAGAGAAACAAGCACATTCTTGATGAGCTCTCCAAACCAATATTCTTAGTGTCCTTGAAACTCCCACTGTATTTAGTGTGCGACCCATAAAGGGAGATGGTGAGATGTAT
>CM052703.1:88982038-89007596 GCA_028551405.1 Uromys caudimaculatus | reverse complement strand
TGGAGAGAGGACAAGAGGTCACTGAGTATCTTCCTCTATCACTCTCTCCCTTGTTCCTTTGAGACAGGATCTCTCATTGAAGCAGAAGCACCATTTTGGATAGGCTGGCTAATAGCAAGCTCCTGGGACCTGCAGGACTTTGCTCCACAGTGAGTCTTTAGGTTACATGCCCATGTGGATTTTTACAAGATTGCTGGAAATTTGAACTCAGGTACTCAGATTTGTACAATGAAACCACCCCTGTCCCTGACTTTTATAGTATAAAAATTGACAAATGAATGGGATACTCCCGCTTTTAAAAATTATGCTGAGTTGAAGTGGTATGAGAATAAATTAATTCAAAATAATCTTTGAAGAAGAGATTATGGACAGTGATTGTAGATGGCATGTGGGGAATTGTGCTACTCCAATGATGATGGATTAGACTGGAGAAAGACCAGTTTATGCAGCAGAACTAAGTTGTCCTGAAAGACACACAAACTATGTAAAAGATGGGGCTTTTAAGTGACTTTTCTTCTTGTGTCTTCTGTCTTGAAACCAAGAAACAATAATGAACTAGTCAGATACAGTTAATGCTCCAATGAGAAACTTAAAATTGAATATATACTTCAAAAGCATTTTTGAGAAATGCCACTTAAATAAGAGGAAGCATTTAGGGAAATCATTTTGGCTATGATAAACAGTAGGGAATGAAATAGTCTTGAGACCCAGGCTGGAATCCTCCAGAGTGACAGACATGGGCACAGTGCAGAGTATCTCTGGAGTGATGAGCACTGCACAGCTCAGAGCCTGTTTACAGGAACTGGCCCAGCCAGGGCACAAGATTTACCTGAGCTGACTGGTAAAGCCCTGAAACAAAGCGTCTTGCAGAGTCTACTAGATAATGGGATGGAAACAAGCCTAGCCCAGAATGTCCTGGAATGACTACCTAGAGCTTGTCTAGAATAACTGGCACAGTCAAAGCCAAAATTTAGGGCTCTCCTGGAGTCACTCATTACCAAATAGCCTGAGGCTGCTCCATAGTGACTGTCACAGAGGAAAGCGTCTCCAAAATTTACATTGACAGATGTCACTCACAGGAGGTGAGTAAAGGGCAAGGAGTTGGTGACATAGTCTTACAAGCTTTTGTAAATAGAATGGATCATCACCAAAAACGTGTCTTCTTTGACCAACTTCTAAGAGATGGGAAGACAGATCAGAATCTCAGGCGAAGCATGTGAGATTTTATAGAACTTGACAAAGTATGAATTCTAAGAAATGGTGTGAAGCATTAGTGACATGTGCTTTAAAATATTCCGTGTATATTTGCATAGAGATCATCTTAGTTGGTCCTTCACCATCACCATGCCAGGTAGGCAGGGCTTTTAGTCTTACGTATCAGAAAAAAATAGCATCAGTTATGTCAGTGTCCAATTTAGGATGGTTCAAAAAGTTATCTCACCTTCAGAACTCTGACCTTCACTGACAACAGAGTTCTTGCCAGTAAATCTGTGTGGACTGAAATCATCACTTATGTGGCAATTTTGCTAAGCACTCTTTAGTATTTTCCTAGTTCTTCCTTTTTTAACAAACCACATACTCTCCAAGGTGTTAGTCCTGAAAGGAGACACTGTGAACTGAGAGATGTCACTGCCCAAGCCACCAACCTCAACTAAGTTTCTCCATTACTTTCACTTCCTGGTATAGCACACTCTGTGTTTATGTCACAACCACAATCAATGAAAGCTCTGTATTCACTATTCAATAGCTAAAGGAAATTGATAATATCCCCACAAACAGAACCTCAGCTACAGGAAGGCCATTTTCAATATCTACCCAGTGACTTCTCTGCTGTCCTTTCTCTGCATAGTGGGGAGAAAAAAATCTAAAAAAGAAGTGGAAGATGATGGGTATGAATGAAAAGAGAGGAAAGAATAGCTCAAAAGGAGAAAATATTACGCGGAAGATTGGTAAGGGATGAAGACAAGTGAAGGAAAGTACATAATCACAGCTGCAGGAAAGGAGGTGGATGAGAAGCTCTAGTTTGTTTGTGTGTTTTTTTCTGTGTCTCTTGCAACCCCAAATCCTCAGGAAGATGCACCAGGAGGCATTTAAGCAAACAGTAGGCAAGCAAGGCTGAATAGTGATAGCTCTAAGACCTTATCTTTCATTACATCCAAGTCCTCATTAACTTAAGCATTGCCATTCGCTGGCAGTACTTGAAGAGCAGTCTACTCTGCTTGAAAGCTTGAGAGCTATAACTAGTCGGGTGTGAAGCCCTTCAGCTTTTCTAAGTGTTCTTTTTGATGACCATTTTCTTTCTTTTCGTTTGTTTTCCGGTATCTAACTGGAGTCCTACGGCTATGTGTCCTTAGAAAACTGGGCTTATAACAGTTCAACCTGACACTGATCATGGCTAGACTTCACTGGATTATATTCAACAATGTTTTACCAGAATATTTGATAAATCTTTAATGAAGTTATAAAAACTACAGCTAGTACTTCATAAATGATCTGCTACTATGTAAACAAATATAAAAGGTTTCTTCTTGTTCTTTTCTTATTGAAAACATTTTTTCTCACATGATTTATACTAATTACTATTTCTTCTCCCTCTATCCCACCAAACCTCCCTCAGCTTCTCTCCCATTCAGATCCACCCACCACCACCACCCTTTCTGTCTCTCATTAGAAAACAAACTAACTTCTAAAGCAATATAATATATATGATAAAGTAAAAAAAATTAACATGTCAGCATAGGACAAAACAGATAAACAGAGGGAAAGGGGCCCAAGAAAAGGCACAGGAAGTAGATATAGACCCAGAGGCCCATGTAGAGAAACCAAGGTTGAGGATTTTTAAATAAATGTCAATCAGCAGAAACACTGAGTATCCCTGTTTTGTAGTTCCCTTTCCTTCTGACTTTCAATGCCGGACTCTTGCACCTGCATGGGATTTGAGTGCCTTCTTCTCAAGGAGGCATTTCTAACCCTCTCTACACCCAAACGCCTTGCTCCCTGACAACTTTACTGTGCAGCCTTGCTCATGCTCACCACCCATGCAGCACACATTCTACCAGCAAGTTTGCTATTGATATGTCTAATTAAGGAGAGGGCTGTTTCTACAAAAGCAGAGCTTATCACTCATCATCAGTTATGACTTTTGATGACTACCACACTGAGCATAATTAGTATTTACTGAATAATTATTATTCTTTTGTCTTAGAAATTTGAATAGTAGGGGCTAAAGAGAGTTTGAGCCATAGGTTGGATGGATTTGCTTCTTTCTTAGAAAGCAAATACACCATCAATTGTCATAATCATCATGGCTTTTACTAAGCATATGTAATGCATGCTACACATTTTAATTTTGTTCCTTTAAGATTCTCATCATTAAAATCTGAGGCTTTCAATTTTAGCACTTTGTTATTAATGAAATCTTCTATTTCTTTCTCTTGGAAATTCTTTCTTAGTACTGACATCTGGATGTTTGAGGTGGACTTTATTAACATGTAATATATGACCATCAAATGCCTCAAGAGCCAAGCACAAGTTAACCAAGAGGAAATAATGTAAAGGCTTCCCTAACACATCAGGATTCTCCCATGAGCTTGTCATCTCAACTATGTTTTCTTTGATCATGTACACTAACCTTGAGAGTTCTTCCTCCCGGAGATGCATATATGTTCACCTCTCTGCCATAAGTCCTATTGAGTATATAAATGAGATCTCCTGCAATAATATTAAATCTTTCTCAATAGTAAGGGTCTGGATATTGGAATTGTTAAAGGACTCCTACTCAGGAATCATTTCCATTTAACTGTTATGCCTATTTCTTATATTTTTTTCTTTTCTTCCCTTTTGTACCAAAATGTACCAAGTCATCAATGTACTTCGTCATCTTCCATTTTATATCAAGATCCCTCTCCTCAAAAACACTTTACCTGTCTTTCTTAACACTACTGACTATTGAAGAGTCTAGGGCAGGAAGGTAAGTGGAGCTGTGCCTTCATGCATTCTCCATGGAACAGACAGAAGCTTGCCCATGCACGAATACATATAATACATCTCAGTTTAATTAGAGGGAAAAGCAGGATTGTTTTCCCAATGGTCAAAATTATTTCATGCATTTTGGAGAGAACCAATGTTTGATATTCAATAGCAATAGCAAATGTAGAATATAGAACCACATGAAGTTCCCTATTTAGAGTACAATATAAGCTTATAACATAACATGTAGAAGCTTTTTCCACCTTCCTGAATCGTGAATGCCCAATGAGATCATGCAAAAGAATGACCTGGGGAAACTGGACAACTGTCAGGGAATTTATTCTTATGAGTTTCTCAAGCTTGTCCTATGAAGTACAAGCTCTACTATTTCTCCTGTTTTTGATCATTTACCTAGTCACACTCATGGGCAATGTCCTAATTATCCTGGTCACTACAGCTGACTCTGCTCTGCAAAGTCCTATGTACTTCTTCCTCAGAAACTTATCCTTCCTGGAAATAGGCTTCAACTTGGTCATTGTGCCCAAGATGTTGAGTACTCTTGTACTCCAGGACAAAACCATCTCCTTCCTTGGCTGTGCAACTCAGATGTATTTCTTCTTTTTCTTTGGGGCTGCTGAGTGCTGCCTCCTGGCCACAATGGCATATGACCGCTACATGGCAATCTGTGATCCCTTGCACTACCCAATAATCATGAGCCGCAGGTCCTGTGCCCAGCTGGCAGCTGCCTCTTGGTTCTCAGGGTTCCCAGTGGCCACTGTGCAAACCACATGGATTTTCAGTTTTCCCTTTTGTGGCCCCAACAGAGTGAACCACTTCTTCTGCGACAGCCCCCCTGTCATAGCCCTTGTCTGTGCTGACACCTCCCTGTTTGAACTGGAGGCTCTAACAGCCACTGTCCTATTCATCCTCTTTCCTTTCTTGTTGATCCTGGGTTCCTATGTCCGCATTCTCTCCACCATTTTCAGGATGCCTTCAGCTGAGGGGAAACGCAAGGCCTTCTCCACTTGTTCCTCCCATCTCCTGGTTGTCTCCCTCTTCTACAGCACTGCCATCCTCACATACTTCCGGCCACGCTCTAACACCTCCCCTGAGAATAAGAAGATGTTGTCACTCTCCTACACGGTTGTCACTCCCATGTTGAACCCCATCATCTACAGCTTAAGGAATAATGAGGTGAAGGCTGCATTGAGGCGGATCATTCACAGAACTCTGGGCCCTCAGAAACTATGATTGACTTAGAAACTGGCAAGTGTACGGTGTGAGGACAAAACAAAGAATATTGAATTCTCCAAGTGGCTACTCTTTCAGGGGACACTATGCACCTACTGAAATTTTGGACTCTCCACTAAGCTCCATTTGAGGATGAAAGAACATGGATGCTGAAGGAAGTACTGCAGGTCAACTTTGAGACTGAGGTACTAGGTTCCCTAGGATACCCCTCGGTACTTCAACTAGGATCTACTAAATGATGACAGTATCCTACAACTCACCATATTTCTTTTATTTTAATCCTGAAATTCTTTATCCAGTTCATTTTATAATTGGTTTTTCTTCCCTTGATTTATTCAAATACACTATCTATCTACATCTTTCAAAGGCATCTTTATCAGGTAGTTAAAATAACAATACTAATAAAATAAATGTTTTTCACTCTTTCACTCCTTATTTTCAATTGATTTTTTACTTGCATTCAAAATTTGATTCTGAATACCACATCATAATCAATATAGCCCCTGAATACAAAGTCTAGAACAAAACAAAGTTCTTGCCTAATGCAATTTGTATCCTAGTGAGAAAGAGAGGCAATGAAAAGGTACTTTAAACTTCCAGGGTTTGTGATGGTTGGCAATCAAAGAGCTCTGCCTCTGCTGCTGAACTTACTTTCTATAGAAAGAGTATTCTACATTTAAAGTACATTATCATATGCTCTGCACAGATAATCACAAATTATCCACTGGCAGATTGAATGATCCTTGGTAGGAAGGGTGCACAGGCTCTCCAGTTAGTGATAAGTAGAGAATTTGGGGGACCTGCTATAGATCACCCAAATGTTATTTTTTTTTCTCAATGTTTGTGCTTTTATTGTGATTGGATGAACTCAGTTGTTGTTTCAAGACTGCACATTTATTCAACAGAGCAGTCTCTCTTCAGGATTCTTCTCTGTGAACACACACAACTCTGAACTTTCAGAAAGCAGCAGCCATGGTATACTAGCAGCACACATGTGTGCAAACATGTTCCTAACAATGCAATGATCATGACAGGGTAAATAGCATTTACTGCAGAGGCATTTCCTCTCCACTGATTTTATGGCCTGTGCTATCTTTTTCTTCCATGAGGAATTGCAGCCAGCTGTTTCCTTCACAAAGTGTCCTTCAGCACCATTATAACAAGAGCTCTCTAATAAGAAACAGCCAGAAAACACATTACTTATTACAGAATATATATTAGCTGTCAATAATAACATATATATACACACACATGCTTTCTATACTTATAAAATTTAACAACAGATATATCAAATCCAATGCTACTCACAGACAAAATATGCACATATTGACAAAATATACACATATTGGTACTAATTTTTTATCTCTACACAGATTACATAAAACACTTCTGTGTAGGAATAAGGATCCAATAAGGACCATACTGTACTAATGTTCAGGCCAACACTTATTTAATATGGTGCTTGGTGATTAATTCTGGGTTTGATGACAAGTCCAAAGATAATACAGTTCATTAACAGTGAATTACTCTGTAGCAGAAGATTAAATTGTATTTTAAAGTCAAGTCACAAAGGTAAAAGGTTGGGCTGGCTACAAATTTAGGACTGTGTGAAAGGTATTAAAATGCTAGAGATATGGCCCAATAAGGGTCATTGTGGCTAAGGATGGCCACCAAGTGTGGCAAATATTCCTGTGAACTCTTTAAATGCATGGCTTCCCTGTCTATATTTGCATTTGGGATCTGATCTAAGTTTTGTGAACAGGATAATTCTGTGAAGAAAATAGGATTGGGAAACATATGGAAAATACTGAATGGAATGCCCCTACCAAAAGCCCTTACATGCAATGCCTTAAAGAACCATGTTCTATAAGTTTTTTCTGCCAGGTCTTGATCATTTAAAAATTGGTTGGCTATAGAGATGGCTCACCAGGCAAGAGTGTTTGCTGTTCTTTCAGAGAACCCAGGTTCCATTCTCAGAACTCACAATGTAGCCTACAACTCCTGTAACTCTAGTTCCAAGGGAACTGACACAGTCTTCTGAGTGCCACGTGCTTCTTTCTGTACATGAGCCATACATAAAAATTCACATAGACACATAGGTGAGCTTGTACAAACACTCACAGGGGCTCATACACAAAATCATTTTGAAATGTTGAACATCAGGGAATAAAACTTGACCATAAGAAATGTACCTTGTCAAATACTTAGAAATTACAAATTAAAAAGCAGCATTAATATAGCAAAATTAATTCAATATAACCACTATTAAAAATTCAATATGGACATAGAAGCAGGTAGACTAACTCTAGATCTTCACCTCTTCCTAATACATCCCCACAGTCTCATTACCAGTTGTGCAGAAGACACCCTCCACAGCCTTTCATTTGCTCTGCCCTCATCTCCAGTGTATCACCTTTCCCCAACTCATCCCAGTATCCCAGCCCCTGGTTCCAGAAGGCAATCCCTGGAACCCTGACGGCCACTCCAGCCAGAAAAGCAAGTAGGTTAACTTCAGATCTTCACCTCCTACTCCTTTCCTCCAAACCGAATCCCCAAGTCTCATCCCCAGGTTGGTAGCAGAACCTTGTGCAAACTTCCCTCCCCCTTTCTCCGGTGGATTACAAAGATCTTCTCCTAACTTTCTTCCCCCTACTCTTTACTTTATCTCAGCCTCCAACACTAGCAGGCATTCCCTGAGAACCTGCCACCCAAACCTGCCAGAGAAGCAAGTATGTCATCAAAGCAGGTAGACAAGTTTCAAAACTTTGCTCTCTTTCCTCTTCTCCACATCCCATCCCACAATCTCATCCTCAGCTCTTAACTATCTGTTGTAGCCTCTCCCTGCTCTCTGCTCCCATTATCAGGGACTAAGTAGATACTGGTGGAACACCCTGCTTCCTTCATCCTATGATCCAATTCATGTATTCTCCTAGCCCAATCTCATTTCTAAGATTCAGCCCCAAATAACAGGGATCAAGAAACACTGCTCATCTAGAAAACACATTTTACCTGGGACCCACAATAACCACACCTAGTGTTAATCCTAAAATTCTCTGGAGAAAAAAAAGAATTCCACCATTTTGAGTCAAAATTGAATCAAGCTTTATTAAATACTGACCAAGATGGACTTTGGTCGGGACCACTCCTTGGAACTTCCAGCTGTGTGGTCCTGCTTTTAAGGACAAAACACGTAGGCCACTGTACTTTTCCCATGAGGCTTTGCTCTATTCCAAAAACTACAACTCCCAGTATCCCAGGAAGTTATCTGGTCCATGGATGGGTGGACCCTAGAACTACAACTCCCAGCATTCAATAAAGTTCCAAGGTCCTTGGGCAGGTGGGGCTTACAAGTTAATTTCAGATATTACAGTAGCAGTATCTCAGAATTCCCTACCGGGTAACACACAATCACCACGCCCTCCTAAGACCAGAGAAGGCAACAGAAACTAAGAACAAAACACACACCCAACAAAGACAAGAACATATCAGCACCTAGAAACACAATCTTCCCAACCCCAGATGTCTAGATGATAAAATAAAAACACAGTCAATAAATTCAGGACAATATTTCTCCACTAAAACACAGTAACCCTAAACAGTAAGAATTGCAACATAGCTGGCACACAGGACAAAGACATTAAAATACCTATGATAGAGGTCCTAAAGGAGGAAATAATAAATCCCTTTTTTAAAAATATTCTATGAAAACACAAATAGTAGAAGGAAATAATAAAACTGTTCAAGAGCTGAGAGTGAAAGTAGGATCAATAAAGACCACCCAAAATGAAAGAAATCAGGAAATGAAAAAAGTAGGAACTCAAACAGGAACCTTAGAGGCAAGCCTCACCAACAGAATACAAGAAATGAAAGAGAATCTCAGACATTGATGATTCAACAGAAGAAATGAATAGCTCAGCTAGAGAAAATGTTAAATCTGAAAAAAAATATTCTGGATGAAAACATCCAGGAAATATGGCACAATATGAAAAAATAAAACTAAAATTAATAGGAATAGAGAAAGGAAAATAAACTCAAGGCAAAAATACAAAAATATTTTCAACAAAATTATAGAAGAAAATTCCCCTAACCTAAAGAAGGAGATGCCTATCAAGGTACAAGAAGCATACAGAGATCTGTGGCTGGGGACCTCAGCCTGGGCCACAGGGCTCCATAGCCAAAGAGCACCAGGAGAAAGCTAGCCTTCCAGGAGTGTGGACAAGCCTGTGAGTGGGGTAAGGCCAGTACCTCTGCTCAATGGGACCCACCCAGAACCCTCAGGACTCAGGGACTGAGGAGCAGCCCAGGACAGGAGCCTTCAGGTATCCATCTGTGACTGGGGATCTCAGCATGTGCCACAGGGCTCCATAGCCAAATAGCACCAGGAGTAAGCAGCCTCCCAGGAGTGTAGACAAGCTCCTGAATGGAGGTAAGACAAGCACCACTACTCAGCAGGGAAAAAGGTAGCCTCCCAGGAGTGTTGGCAAGCCTGTGAGCAGGGGTAAGGCCAGCACCTCTGCTCAGAGGGACCCACCCGGAACCCTCATGACACAAGGAATGAGGAGTGGTTTTCTGGTTTCTTTCTGTGGCCAGGGAGCTGATCCTGTGACACAGGGCTCCATACTCAAATAGTACCAGGAGAGAGCTGGTCTCCCAGGAGTACTGACACACCTTCGAACACAGGCAAGACCACCATTTCTGTTCAAATTCCTGGATCAAGAGGGACCCTTGCAGAGCCATCAGGACACAGGAACCAAGGAACAGCTGGGGAAAGAATCCTTCTGGTTTCTGTCTGCACCCCAGAGCTGACCCTGAACCACAGCTCTCCAAACCCAAATTCCTCTCAGAGAGAGCTGGTCTCCAAGAAGTACTGATGCAGAGACTTGAAGAAGGGACAAGCCACAGTCAGAGAGAGCATGACCAGCTAACACCAGAAATAACCAGATGGCAAAAGGCAAGGACTAGAACATAAGGAACAGAAACCAAGGCAAGTTGACATCATCGGAATCCAGTTCTCCCACCACAGCAAGCCCTGGATACCCCAACACACCAGAAAAGCAAGATTCAGATTTAAAATCACATCTCATGATGATGATAGATTTTAAGAAGGAAGTACATAATTCCCTTAAAGAAATACAAGAGAACACAGATAAACAGCTAGAAGCCCTTAAAGAAGAAACACAAAAATACCTTAAAGAATTATAGGAAAAACACAATCAAACAGGCAGAATTACAGAAAAACACAATCAAACAAGTGAAGGAAATGAACAAAACCATCCAGGACCTAAAAATGGAAATAGAAACAATAAAGAAATGACAATGGGAGACAACCCTGGAGATAGAAACCCTGGGAAAGAGATCAGGAGTCATTGATGCAAGCATCACCAACAGAATACAAGAGATAGAAGAGAGAATCTCAGGTGCAGAAGATACCATAGAAAACATTGACACAACAGTCAAAGAAAATGCAAAATGCAAAAAGCTCCTAACCCAAAACAGTCAGGAAATCCAGGACACAATGACAAGACCAAAGCTAAGGATAATAGGTATAGAAGAGAGTGAAGATTCCCAACTTAAAGGGCCAGAAAATATCTTCAACAAAATTATAGAAGAAAACTTCCCCAACCTAAAGAAAGAGATGAACATAAACATTCAAGAAGCTTACAGAACTCCAAATAGATTGGACCAGAAAAGAAATTCCTCCCATCACATAAGAGTCAAAACACCAAATGCACAAAACTAGGAAAGAATATTAAGAGCAGTAAGGGAACAATGTCAAGTAACATATAAAGGCAAACCTATCAGAATTACACCAGACTTCTCACCAGAGTCTATGAAAGCTAGAAGATCCTGGGCAGATCTCTTACAGACACTAAGAGAACACAACTGCCAGCCCAGGCTGCTATAGCCAGCAAAACTCTCAATTACCATAGATGATGAAACCAAGATATTCTATGACAAAACTAAATTTACACAATATGTTTCCACAAACCCAGCCCTAAAAAGGATAATAGATGGAAAATGCAAACACAAGAAGGGAAACTACACCCAAGGGAAAAAAAGCAACAAATCCGAAAGAAGATAGCCACACAAACATAAAAATAACATCGAAAATAACAGGAACCAACAATCACTATTCCTTAATATCTCTTAGCATCAATGGACTCAATTCCCCAATAAAAAGACATAGACTAACAGACTGGATGCATAAACAGGACCCAGCATTTTTCTGCATACAGAAAACACACCACAGAGTTAAGACAAACACTACCTCAGAGTAAATGGCTAGAAAACAATTTTCCCGGCAAGTGGTCCCAAGAAACAGGCTGGAGTAGCCATTCTAATATCAGATAAATTGACATTCAAATTCGTCAAAAAAAGATAAGGAAGGACATTTCATACTCATCGAAGGAAAAATCTACCAAGAAGAACTCTCAATTATGAACATCTATGCTCCAAATGAATGAGAAATCACATCCATAAAAGAAACTTTACTAAAGCTCAAACCACACATTGCACCTCACACAATAATAGTGGAAGATTTCAACACCCCATTATCATCAATAGACAGATCTTGGAAACACAGACTAAACAGAGACACAGTGAAAATAACAGATGTTTTGGACCAAATGGATTTAACAGATATCTATAGAACATTTCATCCTCAAACAAAAGAGTGTACCTTATTCTCAGCACCTCATGGTACTTTCTCCAAAATTGACCATATAATCGGTCACAAAACAAACCTGAATAAATATAAGAAGATTAAAATAATCCCATGCCTCCTATCAGATCACTACAGATTAAGGCTGGTCTTCAATGGCAACAACAACAGAAAGCCCACATACACATGGAAGCTGAACAATGCTCTACTCATTAACAACATGGTCAAGGAAGAAATAAGAAAGAAATTAAAGACTTCCTAGAACTTAATGAAAATGAAAGTACAACATACCCAAACCTATGAGACACAACGAAAGCAGTGTTAAGAGGAAAACTCATAGCTCTGAGTGCCTCCAAAAGGAAACTGGAGAGAGCATGCACTAGCAGCTTGACAGCACACCTGAAAGCTCTACAACAAAAAGAAGCTAATGCACCCAAGAGGAGTAGAAGGCAGGAAATAATCAAACTCAGGGCTGAAATCAACCAAGTAGAAACAAAATGAACTATACAAAGAATCAACAAAACCAGGAGCTGGTTCTTTGAGAAAATCAAAAAGATAGATAAACCCTTAGCCAGACTAACCAGAGGGCACAGAGACAGTATTCAAATTAACAAAATCAGAAATGAAAAGGGAGATATAACAACAGATTCTGAGGAAATTCAAAAAACATCAGATTCTACTACAAAAGACTATACTCAACAAAATTGGAAAATCTGGATGAAATAGACAGTTTTCTCGACTGATACCATATATCAAAGTTAAGTCAGAATCAGATAAACCATCTAAACAGTCCCATAACCCCTAAAGAAATGGAAGCAGTCATTAAAAGTTTCCAAACCAAAAAAAGCTCAGGACCAGATGGGTTTAGCACAGAATTCTATCAGACCTTCAAAGAAGGCCTAATACCAATACTCTTCAACCTATTCCACAAAATAGAAACAGAAGGAACACTACCCAATTCCTTCTATGAGGCCACAGTTACACTGATACCAAAGATCCAACAAAGAAAGAAATCTTCAGATCAATTTCCCTTATGAATATTGATGCAAAAATACTCAATAAAATTCTCACAAACTGAATCCAAGAGGACATCAAAATGATCATTCACCACGATCAAGTAGGCTTCATCCCAGGGATGCAGGGATGGTTCAATACCCAAAAATCCATCAATGATATCCACTACATAAACAAACTCAAAGAAAAAAAACCATATGGTCATTTCATTAAATGCTGAAAAAGCATTTGACAAAATTCAACATCCCTTCATGATAAAAGTCTTGGAAACATCAGGAAGGCAAGGTCTGTACCTAAACATAGTAAAAACAATATACAACAAACCAGTAGCCAACATCAAACTAAATGGAGAGAAACTCGAAACAATCCCACTAAAATCAGGGACTAGACAAGGCTGCCCTCTCTCTCACTATCTATTCAATATAGCACTTCAAGTTCTACCCAGAGCAATTAGACAACAAAAGGAGGTCAAAGGGATACAAATTGGAAAGGAAGAAATCAAAATATCACTATTTGCAGATGATATGATCGTATATTTAAGTGACTCAAAAAACTCCACCAGAGAACTCCTGCAGCTGATAAACAACTTCAGCAAAGTGGCCGGATATAAAATTAACTCAAACAAATCAGTAGCCTTCTTATACTTGAAGGATAAACAGGCTTAGAAAGAAATTAGGGAAATGACACCTTTCACAATTGTCACAAACAATATAAAGTATCTTGGTGTGACTCTAACCAAGCAAGTGAAAGATCTGTATGACAAGAACTTCAAGTCTCTGAAGAAAGAAATTGAAGAAGACCTCAGAAGGTGGAAAGATCTGCCATGTTCATGGATTGGAAGGATTAATATAGTAAAAATGGCCATCTTGGCAAAAGCAATCTACAGATTTGATGGAATCCCCATTAAAATTCCAACTCAAATCTTCATAGACATGGAAGGAGCAATTCTCAAATTCATTTTGGATAACAAAAAACCCAGGATAGCAAAAACTAGTCTCAACAATATAAGAACTTCTACCGGAATCAGCCTCCCTAACCTAAAGCTGTACTACAGAACAGTAGTGATAAAAACTGCATGGTATTGGTACAGTGACAGGTGGGTAGATCAATGGAATAGAATTGAAGACCTAGAAATGAACCCACACAATTATGGTCACTTGATATTTGAAAAAGGAGCTAAAACCATCCAATGGAAAAAAGACAGCATTTTCAACAAATTGTGCTGGTTCAACTGGCAGTCAATATGTAGAAGAATGCAAATTGATCCATTCCTATTTCCATGTACAAAACTCAAGTCCAAGTAGATCAAGGACCTCCACATAAAACCAGATTCACTGAATCTAATAGAAGAGAAAGTGGGGAAAAGTCTCGAAAACATGGGCACAGGGGAAACATTCCTGAACAGAACACCAGTGGCTTATGCTCTAAGATCAAGAATCAACAAATGGGGCCTCATGAAATTGCAAAGCTTCTGTAAGGCAAAGGACACTGTCAATAGGACAAAACAGAAACCAACAGATTAGGAAAAGATCTTTACCAATTCTACGTTCATTAGAGGGCTAATATCCAATATATACAAAGAACTCAAGAAGTTAGACTCCAGAGAACCAAATAACCCTATCAAAAAATGGAGAACAGAGCTAAAGAGAGAATTCTCAACTGAGGAAACTCGAAGGGCTGAGAAGCACCTAAAGAAATTTTCAACATCCTTAGTCATCAGGGAAATGCAAATCAAAACAACCCTGAGATTCCATCTCACACCAGTCAGAATGGCTAAGATCAAAAACTCAGGTGACAGCAGATGCTGATGAGGATGTGGAGAAGGAGGAACACTCCTCCATTACTGCTGGTTTGCAAGCTGGTACAACCACTCTGGAAATCAGTTTGGAGGACCCTTAGAAAAATGGACATAATACTACCTGAGGACTCAGCTATACCACTCCTGGTCATATACCCAGAAGATGCTCCAACATGTTATAAGGACACATGCTCCACTATGTTCATAGCAGCCATATTTATAATAGCCAGAAGCTGGAAACAACCCAGATGTCCCTCAACAGGGGAATGGATACAGAAAATGTGGTACTTTTATACAACGGAATACCACTCAGCTATTAAAAACAAATGACTTCATGAAATTCGCAGACAAATGTATGGAACTTGAAAATATCATCCTGGGTGAAGTAATTCAGTCACAAAACAATGAACACAGTATGTACTCACTAATAAGTGGATATTAGCCCAAATTTTGAAATACCCTAAGATTCAATTCACAACAAACGTTGGACTAAGCATGGGGTCCCAGATGGAGGAGTTGGAGAAGGGACTGAAGGCACTGAGGGAGTTTGCAGCCCCATGGAGAGAGCAACAGTGTCAACTGGCCTGACCCCCTGGTGCTCCCAGAGACTAGACCACCAACCAAATAATACATATGGAGAGACCCATGGTTCTGGCCTTATATGTGGCAAAGGAGGGCCTTGCTGGCCATCAGTGGGAGGAGAGGCCCTTGGGCCTGAGGTTGTTAGGTGCCCCAGTATAGGGGAATACCAGGGAGGGAAGAGGGGAGTGGGGGGGGGAATATCCTCAT
Source organism: Uromys caudimaculatus (assembly GCA_028551405.1). NCBI lineage: Eukaryota > Metazoa > Chordata > Mammalia > Rodentia > Muridae > Uromys > Uromys caudimaculatus. The sequence continues at coordinate 88,992,114 of CM052703.1, read as the reverse complement.
AGAGGCAGGGGAAGGGGATGGGATAGGGGGGTTCCAAAGGGATGACCTGGAAAGGGGAAAACATTTGAAATGTAAATAAAATATCAAAAAAAGAAGCATACAGAATAAATATCAAAAACTTCAAAGAAAAAAAATGTAACATAAAAGCTGACCTACTAGAATAACATCTGACTTCTTAATAGAGACCTTAAATCTAGAAGGGCATAGACACATGTTCTAAATACTCTGTGCGACCAAAGATGCCAACCCAGACTATTATACCCAACAAAACTTTCAGTCAAATAAAGAAAATAAAATATTCCATGATGAAAAAACAAATTTAAACAATATCTATCCAGCCCTACAGAAGACACTAGGAAGAGATCTTCTAGCTAACCACAGAAGTGGTTAACTACGCCCCCAAATAACAGTGATCAAGAAACACTGCTCATTGATATCTCTCAAAGCAATGATCTCAATTCCCAATAAAAAGACACAGTCTAACAGAATGAATTTAAAAATGGGATTCATCTTTTTGCTTTATCCAAGAAACTCTCCTTAACATCAGAGAATAGAGTTACCCTAGAGTAATAGGATGGAAAAAATATTCCAAGCAAATGCACTAAGATGCAAGGTAGTGTAGCCATTTTAATAACTGACAAAATAGTCTTCAAGTCAAAAAGTAATCGTAAAAATATGGAAGGACATTATGTACTCATAAATGGAAAATTCCACCAAGAGGACATTGCAATTCTTAATATCTAGTCACCAAATACAGGCATTTAAGTTTGTAAAAGAAAAAAAAGGCACACAAGTTTGTAAAAGAAACTCTACTACAGTATAAATCACATTTTAACCTTCACACTCATAGTGAAAGACTCCAGTACCCCACTCTTGCCGATTGACAGGTCATTTAGGCAAAAACTAAACAAACAAACAAAAAAATGTTGGAGCTAACTGACATCATAAACCCAATGGACCTAACAGATATTTCAGAACATTTCTCCCAAACACAAAAGAATATACCTTTTTCTCAGCACCTCATGGAATTTTCTCCAAAACTGACCACATACTCAGACACAAAGCACATCTCAACAGATAACAGCAATTATATCTTATCTAACCACCATGGATTAAAACTGGATATCAGAAATAACAGATGGCTTACAAACTCATGGAAGCTGAACAACTCACTGCTGAATGAAAAATGGATCAAGACAGAAATTAAGAAAGAAATTAAAGACTTTCTAGAATGAAAATAAATATACAACATACCCAAACTTATAGGACACAATGAAGCAGTTCTAAAGTTACCCTATATTTTTTTAAATGAAGAGAGCCATAGAAGACTGAAGTAAAATTACATTGCTGCCTTATTGATTGTTTCTATTTCCAAAAACAAATAGGGCTGCTGAAATACACTATAAGCAGAGAAGACTGGATTTGAAATCAAGAAACCTCACAGGCATTAATACTTCCTTAAACATTAACACTGAGCAAAAGGATATAAAAAAAATCAACAAAACATAATCTGTGGATTTATGCTCAGGAAAGAAATTTAGGTCACCACTGCCAAATTTTCACAAGTAGAGACTAAAACAGAAACAATTCCACAAGGGAGTAGTAAAAGAAATGTTACAATTACCAATCTAAGTTTCATGACTAGACTCACAAATGTAGGTGTATTTATTTCCTAATTAATTGGGTCTTTTAAAATACTTTTTTCTCCTCATTCCCCTAAGTAAATAATTCTGGTCAATGCTATTCTTTTAGGTATCAAGCAGATGTGTTCTGTACTTGGTGTCACACTATGATAAAGTCATGGGTGGGATTTGGTGTTCTCCATATTACAAACACAAATTAATCACTGAACAATGAACAAATGCAGGTTGGGAGTGAAAGGGTGAACTTCTTCTCTTGGCCCTTTCAGATCCTCTACCTGCTCACCTTGCTATATGACTCAGAGTGTCTGCTGGGTTTATGGGTTGTGTATATAGGCTCCTTAATTCACCGAGTTCTACCTGGAATAGAATATCAGAGGAACAGAAAGTAGGTGAAGAATTACCTTTAATCATTTTTTCATGGCTTGTTCACACACACACAACTTAGTCCACAGTTCTTGCCTGGTGGTCTTTGCATACAGATACCATTCCTGTTTTCTCGTTCCTTCTTCTTAGTCCTTCAGGCATGGAGTTGGTTACAACCCTGAGATATGTAATTATTTCTTGTTGGTTTCAAAACTCTGTATTCACATTTAGGGGCTGGGGGAGCTTATCCTGACAAGTATGATCTTTGTGAGTCTAAAAAGAGTGTGAACTGTCCAGAGAGCCTCTTTTACTTTTCCTCATTGCTGTGCTCCTCTTCACTACCCACCTCAGACATATGCATGCACACACAAATGGTACCTAGATCACAGTGAGGTATTATGCAATATTGTCAAATTTTTATTTGATAATGAAAAGAAATTCAGAAATAACAAAAGAAAACCTATTATGATCTGAGATAGACAACAACATATGCCATAGTTTAAAAGATATATTTTTGTCTTAGAAGATTCTAAGAACTTAGACAGATCTGTTAAAAGACCTTCTTAGAAAGGACGTCTGGGTCATGATGTTTGGATAATGCAGGGGGTTAAATATTGCCACATATCAATCATACAGCATCACTGCCATTGTATATCCACAAAGAATGAAAGCAGAAGCTCAGAATCTCTTCACTGTCAAAGAATATATTGGAGGGAAGTATATCTTCCCTCCTATTACTTCATATATTATAACCCTTCTCCTTCAAGAGAGGAAGTATGGAATAAATGTTAAAGTATGTCGATGGACAAAGCCCAATGATGAACACCTTACCATAGCTTACATTCATACAGAAGACTATGTAGCATGTGTTATTTATAAAAAGTCAAGAGTATCTGAGTCAGTGGATGATTCTAAGCCTGCTTGAGAAGTTCTTCATGGCTACTTTCCACAGAGCTCCCTTTACATCTTTGTTCCTCAGGCTGTAGATGAGGGGATTAAGCATTGGCGTCACCATTGCGTAGAAAACAGACACCAGTTTCTCCTGTTCTTTGGAAGACTTCGGGGTCATGTAGGTGATAATTGCTGACCCATAAAAAAGGATGACAACCATGACGTGGGAGCCACAGGTAGAAAATGCCTTGAACCTCCCTGCAGCTGATTTCATCTTGACCACAGTCACTATGATATGGCCATAGGACACAAGAATAAGGGAGACAGGTATGAGGAGAATCACAACCCCCATGAGGAAAATGACCATCTCTGAAGTTTGAGTGTCTGTAGATGCCAGGGTCAAAAGTGCAGGGGCCTCACAAAAGAAGTGAGCAATACTGTTGCTGCCTCGATAGGGAAGTCTCAGTGTGAAAGTGGTGTCCACCACAGACACTAAAATGCCACTAGTCCATGACACTGTAGCCAGCTGGATACACACCCTCCACGTCATAATGCTAGAGTAATGCAGAGGGTTGCAGATGGCCACATACCGATCATAGGACATCACAGCCAAAAGGGCACATTGTGTACACCCAAAAATGAGAAAGAGCAGAAGCTGAGCTGCACAGCGTCTGAATGAAATGGTCTTTTTCCTTGAAAGGAGATGGATGAGAGCCTGTGGAACAATGTTGGTAGAAAAGCAGAGGTCAGCCAGAGACAAGTTACACAGAAAAAAATACATGGGTGTGTGAAGCCGGGAGTCAGCCCGAACAAGGAACATGAGAAGTAGGTTTCCAAGTGCAGTGACCAGATAGATGCCCAGAAATAAGATGAATAGCAGCTTCTGGGTGCGGGGGTCATCAGAGAGTCCCAGAAGGAGAAATTCTGTCACCTGTGTCTGATTTGCCTGTCTCATAGTTCATCTGCTCTTTCAGTAGGAAGTCTCTATGAACACGGACGTGTGTAATACAAAATTATTTTATTCAGAGTTTGAAAAGCTTAAAGGTATCCTCAATTACTGGGAAACACTTCAAAACTTCCCTTTACTGGTTCTTCAGAAGATTATCATGCTACAAGACTTGGAGCCTTTCCAGTTCTTGGACGACAGTGCTTTGTGAGATGGAACATTTGTTGTTGGTGTCATCTGGCGAGTTGGGAGTAAAGAATCACCTTTTTTATTATGGACATCAGACTTCTAATAACACAATGATGAATCAAATCGCATTAATGTTATAATGTGAGATCCCAGTGTATTATCAGTGGGCTCCATGTGGCTTATGCCGCTCTCACCACATTCCATTCATCTTATGATTGTGTTGAGTTTTTAAAAGATATTTTTGGACAAGTTTACTTTTCCCTGAAAGGACCATCACAAAATTTTAATTAAGGTTTTATAAAGAGCCAATATGCCTTATCGAACTTATTTCTTAAATAAAAGAAAATAAGCTGTCTTGAAGGAGAACAACACCTCAAAGGATAAGTCTGATTGATAGACTTTGGCAATCTTGTCCACAGCACCAGCTGTAGCTCTACCAGCATCAGCTGTAAATGAACTTCAAAGACAGTGGACACAGCATCACGCAATGAAACTTCGATTTAAGCCATCAGCTCCGCTGGTTTCCTGGTACCCTCAAACAGTACTAACTTCCTGTACTGAGCCGGTCATCGTCTTTCACTTCCTCCCGTTATCTATCAGCTACTCCTCCCAAAGACTATGAAGCCTTTTTTGAAAATGATGTCATCTTTACTGTGTCCTTTAGAAGAGATAGAAGAGAACCTTGTTTAGTCCATGATTAGGAATGAAGTAAATCAAAATACTTTGGTCATATACTTAAACAGTTATTAGAAAGCTTGCAAATACCTTCAGGGAAATTGAATAAATTTTCAATTATAATTGTGCTTTTTAATAATAATAATAATAATAATAATAATGAATACTGTTCTCCAAAAATAAAGAAATTTAAAGCATAAAATTTAAGTTCCTATGAAGGTTTGAACTATCACTCTTTTATCTATCTAGCAAAGGAGTCTCAAAATAGTATTCTAAAATGCACCCATATAAACATATATTTATTTTGTATATGTACTTTGTACATAACAAAGTAAATGTAGCTACTAAGGAAACTAGTTATATTAAAATAGTTACCTAGATAATTTTAGAAAACATATGCAAACAACAACGTATGGGCTTTATTAGCATGATAACAACTATGATGTGTCTTTATCAACACATTAATTGTTATATATAATGGTGGATCTATAACAACTTTATTTCAAAGGAATTATGACTTTAAATACTTAGAAATATCTTCAACAATCACAATGTAATATAAAAATATTTCTGACTTTTACTGCTAGAAGAGCCAGATATTTTAATGCCAGTTTAAGTTGGTTCCTGTGTTTAGAAGATGCCAAATTCTGTTAGAGGGGAATAAAATGGAGATACAGCATTTCACATCCAGATTGAAGAACACATTTTAGTCCAGCTTAAGGACTGCTGTATTCATTTCCTTCTAAAACATGAAAACATAATCTACTAACAGGCTATTAACATCTGGATGGAGCTGTGAGCCTAAGTGATACAGTGTTTCAACTCATAAGAGGCTTTAAGAATAAAGTTCAGGGGCTGGAGGGGCTTAGTGGTTAAGAGCACTGACTGTGCTTCCAGAGGTTCTAAGTTCAACTCCCAGCAGCTACAGGGTGGCTCACAACCATCTGTAATGAGATCTGATGCCCTGTTCTGGTGTATCTGAAGAAAGATACAATAAACTTGCATACATTAAAGACAGGGGTGCACTGTGTTTAGCTAACCTTACTTGTCACTATGACGACCTGCCAAACACAACTTACAGAAGAAAGGGTCTGTTTTGGTTCACAGTTTGAGGATTCAATCCACAAATAGCAGAGCCCACATTCAGGGCGGACCTTCTCTCCTCAGTTAAACCTTTCTGGAAACACCCTCACGGATACACAGACAGGTGTGTTTCTATGGTGATTTTTAAAACCAGCCAAACTGACAATGAGGAGTAACCATTGTTATTCTTATATGTGCCAAATAACAGGAGCCCACCTTATGACCATATCACATTTACCCACAGCTATTTGCTCCTAGGATTTTTCCCACACTATCTTTACCCATCGTCCATCCTAAACCCCCAGTCACAATAGACATGCACACATATATACCCATTCACAAACACCTACTCTCAGAGGCACAAATACACCTACATCATTATCTAATTGCCCCCACAGAAGGTCTGAACAATTTATATTTTAAAACATCTTTCTGTGTGCCTGTAGCTGATCAAGTACAGAGATCACATCAGAATCACCTTTATTCACAGCAAATATGATCAACTGTAATACAATGAGAATATACAAAGTTCTTCAACTGGTTTAGCCTGAACCAAAATATTCAGAAACAGGGATGACTGTGAGTCTCATACTAATGTGACTATGACTTTGCACATGGTGGGGTTATCACTTATTCTGCAATGGCATTATAAAGTGATACTCAAACCTCCATTATTGTCATTTAAAAAATCCCATACAACTGTGAAGGTGAAAAGGGTCAGAAGTTTCTCTTAAAATATCATTGTCGCTGCTAAGCTTTCTAACATTTCATTTAGCTTTTTCTATAGAGTTTTTGGTTAAATATCCGTTCCTTTAGAGATATACACCCCTCCAGTGAAAACACTACACACACACACACACACACACACACAGAGGACCAAACCTGACTCTGTGGAAGGTCCACCTACAACTCCATAACATGAAAAACAAGATTCTTCTTCACTGAGAACTTAACACTGTAGTCATTATTTGATAGGATAGAGAGCTACGGTAGGAAAAAAAAAAAAAAAAAAAAAAAAAAAAAAAAAAAAAAAAAAAAAAAAACTTGGCTGGATCTGTGCCAGAAGATAAGTAAATCCGAAAAATTAAATCTAGGGAAAAACAATCTATTCTCAATCTGACCCATTTCCTTAGTTCACCTCAGGATTTGTCTTCTTTACCAATCTTGCCAAATTTTTCTCTTTTAGAGGAAAAAATAAAGATTAAATTAACATTTCAGAACTATTGAATACATTTCACTCATGACAGAAAAGGCCCTAGAATGGCATTGCCTACATCACTGACCAAGCAGAGAGTAGGCAGCTTGTCATAAAGGCAGAGAGGTCAAAGTTGCAAATTAAGTCCAAGACAGAACAGGAAGGAGGAGCTTCACTTATCTCACACCCTCCTGCTGTGTATAAGGTCTTACCATTGTCTTCAGAATATACTGTGTTTCAGTAGCTCCTTTTAAATGCAGTGAATGGAGTAGGAATGGAGGTGTTAAGAGCTGTCTCTGGGGCAGTTTAGAGTACTCAGGAGAATTTCTCCTCATTAGTGTGAATGGATCCCGGGCTGTTTCCTCTCAAAAAATCTCCCAAATGGCTGTAAAGAGAACGGAAAGATAATACATAGTTATGACTCCCATCTTGCCAAGAGGCCCTATCACTAGATCTTACACAGCTTCTTTGGAGAAGCACTGCATAGTTCTAGTAGGTATTTGGTTTCTAAAAGAAAAAAAACTAGACTGAAGGTAAATTCTTCCATATACAGCCTGTATTAGTCTGAGAAGTATCTGCAAAATATGAAGATAGTATGTCCTAAATATCCCGAGATGAGCATGACTAGAATAATGCCTGTGTGTGATAAGAGCATAATAATTAAAATCAGGGCTAAGAGATTAATGTCTAAGGGCTAATGTCTGAATCTGGTGATATCACGTGTTTGATGTTATTCTGGATATTTGCTATGCATTTGCAGAATCCTAAGTTGTCCAGATGGGAAACTGAAATCTAACACAAACCAATGACAAAGAACAGTTAGGTACAACATTAGAGACTGTGGCTGCTGTGAGTAAAGACAGTACAAACTGAGGCCTGAGACACGTCCTCTCCATGTCTAGTCCCCTCCAGGCTTTATCATGAAGGGACATTAGATTTTGTCAAAAGCCTTTTCTGCAGTTATGGAGATGATCATGTGATTTCTTTCCTTGAATCCAATTATCTGATGTGATATATATCATATATATCCATATTTCATATGTTTAACCATCTCTGCTTGTCTGGAATGAAGCCAACTTGATTATAAAGAATGATCTTTTTGATGTGTTCTTGAATTTGTTTTGTAAATATTTTGTTGGGAAGTTTTGCATCTGTGTTCACCAAGGAGATTGGTCTATACTATTCTTTTTTGGCTGTGCCATTTGCCAGTTGTGGTGTGAAGATAATACTGGCTTTCTAAAAAAAAAAAAAAAATTAGCAGAAGCCCCCATCCTTCCTACTTTATGTTAGTTTCATAAGTATTGGTGTTAATCCTTTAAGGTTAGAATTCAGCAGTAAATCCATCTGGGCCTGGACAATTTTTAGCTAGAATTGTTTCTTTTATTATTATTATTATTGCTGCTTTCATTTCACTGCTTATTATAGAGCTATTTAAACTATCATATCTTGGTTTACTTTTGTAAGTCATGTGCATCAAGAAATTCATCCATTTCTTTGGGGTATTGCGACTTAGTGGAATATGTGTTCTTAGGTATGTCCTAATGATTTTTCTCTACTCTACTCATGTTTTTTATGATTTCTCAATTTTCACCTCTCTTAATTTGGGTCATTTCTCACTTTCTTGTGATTAGTTTAGCTAAAGTTTGTTAATCCTCTTTATCTTTTCTGAGGATAAACTCTTTGCTTATTGGATATTTATATTGTTTTTATAATTCTCTCTCTCTCTCTTTTTTTTTTTACTTCAGCCCTTGTTGTGCTCGTTAAGCATTCATGAACCCCAAAAGACCACCATGCAGCCTACTCCAATTGCACTATAGTCTCTTTATTCAAGCTAGCTTGGACCACAGCACCATCTCTGATGCAGCAGGACAGGACGGTGAAGCCCCAACCTCTCAGTGGGACAAGGTTTTATAGGAAATGGCAAACAATTGAGGAAGTTTCTAGCCTATCACACATCTGATTGGGTGGCTAATATAGAATATATTGCTCTTTAAAATAATTGGTTGGTGCAGGGAGCCAAATCATAAACTTAACTTCTTCTGTCCTCCTGATTGGTAGTTATTAGGAAATGAAGTGCCGGGGGCAGGCTTTGTGACCTGGAGGTGCAGGATTGTTGGGGAGCAAGCTGGAAACTGGTGCCTGACTCAGTTTTGTTAGGGAATAATCTGGAAACTGGTGCTAGAGAGTTCAGTTCACTCTTAGGTCAGGTTTTCTAAGATGGAGTCTGAACTCAAGATCTGGTCTATCACCCTGATTGTAATTATTTCTGTCTACTGAAGTTTGGTTGACTTGTATTGTTCTTCCAAGTCCCTAGAGTGTGTAAGTATGTCATTTATTTGAGATATCTCTGGTTATTTTGGTACAATTTCTTTTATTTATAAATTTCTCTCTAATACTGTTGTAAAACTTAACCTCATAGATTTTTTTGTACAAATCTGGGAATTCTTTAAAGTCCTTCTTCATTTCTTCAATGATCCATTTGTCATTTAATTTCTATGAGCATCTGTGTGTTCAGTAGTTTCTCTTGCTGTTAATTTTTAGTTTTAATTCACTATGATCAGAAACGAGCAATAAATTATTTAAAATTTCCTACATTAATTAATATTTGCTTTGTGTCATTTTTCATAATCTATTTAGGAGAAAGTTTCATAGGATGCAGAGATGAGTGCTTACCCTGCAGTGTTAGGATGCTTTGTAGCTTTCTGTTGGGGACATTTGTTCTATGATGTCATTTAACTGCCTTTTTTTTTTTTTTAGCTCAAAATGACCTATCCATTGGTGATAATGGGGTATTGAAATTATCCACTATTACTCTGTTGTAGGTTAATCTATCTTTACAACTAGTGATGTTTGTTTTACAAAATTATGTGCCACCCATGTTGTGTGCATATATATTTAATATTCTAATGTTCCCTTGATGATTTCTTCGATTAATTGCTATGACCTTCATTGTATCTTCCAATTTTAATTGGAGTTTCATTTTGTTAGCTATAACAATCATTGCTTGTTTCTAGCACCATTTGTTTGGTTGACCTTTTACCATCTTTCACCCTAAGATTGTAGCTAACATTGTAGGTTCCTGTTTTTAATC
>CM052703.1:88891255-88976538 GCA_028551405.1 Uromys caudimaculatus | reverse complement strand
GGTTTTGAGGCTCTGTTAAGAATTTTCTAGCTTTCTACCAAATATTTTTCCCTAGAACTCATTGTTTGTGAGCTCTGGTGTCCTATTTTAAGCACATCTAAACCTATAGATAAGGAGAGGCCACTGGATGTATGAGTCCTTTTTATTCATCTCTGAGCATCTCTCTCACATTGTCTTTCCCCAAATGTCACTGGTATAAATATTAATAATCAATGCTACCTTTTGGCTAGTTTCTTTTAAAACAGAAGGGTCCCTCTAAGAGATGATAACCATGGTGACTGTTCTCAATTAGGCTTTGTGGTAGGAAATCATTTTTCCCCTGAAAAAAATTTGCTTAAATTTATACTTACAGAATGACTTAGGAGGACGGTTAGCAGTGTAAATGGGCAAAAGCACCTTTTTGAGGGCACTAAGCTAGGGAGAGGGAACGGAGGAAGACTGCTGGGGAACGAGCCAGAAAGGAGGGAAGTGGTTTCCAGAGGGTTACTAGTTAAGGTGAAATATGGACAGATGGAATTCTACTAGGAGAGGCACTGCAGAAAAATCAAGTATATTAAATAAAAAATGTATTTAGAGGAAGTAAAGAAAAACCGGAAGATGAACCTTTTTATTTGCTATCTATATTCTACCTCTGTATACTTAAGCCCACACACAGAATGATGCCATATCTGCAACAGTATATGTTGCTGGTGATAGATGATTGTGTAGTTACTTTTGATTATAAAAAGGATTTAAGTGTTGTGAGTTGTTGATATCATTGCAGTATCTGAAGTGACCATGATAATTGTGATAGTCATTCCTAAAAGTTCAGAGACTTCTATCTTTCCTGATGTGTTACCATTTTCATTTCCAGTAATGACAAATTAGTTGAGAATGCCAGTTGTTAGGCTACAAATCCAAAAGCTATGTGGTAGCCTTGTTGTTGTTGTTGTTTGTTGTTGTTGTTAGCAGTTCTCTGAAACTTTGGTTTGGAGTTTTACCCTAGAGTATGAGAAACCAGAGTTGGATAAGAGATGAGAATGAGAACTGGAAGGAAATGATGAAACTTTGGGTGGAGATGATTATATAATCATTCTGCATATATTTCTTTTGAAGGTTCAGAGCTGTCTGCTTCCTGAACAGCTGTCAGGATTTTAGGTTCTTGGCTTTCAACAATACCATAACACATCTTGACCTGAAAGATACTGACTTAGAAGACAGGGGACTAAAGACCTTATGTGAAGCCTTGAAATGCCAAGAATGTAAATTACGGGCGCTGAGGTAAGCTTGAGTTTTCATTATAACTTGGACTTGTGTCTGCCCTGTAGACACTTGAAGTCTACTTGGTGTTCACAGGGCTGTATAGTGGAAGCCTACTTTTCTAGTTCATCCCCCACCCCAGGAAGACTACTCACTCCTCTCATTCCTAATGAAACACTTTTCATTGTATATCTGTGTCTTTTATCTTTCAAATGAAGAGAGGGATAGACCAAGAATTGATAAACATTTAACATTTTTCTTAGTTCTGCCATATATTGTGCCTTTGATTAATGATGACAGGAAACAGTGTTAGAGAAAGCTCCATTTTACTTGTTTGTTGACAATAAGTCCCTACCATCTTCAACTGTGGCTCAGAGCCAACCCTGGAAGACTGAGAAAGAACAGTGTGGCAACTGTCAACTGTCAAGGTGTATGCTCACTGTCATGTACTGTTCCTCTTCCTGCTGTCCCTCCAGTTGATGCTCTTTAGGAATAAGGAGAGCCTTAGCCATCATAACTTAGTTTGCACATTGGATGACAGCCTTTAAGAAAACGTATTTTCTAGTGAAAGTCAGTTTCTCTTATGTACAAAAATCAGAAAAATAGATTCATCTTAGAAATTCTTATAATCCCTGGACAGTTCTGTGAGTTGAGACTGAATCTTAATGCATGAAGGGCCAAGGTAAGTTACTTCCCACAAATAAAACTTAGAGTCCAGGTACTTGAAAAGCAGCAAAACCCAGAGTGTAAGGCCTTTTGAAAATAGGAAGGTGAATTCTGTGACCGCTGGGGATTTTTTTTTTAAATCTTAACCGAGTTTTTAAAAATGAAATTCACTTAACATAGGTTTTAAAAGATGAAATTCACTTAACACATAGTATCTCAAAAAGTTGATGGGCAAGTCTTGAGTGGTTCAGGTTGAGGCAGAAACTTAACTAGCAGGCAACTAGACTTAGGATTAAACCTGTATTAATCTGGAAGCCAAGTGAGACATATGTCACTGGTTCTTATGACTAAAAATAACAACAGCAAAACAAAGAAAGTACCCACTGTTACTTGGTAGGGAAGATTTCTCTTACAGTGTTGTCTGTGGATCGAAAACAAAAACTTTGACACTGGAAGTGGCAGGACTTGATAAGACCCCTTTTCTGTTGAGATTTGAATAATGCCTTCTACTGAAGTTCAATGTAGATTTATATAGTAGGCTGCTGAGCGAGAGACTCTGGATATGATCTGACTTAGAGTCAGCAGTGACTGTTCTGTCAGAAGTTACCAAGTTTGCAATAATCCTACATTATAGAAGACTGGTTCTCTAAATGTGAGACCACATGTGTATTATAATCTCTAGTCTTGTAGGCCTCCTAAATATTTCATGTGTAATAATATCCAACTTCCTATTTGCTTTAGCTCTCATTAGAGTTGGACAGTATTCATGTCCTTATTCTGATTTGTGCATAGATCATGCTGAGCTGAACTCTTTCTTTAGAGGTGCATTTTGATATTTTACTTTCTGCTTTTACATGATATGAGTCATGACAGTGTTGAAAAACAGTACTGTCCAGCCTTTGCTGCTAACTTGGGTCTCTTATCGTAAGACTTTTGCAAATATAGGAATAAAATGTTCTTGAAAAGTTTAAATTATAGATTTCAGATCTTATACTTGACATACTGAAAAGGTACATACACATTACCAATTTTCATGGGAATGTTTCACTATAATTTCATAAATTTTATCTTGATGATAAGGATGTATTGTCCTTTTCTTGGTGGGTGTTTTTAATCATTGTATACTGTATAATAGGTTAGCTAAAATATGCAGGGAAAGCCTAGGATAGAGGTGTGCATATCTTTAATTCCAGAAGAAGCAGGTGAATCTCTTGAGAGGCAAGCAAGGCCATCATGGCCTCCATGTAGAGTATTCTAGGCCAACCAAGGTTACATAAGTCTGCTTTCCCCCTTTCTCTCTCCCCCTACTCCTTCCACCCCTGCCTTCCTGGCACTACACTGTGCTCTGCCCACCCACTCCATGGCATGATGGACTGAATCTTTTGAAGCCATGAAGTGTGATAAATCTTACCCCCCTTAGTTGCTTGTTTTTTTCACGATGACAAAAGACAGGATGACATTGAGCTGCTCCTGTTCCTAATAATACAAACCCTGACTTTTGATATAGGGAACCTAGTGACTCAGTTAAAGGGACTACCTAAAGACTAGGCCCTGCTTTTAGAAAAAATAATGAGACAATGGGGCAAGCTTGGAATGTTCTCTCACCTGGCTCTTACACACACCTGTGCACACAGCCCATGTCGTCTCTGCATAGGCCTCTGTGCAGGTACTTAGAAGGACAGACACCACATGCACTGTCTGTTTCACTCTGATTTTAGAAGCAATTTTATTTATTTGTTTCTCATTCTTTTTATAATGTGGTAGTGGGAATTGAACCTATGGCTTTGTGCATGCTAGGCAAACACTCTGCCAACTAAGCAATAACCCCTTATTTTCATTCTTAAAAATGAAGTCCTATTCTGACTCTGTAGAGGCTTGCTTAAGATGTTTAGACTTCGGGTCTGACTAACTTCACTGGGTAATGGTTCTTTTAATTTACACATTCTTTAACAAAAATTGTCAATATTAAAGCAAAATTAGGTTCTTTAGAAAATATAAGTTGACTCATGAATAAAAAGCCATGGGAGACACAGCTTTGGCACCTGACTTGTGGTTCATCTTTGCTCTACAAATCGGTGTACAGCATCAACATCTCAGCTTCCTTCTGTCCATCTTCTCAGTTGTAGGTAGAGGTAACTCCTTTCCTCATTAAAAAAAAAAAAAAAAAAATACCATTTAATATATTTAAAACTGTGTTCATTCATATTTTTGAAAGGCATTGGGATTTTCCAACCTGATGGAGTACTAAGTGGGACTCCAGAGGAAACATCTATCAGGGCCATATGCTTTAGCTATTAAATATTTTGTGTTATGAAGGGAAGCTAAATTTTCAGCTAAGATCTCCAAAAGTGGGAGACTGCCCCCCTCTGGCTGAGTGAACAGTGGTTCTAATTCTCTGAAATGTGTCATTTCCCCTTTCTTGTGTTGCTTTTCAGGTTGGAATCCTGCGACCTGAATGTAGCCCGTTGTCAAAACCTAGCCAAGGCTCTCCACAGCAACAGGAGCCTGGTATTTCTGAATCTGTCCACCAACAATTTAACAAATGATGGCATAAAGTCGTTGTGTGAGGTCTTAGAAAATCCAAACTGTCCTCTAGAGAGACTGGCGTGAGTCAGTTTGCTTATACCTTATGAACTGGGTAGGAATAATGTGTGGGTTAACATAGCTGGGTCAGGGTTCTTCTGTACTCATTCTTTTCTGTTGTCTTTCTTTTGTCCTGGTATTAAGCCTAGAACCTTGAACATGGTAATCGTGCAATAACACTAAGCTATATGGCCAGTTGTCCCCTTCAAGTTTGTCTCTGTGCCTCTGTGTGTGTGTATGTGTGTCTCTATCTCTGTGTATATGCGCCTCTGTTACTGTCTGACGGGGGGTGGGGGGAAATCTGTGTATCCATGTGTGTGGGTTTGTGTATGTGTGGTCTATGGGTGGGTTTGGTGGGTCTGCGGGGATCTGTCTGGGGGGGATGTCTCTGTAGGAGTGTGTCTGGGTGTGTCTGGGTGGGGGGTGATGTCTGAGAGTGGAGGTATGTGTCTGGGGTGGGGGTGGGGGGATATGTGTCTATGGGGGAATGGGGTGTCAGTGAGTATGGCTCTCTCTGTCTCTCTCTGTCTCTCTCAGTCTCTCTCTGTCTCTCTGTCTCTCTCTGTCTCTGTCTCTCTCTCTCTCTCTCTCTCTCTCTCTCTCTCTGTCTCTCTCTCTCTGTGTATGTGTGTGTGTGTGTGTGTGTGTGTGTGTGTGTGTGTGTGAGATCAATTATGAGTATTGTTCCTCAGGAATCATCCACCTTACTTTTTGAGACAGACTTTCATTGGCCTGGAATTCACTAAATAGGCTAGGCTGGCTGCCCAGCACGAGTCCTAACGATCTGCTTGTGCCCACCCTCTCAGAACTGGGTTTATAGCATAAGCAATTTACTCAGCTTGTTACATGGTGCTGGTGATCAAAACGGTGATGCTAGTGCCTGTGTGGCAAAGGCCTACCAAGTGAGCTTTTTCCCCAGCCCTATCTTCTCGTGTTTGGTTTTGTACTTTTCTTTTTTTGTTTTTCATACTTTCTAGACCTCTCTCATTTTGTCTCATTCTCTCCTGTACCTGACTGCAATGGGATTCACAAGTGTCTGTTGAGGTTGAGGCTACAGGAAAATTGGCCAATATATGTATCAGATAATTTCCTCATGGAGTAAGGCAGGACATTTGGAAACTGATGATTCATCTGTTTCTGCTTCAGCTTAGCAAGCTGTGGCCTCACAAAAGCTGGTTGTGAAGTCCTTTCCTCAGCTCTCACCGAAAACAAGAGGCTGACGCATTTATGCTTGGCAGACAACATCTTGGAAGACGAAGGGATAGAGCTGCTCAGCTCTACCTTGAAGCACCCACAATGTACTCTGCAGAGCCTTGTGTGAGTGTCTGCTATCACCTTCCCAATATAACATAGCTTAGAATGGATGCACATATAGACACATCTATGTACACACTATTAAAGCCACAGCTTTTAAATGGCTTTTGCTGAATACATTTTCAGTTATTTGGGATTCCATATGTTAGGAAGTGCTTCCTCAAAGGCTCCAGTTTCTTCTGGATGTTTTCTGTTATAAAAGTCATACCGGATGATAATAATCATGCATACTTTTTTATACTACAGATAATGTTTCTATCTTGTTGCTTTATTTCTAACTTCCTATATGATCATTTCCATATTATGAAATTTTGAAAGAATTTAAATATCTTGTGTTGCTTGGGCTAGCTTTGAACTTGCTATGTAGTCTGGGCTAACTTTGAACTTGCTATGTATGTAGTCTAGGCTAGTCCTGAATTGGAAATTCCTCTGCTTTAGCCTTCCAAGTGCTTGGATTACAGGCATGTACTACATACCCAGCACAGATGTTTACATTTTTTGTAAGTCATTCTGTCTTATAACTCCTAAAACTTCTCACTTCTAGAAATATCTTTTTAAAATGTAATTTTGTCATCTCATTATTTTTAAGGCTTTTTAAACACACCTTATCCCAAATTTATCCTGAATTTAACATTTACATATTTAGTTTTTCCAAATTAATTTTTGTAAGGATTATATTTATTTCTCCCCATATATATGGCACATTGTACCAAAATTATTACTGATTTAAAATGCCACTATCATATACAAAGAATACTGACTTTGCTTATTCCTATTACAGCCCTCATGCCTGCTTCTCTGTTCCATGTAATTACTTCTGCAAGAGTGGACTATATACATTTTTAGGAAAATAAAAGATTACCATTTGATTTATAGTATGAAAATCTGAGCCAAGTGTGTGGTTCATGCCTGTAATTCTAGAACTAGGGAGGCTGTGGCAGAAGCATTGCATTTCAAACCCATCCTGGGTAGTCCAGCCTGTGTTGCAAAGTGAGACCCTGCTTTAGAAAATTGGAAACAGGAAAAGACGTTGGGATTGGCTCTGAAGAATGAGTCCAGTTTTTAACAGTTTGATGTAGACTCATGAGGGGACAGGCTAGCAACAGGAAGTCTGCCCTGAGATGGAGCACTGAGCAGACATGAGACTTTCACTGGGCAGTAGAGGCTGACTCCATCTTTCCTTATCCTGTGCTTCCTGTAGGCTTAGGTGTTGCTGTTTCACTCCGATTGGTAGTGAGTATCTCTCCACTGCTCTGCTGAACAACAGGAGCTTGATACATCTGGACCTGGGATTTAACAAGCTGGCAGATAATGGAATAAAGCTTCTGTGTCACTCCCTTCAGCAGCCAAACTGCAATCTTCAGGAGTTGGAGTAGGTTTTCTATGACTCTAGTGTTGTGTGCTTTGCACTATGGGCTGTCCTGGAGGGCAGGGGAGAGATGGAAGGAAGAACTGAGAAATGAGTATCAGAAAGGGCATAGACCTGACTCTTCTCTCATTCTGTTGGAGACGAGCTAAAGAAGCCTGTTTGGTTTAAAACAAAACCAAAACCCACAATCACTCTGGCCATCATACCTGCTTCCCTCAGGTAAAGAGTCCAGAGGCATCAGGCTGAGCAGGAGCGGAGCCATTTTAGTTTTGGATTGTGCCCTAGTAAATCTGTTGTCTATCAACTGTATCCACAAGGCTGAAATTTCTCTACGAGATTTCCTTTCATTTTACTAGTTTTTATTCATTTTTCCAAAAGGCATTTAATTTTTTTAAATTATTTTATTTTATGTGTATGGGTGTTTTTCCTGAATGGATGCCTGTGTACTATGTGCATGTCTGGTGCCCACGAAGGCCAGAAGAAGATTCTAGATTCCCTGAGACTGGAGACATAAACAGTTGTGAGCCTCCATGCAAGCTCTGGTAATTAAACTGGACCCTCTAAAAGAGACAATACTCTTAACCACTGAACCATCTTTCCATTTCCAGGTTTATATTTAAACTAATTTTCCCGTTAGGTTAATATTCTAAGAAACTGGAGGGTTTTGTGATATTATAATTTATATATTTTTTTCTTTTTAATCCTACAATTTAAGTCTTGGGGTTTCCATACAGAGTAATGGGGTTCATCTCCGCATGTATATGTCACTATATTCTGTACTCAGTTTTTCCTCCCTTTGTTGACCTCCCCAATGCTCTCCCCTCCTCCATTTCCTATTCCTACCTCTCTGGAGATCTCTAATTTCCCTCTCATGATTCCCTTTCCAGTTAATTTTTCAGCTAGTTTTTTATTTTAGTTTTGAGACAGCATCTCACTGAGCAGCAAGACTAGCTTAGAAGTCGCCACCTTCCTTGACTGTTTCTTGAGCACTGGAAGCAGGGAGATACCACTACCTTGCCCTAAAGTCCAGTTTTAAAAGTAGCCATTTTCATTCCTGAGCTCTTCGTAAGTATGCAAGCATATGCATGGCTTATGTACAGGTCTGTGACAATTGTGTGGACAAAACTGCAGTTCCTTTCACTAGGTGCTATTGCAGAAAATCTCTAACTACTTTAGATTATCCTGTGGATTACTTTAATGACTTAGGATAGTTAAGAATTCACCATATAAATATTAAGTCCAAAGTGAAATAAGACAGGTGTCAGCAATCTCAGCCTATTTTGCAGCTAGATCTTTTCATGATTGAGTCCTTAGAGGTATAAATCCTGCATATAGATTTATTTTTATTTTATGGGTATGGAAGTTTTGCTTGCATATGTCTGTGAACCACATATATGCCTGGTAACCATGGCAGACAGAGTGTTTGAGCCCTGGAACTGACATCATAGACAACTGTGAGCATCCATGTGAGTACCAGGAATTAAATCTGGGTTCTCTGAAGAGCAGACAGTATTCTTAACTATGGAGCCATTTTTCCAGCCCTATAACCCCAGCATTTCTACAACTTTTACCTTCAGCTTCTTGGCATACCCAGAAGTGTTGTCCTGACTGGATTGAGTCATGAAAACTGTTACAGTTTGAATTTGGAATGTTCCCCTGAAAGTTTAGATGTTGAAAATCTGTTATCCAGAGCTTCTCTGGGGGTGTAATGAAAAGAAACATCACCCACATGGCGCCTGCTTGGAGGAAGCCAGTTACTGTGATGGCTGTCACGCCCCCCACATACTTTCCTTCCCTTTCCTGCTTCTTAGACGGACATTAGGTTGGCGTGTTACCTGCCACACCCTTCAACCATATGCTCTGCCTCACCTTGGACACTTGAAGTGCCTTATTTCAGGTAACAACTCCCAAATGAGTTTATTGTGACATCTAAGCACCCATCCACATCCTTCAGGACAAGATAGAATTTTAGCAACTGTGTGTGTGTGTGCATGTGTGTGTCTGTGTGTGTGTGTGTGTCTGTGTGTCTGTGTGTGTGTGTGTGTCTGTGTGTGTGTGTCTGTGTGTGTGTGTCTGTGTGTGTGTGTCTGTGTGTGTGTGTCTGTGTGTGTGTGTCTGTGTGTGTGTCTGTGTGTGTCTGTGTGTGTCTGTGTCTGTGTGTGTGTCTGTGTGTGTGTATAGCAGATTGAAACTGGGGCTTTTACAACTGACCTATACCCCAAGACATCCAAACTTAATTAAAAACATATAAAAAGAAAAACAACAGATTAAAACTTTATAAACCCCCTGGAGCCTGAGCAGTGTGAAGAAGCAGTGAGGACAACCCCTAGACGGACCCATGTTCAATGCTTAATGTCCCTGCTGCCACCATACCCAAAAGAAAGGCTGAAAGGGTTGCTAAAGGAGACAACGCCAAGGTGAAGGATGAGCCACAGAGATCTGCAAGGTTGTCTGCTAAACCTACCCCTCAAAAGCCAGAGCCCAAGCCTAAAAAGGCCCCTGCAAAGAAGGGAGAGAAGGTACGCAAGAGGAAGAAGGGGAAAGCTGACACCGGTAAGGATGCAGAAAATGGAGACTCCAAAACAGACCAGGCACAGAAAGCTGAAGGTGCTGGAGATACCAAGTGATGTGTGCATTTTTGATAACTGTGTACTTCTGGTGACTGCACAGTATGAATACTATTTATCAAGTTTTATAAAAATGCAGAATTTTGTTTTACTTTTTTTTTTTTAAGCTATATTGTTAGCACACAGAATACTTCATTTTTTGGGGGAAGGATATGTGTCACTAACAAAATATCTCTCAAGCTGGATTGAGGACAGAAAACCTTTCCTTGATAATTTTGAAAGGCTCCTGTTGGCTTCCATAAGACATCTTGGTCTTGATATAGGTGGCCATCAAGGCCCAAAATGCCTTGTGGTCTGGGAAAACTCTAAATTCATTTTTATATGCTCTTCTCCCTGTACCATCAGCATAGACTTAATTCCCTTAAAAACCAGAGGCCTGTTGGAACCTGACCCCCAAAATTGGTTTTCCAGTCTATTGGGCGATGTAGACTCTACAATGACATCATTGAGTGTTCTCAGAAGAACGCTGGTTCCTTTTATAAAAGATTGTGGATCTTCCTGAAAGTCAGGGTCGGCTTGTGAACAGTTGTTAAACAACATTCTAATATGAAATGTCAGCCCTCACTCTAAGCCACTTCCCCCTTTCAAAGCATTGAATGAAGATTTCATTGGGTTTTATAGTGGCTTTCTGATTTTGGTAGTCTATACAAGAAGGGAATTTGGAAGTTCTTGTATATTGTTGATTGTCTGCCCATGTCCTGCCTGAAATACCATGATTGTTTATGAAAAGTATCTTTAATAAAGCTGGTTACAGTTAGTTAGGCTTGGAAAAACAACAACAAAAACCTGAAGTCCTACAGGCCTAAAGGCTCCTTGGAAAAGTTTTCATCCATTTATTTTTTCTGAGACAGGGTTTCTCTTGAGTAACAGGCTGGCTATCCTGGAACTCACTCTGTAGACCAGGCTGGCCTTCTCAGAAATCTGCCTGTCTCTGCCTCCCAAGTGCTAGGTTTAAAGGCATGTGCCACCACTGCCCAGCAGCATGAGGGAAGTATATCCATTCTTTTAAAGAATTACCTTGAGAGATGTCTCAGAGGTTAAGAACACCGGCAACTCTGACAAAGGACCAGAGTTTGAACCCAGCACTCATGTGGTGGTTCGAAACTGTCTGTACTCTAGTACAGGGAGGATCCAGCATAGTTTTCTGATTTCCCTGGATACTGGGAGTGCATGTTGCATACATACATGCAGGCAAAACACTCATACATGTAAAAATAAACTTTTAAATACCTAGGGAAAAATCGGAAATGCTTTTTAAAAACCTAATATGCACTCAACTTTGTTTATGGGAGACAACTGTTCATACATCGGTTTCTTCCATTCATTAAGAAGGAGAAACGGGAGAGCGGATGTGGGATGGGTTGGTGGAGAGGATACCTGGGAGGAGGTGGGATATCATCTGAGATGTAAACAAATGGAATGATTAACTTAAAAAAATCCATCTGTTTCTATTGATAATTAAGCAATCTTAGGTATGTCCTGGGTTATACTAATACATAGAAAGAGGTTTAACTCTCCTGGAAGAACTTAGCTCAGTCTTGCTACTAAAGAGCTCTTTCCTCCTCTCATGTGTTTTCCATAGGTTGATGGGCTGTGTTCTCACGAGTAAGGCTTGTGGGGATCTGGCTTCTGTGCTTGTGAACAACTCAAACTTGTGGAACCTAGACCTTGGGCACAACATCTTGGATGACGCTGGTCTGAATATTCTGTGTGACGCTTTAAGAAATCCAAACTGCCACATTCAGAGACTAGGGTGAGTTCAGTTTTCTGTTAAAAAAAAGAAAAAAAAAAAAAAGACTGGTTGACGAGAAAGGTAATTTTATATATGGAGAATAAAAGGCAAATGGTGCTATAGAAGATAAGTTACTTTGAGAAATAAGGATCAGATTTCAAATATATGGGCCTGTATTTTGTATGCCTTTTGCTTTAGAATCCTCACTTCACCTTTTTCTTTAGTACCTCAGATAAATATTATCCTATCGGGGTCCTCTATGCTCTGTCATTGTTGAGATATTCCAGTTGTCCTTGAATTAATTTTTCATATGAAATAGAGGACTTTACCAGTCATGGTTCTGTAGAATGCCAAGTTCTCAAGGAGTTTGTAATCTCCTGTCCTTTCTATATACCCATGTTCATTTAGTCCTAGATCCTCAGAATCTACAGAACCAAAATTGTAGGAGAGAGACAATACCTGAAAGCTTTCCTCTGGCCACCACACACGGCCTCAGCACTGTGGTGTGCACACACCTCCGCGCATGGCTCCCCCCAGTGTGAGGTGGACGCTTAAGACAAAAAAATCCCTCTCCTCCTCAAATTGCTTGTTACGGTGTTTTGTCACAGCAATCCGAACCCGGATTATAAGGCACCTAACTGAACAATCTCCCCTACCCCCGGATGTGTATTTACTGTGCTTGAAGCCTTGTTATTTCTTGCTTTTTAAGGACTCGGTACCAAGTTTCTAAAGTCTTCTGTTTATATATTTTAGTTTATCCTTAGATCAAGATTTCAACTGCTTGGGGCTGGTGAGATGGTTCAGTAAGTAAAGGGGCTTACCACATTGTGCAAAGAGACTTTGATCCCTGTAATCCCTCAAAAGGCTTTAGAGGTAGAGAAATGGATTCCACAAAGATGTCCTCTGACCTCACAATGTAGTCAATGGCACATATGTTGATGGACACACACACACACACACACACACACCTTTTAGCTATTTTATAGTATTATGCTTGTATAATTCCATGGATTTGTAATTATGAATTGTAATTCATGTCAGAAGGGGATATATATGCTTAACCCCAAAAATTCTAATTATGTAAGTTCCTGTAGTTCATGAATTCACTCTAGCTATATTCAGGACATTTTTAATTTCTAAGATTATCTTCCAAAGCTCACAGATCTCTTAAGTGCTTGTCCTATGCCATAAAATAAAGTCATTTGTCTTTTTGTCTCTTCCCTGTAGATTGGAAAACTGTGGCTTAACCCCTGGTTGCTGTCAGGATCTCTTAAGTCTCTTATCTAACAACCAAAGTGTGATACAAATGAACTTAATGAAGAATGCCCTTGATCAGGAAGCAATTAGGAACCTATGTAAAGTCTTGAGGTCTCCAACATGCAAAATGGAATTTCTAGCGTAAGTCTTGAATTGCTTCTCAGAGGGACTATGTCCTATGTTGAGGGATTTAGGTACCCATTCTTTCACTGATACCCTCAACCTGCTGCACTTTGATAGATTGATCTAGAACCAGACTACCTTGGTTTGAGTTCTGGGCCCAACCCTGTTTAACTTTGGGTATTTGCTAATATCTCAAAGAGCTCTGTAAAGTGGATAAATTGATAAAATCTATCCTTGAGGCTATTCCAAGGATCTATGACTTGAGGCTGACACAGTGTCCAGTATAATTAACAGGAATGTGTTGGCTGTTCGCCTCCTGAGAAGAGGCTTGCAGAGGCCCTTATTAATTATACTCTATATGCCACTTCTCTTTGCTGCATCTCCTTCACCATATCTCCAATTCCCACTCCCCATCAACGTTAAATTCCCTATGTTGGCAAAGGTTTGTTTGTTTCCTCTCCTGAAGTTTTAGAAGGTAGAAAAGATGTTCATTCATTTTCTCAGGTTGGACAAAAAGGAAATTTTCAAGAAGAATATCAAGAAGTTTCTGGTCGATGTAAAAATGAATAATCCACATTTGGTCATTAGGCCACAGTGTCCTAATACAGAAAGTGGGTGCTGGTGGCAGTATTTCTGAAGAACCTGATATGCCTGTAAAAAAAAAAAAAATTTAAGACCATAACTTCAAAGTGGTAAAGAAATATCCAGAAGCACTGAACTGCACTCCAGTAGGGGGATAGGTTACACACGTCTCTGTAAAATGTATGTTCGATTTCACACAGAGGTTGAGAAAGTAAAGCAAAACACATAAAATGCTGTAAGTGTCATGTTTTTATTGGCCATGGAGCTTAAAACCCTGGAAATTAGAGAAATGAACTTGATGATGGGACTTGTCCCAGTTAGGGTCACTTATTGTGAGGAAACACAACCAAAAGCAACTTGTGGTGGGAAGGGTTGATTTTTCTCATTTCCATGTAACAGTTCATCATCAAAGCAGGGAGGAGAGGACCACACATGGGGCAGAAACCTGGGGGCAGCTGAGGCAGAGGCAACAGGGGAATGTTCCTTACTGGCTTGGCTCAACATGGCTTGCTCAGCTTTTTTTCTAATAAAACCCATGGCCGCCAGCCTAGGTATGGCACCATCCACAATGGGCTGGGCACTCCCACAGCAATTACTAAGAAAATGCTTGATAGCTGGATCTTAGGCATTTTCTTGGTTGGGGGGGGGGGTAAGACATTAAATTGTCGAGCACGGGACTAAAGATTCACGAGCCTTGGTTTCCCACAGCCCTGGCTAAGTTCATAGCCGTGCTCTAGCTTATTCTATTAGAATGGCATCCATATGTGCCATGAGTACTGCCAATGTCAAAGTCACTTGTGTCTTTAAATGTAGATGTATAGATCCAATAATAGAATCAATGAACAAGAATATTGTGGTGAATCTCCATAGGAGTGAGAATTTTAAGTAACATCTGAGTAGTTGAAAATCACTGGTTTAGATAGATGTGTGAGAATACAATCTTGCAGTGAGTACTTTGTAGCCTCCTGTTATAAAAAAAAGGGGGGGGCTTAATTTTAAGAGGACATAGGCTATTGAAGATAAAACTAAAAAGATTCATTTAATAAAATGGCACAGTAATCTGTGAAAGATTGTTAGGTGCTATTGAATAAAGCTGTAGAGCAAACCATTCCAGAACTGTGTGGTGGGATAAAAACTAGTGATTTGGAGCCAGGTGTGGTGGTGTGTTGTGTGAAATACATAATAAAGGCACCCACGCTAGCACCAGCTAATTTCTAGTATCGCGGTTTCCCCGCCGCCAGGGTTTCCATGTGGTGGCTGCCTAACTTGCGGCTCTCTTCCTGAGGATCCTGCTCACATTTCCAGCCATCCGCCCCCTGTGGTTAGCTGTCACAAATCCCTGTAACCCGGTAAAATCAAAACTCTAAAGGCTTGTAATTTATCAGTCAGATTTATATTAGTAAAATCTCAACCCACAAAACGTCCACACAATGAACTCAAAACTCAATTGATAGAAACACAAGCTACACGCCTACTTATTTAATCATCTAAGAAATCCCCAATACTTATGGCTCCCAGGACTGTGTGGTTCTGGCTCCTCTTCCTCTCCTGTAGGTTCCATCTTGTCTTCTCCTCTTCATCTCCCCCTCTGTCTGTCTCTCTGTACTTGTCTCTAAAATTCTCAGCCCACCTTCTTCCACTGCCTAATCATAGGCTCTAGCCTTACCTTCCACCTGCCTTTGCCTGCATGCAGACAGCAATCTATGGTGGTGCATGTCTTTAATACTCAGCACTTGGGAGGAAGAGACGTGTGAATCTCTGGGTTCAAGTTGAGCCTGATCTATGAAGTGAGTTCCAGGCCAGCAAGAGTTACATGATGAGACCCTGACTCAAAATAACTCATGACATGGCAAATGAGCATTCAGCAAAGGCTCAGCCAAGCATTTTCCTCTACATGGTATGTGTGGCTTGATGGTGGTATTGAATGCAAATGCTCTGGAAGCCACTTGGGAGGATGGCTGGTAACCCGATATGAAAGTCCTGCAAGGCATCTGTGTCTGTGAATTTTAACACTTTAAGCTCTGCCCTGGGAGTGCTGCCAAAGCTCACTGTGGATGAGGTGGTAGTAAGTAGCTACAGGGAGGGCATTTAGAAGAAAGCCTTCTTGTGAGAGTGGAGTGGAGATGTTAAGGGTGGGGAGAGGGTGACTACGAGCAGGGTGGGAGGGGTTGAGACCTGAGGGGCAGGACCTGTGTGGACTAGGTAACACACTGGGAACAGAGGGCTAGCCTTGAGCAAACGGCAGTATCAGCCTGACGGAAGCCCAGAGCAAGTCTGCAGAGGGAGAGGCACATACTGCTTCCAAAAGAAGTACAGCCAGTCACTGGTGGGTTTGCTGCAACCTTGAGTCTCTAGACTCAAAATGGAGCAGAGAGCAAGCAGCCCCAGCCAGGAAACAATCCATTGCCATAGAGCAGGACCATGGACAGTGCTTTTGCAGTTTCCCTCAGTTTTACAGGGCCAAGAAGCACTTAAAGAATTGTTCAAAGTCCTTAATGATCCAGGAAATACAAATCAAAAATACTGAGATTCCACCTAACACCAATCATAATGGCTAAGATCAAACACTCAGGTGACAGCACATGTTGGCAAGGATGTGGAGAAAGAACACTCCTCCACTGCTGGTGGGATTTCAAACTGATACAACCACTCTGGCAATCAATCTGGAGGTTCCTCAGAAAATTGAAAGTAGATACTGAAGACACATCTATACCACTCTTGGGCATATACCCCAAAGATGCCCCACCATACCTCAAGGGCACATGCTCCACTATGTTCATAGTGGCCTTATCAGTGATAGCCAGAATCTGGAAACAACCCAGATGTCCCACATGGGAAGAATGGATACAGAAAATGTGATTCATTTACACAATGGAATTCTACTCGGCTATTAAAAATGATGACATCATGCATTTTACAGGCAAATAGATGGAACTAGAAAATATCATCCTAAGTGAGGTAACTCAGACCCAAAAGGACATGCATGGTACATACTCACTCATAAGTGGATATTAGCCAAAAAAAAAGGCACAGACTACCTAGAAAACAATCTACAGAACTCAAGATTAACAAGCCAAGGGACCCAAGTGAGGATGCTTCAGTCCCACTTGGGAAGGAGAAGAAAGCAATTATGGACGGCAGAGGGAGGGAGGGACCTAGGTTCCAAAAGGGAGGGGGGAAAGGAGAACATGATCAGGTATTGGGGGTGTGGACCAAAGACAAGCCCTGAGGGCCAGCAGAATGAATGGAAATATGCAACCTTGTAGGGTGGGAGGTGGGGGAATCCTCAAAAATGTACCAGAGACCTGGGAGGTGAGAGACTCTTGCAGCTCAAAGGGAGGGACCTTAGATGAAATGCCCTACAGTGGGGAGAGGGAACTTGCAGAGTCCACCTCCAATAGAAAGGAGGGCATCAAGTGGAGGGATGGGGTTGCCATCCCATAGTCAAAAACTCTGACCCAGGATTGGTCCTGTCTAAAAGAAGTGCAGGGACAAAAATGGAGAAGAGACTGAGGGAAAGGAGGTCCAGTGACAGGCCCAAATTGGGATTCAGCTCAAGGGGAGGCTCCAAGGCCTGACACTATAACTGATGCTATGGTGCTTACAGACAGGAGCCTAGCATGGTTTCCCTCCAAGAGGCCCAACAAGAAGCTGACTGAGACAGACACAGACACTTACACCCAACCAATGGTCTGAAGCATTAAAAAAATGTTCAACATTCTTACTTATCAGGAAAATACAAATTAAAACAACTCTTGAGATTCCACCTTACACCTATTAAAATGTCTAAGATCAATAACTCAAGTGATAGCACATGTTGGCAAAGACGTGGAGCAAAAGGAACACTTCTCCATTCCTGGTGGGAGTGTAAACTTGGATAATCCCTTTGGCAGTTTCTCAGAAAACTGGGAATAGTTCTACCTCAAGACCTACCTATACCTCTTCTAGACATATACCCAACATATGCTCCATCATCCCACAAGGATACTTACTCAACTATGTTCATAACAGCTTTATTTATAATAGCCAGAAACTGGAAACAACCCAGAAGTCCCTCAACTGAAGAACAGATAAAGAAAATGTGGTTTATTTAAACAATGGAATACTACTCAACTATTAAAAACAATAACATCATGAAATTTGCAGACAAGTGGATGGAACTATAAAATACCCTGAGTGAGGTAACCCAGACCCAAAAGGACATGCATGGTAGTACTTGCTCTTATAGTGGATATTAGCCATAAAGTATAAGATACCCATGCTACAATCCCCAGGCCCAAAGAAGCTAAATAACGAGGGCCCAAGGGATGATGCTTAAATCTCTCAAAGGGAGAAATAAAATAGTCATTGCAGGTGGATGGAGGGAGCACACTGGGAGAGAGAGGGGATGGGGGGGGAAGGAGGATCGGGTTAGGGAGAGCTAAGGACAGAGACCTGGCTTAGTTAATAGTATTGGCAGCAGCTGCAGTGGGAGGGGTGCTCCAGGAGTTTATGACAGAGTTTCTTGCTGAGACTTCTAGCAGTGAAAGATATGGAGTCTGAAGTGGCCACCTCCTGTAGCCAGGCAGGACTTCCAGTGGAGAAATAAGGGCAGCAATTCACCTACAAAACCTTTGACTCAAAATGTGTCCCTACTACAAGATGTGCATGGACAAAGATGAGTAGAGACCGAGGGAATGGCTAACCAATTATTGGCCCAACTTGAGACCCATCCTATGGGCAAAGAACAAATTGCTTACACTGTTAATGATACTCTGCTATGCTTGCAGACAGAAGCCTAGCATAATTGTCCTTTGAGAGGCTCCACCTAGAAGCTGACTGGGAAAGATGCAGAGACTCACAGCCAAACATTAGAGCTCGGGGAGTCTTATGGAAGAGTAAGGAGAGGGACTGAGGGACCTGGAGGGGATAGGAACTCCACAAGGAGACCAACAGAGTCAACTAACTTGGACATTTTGGGGCCCCCAGAGAATGAACCACTAACCAAAGAGCATATATGGGCTGGAACTAGGCCCCCCCTGTAACAAATTTGCAGCTTGGTCTTCATGGAGGTCCCCCAACAACTGGAGCAGGAGCTGGCTCTGTTGCCTGCCTGTGGATCCTGTTCCCCTTGTTTGGCCTCAGTCAGAGAGGATGTGCCTAGTCACGCACTGACTTGATGTGCCAGGTTGGGTTGGTTCCTGGGATGTGGGGCTTCCCCTTCTCAGAAGTAAAGGGGAGGAGAGAATTGGGGAGAAGCTTGGAGGGGGGGGGGATTGAGAAGAGGAGGACTGTGATCAGGATGTAAATGTATAAATAAATTAAGGGGGTAAGGTCTGAAGCCGCTTCCTAGAAGCAGGCAGCCTTGATATCTCAACACTGAATGAGTGTTGTTCACTGATAGAACCCAAATGTATGTGGACTAAGAGAAATATTTAGAGTTTTATTCCATATTGTTTGAGTAATCAGTGCTCAGTAGTCAAATGTATTAAAGTAAAATGGAGTTTCCAGAGGCTAGACGTGTCGGGTCAGAAGTTGTTTGACAGACTTTCATTTTGTCAGGTAGAGTTCTCAAAAGTACACACAATGTGGATGTACTTAACACAACTGGACTTTATACCTAAAATGGGTAAGAAGGTAAATTGTGTGGTGGGCATTTTACAGCTTTCAGAATTAAATTTTAAGCATAGGAAGTGCTGCTTTCTTCATCATCAGTGAACTTGGGGCACAGAGAGAGCCATAATGCTCACAGGTCAAGATGGTTAGACCAGAACTCAGTCCCAGAAGAAACTGGAAGCAGCAGTTCTCAGTCCACAGGAAAGGGGTGGAGTTTTAACTGTCTGGGGATTTCAACCCAAGGAGGGCCTGCAGGTTATTCCTTGTGTTCTCAAACTATTCCTGTCAGGATACCACCTGCACATAGAATCCCCCCCCCCTTTTTTTTCTCTATTTTTAAGGGAGGATGATTACTCTTTCTTGAAATGTCTCTGTTCTTTGATAGTGAGTACATTTCTTTCCTCAACGGAGCTTCTGTGCTCTCAAGTTCCCTGAGGTTTCATCTTAGGATGCTAGGGCCAGATAATCTGTAGCCATTCCAGTTTGCCAGATCACATTTGGCCCTGTGGGTAGTCTCCAGAGCACATGGCTTCCGTTCTGGTTTCATATCATCTTTTGATGAAATCTCTTGCTCCACATCTCTTTCAGGGTGTTAGGATGGTACAGGATTTTTAAGAGGGTACATATGGTATAGATCCTAACAGGGAGTAATGTTAGCATCTAGCCTCTGCTTTACAGCAGCTCTTCCCAACTCACTAAAGGGGTCAGGCATCCCACTGGGACATTGCAGACATGAAGTAAGTTAACATCTAAGGGTATTGATGTTAAGGTTATCATGCCACACTCATCCTGCATAGAAATCATAGAACTTGGCTGCAGGCTGCTACTCCATCCTTAAAGAGTATAAATAAGAAGCTCTCCCTTCTGACACAGGGGCCTAATTCTCTTCAGAGATCCTGCCATGGTGTCCATTTCTGGCACTGGGCCTGAATTCTCATCAGAGCACCCAGCAGGCTGTTGTCTGCTCTGTCTGTGTGTCCATGGCTTTAATGACTTTTAACAGAGTTCTTAGTGCCCAGTAATCCATTTCAGTTTCTCTTGAGGCCCCAATCAAAAATGTAATAGAATCCATTTGTTCCTTCCTTTATCCCTATTTACTATTCATCCTTCTATTCACACCTAAAGTCTCTCCCTTTTCAACTACTGTGCAGGACTAGATTTCAGTCAGAAGTATTAGACTAGCAAACACCCTGTCTGAGTCCACCTCTGTTAAAGTAGAGTAGTTACACACTTACAGCAAGCAGCAGCAACAGCCCATTTTTACCCACAGAAAATACATCTGTGGGGTGGAGAGATGGCTCAGTGATTAAGAAATCATACTACCCTCTAGAGAAACCAAGTTTAATTCCTAGCACCCATGGCAGGCGGCTTGTAATCACCTATAACTCCAGCTTCAGGAACATTCAACTCCGTTGACCTGTATGGCCGCTCACATGGCACATACAGATACACATGCATACATACATACACACACACAAAGGTAATAAAAATTTAGTTTTTAAATTCCTTCTTAAAATACAGCTATATTTGTTATTAGACCCAGTTTTATATAGAGAGTGTAGGTACAACCTGTTCCACTGGGCCATCAGGAATTCTGACATAAAAAATCTAAATACATTTACAATGACTTGTGTAGTAAGCATCCTTCCTCCAAAACTTGGCTTTGCATCCCTGTGACATTCAAATAGCAAAACCAAGATTGAAGAGATGAGGTGGGGTATAGCATCTGTCCCCATCCTTCTCCAAAACATCTGTCCTTAAAACAGGAATCTGTGTGGCCTCTCCATCAGCCTCCCTTGGGTCATTAACATACAGGTATGATCCAGCTCTTCAAGCCCTTCTGCTTTAGACAATGTCTAAAAAGCCTGTTTCTAAGCTCTATGAAAGCATTACTCCTAAAAGAGCATCTCTGTGCATTGTTGTAACGGTGCGATCCAAGCATGCTCCTTGTTTGAAGAAAGGCAATTTGAAAGTCCTCATTGCTGTAACGCCTTTGATTCCAGTTCTTTATTAGCACTCTTAGCATTTGCATCTATTATAGAGTAAGGAAAGCCCTGTTCACTCAGTGTCTCTTTCTGTCAAGTCAAGTTGGTAGAGGTAAGGAATATAGTTCAATGGTAGAGGTCTTTCTGAGCATGCTTGAGGTTCTAGATTCAATCTTAAACACCAGGAAAATAAGTAAAATAATGAGAAAATAACCACTTGTGGTCAAAATTAGTCCTACCTACCAGCTATGTTCTGCAACTCTACAGGGAAGTGGCATATAGCCATGGGCAATCTGTCTCTTCTATTCCCACAACTGTCTTCAGCAGTAGTTTGTATCTCGGCAATACAAGATGAAATGATATAGCATTCTCCTTTATTATTATTATTATTATTATTATTATTATTATTATTATTATTACATTACTGTAATTGTGACAGGGCAAGACAAACCTGAGGCCATTTCAGGTTTAACTAGAATTTTATCTCCCTGATGAAGAACCCAATGGAAAACTACCCAACTCTATTCTAGGAACCTGGATTCACGATGCTCCAGCTAATTTGCCTTAGTTTCTGTTAAACTGCCTGCTTGCACAAATCTCCCCTGGGAACAGCAGAGTGAGATACCAGGATGTGGTTTTTGTCTTTAAAAAGCTTTTTGCTCTAAATGCTCGGGACAATACTTAGGTCCTAAATAAGCTGAGTATAGTCCTGGCCATTTGGAATAAAGACTTCCAATAGGCTATAAACTGTGTCTATGTGGTGATCTCTGGTGGGCTCCCTGTAACAAAATCCCTCAACTCATTTGGGTCAGCTCAGAAATCAGATGGACAAGTATATAGTTATATCCATTGGTCAATTCCAGCCACCCTCTGAAGCTACAGTTTTGCCTTTTTCTTTTACTCCTTTGTGTTAAGGTTGTCCAGATTGGTTTCAGATTCCCAGAGTCAAGCAAGATTCTCCAGCCTCTACCTCCCAAGTAGAGACTACAGGTCTGTACAACTGTACCTTATTCCCAAGTTAGTTCCTCTTATGAACATCAACATGTTCTGTTTTAATGCTAGAATTTTCCAAAATTCCCATAGTGATGTTCATATAGGTGTCCCCTTAAAGGCCAGGATTTCATTATCCCTCTCCTTAACCATATAGCCAGGCTACTGACTAGCTGTAGTGTCATGAGGTCAGTAGCAACCCACACATAAGAGCTTTTACCATCGTTAAAATTCTTCCATGACTGCTAGGAAAACTGCATTTTATTTAGACTCCCTGTCTTAGGGTTTTATAGCTGTGAAGAGAGCAACTCTTATAAAGGAAAGCATTTAATTGGGGCTGGCTAACAGTTCAGAAGTTTAGTCCATTGTCAGCATGGCAGGAAGCATGGTAGCAGGTAGGCAGATATGCTGGAGTTTTATACCTGAAGGGGCAGGCAGCGGGAAGAGAGAGTGTGAGCCACGGTGTCTGGCTGGAGCTTCAAAATCTCAAAGCCCACCCCCAGAACACACTTCCTCCAACGAGTCCACACCTCCCAGTATTGCCACTCCCTATGAACCTATGGGGACCATTTTCATTCAAACCACCACACAACCTACCAGATCTCTTTTTCCTCTCTTTTTCCTCCACAGTGGTGGTTTGCCAAGCAGGAAAAACACTAGCCTTAGATCTCCTAAACATAACTATATAGCTCTTTATTGGTCAATTGAGTTCTGTGTCCAAGACACTATCAATACAATAGAAATCAAGCATAATTTCACACTATTCCAAAATTAGTTCTAAGGGAAAAGAGTTACTTCTTGGTAAGCCTACTAAACAAATATTATTCTTTTAGCTCCGTATTTCTACTGCAACACATTAATGATATATGTGCGTATATATCCCTGGTCTCTTCCTCCTCCTCAGGAGCACAAAAGTTCTCACATTTTTATCACACGGTTGGTTAAGTGATCAGCTCTCATACTGAAGTTATCTAGGTCCCACCAGCATTTACATGATTTATTTACACAGCATTTACTGTGAAGAGACACTATGACCAAGGCTTTGATTACAGCTTCCAAAGGTTAGTTCATTATCATCATGGTGAAGAGTGTGGTGTCGGGCTTGCATGCACGGCACTGAGGTAGTAAGTAACAGCCACATTCTGATCCTTGGCCAAAGGGGGGGAAGGGGGGAGAGGGAGGAGATGGACAGAGAGAAAGACACTGGGCCTGGCATGGATTTTTGAAACCTTAAAGCCCACACCCAGTGACACAACTGCTCCAACAAGGCCATACCTCCTAATCCTTCTCAAACAGTTCCACTCCCTGGTGAGTAAGCATTCAAATATGATTCTACAGGGCCATTCTCATTCTCATTCAAACCATCACATCATCTTTGGGCATCAAGTATGCCCTATAAATAACAAAAGGCATTCTTTCCCAGAAATGCTAAGGGATTTAGGAGCCCTATACCAAGAAGCCTAGACAAAGACTGTGTTGTATGTCTGCTGCCAGAGATGTGGCAGCTTGTATGAAGGTATTAACAGTGCAAAATGAAATTAGATGGAATCCAAATGTATTTTGGGGTCAGGTTTCCTAAATGATTGGGTTAGGAAAGAGGCACTATCCAAAGTGACTAATGTTCCATTGTTCACCAAAGGGAGGAGAAAGGATGTATATATAAGAAATATTAAAAAATCAGACTAGCCACATAGAAAAACCACAAAAATATCCTGGGTGAATCAGCAAAATCACAAGAGTTCATGATGATTATAGAAGTAAATTTATATTAAGCTGAAGAACAGGCAAACTCCATTTGTGGTAGATGAGAAAACAGTGACCCCAATTGTGAGGAAGGAAGGCACTGTTCTGATGAAAATACAATGGGAGAATTCGGGCGAGGGAAACGCTAGGCATCTTGATGTGTGTGGGTCATGGTTACACGGATACACACACGGAAGATTAAGCATCAAATTAAGCACATTTATAAACTTAGAGAACATTAGAGAAAATGGAATAAGAAACTTCTTCCACAGCTGAGGAAAAATATGACAAATCATTCTATAAGAGAAGTAAAAATATGGAGGAAAAATAGACAAGATAATCGTGGTTATGGTTAAACCTTACAAACTGGCAGGAAGAAATGTGAAAACCATTTTCATGTATACATATGAGACCAAACAGACGAAGGTTAAAAAAAGAGTAAATCCATATAATAACTCTATCTCACTGTTGTTTCCCCTATCAACACCTTCTCCTTCCCTTCAGGGGAAAAATAAACCCTCGTATCTCATTACTAAGCTTTATATATTAACTCCATTCTAAATCTTTTAAACGACGACTAATTTCATTTTCCACAGGGTTGTTTGTTTGTTTGAAAATCCTTTGAGTAACTAGGTTTGGAACGCCTTGGAATTCTTCTCATTAAGGGCAATGGAACTTTATTTCTCCTTCCCCTAACGGCTTTTTAATTCAGCCGCGCTTCTGGGACTGGGGGCCCCACACGTGAAGCCAGGGCCAGCTGAGGGAGACTGAAGAGGTCACGGAAGCCACAAACCAGTTTCCGCCTCCCCGAGACACCTGCTTGAGGTACGGACCTGCCGACCAATCACAGCCAGGAGTCGCCCGTGGCTCAGGGGCCGCTGGGTCCTGCCTTCCGCCCTCCCGCCTGCGCACAGCGCTCCCCGACCGGTAGGAGGCGGTCTCGACCAGTCGGGGAGTTCAGTGTCGCGCTGTCTCTCGCCTCTCCTCCACCACAGTCCTCGCTGCTGCCGTCGCTGCTGCCGACATGGTTGAAGCCGATCGTCCAGGGAAGCTCTTCATCGGGGGTCTCAACCTCGAGACCGACGAGAAGGGCCTCGAAACCGCTTTCGGCAAGTATGGCCGCATCATCGAGGTGCTCCTGATGAAGGACCGGGAAACCTCCAAGTCCAGAGGCTTCGCGTTCGTCACCTTCGAGAACCCCGCGGACGCCAAGGCCGCCGCCCGAGACATGAACGGCAAGTCCCTGGATGGTAAGGCCATCAAAGTGGCCCAGGCCACCAAGCCGGTGTTCGAGAGCGGCCGGCGCGGGCCCCCTCCTCCCCGCAGCCGCGGCCGCCCGAGGGGCCTGCGCGGGACCCGCGGCGGCGGCCCGAGGCGCCCTCCCTCCCGGGGCGGGTCGGCCGACGAAGGCGGCTACACGGGGGATTTCGACCTGCGGCCTTCGCGGGCCCCTATGCCACTGAAGCGCGGACCACCGCCGCGCCGGGCCGGGCCTCCGCCCAAGAGAGCAGCGCCGTCGGGCCCGGCGCGCAGCGGCGCGGGCATTCGCGGGCGGGCAGCAGGCTCCCGGGGACGAGACGGCTACGGGGGCCCGCCTCGCCGGGAGCTGCCGCCGCCGCGCCGTGACCCGTACCTGGGCCCGCGCGACGAGGGCTATTCGCCCCGGGAGAGCTACTCGAGCCGCGACTACCCGAGCGCCCGGGACCCGCGCGACTTCGCGCCCTCGCCCCGCGACTACACCTACCGCGACTATGGCCACTCGAGCGCGCGAGACGAATGCCCTTCCAGGGGCTACTGCGAGCGCGACGGCTATGGGGGCCGCGAGCGCGACTACGAGCATCCTAGCGGAGGCTCCTACCGCGACCCCTTCGACAGCTACGGGGACCCACGTGGAGCCGGCCCTGCCCGAGGTCCGCCGCCATCTTACGGGGGCGGCCGCTATGAAGAGTACCGCGGCTGCTCACCCGATGGCTATGGCGGCCGCGACAGCTACCGCAGCGAGCGCTACTCGAGTGGCCGCGAGCGCGTGGGTAGGCCGGAGCGCGGGCTGCCGCCGTCTGTAGAACGAAGCTGCCCGACGCCGCGCGATTCCTACAGCCGCTCGGGCCGCCGGGCGCCCCCGAGGGGCGGAGGCCGCGTGGGAAGCCGCCTGGAGCGAGGGGGAGGCCGGAGCAGGTACTGAGCCCGCTGGCCGCTGGCCTCAGGACTGGCATCCGAAGTCAAGAAAAGAAGAATCAGTTTCCTGGTAACTCATCCAAGGACTAGTCCTAAGAAGAGTTGTTTTTCTTATTTTTACCGTTTTAAGATTTTTTTCCCCCTTGTTAACTTCCTCTGCATTTTTATGCATTCGAGAGGCAAAAAAAAAAAAAAAAAAAAAAAGTTAAAACTCGTTTAATTTCATTTTGGAATTGTTAAACGTTTCAACAAGCTCGTGTTAAAACTATGACTTGAACCTGCGTAGTAGTCTTCCTTGTCGTTCAAAGTAGTTCCTGTAAAGGCTTCTTCCCTTCCAAATTTGCCTGATAAACGAGGCAAACGATTCTAAGGTCTTTGCACAGAAATCTTGCCCACCTAAAGCGGAAAAAGGATCGTGCCCCTTCAGACCAAACTGGGGATTGGGGAGAAAGAGTTGGGGGGAATTGGTGTTTGCTACTCGATTTCAAAGTGTCTTTCAAACTGAATCTGTTTCCAGTACTAAAAACCAACCAAACAGCAACCAAACCCACTTAGACCAGACGCTGTGTAAAGAAGGTGCCATTCAGTCGATGGGTCAAAAGCAAATGGATGCTGGCTTTTAACTTTTTTTGACTGCTTTGCCGATTTTGCTTTTTCTTTGGAGATCTGCAGAATCTCCTGTCTCTTCCTTCCCCAAGATAGCATTTACATGATTGGAACATCGATGGAATACTAAATTTTAAATTTGACCAACCAACCACAAAGCTGAAAAACAAAACAACCCAAAATTACCTATTGATAGCATTTATTTTTACTATTAATAAGTTATTAAGAAATGTGCCTATGGTGGATTTGGGAATCATAATGACTTCCATTCCTAACTCCGATGTAGATACTGGTTCAGGTGGAGAAAATTGGGCTTCTTCCCAGGGGTCGAAGCTTCTCAGGAACAAAGGTCAGAGAATCCCTGAAAGATTGAATTTCAACATCTGAGAATCTCAAACTACTATGAATGGGAAAAGCAAAGGGTGTGTTGAGTGTTCCCCACTGAAAAGGGAGGTTTGGGCAGAAAAAGATCAGAGAGGCTTCTTTCAAGATACTTCAGGAGAGACATGTCTCCTTTTTCCACCCCAAACTTAGGTCAAGAAATACCTGTGGAATCCCCTGCTTATGTGAGGAAATGGTATAGAACTTGTTTTTCAGTGTAATATTGCTGGCGGAAACAGATGGACACCTGAACAACAAAAAAGTCTTGAGCTCTGAGTGCAACACACACAGTCCTAGAACAAGGGTAGTTTTTTGTTTGTTTGTTTGTTTGTTTTATTTTTGACAATGTAGTAGATGAATTAAAGGATATGCCATATAGTGGCCCAGAAGATGAAATACAGCAAATACAAAATTTAAATCCAGGAATTATTCTAGCAAAACTCCTAAGATCTTTATGGGGAAACGATATTTATTAAAGGACAAAAGAAGAACTAAACAAATGGAAATTTGTGTTTGCTCACGATTGAGAAGGCTTACCATAACTTCTCAATCTCACCAAAGTAATTTGAAAAAGCAATACAACTCAAGTGAAGTCACAACATATTTTTTCTCGTAGCCCCCCTTCCCTCCTTAATAACACCATTAATTGATGATCAGCGATGCAATGTTAACATTTGGTAAGTTAAACCCAAAACAAAACTAGCTTTATCTCATCAACAAATTATGAAGGAAGTTTTTTTAAAAAGATAATGGAAGATATAGTTAATCCTAAAATTTACATGATGGAATAAAGAGCAAGAAGAGCCAAAACAGTACTGAGAAAGTATTAGGAGACACCAAGTATTACAGATACCAAGATTTATTACAAAACTCTAGCAATTTAAGCTATATATATTATCAACAGACAAGAATAGACCAGTAGAACAAAGTCATGAGCCTAGGAACAGGCCCACTTACAGATAAAAGCATGGTCATATGATAGAAGTAGCTTTAAAAGTCAATGGTGAAAGAATGGACAATTTAAAAATGACTGTTGATTTGCAAATGATAAAATCAGACTCTTTAACTCACCCCATACATAGAAATATGTTCTAGATGGTTTGAAAACAATTCTGAAGAGGAAAACTCCATTCACCATAGTTGGGTAGAGAATTCTTTTTAAAGACAAAAGCCCAAACCTAAAGGAAAATGTTGATAGAATTTTCACACTCTTAAGATATTTTGTGATAAAGGTACTGTTAACAAAATGAAATGTCAAATCAATTGGAAGATTTTTTTATATTGAAATAGCTTCCAAAAGAATGCTTTGCAATTCAGTTTTTAAAAATGACAAGGAAAAAGTGGGCAAAAGGACTCATGCTTTCCTGGTAAGTGTAGAAGTGGATACAGCCACTTTGGAAGTAAATTGGCAGTGCTTTTAAAGCTGAAGGGTATATGTATATATCATGATCCAGAAACTTTCTTTCAAGAAAATGCACTAAAAAACGCACAAGTACACAAGGCGTTATATACAAACTGGTCTTTTAAAGCCCTCTTGGGTATTTAAAAGGTGTAAACGGCTTATCAGGAATGGTTCAACAGAGGATGAAGTTCCACCCAGAAGCTCAGGTGAATTGACCAGAACCAGGTGATCAACACGGGTAAGTATAAACAATGTGGTAGAAGGGGAAAAGTGCATAAATATACTAAAACCAGAAAGCATTATTGGAGTGATAACACTTAATAGGGATATTTAGTGTGGGGAGGAAAGGAGATTTTAGCTGAATCTAATGCTCTATGCCTTTTACTTTTTTTTTCTTGATGGATTTTACTTGTGTCCCATGAGGTAGGGAAAGGAGGATTATGAGTTGAGGTCACCCTAGTTTTACATAGTGAGATCTTATCTCAAAAGTAATTTTTTAAAGAATTACAATATATGGGGAGGTGGAAAAGATATGGAAGAAATTAGGGGAGGGGCAATCACAGTCATAATATATTGTATGAAAAACTTTCCAATTAACATTTCTATGGTTTGCACATTGACATCTCGTATAAGTTTAAAACATTTCACAGAAATTTTAGTATGAAAATTAAAGGTTTGCACAGTATATGACATATAACCAAACAAAGTGAAACACTTATTCTTACAGTGATTTTCTTTTGTTCTCATGAGTACAGGTTGTATGTTTGACTCAGTTTCTAGACCCTTTCTATCCTGGACTGGGTTACTACTTTGGGTATAATTTGAATATCTATTCCAAATTGTAGAAAGTTTCAGATTTTTTGAGACAGTCTTAAACCTCTAGCCTTAAATTCACAAGTAGGCAAGGAATATCTTGAATTCCTTGTCCCACCTGTCACTATCTCCTAGGTGCTTAGACTACAGGCATGCCTCTCCACACTAGATCCCTACTTATTTGGGAAGCAAAGAAAAACTTCTGCAATCAATATTACTTAATAGTAATCTTAATGTTGAAGCTGTTTATAACTAGCTAGGGCTGCTATAACATTTCTTTAAATATGTGGTTTCCACACCCATTCCCTTTTAGTTTATCTTTTGAGAGCAATGTGATTTCATTTTCTTAAAATAGTCCTTTTCAGGGACAGTAACTCTGCTCTCATTGCTTTTCTCCTTGGGGCAGAATGTAGAACTGACCAAGCAGAATCAGGCTGTATTGCATACATAAATTCCCTATGGAGGTAAAATACTCCTTTTAGAATCTGCCTATTGTTTATGCAGTGATGTTGATTCTAAGGATAATTTCTGTCACAGGATAGCCCTTCTAAGAATGAGCTTTTAAAGACCCAACAACAAATATATATAGATAACACGGAATGTCATTTATCCAGGTCCAAACAACTCTAGAGCAACTTCAGTGCAGCAATGACCTCACTGAGCTGAATGCCTGTTGGGAAAATTTTTTTAGGAGGGTAGGGGCAGAGCAGAAAGCAGCAGTACAGTTTCCCCTTATTGCCTGGAGGCCACTTGCTTAGTGGAGACAACATTTGTTCACAGGTGCTACCCTCATTCTGGAATTCATTTGCTTGGGCAAGTTTCTTAAAGAATTTGATCTCCCACTCATATACACACACACACCCCACATTAGCATTTAATATTGGGAACATACTAATGAGCCATGCAGAGTGAGTTGTGAACTGTCTTTTTACAAAATGGGCCTAACAAGTTCCCATTTTA
Source organism: Uromys caudimaculatus (assembly GCA_028551405.1). NCBI lineage: Eukaryota > Metazoa > Chordata > Mammalia > Rodentia > Muridae > Uromys > Uromys caudimaculatus. Next base: position 88,946,396 of record CM052703.1, on the reverse strand, counting down.
CTTGTGTCCCATGAGGTAGGGAAAGGAGGATTATGAGTTGAGGTCACCCTAGTTTTACATAGTGAGATCTTATCACTATGCAAACTAAACTTTATTAAAGTCGCATTTTCTACAAGGCCAATGTTCTGGGGATTCATTCTGGAGAAAGTAATTCTTAGCCCTGCAATGGAGGCATGTTTTAAGCAAAATATTGGTTGGCTGGTTTTTTGATCTAGGGCCCCAATATAGTCCAGGCAGGCCTCTAACTCTTCTTTGTATCTAAGAATGACCTTGAGGTCCAGAGCTTCTTGATTTGTCCAAGTGGTGGGATTACAGGCATGTGCCACCAACCCGCTTTATGCAGGGCTGGGGATTGAAGGCAGGGCCTTGTGCATGCTGGACAGGCACTTTACTAGCAGAGTTAACATCCCCAGCCATAGCTTAATCCTGAGATTGTTCAAAAGGGATGAAAGAGTGATTAAATTATACAGATTTAATTATGTTATACTTAACAATGAGGTAATAGCAGTAAGAATTTGTCACAGGACACCAAAAAATGTAACCTTAAGAAAGTAACGACTGAAATAAGATGTAAAGATGAGTAGCAGGTTGTCAGAATTAAAGGAGAATAAAATTTAGATGTAGCTCTAGCTCTATATGTAATAATAATTTTGCTGAGAGCTTAAAGATGGAGTTAAAGTGATGCATATGAGTCACTAAAAGTAATTAAGGACATACTTGAGGTTGACTATCAGGAAAGCAGAAATGAGGATGCCAAAACATAAACCAACAAATGTCAGGGCCAACTCGGTGGCAGAAGGCAGGTGTGGCATCTCAGCTGCACTTGATTGTCTTACTGCTGTCACCTGAACTGTGGACCAGAGAAAGATTGGAGGTAGAGAGCTATGCTGTGGGCAGTAAGGGTTAGTCTTTCTGTTTGAAATTGCCCTACTGGCTGACAGTTTGCTTCCTGAGATTGAATAAGGACTACAAAAATAGTCCACTAGATGTCACCAAAAGCTTAACAGTTCCTTCCACACACCTTCTGAGGCATTCGCTCCAGATGGTGCTCATACCTTCCTCGAAGATTGGATAAGATGAATACATTGGGAATCTTAAACTTACTAAACAGTGAGCACTGTATAACTTGAAAAATATAGAAATATATTCCAAGTATTAAAATTGATAGAGAAAGGTGAACAATTTATGTTAATTAAATGGCTAACTACTTTTTAAAATTATATGTAAAGCACATATAAACATACCATTGTTTACCAAAATAAGATCCAATTAGACTAACTTTTATCTTAGTTGGGAATTTCTTTTAGGTTAAAGAACTTTTTGTTGTTATGTGTGAACACATATATATGCCATGCTATGTCTGTGAAGGTCAGAAAACAGCTTGTGGGAATCAATATTCTCCTTCCAGCATATTGGTCCTGGAGATTAAACTTAGCAAGAACCTTTACCTGCTGAACCATCTTAATAACCCCTACAGATTTTTTTATGTGACAAAATTTATTATCATGATCATTTTTGTTGTTTTTTTTTTTTTTTCAAAAAAATAAAAAGTTTATTCTTTGAGAGTTTTATACCACATATTTTGATTAAGTTCATCCTAGTACCCCAGCTCTTTTCCTGTTTCACCTTCCCCTCCCTTGCCCAATGTCATGTTCTTTTTATTTTTTAAATTCAAGACTGGCAAGTTTACTGGCATTAAAACACTTACATTGTGCTAACCATCATTTATTCATTCATAAGACTTCCATCTTGAAAACCTGTGTTTTGGTAAATGTAAAAGCACAAAAAGTTAAGAAAATACAGTTTTATATAATCAAATTTGAAAAGATTTTTGCAATCCAACAGGAAAGGAAGGATGAAAGTTATATAGTGACATATTTATTTATATAAAAATTAAAACTTTCCATTAAAAATGTAAGTTCGTTAAATTTCTCATGTGAATATCATTTTTAATTTATTTTTCTTTTTTATTCTATGTGTATGAGTGTTTCCCTGAATGTATGTTAGTGTGCTATGCATGCAGTACCCCTTGGGGGCCAGAAGAGGGCTTCAGATACCCTGGGACTGGAGTCACAGATGGTTATGAGCCACCATGTGGGTGCTGGGAATTGAACTCAGGTCCTCTGGGAAAGCAGCCAGTGGCACTAAACCACTGAGCCACCTCTCCAGCCTCATCATATATTCATTAACATCTGAGCATAGAATTGTGGTCCCTTTAACCTTTTTTGACTTAGCTATGGGCTGCTCTCCTCCTTATACCATAGGCTCTCCTATACTTGCTATAAAATGTCTCTAACTGGCCTTTTCAGAGCATCCCAGCTTATTTCTCTAGAGTCAGTAAGACAGAGTCTTCTTTCTAGTCTGGTAATGTAGTCTTCTCTGTCTAGGTTAGACCATTTCATACTGTACCAAAATAGTTATTTTTCCTATGCTATGCCCTCACAGATTGTTCCCATCCCGTTAGTATTTATAATATGGGGAAACATGAAATTTGAGTTGTAAGAAGATACTAAAACTTTGGTGAGGATCAGAATTTTATGAGGATTTGTTAAATGATCATTTGTTTATTTTGGGACAGGGTCTCACTTTTCCCAAGCAGGCCTTGAACTCCCTATGAAGCCAGGTATAACCTTGAACTTCTGATGATCTTGCTTTTACCTCCAAAATTACAGACATGCCCCACCACACCTGGTTTTATGAAGTGCTGAGAATTAAACAGTTTTGTGCATAGAGGATAAGTTCTCTATGAACTAAGCTGCACTCCCAGAATCTATTTTATATTTCAACGATGTGCACATTTACTCTAGAATATTACTATAAAGAAGGTGTTCAGGGGCCTGGGATATAATTCAATTGGTAGGGTTCTTGCCTAACATACTTATGACCCTGAGTTTAATCCCCTACACTGGATTAACCTGGAATGGCAGCATTAAGTCTAATTCCAGCACTTGGAAGTTGGAGAATAGGAGGATCTCAAGATTATGCTTACTACATAATAAAATTAAGGCCAGCCTGGGATACAGGAGACTGTGTTCCAAACGGGTAGGGTGGGGAGCTGTTGCGTTTTTTAAGGCCTTGTATACTTATTTTTAAAAAGTATTAATGGAACAGGCAACAATTTTGTCCCTTTAAATTAATAATCTTCAAATTAAAAACCAAGAGGTTCAGAGGGACTAAGATCATTTTGATTTGTCTGGATTTCCTTTCTGGCCCTGATACTAGAAATAGCTAATATTTGTGAACAATTTCTCTGAGCAGGCAATGAGAAGATACCTGGTTTAGTCTTCAAAATGACTCTGAAATAGGTGCTGTTTTTATACCCACATTAGATAAGACTTTAAGCCCAGAGAAGTAATTAATCGAGGTTGAAATACTGTAAATTTAGTAAACTAGTAATTTTAATTTGATTATTGGTGTCTAGAGTCTGAAGTTTTACTTGGCTAGTCTACCTGAAGCCATCTATGGTACAACAGTCATATCGATATAATCAGCCCCCAACCTCTCTTTTATATCATGCACATAACTCACTTCTCACTCTGAGTAGGAAATTTCCTCTTCCAAAGTAATAGCATTGATATTTAGAATTACAGAAAACTATTGCGTGGACAGAAATACAATTAATATAATATGTAGATTAATTTAACAAATATCAGACCAACATAATACTTGGTTTACAAAAAGTGTTGATTTTTTTTGTAATTTAAACTCTATGGAAACAGTAATAGGTGGAATAACAAGACATCAAGTGTCAGTGATTATCTTTGCATACATGTGTCTGTATAAATTTTTAAGCGTGAGCTGTGCTCCTGCCATGCTATCCCATTCATTTGGAAGTCAGGACACCCTCAACTGTCAGCCTTCTATTTTGAGGAAAGGCTTCTCTCATCGTTTGAAGCTACATGTGTACTCCAGAATAGCTGGCCTGTGAGCCTCTGTGGCAGATGGCTGTCTTCAACCCCTGTCTACTGGGATTTAGTCACAGGCTACTATGTTGTGCTTTTTAATATGGGTTCCAAGAATCCCAAGTCAAGCAATTTGTCAAGTTTGCATGACAAGTGCTTTTTACCTGTTGAGCTGCCTGACTGGCCCTAGCCTCTCAATTATGTTTATCATAGACTATTATGTTTATCGTAGTTACTATTTTACTTGTCAGCATGGCAGCATTTTAGACTAAGAAATCTCACAAAACTATTTAACTGGATCTGATATGTTGAAAACTATAATGGTTTTGGCTAGGGCTGTACCTCAATTCGTAGAGTGCTTGCCTCCCACAACTGTGTAAATCGTTTGTTGACACATGCCTGTAATCCCAGCACTTTACTACATAACAAGCTTGAGACTAACATCTGGGATACCTGAGACCTATCTCAAACAAACAAAGAATATAGTGGGTTTTTATTATCAAATTCAGAATCATATTCAGATTTATTACAATGTTGGGACAAAGCCTTTATGATTGCTTTCTGGTGTTATTTGTCTGGATGTAAATTTAAATGCTTCTCACTGTTCCTTATGTCTATTATTCTGATCTTTGAATTTTCAAACTACTTCACAGGCAACAACCCACTGACTACAACCTATGAGATAAATCCTAATTTCCCCATTGCGTGGAGACACCATCTACTCTCATATTATCTACTATCTTATTTTTTATTAACACTTACATATAAAACCAAGTTTTGCCTCCAATCTTGAATTCGTGCCAGAAAATTCAATCATTACAACATTCTGGTTTTTGTGTTTTATTTCATTATTGAGGCTACACTGTGTGTGGTTTGGGGCCTGAGAAAGTAGCTCAGTTAGTAGATTGCTTGCCTAGCATACACAGAGCCCTGGACTTGATCTCTAATACTCAATACACCTGCACTATATGCACACACAGAGAAGGAGATGGAGGGAGGGAGAGAGGGAGAGGGAGAGGGAGAGGGAGAGGGAGAGGGAGAGAGAGAGAGAGAGAGAGAGAGAGAGAGAGAGAGAGAGAGAGAGAGAGAGAGACTGTATAGTTGTAGCCATCTGTCAATCATTGGGCTGTATTTTGGGGATAGTAATCACTCTAGATGTTTAGGTAATCTAGGTATATAGTTCTACTTCTCAGTACCTATTGGTTTCTAAGAAAATGTCCAACCCACCAAAGAATAAAGAAGGAGTAGGGTTCTTTTGATAGGAAGCCACTGTGTAAGATTAGGTTTATCTTAAGCCAACTCTTCACTCCTTTAATGACCATTAGCACCTTATAGAGCTTGAGCATTCTTCAAAAGGCAGAAATGCAGCTGAGACATTAATTTCGTCTCCATTTTAGTATTTCTCATCCCAGTGAGAAATAAAACAACAAAATTAGAATTGAGCTTACAAGTAAGTAATACTACAGATGAAAAACACTTTACACTAGCAGCAGGAACAAGCTTTTGCTTTGTAATAGAAAAATTGAAAACTAGAAATGAGTCTATAGAGAATGCAGGGGTAAAATAGAATTTTGATAAACTTGTATGTTTATGTTTAATGCAGTATTTTTGACTTAGAACTCTAAAAATACATCATAACAGTTGAAAAAAAGGCAGGTATATCTCTGAACTTGAGGCTAGCCTGGACTACAAAGAGAGTTCAGGACAGCTAAGGCTACATAAAGAAACTTTGTCTCAAAAAAAACCAAACAAACAAAATAAATAAATATTTCATGAACATTTTAATGTACTGAAATTGCAAACTAAGATTGCTTTTTACCAAATGGATTTTATAGCCTCAGCAATAAAACTGCTGTATTATCTTTATTATTTTTGTTGGGGTAAACGTGTAACTAATATATTTGGATTAAGTACCCATGCTTCATGTGTTTTAGAAAGGATTAACAACAAAGCTAGATTTATGAGCCTAGGGGGAGGGGTGTGCTTTGCTAAAATATATCGGATTTTATTCATGTTCATTTTATAAGCACCCGTGCTCATAAACCCAAAGTGGATACCTAGGCAAAATGAAGATAAGTGGACCCTAGCTCTGTGAAGACACAACTGCTAGGGAAACAGAACAGTAACTGATATTTAAGGCAGCAGTCAAGCAGTGCATTGTCTAGAATTAATCCAGGACTACTGGGGCAAGCACTCTTCTGGTGCTCTATGAGGGAGCAATGTAGTCCATTCCTAATGATTTCTTATGACTCAGGCTGGAGAGAGAACTCAGTTATCAAGAGCAGCCAAAACAGGAAGTGATATATTGGTGCTCAGAGCTAGGTTTCTGTATTTATTGTGAAAATTCAAGGTGAAAAAGTATGCACTACAGTCTTCCTCAGGTATCAGCTGCACTTAGTATTTTTCTATTTTTTATTTATTAATCATTTTATTTGTTTATATTTCAAATATTACCCCCTTCCCAGTCTCCTCTGTAAGGGTTTCTACATGTTTACCTGTATTCTCCTGTATTTCTTTAAGGGACTTATTTATGTCCTCCTTAGGGTCCTCTATCAATTTCATGAGATGGGATTTTAGGTTGGAATCTTGCTTTTCAGGTGTGTTGGGGTATCTAGGACTTGCTGTGGTGAGAGAACTGGGTTCTGATGGTGCCAAGTGGCATTGGTTTCTGTTGCTTATGCTGTTGCCCTTGCCTCTCCATCTGGTTATCTCAGGTATTAAATAGCCTTGCTCTCTCTGTCTAGATCCTGTTCCTCCTGAGAACCTGGTTATGACGGACCTCCTGAGAGTTGAGCTGTCTCTGAGTGTGGGCATTGGGGGGGGGGGGGGGTTACGTGGCTTGAGTACCTGATCTGATCCGGATGAAGTTGTGGACTGGAAGGATGACATGTCTCTGACAGAGGGTGTTCTGTGTCTGCTGGGCCCCATGGAGGTCCTAGTTAGGCCAGGTATTGGAGCTGGGGAGCGGGGGCGTCTCACCTGCAAGCCTGGTTGTGACAGACCTCCTGGGAGTCAACTGTATCTGGGGGGGGGGGTTGTCTCTCTCTTTAATAGAAAAAGATATACAGTATAGAATCTAATAATTAAAAGTACGACATGAATACGTGTGTAATCACTTAGATCAAGCCAGCCTGGAAGATCCCTGTTCTCTCTCCCAAATGTAGCACCTCTCCCTCCCTGGATATAACCACTTTCTTATCTTAAAACCAATGAAGTTCTTGCCTTCTCTATATTTTAATAATGTTTATTATTTTTTAAGTAATATAGTTGTGCTCAAGGATACCCTGAAAGCAAAAACGTGCAATGTTCTGAAACATGGAGCTTATAAAAGTGTCTGTGAGAAAAACTACCAAAGAATCTGGAAAAAAAACTAAGCATCCAGAAGCTGACCTTTTGGGGATTGACATCTTACCCTAAACTACTTCTGAATACCTTCCTGCATTTTCCCTAGCTAAATTAGACAGCAGCAAGGGAATAAAAATATACATCTAGTACCAAAAGCCTAAAATTAAAACCAATATACAATGAGATCAGAATTTTATAGTAATCTATTACAACTTCATTTTTAAAGGAACTCTCAGGCATTGTCTCATACCACTAAGCCTGAATGGAGACTAATATGTGACTCACAATTAGCTCAGTTATCTCCAAATTACCTTGTAGTGATAGTTCCCTGGTTCTTTTGACTACATATACATCTCTGTGACTTCTTTTATACTGCTTTTTTCCTCCACCCACCTGTGTGTTCTTCTCATCACTATCTGTATACATTTGATAACTAACCCCTTCTCAGTTAACTGCATATTCAAATCATTCAGGTCCTAATATAATACAAATTTTAATTATGAATTAAGTCCATAATGCTGCATTTCTAACAAGTTCCAGGTGATGCCCTGTGGCTTAACTCTGCAGTTACACTGAGTGGCAAGTCATATTTCTGTGTGCAAGCCTTCACTCATACAGTCACATGCATGCAACACAGCTGATTATGTTATTTTCCCCTTAATCTCTGCCTCTGTATTTCTCTACTGGGATTTTCTTTCACCCTCCGTGTTCTCTACTTCTTTGTACTGATCAACCACGCAACTATAATTTTTATTCTGTATTCAACAATGCCATTAATTTCCTCACCTTATTCTCATCAAGCATTTTATTCCCACAGAACTCAACTTTGCATTAGGAAGGCTACTTAAGTGAAGTCACACTAGGGGAGGAATTTCTGAAATCCAGGAAGGCAGTCATCTGGCCTTTGAAAATCTTAGCACTCTCTCCTGGAGAGGGAGGACTTGCTTTTTTTGTTTTCTCAAACATTTTCTCCACTTACTTTGTAGAGTGTGAATCTTAAAAATCCCAGTTGTTCATAAGAGGCAGTGAGGATTATATAGAGATTATATTTTATAGACTCAGAATTGGGATAGTGTCATAGGGACAGAACGTCTGCAGAGTGACAAAGCCAGAAAATGCTGTAACACCTTTTAAGTCTGAAATTTGTCCCATCTTTGGTTTTATTTATGAATTCTTTTAAACGTTATTAAATCTTTATAAAATATTGGTTTAATTGTCACCAACTAGGAACAATAAGTTCTGTTTACAATGATGGCTGTGGGGATGGAATTCCTCCAATCTCTGTAGTAACATTGCAACAATCTATATACGACTTTAAATTGACAGTGTGGATTTTTTTTTTTTTTTTTTTTACTAAAACTTAGATGAAAAGGAAACTGATACGTTTGATATTGAAAGTCAATGGTTCCAAAATCTCATTTAACTCAAGGGACTTTGACCCCAGACCCTGTAAATTTTCACCACAGTACTATTATGGGATTGAAGAGTAATGCCTAGTGGTTTTCAGCATAGTGAATACATATGAGAGCAGAGCCTGTATCTTGTATATCTTGCTATTCTCTACCTTAGACCTTGTGCTTTTGTTACTGCACAGTATATTTTAGGCCAACAAATAATTACTATGCAATATGTATTAAATAGTTTTGAGTGGAAAAATTTGAACTTCAGTTACTTAAAGTTTCACTAAAGACATAAAATTTTGCATAGGAAATAAGCAGCCAAGATTTCAAAGCAAATTCTTTAGTTCCTTTTTTCCATTAAAATCTTAAATTTTGAGCTGGGGATGTAGTTCAGTTAGTAGACACCCTGGATTTGATCACCAGCACTCCATAAAACTGAATGTGGTGGTACAAACCTATAATCCCAACAGTCAGGAAGTAGAGGAAGGAAAATCAGAAGGGCTAGGTCATCCTTGGCTATATAGAGAGTTAGAGACCAGCCAAGGATTCATGAAATCTGTCTAAAAAAACAATAGCACATATTTCCTGAGTCTCCATCCTCTGGTGAGGCTGGGTTTCAGACTAAGGGAGTCCATGGCTCACTCTAATTATTCCTTGAAAGCATATAGCCTATGAAAAAATATTTGCTCCTGGCCTTATTCTGTCTTAGTACTCCAGGAAAAAATGTAAGAGGCTATGAAAGAATTGACACTTCTTTCTACATCATTCTAAAAATACCCAAAAATATCATAATAGACAAAAAGCAACAAAGAAAATGTCCTGTCTTGAGTCCTGTCTTACTGCCTGTAAAGCCTGGTGTGTTTCCAAAAGAACAGTTCACAGCCCTGACACAATGTTCTCACAAGAATTAAGTTTGTCATCATTCTGTCATTCACCTGACCACTCTTTGGTGGTCTGGTACCTTCCTTCTCCTTCTCCCTCTCCCTAACCCTCTCCCTCTCCCTCTCCTTCTCCTTCTTTCCCCCTTTCCCTACCCACTTCATGTGTGTTTGTGTACATAGCATGTTTGTGCCTGTGTACACATGAAATAACTGCATTAAGTATGATGGGAACCAAGTTTCTTACGGTCAGAGAAAGGGTCTTGAATACGGAAAAGATAGAGTTCAGTGTGAATAGAGTGGTATTGAATTGGAATTGGTTATGATGAACTTACACAGGGATGAAGAGAGACATGACTTTCTGTATCTGGGTGAATAGACAGAAATAGTGTATATACATGTTTTCCTACATTTCCAAGTTCTGTTCTGAGAGAACCTAAAAGCCACACAGCCCTAGTCGCAACAGTTGTATCTAGTATCCAGATCTTCTGGGAAACCAAATATTTTTCTCCAGTAAGGTAAACTGGGGGACCTGTGGCATGACAAGATAAATGAAGTGCTTGCTCTGTAAGCATAAGGACCTGAATTCAGATCCTCAGAGTCAATGAAAATAAAAGCCATGTGCAGCAGGGTGCACCTGTAATTCCAGTGCTGTGAAGGCGGAGACAGGATCACTGCGACTTGATAACCAGCTAGTGTAGCCAAATATGACTCGAGAGATCCTGTCTCAGAAAACAAAGTGGCAGAAGATTAACAAGGACACTTAACACTGACTTCTGGCCTTCTGGCTTCTCCCTCTCTCTCTTTCTCTCTCATTTGTGCGCGCGCACGCACACACACACACACACACACACACACACACACACACACACACACACACACTTCAGGGGACAACCTGTAGGAGTCCGTTCTCCATGTAGTGTTTGGATTCTAGGGACTAATTCAAATTATCAGGCTTGGTGGGAAATGCCTTTATGCATTGAGCCATCTTGCCCACCCCAGCCTTGTATTTTTGATATTCCAAGAAGAGCCGAGTATAATTACACAGTAGTCTTGCCAAAATACCAGAATCTAATATTGGGGAAACATGCCTAAAATCAAATTCTGAACTCTGCAAAATAACTAGTTTGAGCTCTTAAATTTTTTGAAGATTATGAACAGACTGAAGAACTCTATTTCAGACTAAGGAAATTTTAATGTCAGTAAAAACATAGCACTTGCTCTCACATGTACCTTAAAGTGGAATGGGTTATATTCTGCTTCACTTTAAAGTATGTCATTGGGACCTTTTACAACTTTGAAGAGGATTTGTAAATTAGATAATCTCAATTTAACCATTTTTGAGTTCATATAAGGAGAGTGTCCTTTTATTAGGAAGTAAGAGGAGTAGATTCTCATACCTGTAACTTTTTCTCAATTGTTTTGAGAAAAATATAGTATGTTGAGTATATGTGCATATGTTCGTATGTTGATAGAGCAAAGAGAGCACAAGAGTGATAATTATGAAGCTAACCAGTGGAAAATGTCGCTGAAGGTTAGAGGTTTTTTTACTTGTAATTTTCTATAATTTACAAATTGTTGTTCTATAAACAAAATTTAGGTTACTATTTCTCAGGCATTTTTATTACGTTTATTTTATTTCCTGACCAAGTGTTTTCTAATGTTCCCCACAGCATATGGAAATGAGTTTTTTAAATAGCAGTATTGTCACTATATGAAGAAGAAGTAGTAGTAAAGTATGATGGTTAAGCTCTTGAGCTCCTTAGTCAAAACTGATTTAGGAGCCGGGCAGTGGTGGCGCACGCCTTTAATCCCAGCACTTGGGAGGCAGAGGCAGGCGGATTTCTGAGTTCGAGGCCAGCCTGGTCTACAGAGTGAGTTCCAGGACAGCCAGGGCTACATAGAGAAACCCTGTCTCGGAAAACAAAAAAAAAAAAAAACTGATTTAGGTCAAAATCCCATACCATGTGTAGCTTGGTCATGTAAGCAGATGGCTTAATTCTGTATGCTTGTCTTATATAAGATGGAAATGATCAAAATGCTTACTCTGTGGCTGGGTGAAAGTAAGTCTCTCAGCACATTTAAAACAGTTAGCATGTGCTTAGGGAATAAGCAAGTTAAGGTACAGTCAAAACTTTCCCAAGGACTGAGAGAGAAATTCCCACTGAATAAATGCTGATTTGTGTAACATTTTCTTTATTGGGATATCTGTAGAGCCTCCAGTAGTTGAGAATTTTAGAAAACCCCTATATCCATGCAGAAGCCCAAGCTTGAAAGTGTGAGATATTTGGTACAGCATGCTAAGGATTCACCCCATGTGAGGATTTTAAAATGAATATATTCCTTATTGACAGAACAAACCCCACTGCCTTCACTGTCCAAAACCACCAGGCAGGAAGGAGGATGGAAAGAGGGGAGGGACAGGTATTCTTTACTAAGATTCAGAAGAATAGAGCAAAGCCTGGGTACTGCAGGCAGTGGCTGCCAGTATTTTCATGAGCTACTTAGAAACTTACTTTAGGAAGCACTGGATTTTATTAGGTCAGCCAGTGAAGCAGAAAAAGCTCAACTTGCCTGTGATGCTTCTGGAATACAAGAAACATATCTGCACTCAAGCATGCGAGCAGCATAGGAAAAGATATGTAAACAAAACAACTTCATGAAGGGAAAACACAATTAAAATCTCATGTTCTTAGCTCTTACTGCAAACTAAAGTCCTGCCCATGTGATGTTCAACACAGATTACCTTTAAGGATGCTGTAGCATCAGGTTTCAGAATCAGAAATGTCTCCATGTGAATCTTGTCATTTGATAACCAACTGTGTGATCTTAGATAAGCTACATAGCTTCTCTAAACCTTGGATGCCTCAGTTACAAATGGGGTGATGATGTTTGCCTCAGGGTATTCTGTGAACATCAAATGAGGCATATTAAAATGTTCATCATATGTGTTCAGTGATTTTGTTATTTTTATCTAATAGGAAGCATTAAGCAACAATAGACAGAATTTATAAGAAATCTCCATCTCTGATGGGTAATATTACTGTATTTTTTTGTTTTCTTTTTGGCATAATTGTAAACATACATGTTCTTGTTAGAAATACTAGAGAAATTGTCCCGTTTAAGCATTTCTCAATAGAGTCAGTTTAGAGTACCATGTCTTTTCTGAAAGCATTAACTTGTTCTTTTTGTACTTCAGTAGTTTAAAGAGTGTTATAGCATTGGAAAATGTCCTCACTAGCAAGCACATATGAGTCCCTAGATTAAATCTAACTTTGAAAAATAAAAACAGCAATGACAGGAGATTTTACATAGTTGAAGTCTCACACACACACACAGTATGCATGCTTGAGGACTGGCTTTTTTTTTCTCTCTTTCTTATCTTCTCATTTCTCTTTGTTGGACACAATTCCTTAGAGATTAATCCTGGTTTTGTTGTATAGTTCAATAGTTTCTTCCATTTTATCGCCCAACAGTATTTCAAAGTGTGGGTGTACCACAGTTAAACTGTTCACCCATTGTTTCTTCCTGTGCAGTGGTGAGTTTGGTTTTGTTTTTGCCAAAGTGACATGAGCTGGAGTGATCTAGGAAGAGGGAGCATCAGTTGAGAAAATGCTGCCATCACATTGGCCTGTAGGCAAGTCTATGGAGCCATTTTCTTGACTAATGATTGTGGAAAGGTGGTCTTGGGTTGTGTAAGAAATCTGGATGTCCGTGGTCTGTGCTGCCACCTAAGACATACTTATGTCCATGTTGTAGCCAGAAACCATGTGGAAGTCTATGATCTATATTGCTGCTGACTATAAAGGACAAGAAAAAGTAGGAAAAGCTTTGCTTCCCCCCCCCCCCCAGTGGTATCAATCACTGCAGACTCACAGGTGGGAATGAGAGATATAGAAGGCTTCTGTGACATCTCTCCCCTCCCCCACTCCACCCCAAAAGAAACAGTCTAGATAGGAAGCCATTGAAGAGAACTCTTTAAAATTGTAATAGGGATGCTGAAGTATAGTAGCTCTGCATAGTTGATGGCTTCTATCAGAGGTGAGAGTGAGGAAGGACTTAGTTTTCTTCTAAGGGGCTGCCTACTGGGAGTTTGACCATGCTCCAATAAGTATATGGGCAACACAAATTGGAATTGGTATTTTTTTTTTCTCTTCTTTTGTCTTGGAAGAGACCACAAGGCAGGTGTACCTGGGTAATATTGGGAAGTGATTTGATTAGGGTGCATTATATGAAATTTCCAAAGTCAATAATATTATGTTAGAGAGAGAGAGAGAGAGAGAGAGAGAGAAGAAGGAGGAGGAGGAGGAGGAGCAGGAGGAGCAGGAGGAGGGAGGAGGAGGAAAAAAAAAAAAACAAACCCTGGCCAAGCAAGCTATACATAGAAAGCAAGCCAGTAGGCCATGCTATTCCCTGGCCACTTCTTTAGTTTTCTCACCATAATGGACATTATAAAATAAATCCAATCCTTTCCTTCCCAAGTTGTTTTGGTTAGAGTTTTTATCACAGCAATAGAAAGCAAACTATTTTAATATTCTGTGTGTATGTGTGTGTGTATGTGTAGGTGCACTTGAGTGTGTATATGCTGTAGTGCAGTAGGGGTTAGAGAATAACTTGTGGGAACCAGTTCCCTCCTTTCATCATGTGGGTCCACAAGGATTGAACTCAGTTCATCTGGCTTGACTGCAAGAACCTTTCCCCCCTGAACCATCTCAGCAACCCTCACCCACTGATATATGTGTTAATATGTTTTCATTTTTGTGTGATAAGTGCTTAAAAGTAGAACTGCTGGATAATACGGTTACTGCCCTGAAACTCATTGCATAGACCATAATGTCCCTAGAACAGCCCCCCAGGTCCTAGGGTTGTGGCATGGGCTTTCACCGCTGACTGGCTTAGATATCTTAGCTGTTAGTACTTTGTCAGAAGTATCACTTACAAATCCTTTCTCCTACTCAGTAGCTTGCCATTCCATCCTCACAACCATCTTCTACAAAGAAAACATTTTAAATTTCATCAAGTCCAATTTATGAAACTTTGTTTAGCTATGATTCCCTGAAACTTTCTAGTGAGATTATTCTGCCAGTTTGAATAAAGTATAAAGTACTTTCTATTTTATCCCCTTCACTCTCTATATGTTGTAATTGTTTTAAACATTCCCTTTAAATGTTCTTACAGCCATATTTCAGGCAATAGTATGCCTTTTGCTTCAACTTTCAAACGTATGCAGGAACTGTGAGAAGGAGAGGAAAGCCTGTTGACTGATACTCTTGCTTACCTGACTCCTCCTCTGTTTTTGTTTAAGGTTTTTCAGCATCATTTTATTTTTGTCTTCAGAATTTTTAGCTTGTGTGTTAGGTAGGTCCATTGGCAGCACTGTCTTTCTTTGTGTTTCTGTGTCTCAGTATGCTGATTTTTCTTGACCCCTCTTCCCCCTGAGAGAAATCCTTGACAGGAAACAACACTCTAGACTGACCATTGGGTACTTAGAAAGGATTTAATCAACAGTTCTGACTTGGTCTCTGGGTGAAATCCACTGCCATTAGAATTTCTCGGTCCCAGTTTGGGAAGATTTCACCCATTGCTTCTTTAGTCCCGCTGTTTCTGTCGTCTTCCTGTAACTGCAGTGACATAAACATTCATTAGTTACGGTCTCAGGGTCTCTGAGGCACTATTTGTTGGTTGATTTAGTTAACTTTCCCCCATTGTCCAGTTGAGTGACTTTATTATTCCTTGAGTCCACTGCTCCTTTCCTCTGTCCTCTGAAAGAGATAGGAAAACACACAACTTGTAAGTACCTGGTGGGAGTAAAAGTCCAGGATCCCTATGTCTAAGCATGGCCATTTTAATGCAATATATACTTAAAAGACAACCTGGCATCCCCCTTGGGAAGTAGATTGACATCTAGAATGATTCTTGAGTTAGCTCTCTCCTTGTCAAATTCATGATAGGCCTGATTATCAGCATGATTATAGCTAAATGTGATTCCCAAGTGAATTTGCATCCAGTAAGCTCATGGGAGGCCAGTGTCCAACCTTCGTATGCCAATTTGCTTGAATAATTTCAAACAAGAAAATTAACCATTAGGTTGATTTAATTGCTTTTTTGTTGGCAAATGAAAATGAACAACAGAGAAGACATTAGTGAATCTAACGAGGAAAATAAAAAGGTAGAGATTTTAATGTCAAAGAGCCCTGGAAACTGCTAAGTGCATACTGCTATAGATTACATTTCTGGCTTAGTGGTTATTGCACTGAGTCAAGACATTCTGTTTTGACTGGAAATATTTTTTCTTAAAAACTATAAATGTGTAACTTTATCTTTTCTAGATTGCTTTTACTTAATCTTTTAAAGATGATCATGTTTTTACTGACATTAGTTAGCACATCTAATATAGGTTAGTTTAGTCTAGGTCAGGGCTTAGTCTGTCTTTCTGTATAGAAACCATTAAAAATAGTTTAAAACTCAATGTCCCCCTCCCTGCTCTCTCTTTCTCATGTGAAAAAAGAAAATTTTATGAACCACCTACTAAAATTAGAAACATTATTTAATATCATAGACCAAACAAGAGTTGGTTCTTTCCCCACGAAAGCTTCTTTCTGCTGGGGGAGTCAGAGCTGACAAGAATACATCTTTTCTATAGCATCAGGTTTAAGAAATTAAATAAATAAAGATGTGTTAGATGGTGGGAGAAATTAGGTTTGTTTGTATGCTAGATATGGGAACTTACTTTTTTGTTGTTGTTTTTTGTTTTTTTGTTTTGTTTGTTTGATTTTTTGTTTTTCGAGACAGGGTTTCTCTGTGTAGCCCTGGCTGTCCTGGAACTCACTCTGTAGACCAGGCTGGCCTCGAACTCAGAAATCCACCTGCCTCTGCCTCCCGAGCGCTGGGATTAAAGGCATGTGCCACCACTGCCCGGCCGGGAACTTACTTTTACCATAAGAGCAAAGGGTAACTGCTGAAATACTTTGAATGGAACAGTGTCATGATGTCTGTTTGCTGTTGCCATCATAGTACACCTGATGTTGTGTATTTCATAATCAAAAGAGGCCCATTTAACTCATAGTTTTGGAAGCTGAAGAATCCCAAGATCAGGCCCCATCTTATAGGTTCCCCACTAGTGCACCCCTTGCTGCATCAGACATAAGAGAGAAACAGAGAAATTCTAGCCACATGCAGAAGGGGCAAGCATCTTAGATGACCTCTTTCAAATAATCTATTTTCTTGGGAAACTAATCTGTAAGATCAACATTAGTCCCTTATACTGATCCCATCTCTTAAAAGCACCACCACTTTAACCTTATAACACTGAAACCAAGCTCCTAGCCTATGCACTACATTAACCCTTACATAGGCAGTGGGGAAGTTAGTAAAGTAAGAACAAATTGTAATTGCATAGAGCCACATGTTCTACCCATCATTACACATTTAGACCCCATCTAAACCATAGCAAATGATTAAAATTGTGTGTCTTCAAAACAGCCTGTTGAAAATTCTGAAAAAGATTACATATGGGACAAAATGGATTCTGGGAAAACATCTGCTTATTAGGCTCTGGGAATACCTCATTGGAATGGCCTAGCCCATCCATAATGGCATGGCTTGGCCAGGTAATGCAGTGCACAGAACGTAGTTACTGTGATAGACCAGACACAGGGTATGGGAGGAGCTACTGAATGGAGTACTACATCTTTCTCCTAGGGATTCAACTGACAAGAACTTGTCTTCTACAGCATCGTTTTTAAGAGACAACTACACACTTCCCATAATTAGCTCAGGAGCTCCTCATATGAATTTCTGTAGTTTCTTGTAAGTTTGGACATAACATGTTATGTAGCAACAGACAACTGAAACACTAGCTAAGACCAGGGACAGGTTGGGGGAGTTAAGAAAGAACATGTAGGCACTCCGTGCCTGTGGCCAGCTTGCTGATGGGAAGGTTTCTTTTAAAAGGAATTTTTGAAAGTACAAATTGGGGGTAAAGTAGGGCCTAATGGTATCATTAGAGTAGTTTTATTATGCACTCTATTTCTCTCTTGCCAGTTCACTTAATTTCTTCAGATACTTCTTTTCCTGGTGGTAAGTACTGAGCTATCAAACCCCTTCCTGCGGTAAGGAAGGTTGAGAGACAGTTCTCCACACAAATCTTCAGTTGTTCTTTGGTGTTTGTTTTAACCTTCACTTCTCTCCTGTGTATAGTCTTTTATCAAATTTACGGTTTATTAGTCAAGGATTTCCTTAAAATTGTCTACAGACTGAGTGCTTCAGTGTAGTGTGTCAGCACACTTGCACTCGGGTGAGTTTGCAGAAGCATGTTTAAACACTTTTGGGGGTGGGTGGGCCGTCCTCATACTTCCCCTCTGCCTTCTGTTCTCATTGCTGGCTTCTTCATCTATGGTTTGGAGTTTAGAGATTAAAGAAGGCAAGAATGTATTCAACCTGCCATCTTGAACTGCGTCTTCAGTATAGTTTTTTGTATTGTACGTAACATTTAGAAATAGTTACTATAGGCTGTAGCCATTGTATGGTCTTAAGAGATCTCTTGGAGTGCTGGCTTCCATCCACTCTACCCTTGCCAGTGGAGTCACCGTCCTTTCAATGTTGTCATTTCACTCTTAAGTTTTCTTCATTCTCTAAGCAATCAGATGGTTTATGAAATCCTAGTTCCCAGGACTGATCCTCCCTCTGTGGACCACACAGTGGAAGTTAACTAGGAATGATCTGGTGGTGCTGTCTAGTCCTAGCCGTCTCTTGTATAGCTCTATGCAAGTGTACTGAGGGAGTAATCAGTTACCAGGGCTCAGGAAAGAAGGCAGTATGATGAATGTTGGAAGCTCTCCTACCTCTGTCCAAAGTGTTCTTCCATGATCACTATATCAGAATAAATCTTTGACCTCAGAGATGGCTCAGTAGTTAAGAACACGTGTTGCTCTTGCAGAGAACCCAGGTTTGATTCCTAGCACCCATATGGCAGCTCACAACCATCTGTAATTTCAGCTCCAAGGGTTCCAACACTTTGTTCTGCCCTCCCTGAGAGCACTGCACGCAAGTACTCTTAACTACGGAGGCATTTCCCCAACTCTAGGCAGAGAGCTCTTTTATTCTAAGAATCAGACTTTTTCCGAAGTCAAAGATTTATGATACAGTGATTTTGTAAGGAAAGTCAGATTTACTATGATATAGTGATCTTGGAAGGAATTATTTCTATAGTTAGTCTTTTGCATTGTTTTCTATTTAGATAATTTAGAAAATGGCAGCTACATTGTAAAGCTTACTTTTTGCTAAGATTTATATATTAACAAACATGTAACATGTTATAATGATATATACATATAACATATTATTGTATATATATATTATATACATATATGTTATTATAATTTACATTATTAACTTGAGCTTTACAACAGTCCTATGAAATAAGTAGTACTACTCTTTCCATTTTATATGTGAAGAAACCAGAGTGAAGAGCAAATCAATTTTACAAGATATTTTGGTTCTAGAGTGGATCCCAAACCAGACTCTGGCTTCAACATCTACATTCAACTAGCAAGGTCAGGCCTTGTTCTGGACAATTCTGTTTTCAGAACCGGTGGCCTTGTCCTTGAACTTAAATGTAGTCACCTATAACCTTGAGAATTCTGTCTACTACAGATTTTCTGACATTGTACTCAGTTCAGCAGCTACTTCCAATCTGCATTTCTGGTGTCTGGATATCTGGCCAAACATTTTTCTGGGTTTGTTTGTGAGGGTGATTGTGGGTAAATTAGCATTTGAATTGGTAGATAGAGTAAAGTATTGACCCCCTTTTGTGGATGGCTCTCTGACCCTCAATTTGAATTCCAGGATAGAACAAAAGAGCTCTGCTCAGAGAGAACTTCTGCCTCTCTGAGCAGAATCAAACCTGGGTTCTCTGCAAGAGCAACACGTGTTCTTAACTACTGAGCCATCTCTGAGGTCAAAGATTTATTCTGATATAGTGATCATGGAAGAACACAAGCGCAGACCTTGTAACTAGCTGGCCTTGTAAGGAGGGAAGCCAACAAGTCTGTGTGTGTGTGTGTGTGTGTGTGTGTGTGTGTGTGTGTGTGTGTGTGTGTGTGTGTGTGTGTATGTGTGTGTCCCTCTCTCCCTCCCTCCCTCCCTCCCCCTCTCCCTTAATGTATGTGTATAAGTCTATTCATAAATATACACAAATTTCCTTATCATGTATATGTACATATAGTCTGTTAATTTGTTCCTTTCCATAAATCTGACTAATACAGAAACCAATTTTTGCCAATAAGAGAAAATTTTAGTGATATGAACGTTTAGAAAAAGTTGAAAAGGCTATATTAGATTTGCAAGTATGACATAAATTCTTGTAATGTGGTAGATTATGGGAAGGCAAGAAAACAGGATGATGACAGTGAAAGACTCCATCAGTCTTTCTTCCAGGGAGGGCCCCTCTCAAAGAGACATGGAGGCAGCTGTCGATGCACTTTGCTAGAGGTTTAGGTTTATTAACCAGAGCTCTGGGGCCGCCCTGCACCGTGAGGAGAGGCGACTTCGTGGGATTTTACACAAGTATTTTTATACATTTTAGAAGGCAGAATACAAGCACAGTAACCCGGCGCATTGTCATTGGATAGCGCTCTTAACCTTTAAACTCATTGGTTCAGGCCTGTGTGAGGGTTATCTTGTTCTTGCAGCTCCTTTGTGGTCTGGCAAGTTGGGGTCCAGCACAATTGCTGGAAGGGGGGTTGGGCGCATTCCAGGAGGAGGGGTAGGTTGTTGGAGCTTGGGTCCCTCTATCTAATCTCTTTCTCAACAGTTCTGCCAATTGGAAAGCTGACCTTAAAAGTATTAGAAATTGTTGTTCAAAAAATATAAAATATACTACTACAGGCAAAAGGAAGGAAGGAAGGAAGATGCCAGGGAAACTGTAGAGGGAGCTGTCTGATCACCTCAGATATTAAAGAACAACTTAATGATGGAAAGAAGTTGAAGCCAGTCTGCCCTTGAGGAGGGACTTATGAGACAGAAACAGAAAAAACAAAAGTAAAAGTTTTGTCCATAAAAGTTACATTCAAGTAGTTACTAAGACTGCAACTATTAAATGTTGTGTGGTTAAAAAGAGATAGGATGCTTTATTCATAATGATAGGTCAAAAAAGTCAAGAGTTTGAACCAGGCCGTAATGTTCTCTAGAACACAGTAGGCCTCTTTTACCTCATTCAGCAGAATCTTCTCTTCTCAGGTAAACAGTGGACTATACCATGTTACAATGAACCTAGAGAGAGAACAAAAGTATACTATGGAGGTGTTGGCCTTCACAGAGCCCCAGCCATGGACTTACATTGCACCATTGTTAGAGCATGCCGCTCCCAGAAGTTGCAAACATACTTAAAACATATTTAAAGTTCAGTCACTCAGCACTTATTTATTAAGTACTGGTCTGTTCCTAACAGCATACAGACACTGGGGATACATAGGAGTCAAATATAAGATAATCCCTTTGAAAGGTTGAAGAATCCCAGAGACTGGGCCAGGAATTGAGGATAAGTTTAGATTTATACAAGACGGTTCCAAACCTGGAGAGACAGCCCATATTAACTATCTGGAGGACAATAACTGAAATTTGGGCTTTTAGATCATGGATTTATCTCTTTCTTTATTCTGCTCTTACAGGCTAGTTTTTATTACCAACTTTTTTGAAATAAGTTAGAAATACTTGTGGAGAGAGAATGTCTGATAAGGAATTACCCTGATCAAATTAGCCTATGGTCAGGTCTGTGAAAGATTATCATGATTAACGAATGATATAGGAGGACACAGCCTGTTGTGGGTGGCACCATTCATAGGCTCATAGGCCTAAGTTGTT
Source organism: Uromys caudimaculatus (assembly GCA_028551405.1). Lineage (NCBI taxonomy): Eukaryota > Metazoa > Chordata > Mammalia > Rodentia > Muridae > Uromys > Uromys caudimaculatus. Next base: position 88,925,009 of record CM052703.1, on the reverse strand, counting down.
TAAGAAAGCTAGCTGAGCATGAGCCAGAAAGAGCAAATCAGTAACTAGCCTACCTCCGTGGTCTCTGCTTCAGTTCCCTCCCTGACTCCTCTCAGTGATGAGTTGTTACCTGGGAGTGTAGGCTAAAATAAACCCTTTCTTTTCTGTCTTGGTTAGGGTTTTACTGCTGTGAACAGACACCATGACCAAGGCAAACTCTTACAAGGACAACATTTAATTGGAGCTGGTTTACAGAGGTTCAGAGATTCAGTTCATTATCATCAAGGCAGGAACATAGCAGTATCCAGGCAGGCCTGGTGCAGGAGAAGCTGAGAGTTCTACATCTTCACCTGAAGGCTACTAGCAGAATACTAGCTTTCAGGCAGCTAGGATGAGGGTCTTACAGCCCACATCCACACTGACACACCTACTCCAACAAGGCCACACCTTCTAATAGTACCACTCCCTGAGCCAGGCATATACAAACCACATTTCACTCCCTGGCTCTCATAGGCTTGTTCAAACACATGAGTCTATGGGGGCCATACGTACCCATAGCATAATAAAAAATACATTTAGTTAAACTTCTAAAGCCACCATAGTCTACAGCAGTCTCAACAATGTTAAAAGTCCAAAATTCAAAGTCTATTCTGACATTCATCCAATCACTTAACTGTAATTCCCCAAAGCAAGACAGGAAACCAGCTGGACAAACCCCAGATTCTGCATTTCTATGTCTGATGTCAAAGCAGTCTTCAGATCTCCAACTCCTTTTTTCATCTTTGTTGACTACAACAAACCTCTTTCTCCTGGGCTGGTTCCACTCCTAATTAGCAGCTTTTCTCAGCAGATAGCTCACAGCTCTGGCATCTCAACATCTTGGGGTCTCCAAGGCAACTTCAGTGTTACAGCTTTTTTCAATGTCTGGGATCCACACATGATCTTCTGGACTCCTCCAAAGGGCTGGGGCCACTTCCCCAGCTCTGCCCTCTGTAGTACTCTAAGCTCAACTTGATCCACTTCCAAGTTGCTTTTTCTCAGGATGTTTTTTATCACAGCAACAGCAAGGAAACTAGAACACTGTTCTAGAGAAGTGGTTCTCAACCTACCTAATGCTTCAACCCTTTAATATAGTTCCTCATGTTGTGGGGACTCCAAGCCATAAAATTATTTTTGTTACTACCTCATAACTATTCATTTTACTACTGATATGAACCATATGTAAATATTTTTGGAGATAGAGGGTTGCCAGGGACGACGACCTATGGGTTGAGAATGGATACTCTAATGCCTAATAATGTGATGTGACATCTCCATAGCTTCTAGTGCTGAGATTTCTCTCAATAATAATTTGGGGGTTCTTTTCTAATAAAATGCTGAATATGACATTCATTCACTCATTCACTCAACAAATGTTAGTAGAAAGTTTACTATTCCAGATGCTGGGGATACACCAAAGAGTAGAAATTCCTATCATAATAAAATTTCTGGTACTAATCATAGTAGTGGAGTCAAAATTGTAACAAATATATGCGGTTTTTAGTGGTGTGATAAAGATAGGTAAAGCAGAACAGGAGAGATGGGTACTGGGAGGTTGTTATTCTATGTATGTTGTCATCTCACATGAGGTTACATTCGAATAGAGGTTGAAAGGACTTGTGAGTGAGAGTCCTGCTGTGTCTGGCTTAAAGGACAACTCAGAAGGGGATAGTGCTAGTACCTAGGCTAGCACAGAGTAAGGAAGGGTGATCAGAGCTAGGGGAGCATAAGATGTACAGCTTCCAAGACATAGCTTCAATCTGAGACTGAGATCTTAGACAATTTTGAGCAGGGAAGTAATATCAGAATTGATATGATTTGAGAGCTTACTGTGGACTGTTATATAAAGTCTAATCTTGGAGTGGGTGAAGAATGAAGTTAAAAAGAAGAGAAGCTGGGAGTAAATCAGAATAGACTAGTAGACTGGGAAAGAGTTGTCTGTGGCTTAGACTGGACTGAAAGTGATTAGGTACATTCTGAATATCATATGGCTGGAAGGATTTGCTGTTAGGTTGGATGTGGAGCAAATGGAGTGAAGACTAACCTTCCTGCCTTAGGCCAGCAGAGCCTCTGATACAGGGTTTTCCTTGCTTTCTACTTTTAGTTACTTTTAAACATATTGAGGGCAGACTCTTCTGACTCCACTAAGAGCATGGCATTCATCTTCCTTACTACCTCTGTTAGACTTTTTCCAACTCTGCTACAGAGTTAGAGAGGTATTTTCTGCCCTAAAATAAATTCAAATTTAAATGACTTTCATTATGTTTAGAAATGCATACCCATCTAAGGAAAAATAATAACTATAGAAATATGTAGCCCTATTTTTGTTTTTCCTGCTTGTGGAATTGATACTTAAAGACTTGTATAATCATTAAATGAATATGGGCACATAAATCCTGACTGAGAAGTTAAAGGAAAATGAACCTCTGTTTCCTTATCAAGAATGAAAGAAGAAAAAAGGGGGGTTTCAGAAGATGTTTCTTGCATGTCACAGTGAGAAATTTAGTCTAGAAACTTCCACTGGGAATTTAAAGGTTACTACTGGTAAAGAATATGTCATCTGCCCTAACACCATTTCTGCTCATTACACTGTTCATAATACAGGCCAATGTCTATAGAAAAGGAGATGAAGATAGCATTACTGTATCCCTGGGTCAGACTAAGAGAATCTCACTTTGCTGCTGTATTGTGCTGTTACACAGATGCCTGCCACTCCACACCCCAACAGGAGCTGATTAGCACTCTGGTGCCCTATTTAAGCTTTCTAGCTCTAAAGAGAAGTTATTTTGAAAAGTGAAAAGATTACACTCTGATAATAGAGCAGAAGCCTTACACATGTGGATAGCTCACAGAAGATTAAAAGAGCAAATTCAGAATAAATGCAGCCTGCCCCTGATGGAACAATGAGAGTGAATCACCTCACACTAACTACACGGCTGTTTAAAGGAAGTTCTCTGCTCACATCATGGCTGTCTCTGTGAACCAACACACTGGTGAAGGGGTTATGGGACTGGCCTAATCCAGCCACTGTCTTGTCGAGGAACCAATTAGACTGCTGCATAATCCTGAGATCTATGTCCTAGTTGGTGAGCACCTCTCTTCCGGCTGTGATCTCTTTCTATGTGTTTACATATGTGAGCATTTCCCAAGGATCACCGATCATTTGACGAAGGGGTTGAACTGAGTAGTTCATATTTGTTCTAATTTACTTTAAACATAAAATGATACAGATTAGAACTTTGTCATTTCAGTCTAAGACTGTTGGGACATGGGGCCTTTAGGTTGCAGGTCATATCTGAAGTCAAAGCTCCAGGAAAACTGGCTCACTCAACTGTGATTTCTTGTGACATGGTATCAGCTATTTTTACATAACTATATAAATAAATATATATAACTATATAAACAAATATATATTTTTTTATTATTTATATACAGAGGGCCTAAGTCAGATTCCATGGTTGGCAGTTTAGTCTCTGTGAGCCCCTGCACGCAGAATAGTTGATTGTGTGGGTTTTCTTATTATGTCTCTGGCCCCTCTGGCTCCTGCAATCCTTCCTCCTCCTCTTCTGCAGGATTCCCTGAGCTCCACCTAATGTTTGTCTGTAGACCTTTGCATTGGTATCAGTTATTTTCTCTACAAGAAAAACAGCCTAGGAAAACCATAATTAAACAGATATATTCAGTAACATTAAGCACATTAAAGGTATGTGTCAAGAGCTTTGCTTGCTATTGAGAATTTTATGATGGAAAAGGATTAAGGCCTTTGTCTAGGTTTTATAATCAAGAAACTTAAAACTATACCTCCGTCCCAACCCTGTGAAAGGTAGAAGAGAGGGTTAATTCCCATTATGTAGTCCACTCTTTGTGTCCTAGACCTTTGGGTATCTGTTGAGCCTATTTCTGATTCAAGCCTATGTATGAGTAAAAATGAATTGTACAGCACCAGGCCAAATTTATCTCCATGACCTCCCCTAGCATATTATATTGTCTGGGGACCATAGGACAATGTTGTACTGAAGTCAAAATATGTAAGTGGGCAATGGTCCTGTGGTTTGGAGCAGGAGGTCTCCCAGGTCCCTGTGTATCTAGATGCTGAAGTCCTTGCCTAATCATTTTGGTCAGTTCAGGAAGGCTGGAGAACCAGGCAAGGCAGCCCTGCTGTCTCAGCTGTCAGGCCAGAGGGGCATGGCATGTGCATGATGGATGAGAGGGTGGGATACATACCTCTGTAAGGAAGTGTCTACTCTGCCTCAGTTCTTCTGAACATGAGGGTTGGAGCTGTCACCAGATCTGTGCAGTCCTTTGAGGGAGCATCTGTATGCCTTGTAAATAGTCATTGCCCAGCTGTTTTTTTGTTTGTGTTTTTGTTTTTCTAGAAAGAACATGAAGTTTCACATGGATAGGGAGAGGTGAATAAGATCTGGGAGGTTTGGGGAAGAAAAAATAGAATCAGAATCCATTATATAAAAAAATTTGTTAATGTTTTTAAAAGGTGTGAGAATAAGAAAGGATGACTAGGAACTGAGTTAAATGACATGTCTTGTGGAAAGGTCACAATAAAACTGTTTTGTGTGATCACAGAATAAAAAGATGGCAGTTTTAAAAGGTGCCAAGTAGCAGTTTATATACAAAGAGAAGAGAAGAACATTAGGTAATTCATGTGTTAATCAGTTTGATTTACTCTTCCCACCTTGTATTCATAAATTATGGCATTTTGTGCCCTTCAAATATATACAATTATAGTTAAAGATACTTTCTAACATAAGCAACCTAAGAAGGAAGTATTAGGCAGATGTGCCTCTGCATTGGTTTCTACTTTGGTCAAGGAATGAAGTGAGTGTACCTGATGAAGACAGTGACAGCCACTGTCCTTTAGTTTGTCCCATTTTTGTGTGTCTGAATGACAACTTGAACCTTTCCTAGAAAAACTAACATTAAAGTAGATTTAAGATTTTTACATCTTTTTGTAGTGCTGGGAACTGAACCCAGGGTCTTTAGGACACCTTGAGCTATATCCTTTGGCCCAAATAAACTTTCTGTAGTTTTGTTTTTGTTTTTGTTTTTTGTTTTTTGTTTTTTTTCTCATGTGTTCAGATTGTCTTGTTTAGCCTGCAACAGCCCCTTTGAGTGGCCTCTTGTGTCCTTCAGCCAGGATCCATCCTAGTCATCTTTGAAACCTTCTCTATCTTCAGGTAACAACAAAAAAATTCTCCAACTCGGTTTGTAAATTTCACACTCCAAACTTTAATTCATCCTTTTCTCCAAAGGATCTTGGTTGCCTTTACTGTGATTTTTTTATGAGATATTTTTGTCTTTGTTCTAATATAAAACATTTTCTGCACAAGCATGATGACCTGAGTTTAATTCTCAGAATCCATGGACAGAGAACCAGCTCCACAGAATTACCCTCTGACCTGTACACAGATGCAGTGCCGTGGGATACACACATACACACACACACACACACACACACACACACACACACAAAAAAAAAAAAAAAAAAAAAAACCCTCGATAACTATGCTGGCTAGTCTTATGTCAGCCTGACACAGAAATTAGAGTTATCTAGTACTATCAATTTAGAAAATACTTTCATAAGATTCAGCCGTAAGGCATTTTCTTAATTTGTGATTAATATGGGAGAGTTCAAGCCATTGTAGGCGATTCCATCCCTGGGCTGGTGGTCCTGGATTCTACAAGAAAACAGGCTGAGCAAGCCAGGAGGAGCAGGCCAGTTAGCAGCACTTCTCTATGGCCTCTGCATCAGCTGCTGCCTTCAGGTTCCCACCCTGCTTGAGTTCCTCTTCTGACTTCCTTTAAATATGAGCGGTGATGTGAAAGTATGACCTAAAAAACTTTTCCTCCCCTGCTTGCTTTTGCTCATGATATTTCATCACAGCAATAGTAACCCTGACGAAGATATCCCTCCAACATCAAACATACATATCACACACCACACACACACATACATCACACACACACACACACACACACACACACACACACACACACACCAAATAGAAATGATAACATAAAACAGCTTTTCTGTGTTGTTAAAAACTTTAAAGGTAATTTAGTTTCAATTATGTGTATGTGTTTATGAGTATTTGTACTATGGAGGCCAGAGGCCTACAGCTAGCTGTGAGTGCCCTACTACCCAGTCGCCCCCACGATGTAGGCCGTCTGCAAGAGCAGTGTGCACTTTTAACTACTGAACCTTCCATCGAGCCCCCATTAAAAATTTCTAGTGTCTATCATTTTATTTTTTTAATTTTTGGATATTTTATATACATTTCAAATGTTTTCCCCTTGGGAAACCCTCTAATCCATTCCCCCTCCCCTGCCTCTATGAGGGTGCTCACCCACCCACCCACCCAGGCCCGTCTTCCCTTCCTAGCATTCCCCTACACTGGGGCATCTAACACCCTCAGTCCCAAGGGCCTCTCCTCCCATTGATGGCCAACAAGGCCCTCCTCTGCCACATATGTGGCCAGCACCATGGATCCCTCCATGTGTATTCTTTGCTTGGTGGTCCAGTCTCTGGAGCTCTGGGGGTTCTGGCCAGTTGACACTGTTGCTCCCTCCATGTGGTGGAAAACCCCCTCACCTCCTTCAGGCCCTTCTCCAACTCCTCCATCCAGGACCCCACGCTCAGTCCAATGGTTGGCTGCGAGCATCCACCTCTGTATTTGTCAGGCTCTGCCTGAGCCTCTCTGGAGACAGCTTATCATGCTTCCATCAGCAAACACTTCCCAGCATCCACAAGAACATCTGAGTTTGGTGGCTATATATGGGATGTATCCCTATGTGGGGCAGTCTCTGGATGGCCTTTCCTTGAGTCTCTGCTCCACATTTTGTCTCAGTATTTCCCCCTGTGAGTATTTTGTTCACCCTTCTAAGACAAACTGAAGCATCTGCATCATATGGTCTGTGAATTGATTCTTGGGTATTCTGAACTTTTGGACTAATATCCACTTATCAGTGAGTACATACATACCGTGTTTGTTCTTCTGTGACTGAGTTACTTCACTCAGGATGATACTTTCAAGTTCCATCCATTTCCCTGCGAATTTCATAAAGTCATTGTAATACCTGAGTAGTATTCCATTATGTAAATGTACCACATTTTCTGTATTCATTCCTCTGTTGAGAGACATCAGGGTTGTTTCCAGCTTCTGGCTATTATAAATATGGCTGCTATGAATATAGTGGAGCATGTGTCCTTATTACATGTTGGAGCATCTTCTGGGTATATACCCATGAGAGGTATAGCTGGGTCCTCAGATAGTACTATGTTCAATTTTCTGAGGGTCCACCAAACTGATTTCCAGAGTGGTTGTACCAGCTTGCAATCCCACCAGCAATGGAGGAGTGTTCCTCTTCCTCCACATCCTTGCCAGTATCTACTGTCAGCTGAGTTTTTGATCTTAGCCATTCTGACTGGTGTGAGGTGGAATCTCAGGGTTGTTTTGATTTGCATTTCCCTGATGACTAAGGATGTTGAACATTTCTTTAGGTGCTTCTCAGCCATTCAAGTTTCCTCAGTTGAGAATTCTCTGCTTAGCTATGTTCCCCATTTTTTAATAGGGTTATTTGGTTCTCTGGAAACTAACTTCTTAAGTTCTTTGTATATATTAGATATTCGCCCTCTATCAGATGTAGGATTGCCCAATCTGTTGGTGGCCATTCTGTCCTATTGGCAATGTCCTTTGCCTTACAAAAACTTTAGACTTTTCCCCCAGTCTCTCTTCTATTAGATCCAGTGAATCTAGTTTTATGTGGAGGTCCTTGATCCACTTGGACTTGAGCTTTGTACAGGGAGATAGGAATGGATCAATTTGCATTCTTCTACATTTTCACTGCCAGTTGAACCAGCACCATTTGTTGAAAATGCTGTCTTTTTCCCACTGGATGGTTTTAGCTCCTTTGTCAAAGATCAAAAGACCATAGGTGTGTGGGTTCATTTCTGGGTCTTCAATTCTGTTTCACTGATCTACCTGCCTGTCACTGTACCAATAGCATGCAGGTTTTTTTTTTTTATCACTATTGCTCTATAGTACATCTTGAGGTCAGAGATGCTGATTCCCCCAGAAGTTCTTTTATTGTTAAGAATAGTTTTTGCTATCCTGGGTGTTTTGTTGTTCCAAATGAATTTGAGAATTGCTCTTTCTAAGTCTATGAAGAATTGAGTTGGAATGTTGATGGGGATTGCATTGGACATGTAGATTGCTTTTGCCAAGATGGCCATTTTTACCAAGATGGCCATTTTTACTATATTAATCCTGCCAATCCATGAACATGGGAGATCTTTCCATCTTCTGAGGTCTTCTTTTATTTCTTTCATCAGAAACTTGAAGTTCTTGTCATACAGATCTTTCACTTGTTGGGTAGAGTCACACCAAAATACTTTATATTGTTTGTGACTATTTTGAAGGGTGTCATTTTACTAATTTCTTTCTCAGACTGTTTATCCTTCTAGTATAGGAAGGCTACTGATTTGTTTGAGTTAATTTTATATCTGGCCACTTTGCTGAAGTTGTTTTTCAGCTGTAGGAGTTCTGTGGTGGAATTTTTCGGGTCACTTAAGTATACGATCATATTATCTGCAAAGAGTGATATTTTGATTTCTTCCTTTCCAATTTGTGTCCCTTTGACCTCCTTTGGTTGTCTAATTGCTCTAGCTAGAACTTCAAGTACTATATTGAATAGATAGAGGGAAAGAGGGCAGTCTTGTCTAATCCCTGATTTTAGTGGGATTGCTTCAAATTTCTCTCCATTTAGTTTGATGTTTTGCTGTATGTTGCTTTTACTATGTTTAGGTATGGGCCTTGAATTCCTTATCTTTCCAAGACGTTTATCATGAAGGGATGTTAAATTTTGTCAAATGCTTTTTCAGCATCTAATGAAATGACCATGTGGTTTTTTTCTTTGAGTTTGTTTATGTAGTGGATTACATTGATGGATTTCTGGGTATTGAACCATCCCTGCATCCCTGGGATGAAGCCTACTTGATCATGATGAATGATCATTTTGATGTGTTCGTGGATTCGGGTTGTGAGAATTTTATTGAGTATTTTTGCATCAATATTCATAAGGGAAATTGGTCTGAAGTTTTCTTCCTTTGTTGGGTCTTTGTGAGGTTTTGGTATCAGTGTAACTGTGGCTCCATAGAAGGAATTGGGTAATGTTCCTTCTGTTTCTATTTTATGGAGTAGTTTGAAGAGTATTGGTATTAGGTCTTCCTTGAAGTTCTGATAGAATTCTGCACTAAATCCATCTGGTCCTGGGCTTTTTTTGGTTGGGAGACTTTTAATGACTGCCTCTATTTCTTTAGGGGTTATGGGAGTGTTTAGATGGTTTATCTGATCCTGACTTCACTTTGGTGTTTGGTATCTGTCTAGAAAATTGTCCATTTCATCCAGATTTTCCAATTTGTTTGAGTATAGGCTTTTGTAGTAGGATCTGATGATTTTTTGAATTTCTGCAGTTTCTGTTGTTATGTCTCCCTTTTCATTTCTGATTTTGTTAATTTGGATACTGTCTCTGTGCACTCTGGTTAGTCTGGCTAAAGGTTTATCTGTCTTGTTGATTTTTCTCAAAGAACCAGGTCTTGGTTTTGTTGATTCTTTGTATAGTTCTTTTTGTTTCTACTTGGTTTTCAGTCCTGAGTTTGATTATTTCCTGCCATCTACTCCTCTTGGGTGTATTAGCTTCTTTTTGTTTTAGAGCTTTCAGGTGTGATGTTAAGTTGCTAGTGTATGCTTTCTCCAGTTTCTTTTTGGAAGCACTCAGAGCTAAGAGTTTTTCCTCTTAGCACTGCTTTCATTGTGTCCCATAAGTTTGGGTATGTTGTACTTTCATTTTCATTAAATTCTAGGAAGTCTTCAATTTCTTTCTTCATTTCTTCCTTGACCAAGTTATTGAGTAGAGCATTGTTTAGCTTCCATTTGTATATGGGCATTCTGTTGTTTTTTTTGTTATTAAAGACCAGCCTTAATCCATAGTGATCTGATAGGAGGCATGGGATTATTTCAATCTTCTTGTATTTGTTGAGGTTTGTTTTGTGACCAATTATATGGTCAGTTTTGGAGAAGGTACCATGAGGTGCTGGGAAGAAGATGTATTCTTTTGATTTAGGATGAAATGTTCTATAGATATCTGTTAAATCCATTTGGTTCATAACTACTGTTAGTTTCACTGTGTCTCTGTTTAGTTTGAGTTTCCAAGATCTGTCTGTTGATGAAGGTGTTGAAGTCTTTCACTATTATTGTGTGAGGTGCCATGTGTACTTTGAGCTTTAGTAAGGTTTCTTTTATGAATGTGGGTGTCCTTGCATTTGTACCATAGATGTTCGGAATTGAGAGTTCTTCTTGGTAGATTTTTCCTTTGATGAATATGAAGTGTCTTTCTTTTTCTTGATGACTTTTGGTTGAAAGTCAATTTTATTTAATTTAGAATGGCTACTCCAGCTTGTTTCTTGGGACCATTTGCTTGGAAAATTGTTTTCCAACCTTTTACTCTGAGGTGTTTGTCTTTGTCACTAAGCTGTATTTCCTGTATGCAGCAAAATGCTGGGTCCTGTTTATGTATCCAGTCTGTTAGTCTATGTCTTTTTATTAGGGAATTGAGTCCATTGATGGATGTTAAGAGATATTAAGGAATGTTGAATGTTGCTTCCTGTTATTTTCTATGTTATTTTGTTGTTTGTGTGCCTATCTTCTTTTGAGTTTGTTGAAAGATTACTTTCTTGCTTTTTCTAGAGTGTAGCTTCCCTTCTTGAATTGGTGTTTTCCATCTTTTATCCTTTGTAGGCTGGGTTTATGGAAAGATACTGTGTCAATTTGGTTTTGTCATAGAATATCTTGGTTTCACCATCTATGTTAAGTGAGAGTTTTGCTAGGTATAGCAGCCTCAGCTGGCAGTTGTGTTCTCTTAGGGTCTGTATGAGATCTGCCCAGGATCTTCTAGCTTTCATAGTCTCTGGTGAGAAGTCTGGTATATTTCTGATAGGTCTGCCTTTATATGTTACTTTTCACCTTACTGCTTTTAATATTCTTTGCTTGTTTTGTGCATTTGGTGTTTTGACTATTATGTGACTGGAGGAATTTCTTTTCTGGTCCAACCTATTTGGAGTTCTGTAGGCTTCTAGAATGATAATGTTAATCTCTTTGTTTAGGTTAGGGAGGTTTTCTTCTATAATTTTGTTGAAGATATTTACTGGCCCTTTAAGTTGGGAATCTTCACTCTCTTCTATACCTATTATCCTTAGGTTCTGTCTTCTCATTGTGTCCTGGATTTCATGGATGTTTTGAGTTAGGAGCTTTTTGCATTTTGCGTTTTCTTTAACTGTTGTGTCAATGTTTTCTATGGTATCTTCCGCACCTGAGATTCTCTCTTCTATCTCTTCTATTCTGTTGGTGATGCTTGCATCTATGACTCCTGATCTCTTTCCAAACTTTTCTATCTCCAGGGTTGTCTCTTTTTGTGATTTCTTTATTGTTTCTATTTCCATTTTTTAGATACTTGATGGTTTTGTTCATTTCCTTCGCTTGTTTGATTGTGTTTTCCTGTAATTCTTTAAGGGATTTTTGTGTTTCCTCTTTAAGGGCTGCTAGCTGTTTACCTGTGTTCTCTTGTATTTCTTTAAGGGAGTTATTTATTTCCTTCTTAAAATCTTCTATCATCATCATGAAATGTGATTTTAAATCTGAGTCTTGCAGTTCTGGTGTGTTGGGGTATCTGGGCCTGCTGTGGTGGGAGAGCTGGGTTCTGATGATGCCAAGTACTCTTGGTTTCTGTTCCTTATGTTCTTGCCCTTGCCTTTCACCATCCGGTTATCTCTGGTGTTAGCTGGTCTTACTCTCTCTGACTGTGGCTTGTCCATCCTGCAAGCCTCTGTGTCAGTACTCCTTGGAGACCAGCTCTCTCTGAGAGGAATTTGAGTTTGGAGAGCTGTAGTACAGGGTCACCTCTGGGGTGCAGACAGAAACCAGAAGGATCCTGTCCCCACCTCTTCCTTGGTTCCTGTGTCCTGCTGGCTCTGCAAGGGTCCCTCTTGATGGAGGAATTTGATCAGAAGTGGTGGTCTTGCCTGTGCTCGAAGGTTTGTTAGCAGTCCTGGGAGACCAGCTCTCTTCTGGCACTATTTGGGTATGGAGCCCTGTGGCACAGGATCAGCTCCCTAGCTGCAGAAGGAAATCAGAAGGCTTCCCCTCGGTCCCTGTTTCCTGAGGGTTCCGGGTGGGTCCCTCTGAGCAAAGATGCTGGTCTTACCTCTACTCACAGGTCTGTCCACACTCCTGGGAGGATAGCTTTCTCATAGCGCTGTTTTGTTGTGGAGCTTTGTGGCACAGGCTCAGGTTCCCTGCCATAGATGGAAAACGGATGGCTCCTGTCTCAGGCTGCTCATTGGTCCCTTTGTCCTGAGGGTTCCAGGAGGGTCCCTTTGAGCAGAAGTTGCTGGTCTTACCTCCACCTTGTGGGGTAGTGGAAAGGAATAATAGAAAGAACACATCAAACCCTAAAGGCCCAACTCCTAAAACAAAAAACAACCACCTATCCCCCTAATGTACAATTAATGATGGCTCTGACTACCCTAAACATATTTAACATCTACAGAAACTCAAAACACCCTCCTATTTCCCTCCATTAGCACACACCAAAATTAAGCCCCTATATCTTAGTACGATGTCGAGGAGTGCATGAAGCTTATGGTAGCAATTCAGGACCTCTTCCCAAGCAGCGATGTTACAGCTCTTATGATAGAAGCTCTCAGACAATGGAGTAGTTCTCACACCTTTATTCCTTCTGGATAGGAGCTCTCATATACAGTTTGGGATGGTCTAATAAACAGTTTGGGATGGGTCACAGTCTGACAGCAGGTACTTCCCATTGGCTTGGTCTGAGAGTTTAGGACTACCTTATCTGCATGTGGGAGGGCTTGGTATGCTGCTCCTACGTGACAGACCTCTCTACAGGGGCTGTGGGGGTTGTAGCTACCTGACAGGAGCCAAGGGCCTCCCGGGGGCATTGGCAAAATGACTTCTGGTCCTTTGCAGGGCTATCCCCACTGGGTCGCCTGGGGTTAAGCCTGTGCTCGACCAGGGGCCAGGCTGCCTGTCACAGTTCACTGCCCCACACGCTCTCAGGCTTGTCCACACTCCTGGGAGGCTAGCTTTCTCCTGTCTCTATTTGGGTATGGAGCCCTGTGGTACAAGATTAGCTCCCTGGCTGCAGTTGGAAACCCGGAAGGCTGCCCCTTGGTCCCTGTGTCCTGAGGGTTCTGGGCCGATCCCTTTTACGCAGAGGCGCTGGTCTTACCCCGCTCCCAGGCCTATCCACACTCCTGGGAGGCTAGCTCTTTCCCTGCACTAATTGGGTTATGGAGCCTTGAGGCACAGGCTCAGGTCCCTGGCCACAAATGGAAATCGTAAGCGTGTCTGTCATTTTAATACTGACATTGTGTTCCACTGTATGGACTTAATTTTCCTAATCATTCTCCAACTATTAGATACTGACTTGTTCTCATAAATGGTGCTTTAGTGAACAACTGTGTGTTCAAATCCTTGACCTCATTTAATATCATTTCCTTATAATCTATTCCAAAAGTTGAATTCATAGATCAGAGATTATGAAGATATTTAGAGCTCTGGGAACCCATTCCTAGATTGCTGTCCAGAAAGTATTATGCTTGTAATTTTGCCAGCATTGAGCATGTTTCAGACTTTGTTAGTATGATGGGTTAGGAATAACTGTCATTGTTTCCATCCAAGTTTTTATTCTAAACATAGTTACTGTGTTAATGTAGTCTGTCCCTTAGTTTAATATTTGCCTTTCAGTCTGATACAAGGTGTTAGTGGGGGGGGGGGGGACTGTTATAGGTACATTTATGAGTGTAGTGTATGTGCATGTGTAAACGTGTGTATGTGTGTGTGCGCGCACATACACACACACACACACACACACACACACACACACACTCTAAAAACAAAGGAGGATTTAGAAGTTCAAGGTCATATTGGAGTACTGTCAGTTTGAGTCCAATCTGGGATATATGAGACCATGTCTCAAACAAGTGCCAGAAGTAAAAGGAATGTATATGTTTAGTTTCTATAAATTAACTTTAATCTGAGTTTAATAATGTAGTTGTTTCATTGTGCAAGAAACAATAGCAAAGGTGATTAGTGTACCATGTAGCTATCAGGTCAGTGAGCACTATCTGCCCACCTCTCTCACCTTGTGATCTGTAATGCTGTGGATGGCAGGACCCTCCTTTCCCGGCACTGCTTATCTGTGAGGGCACAGGCTGCTGGAGTGTCACAGTCACTGCTATAATCACTTTTGATTTGGGGCTCAAACCTTTAAAAAAAAAAAAAAGAAGTCTCCTCCAGAGCCCTGCTGTGGGACTAGGGCAGCAAAGCTCCCACTAACCACTCAGCCAGACTCACACAGAGCTGTGGTATGAGACAGTGAATGGAAGAGAGGGGTCATCTGAGGACAGGAGCATGGTCCAGCAGGGACAGCCTCAAAGTGTGCAGTTAACACCATAAAACTGCTCTATTCTCTCTGGAGATGATGCTCCTATAGGCGTGTCTTCTGATGCCTCCTCCTACCCCCTCTCTCTCTCCTCCTGGCAGTTCCCCCTTTCCCCCTGTAGTTCTCTCAGGTCATCCATTACTCTCCCTCTGCCCTTACTCTTCACTCAGTAAGTTACCTTACTCCTTCCAAATGAGAGGCTCATCCTTAGCATAACATCAGCTCCAGAAGTCTCATACCTCCACCGCCAGGTGCTTATTGCAGCTTCCCTGGGCTGAGCCCAATGCTTGGTCAGGAAGAACAGGGGCAGAACTTAGTTTAGTCTCCTAAAGAGAAAATGGAAAAGAACGCTTAAAAAAAAATGATTAACAAAAACAAAAAATGACCTAACCTAAGTTGCAGACTTGGCACACAAGGACATTACTTTTATTTTAGATAATGCAGTATGACAGGAGAGAAATGATTTGTGCCAGCTTGACTCTGGACCTTGTCTACTGTCAAGCAGTAAAGCTCACCATTATTGTGTTAAGAAGCATTTATTTGGCTCTCTGTGCCTGGCCTGCTCTACAGAAGGAGCCACACTGTCTATAAAAGGCTCTGCAGGATGGATGCTGCCTGCACCAATTAATTTGTAAGTTAGTTCGCCTCACTTCAAAATGATATGCTCCCCACCTGCCTCCAAGCTAACTTATGTTTCTAGAGGATTCTCAGTCTCCATGTTTGCTTTGGGTCATGTATTGCCCCTGCTTTCTTCAGATTTAGTTTACAAACACACACACACACTTTTTGTTTTTGCTTTTTTTGAGACAGGGTTCCTCTGTGCAGTGCTCTCTGTCCTAGGACTTGCACTGTAGGCCAGGTTGGCCTCAGATTCACCTGCTTCTGCTGCCTGACTACTGGGATTAAAGGCATACCACCCAGCTCATTTTTTTAAATTCAGGATTATGTAGGATTAAGTTTGGTTTTGAGGAATAATAGAAAATTTGGCATTGTGGCAGTCTTCTTTATTGGTGGAGATAGGAACTGGGAGGACTCTTCATTACTAGAAATAAAATATTGAACTGTTTTATTAAGCATGATCAGTGGGACCAGCTTACCCTGGGATTAGGCTTTAAAGGACATTTTCCCCTTGTGTAAGAAAAGCTGTTTGTCCTTGTGGCCTTGTCTTCATGGTATACTGTGTTTGGAGAAGACATGTTATTTACATGGGGCAATCTGCTGGTAGGAAAAAATCTGTTGGAGTCCACCTTGATGCATCCATGAGGCCTGGAACTGAAACTGACTCAAAGGCTCCAAGGCGTAGTTTCCTGGGTAGTTCTGGCTGTGGCGTTGAATGGTGTAGGAGGCTCAGCTTCAGGATGTCGTAGACATGAACCTGTGCAGCTGGTAGATATGCCCAGGGCTGTTGGGACTTTGAGAAAAAGGCTCAGTCCTGTTGGTGAGCTGATTGAGCACACTGTCAGTGCAGTGAGGAATCTTCATGAGACTCTTACCGCAGACACAGGTGAGCACTCCCTAGCTCATGGCCCCAGTGGTGGCATACCAAAGTAGACTTCAGAAGAGGAGACTGTGGGATATGTTTTCTGATTTTCCTTCTTCAGATACACAAACTGAGATGCACAAATGTTTTCAGTGCTTCAGTGTTCCCTGGAGGTAGTCAGTGTGCAAACACTTGTTCAGTGTTTCCTTTAATGAAACAGCCTTCTGAATTATATGCATTATTTCCAATGTATAGATGGGAAAATGGGCACAGAAAACTTACATAAATGCTATTTAAGCCCAAAATACAGAGTCTCTGATCATTTGATGCTAAATAGTAAAGTATTATGTTATTCCAAACCAGGGGAGCAGGCTTGTTAAAATTAAAATGTTTCCAGATAAGGTTGTATGTGTTTTGGAGCAATAGCAACAATGTTCAATCAAATGGTAGAAACTATCCTTTCTTCCTCTTTTCCTATTCAGAGGAACGTTGGTAGTTTTTGTTAGCTTTTATTTTTTCAGTAATGGTTATTAGTAAATAACCAGATTATAAATGATGAAATATAGGAGCAAGTATGCTAGTGATCTACGATATATAGATAGTAATATCGAATACCTTCCAGCTTGTACAAAGGGATAGAGAGATAGAAACTCTTACTAAAGAGCATGTAAGGGAGCCAGCAGCAACTAACGTATAATCTCTCAGAGGGAGAATACAGCTGTGTCCTTTGGGAACTGGGTTTTTGTGCATGTTTCAAACACCCCACCAACTGAATTTACATCCTCAGCCACAAAGAACTCTATTCTCCTGCCCATTATTATTTTCTTGTGCTTACCTGGAAAAACATGATTCTGGGACATATGACAAGCATGTGTTGAGTGGGTATGAGTCTGAGGTTTCATGAGACATCAGATAGGATTTCCCCTTAATAATCGCCTTTGTAAATCTGGGGTTCAGGTAAATTCTGAGTTCAAGGTGAAAATTTGGAGTCATCACATCCTGGATGGAGGCAGCAGTTTTTCTGAACTTCATGGGGTATCTGGCTCTCAGGAGCATCTGCTTTGAAGGTACCCCCTCCCCCTCCGGCTTTCAGAAGACCTGGCATTTCTGTCTTTGTGGCTCCATGGCAGACAGATGGAGATTGGTTCTAAACTGACCTGCTGAGCCTGGGTATGGGGCTTTCAGACATGAAATCTTGATTAGCAGTAAATGTTAATTGAAACAGTGAATTATTAACATGCTTTTCCATAAATGATGAATGTTACTGTCGGCTCCTTTACCCTGGTGGTATAAAACTTTCTAAGAAATTGCTGTCTTTGTCCAAGGAAAACAGAGAGAGATGGCTGCATTTGATGGTATTTGTGATGCTCTTCTTAGGTTCTGTGGCCAAACCTGATTGAGGATTACACTGTCCTTTCTTCTAGAATCCTATATCACCTCAGCCAAACAAGCAACTAATTTTTCCCATAGAAGCAAAATACTGTTGAGTGATCTCATCCAGTATCCTCACTTCAGTCTGCACCAATAGCTGATGACTCCCACCTTTCACCACAGACTAAGAATTTACCCTGTACCCCAGATTTATATACACACTGAGAAATTTATTGCTGATTTACTACTGAGAAATTCTATGTGATGTCTCATGGAGCCTTAGATTTATATCTAGGTAAATATATAAGCAACTACTTGTCATGTACCTGCCTGCCATATGTCCCAGCAACATGTAATCTAGGCAGGCACTAAGAAAATAGTAATTAGCAGGAGAATCGAGTTCTCTGTGGCTGAGGATGTAAGCTCTGGGTGAAGTGCTTGAAACATGCACAAAGGCCCAGGTTCTACACAGCATCCCATAAAATAATAGGCCATGATAGTGGCCATACAATCCTAGTATCTGCCTATAATCACAGAATTCAGGAGGCAGGGGCAGGAGAATCAGAAGGTCAAGATTATCCTCAGCTACATAAGGGATTCAATGCCACCCAGGGCCCCATGAGACAGTGCCTCAAATAACAATTTCTAGAATGATTGGAGAAGGAATGACATGCTTAGGAGTTGACCACAATTGTGCTGCTTTAATCATCAAGTGTGTATTAGATAAAAGCTAAGAAAAATTATAAATTGTGTCATCACCATCTCTCTTACCCAGGATTATACATTTAACCCACATGAATTACTAGATTCATAGATAGGGACAAAAATAACTGTAAGATGAGTTTCTGCAATGAAATATTAGGCATATAGGCACAACCAAGCAACAAGTTCAAGGTATATAAGAAAACCATAATACACAGTAGGACAGCAAATGGGAGAAAGATCTGGATTCCTCAGAAGAACTCTGTAAAAGAAAGAGGGTAGGCACTCAATTATGAAGAATAAAGACATCATGAAACTCGGAGAAATTTGTATTCCCCTCAAAATTAGGAAGAAGTAGTGGGCATTTGAGAAAGGAGAATGGCAAGGGTGAAGCGTGGAGGTGAACGTGGGGCTGACCAGGGACTAGGTTCTTTAAAGGAAGTATGAGCAGCAGCAGTTTGGCAGGGCTTTATAGTAAGTGTTCTCTGATATCAGAGGAGGCGTGTGTGCTAGCCTGCTGTAGGGAATTGGAGGACAGAAGGTTTAGCAAGTACAGCTTTCAGAACCGCTTAGTAATGATATTCGGGGGCTGGGGGGGGGCAGGAGTTTACATCAGTCAGCCTCTGCCTAGCAGCAACAGTCTTTCTTTTGAATCCAGAAACTCTGCTCCACAGGGATAGTCTGCCTTTTTCTTGAACTCCTGTGATTAAATTGGATTTATGAAAATCCCCAAATATGTGGCTTTGGGGCTTGGGCATAAACAAGAATAGAATGTGGTTTGTTGGCACAACTCTCATTGGAAAAATAGCTGAGTTAGTTCCCACTCGTACCTCAGGCCATAATCTAGCTTTTTTTAGGTTCGTGCACATACTGCTCAAGAAACATGGAGTGTGTCAAGCCAATAATAGGCCAATAATGCCCTAGATTTTCCTTTGAATTCAATAGTAACTCACATGGGAGCTTGTGAAGAAACTGCTTATTCTAAAAATATCTTTTGGTACTGTGTCTGTCTAAGCATTTGAGATCAAGACAAATCAGATATTGTTGCTCCATTTTGCCAGCCTGTAATGAAAAACACATATCCAACTATAGTCCATTTCATTTTCTTCATTCCTGGAGCCTTGTTATTTAAAAAGGCTAAAAGATCTCAAACTAAGATTTCCTACACTGTGTTTCAGCTGGGAATTTGGGTATAAATTAGGTTATACTTATTGGGTCCACTCAGCTGTAATTCCAAACGACTAATTATTGTGCTTCTGATTATTTGCCATTGGCAAACATAGCCCAGAGGATGGTGGTTACTCTGCTGTTGCAGCCCTAGACCTGTTTCCCAGTCCTGCTTTTGAAGAGGTCATTTCCGCTGAAATGTGACCAACCTTCCTATCCTGACTTTCTAAACTGAATCACAGCTGTGGAGTGTGCTCTTGTTCTAAGATGATCAGTTCTATAGTATTGTGAAAATCACCCCATTCGTCCCACCCTGGACCCCTTGCACAGTGTTCAATCTCCTTCTGTTTAAAGTATTTACAATGGCTTTTGTCCTGCAGTGATCCACAGATGGTATAAAGGGTACATAAGGAAAATAAATGAGAACCTAGCCAAAGCTGTAACTAATTCTGTTTGAATGAATAGGGGAAGTCTCTTTATGAAGCAATGCAATTATGTATATTTGTTATTGTTTTGGTTTTCTGAGACATGATTTCATTCTATGAATTGGACTTGGAAACTCAATATGTAGCTTAGATTAGACTCCAGCTTTCAACAGTCCTTTTGCTTTGACCTCCCAAATGCTGGGATTACAAGAATGAGCCACCATGTCTGGTAAATGCAGTATATCTTAAATAATAAGTAGCAATTTTATTCTGTAGGCTAGCAGCGCATTCTAGGCATTGATTTGATACAGAAGCACAGGTGTTCTGATAGTCTTCCCAGAACACTGAATAAACAAGTGTTTGTTAGGCCAGTTTCTAATACATTATTTTATTCCAATAATACAGTTGTTTCTCAGTATTTTCCTATAGAATAGTCAGTTCATTATGATTTCTAGTGCTTTTTGTGAGAGAGAGAGAGAGAGAGAGAGAGAGAGAGAGAGAGAGAGAGAGAGAGAGAGAGAGAGAGAAGCACTTCTCATGTATAATCAACCAGCAGAGTAAGGGAATTACCAGTCAGAAATGTAGTGGGGGTGATGGTTTGAATGAGAATGTCCCCATAGGCTCATACATTTGAGTGCTTGGTTCCCAGTTGGTGGCAGTAAGGATTAGGAGTTTTGGCCTTGTTGGAAAGGCATGTCACTGGGAGTGGGCTTCCAAGTTTCAAAAGTCCACACTTCCTTCTCTCTGCCTCATGTTTGTGGATGAGGATATAAGTTATTAGCTACTGCTCCAGTACCATGCCTGCGTGCTGCCATTTTCCCTGCCATGATGGTCATGGAAATCCCCAAATAAACTTTTTTTCCTTATAAAGTGCCTTGTTGATGGCAATAGAAAAGTAACTAAGGCATGGTTAGTACCAGAAAGTGGGCTACTGCTGCCACATACCTGGCAATACTGATCTTTGGAAGAATGTAGATTTTTGTGTCTTTGGACTAGGAAACAGTTGTTGAATGTTCTAGATGGCTTAAGGGGTCATCATAGTAAAAGCTTAGAAGATAATTATGCTGAACACAGTGAGACTGTGGAGGCCTAGCTCAAGTGATTACAGAGGGGAACAATATTAGCAACCAGGCTAGAGACTATTCTGGTGATACTTTGGCAAAGAATATGTTTGCTTTCTGCCCTTGTCCTAAAATTTTACCAAAGGCAAAATTGAAAAATAATGGATTAATTTAGTTGGCAGAGTACATTTCAAGATGGCCTAATATTCTCTGCTACTTGTTTATTAGTAATCATTCTTATATAGCTCTATAGTGCAAAATAGCTAGCAGGGCAAAAAGGAATACAAAAAGTACAATTTGAGCACCAGGAAATTTAATATTGGAGCCTCTGCTTGCTAAAAAGCCATAAGAAGAGGCCTGATGTGAAATGGAATAAAGGGGATAGTCACTTTAGGGCAGGACCCCACCAAGCTAATCCTGTAGCTTGTGAAAGGAAAAGGCCTGAAGGATTTGCTGCTCCTAAAAAGCAACAGTAAATCAAAGTTTATGCAAATGTAATTCAAGAAGTAGCCAGGGTCCATCCCAAGCAGGCAGCTCAACTTGGCATCATAGACCATGATTCTGGCTTTAGAGTCATGAAGGATACAGGTATAAAGAGGCTATGAAATCTTCTGCTGTGGTTAAAGAGAGTTACTGAGGCTCTAAGGAGTTCCCTTCATGGAGGCCCAAGGAGGCCATTTCATGAAGCTGTAAAAATGAAGCCTACGTTCTGTTGTTGGAAACCCCAAGAAGTTGGAGATGTGTGGTGTCTGCCAAAGAGGTAACCACAATCAGAAAGTGGAACCAGCCAAGAGAAAGAAGTGTGCTGTCGTCAGTAAAGTCAGAAGGGTGGGCCCATCGAAGTCCTTTGGCATGAAACATGGAGCTGCAGGATTTAGAGTTTGTCCTGCTATATTTGGGTCTTGCTTGGTCCAGTATTTTGTCACTGTGCCTCAATCTTACATTTTGTAATGGCAATGTATATTCTGTGCTGTTGTAAGTTGGAAGTGTATAATTTGTTTTTTGATTTTGAGTTTACGGGGGGTTACAGTTAGGAGATTGCCTTGAGCTTAAGAAGAGACTGTCAAAAGGTAGGGGGACATTTGAAGTCAGACTAAGTGCTTTTTGTATTATAGGGCCACAAGCTTATGGGGGTCAGGGAGTGGAATGTGGTGGTTTGAATGAGAATGCCCCAATAGACTCATATATTTGAATGCCTGGTCCTCACTTGGTGGAACTATTTGAAAATAATTAGAAGGTCTATCGCTGAGGGTAGGCTTTTCAGTTTTCAAAAGTTTACACCATTCCCAGTTAGCTGTCTCTGCCTTGTGCTTATGGATAAGAACGTAAACTCTCAGCTACTCCTCTAGTGCCATGCCTGCCTGCCTGCCAGCTACCAAGCTCCCCGCCATCCTGGTAGTCATGTACTGACTCTATTAAACCATATGCCCCAAATAAACTCTTTTTTTTCCTATAAGTTGCTATGGTTATGGTGTTTTGCCATGGCAATAGAAAAATAACTAAGACAGGTAGCTCAGATGTTGGCTCAGAAATCAGAATGCTGATGTTGCTGAGTCTGCCCAGTTTGACTGAAAAACCCTTTTCTTGTATGCAGAAAACCCACAGTTATAGTGACTCTATTCTTATAGCTGTAATGCCTTGGTCAGCAAGTAATAGCATGCTATTCTGTGACACCCACGGTTACAATAAGCTATATGAATCTGGTTTTGTGCCTCTCTCTTGTGTTTCTTTCTACCATTATTAATGTGGTTTTGTGAGCTATTTTGACCTTTCCTGGCTATGAGGAAGATGTTTCAAGACAGTGACTGTGCTGCCATAAAATTACCAAGGAAAACTCTGATGTTGGTTGTTACAATGCAAAGTTTATGATGATGCAATACAACAGAAGGTAAATATCAGCAGAAATTGGTGGACGTTCCTTGACATTTTAAATGGCATTATAAACATACTGCAAACCAACAACTATTCGACAGAACCTGAAAAGAACTGTGGACAGTGACATAGAAGTTCTTAAAACAACTCTGAAGCTTGTTTAGTTTATACCATCACTCTAAAGAGAATACTTTCTGAACTAAGAAGGCTTTGCCTATACCTTTTTATTTTGCATTTTTTAATTTTAGATTTTTTTGTTTTATGCTTTTATTATTTTAGATGGGGTCTATATAGACTGACATCAAAGTGAATAAAAAGCTTAAGATAATTTTGAATTTCTGATCTTCCGTCCTCCATCTCCTGAGTACTGGGATTGCAGGGCACACACCATTACTCTAACCTTATGTGGTCTTCAGGATTGAGCCCAGAGCCTCATTGCCCCAGTCCCTGTACCTTCATAAAGCTCTACTATTTGTTTTATCCACTTCCCATCTTTGTCCGGTTCCACATTTCTTGAGATCTTTCCCAGCTTTTTGTTGTTGATTTTGCAAACTCTGTTGCCAATGTTTAGAAAACATTGGCAAGTTTCTCTTTTATGCAGTGGTTTTTAGTTAGAACGGCTGCTCAGACCCCTGATATCCTGCTCTCCTGATCTCTTCATGCTTGGAACCTATGATTAGACCTTTGTATTATCCCACCAGTCATTATTTTTATGCCCCATGCTTGGATTTTCCACTATATAACTATTTGAAATTTTTACAACTTTTCCCATTCCAAAACAAAGCCCTTCTTTTTATCTTGATATTAATCCAATTATGTTGTCACATTTTGTTCTTTAATTCTTTGCTACTGAAGTCTGTTGTGTTTGTTACAGGCACAGGAGGAACATTCCTCTCAAGGAAGGACACTATGTGGTAGGGAGCAGAACTGACAACAATGGGTGCCTCTGTTATAAATAAGCAGCTACAAAGTCCTTTAGGCAAATGGGGCAGTAGCAAGAAGCAAGACTTCTCAGAGGGAAAGTGGCATAGATCCTGCAGGTCTCTAGAGATGGCAGACCTGTTATTTTTCACAAGTGTTGGTCACTTAACTATTTTTAACAGATTTATTTAAAATATAATTTACTATTCATGGATCTTAATGAATCCATACACATGTACTTCTAATACTAAATTAAATTTATCCCCAAACCTCTTACATGCCTCTAGTACAAAAGAATCATTAATTTGTTAATTTACTCTCTTTTTCCATTGACACATATATACATACACTTATATATTCTGAACATTTCACTTAAATAGTACCATATAATATATGGGATTTTGTCACTGGCTGCTTATGTTTCTAAAGCTTACCCATGACGTCCTGTAAGTGCTTCATTTCTTGATAATACCAAATACTACAATGTTGTATGGTTAGACCATACTTTGTCTTCACAACACAAAGGATGTCTGAATTTTTCCTAGTTGGGGTTGTAAAGAATAAAACTGCTCCAAATGTTTAACCTTTCATGTTGACAAAAATTTTCTCATCTTTTGGACTAATATCTAGAATTCCTGAAGATACGAGCACTCCATGTTTAATTGTTTGTAGAGCTGCCATGCTGATTCCAAAAGTGGCTGCATCATTTTCTGTTTGCCCATTACAGTTTTACTTTCTCTTGAAGCTTACTGTGTTGTTAATGTCTGCCTTAGCTGTGTGAAGTGGGAACTGGCTACTGTAAAAAGTGTTTTACTGAACTTCATATTTCCAGTATCTAGGGATAACCAGCACAGAGACGGCACTTTACATTTCAGAACTGAGGACATTACCACCACCACTGAAACCATACAGGCAGAAAGAAAGAAAACACAATTCAAAGGCAGCAGCCTGAAGAAAATTAGTTGTATTTTGTGAATAATAGGAGACTGAACATGTTGAAACATCACTCTATGTAGAGAATTTTGAAGTAAATTATTCAATAAATACTGATGCCATCCTGTACTAGGGAGTTATTTTGTACACTGGATACAGCAATGAACAAGACAGAAAAAATTCTTTGTCCATAAGAAAGACTGAAAATAAAAATATTTACTATCATAGTAGTATACACCTGTAATCCCATCTGGGGCTATATAGGCAAATTTTGTCTCAAAAAATAAATATAAAAGATATAATATATAATGTCTTATGTAATAGCATAAAATATAAAAGAATATAAGATAAAATATTATAAAATAAGGAAATCAAAAATTTCATGAACAAAAATATTTGGAAAAAGTAGATGGATGACCTTCTGTGATAAGGAGGAGTTTAGGTAAGGGTTGTGGCCACATTAACACAAGTAGAGGAATGATGACACTTCAGAAGAACTGATTGGTTGGTGCATGCTAGTTAAGCACTTCACCAACTGAGCCTCACCTAGCCCTTGCTTTGTTTTTTGTTTGTTTGTTTGGGTTTTTATTTTTTTGGTTGGCCTGGTACTTGTCCTCAGACTAACAGGTGTGTACTGCACACCCAGCTTCATCAATAGTCAGAGGTATAAATGAAAGCTGGTCTTAAGAACCAGTTTTTTGTTTTTTGGTTTTTTTTTATCTAAATTGAAAGTATGTGAATTCCAAATCTGTATCCTCTCCCCAAAATACACCATGATTTGTGGGAGTAACGTTATTACCTTTACTATTATACATGTAATGTATGGGTTTTTTTTCCTTTCTCAGCTGAGTTTCATGCCACTCAAAGTTACAAAATGAATTTGTAATGTCCCCTAAGGGATAAAAATAAAACTGAATAGTCAAATATCAGTGCAACAAGGCAGGTATGCTTTGAAGGCTGAAGTAGAAGTATTGCTAATAGAGGAATTTTAATCCAACAACATGGTTTCTCTGGCAAGGGATCATATCCAAAGACCTAGGCCTATATGATCTAGCCAGAATGCAGACACAACGTTAATCTACACCTTTAATCTCTATCAATGAAGGTAAGGTTAGTTTGCAAAAGGAAGCAGCCATGTTTGAAAGTGACATCTAAGGAGCAGACATAGTGACAAAGCAGAGAAAGGTTTAACAGAATGAGTCAGAGATAAGATACATCCAACTTATATGTGTACAGTATCAGGAAAGAAAAGCTACTTCAGAAAGGTGTGTGTGTGTGTGTGTGTGTGTGTGTGTGTGTGTGTGTGTGTGTGTTACTGGCACAGTTGTACAGAGTCAGGTTGCAAAGAGAAAAGATGAAGAATGGGTAAAGACAGAACAAGCTAGAGAATGAGGAGCCCGAAAATTAGAACATATTGCCGAAGTTAGTATGAGACCAAGCAGAGCAATTCAGGCAGAAGCCAAGAGAAGCTGAATTGAATGAGTCAGCTTGAAAGGTTAGATTGTGTGGAGGTTAGAATCGTATAAGCCTAAGCCTAGGGATAGTTAGAACAGAGAAAGAAATGCTCTGGGCTCAGCCCAAGCCATGTATTTGCAACAGCTTGGGTACGGCTCTTATCTCATTCCTTCATCTCAGGAAATAAAAGCAACATTTACAGTTGCTTTAGTCTGAGGCTTCAGGCTAGCTTACACAACATAAGGACAACCTTTTCTTGATAAAAAATAAAAACAATAAAAATAAAAAACAGTTGCTTATTGTCTGAAGCTCTGTTAAAGGACCCACAATGACAAAAAACAAAACCTGGAAAATCCTGAGACAGAGTAGCAGAGTGGGCTGCAAATCAATAGAAAGGGCAAAGGAGATTTTAAGGTGTGGTGACACATGTATTTAACGACAGTACTTAGGGTTCTGAAGCCAGCCTGATCTACATACTAAGTCCAGGCCAATCAGGGCTACATAGTAAGATACTGCCTTTTAAAAACTACATTCCCCTTACACCTCCATTAAAAACAAGTAGATTTGTTTTCTGTTTGTGGTGGTGGTGGTGTTAATCACAGTAGTCTCAACAAGGCCTATTGGTACGCACCTGTAATCCTTGATTCTCAAAAGGCTGTGGCAAGAAGATCAAAAGATCAATTCATGCTTCAGCTATAGAATAAGCTCAGGTCCAGCCTGGATGACTTAGTGAGATCCTGTTTGAAAATTCGGAAACCAAGTGCTAGGATATAGCTGAGCAGTGTAACACTGACCTAGGATATTCGGGACTCCAGCTGGGTTCAATCCCCAGTACCCAAAACAAACAAACAAACAAACAAGCAAACAAAAACTAAGAAAGAACCCGGTGACAGATGACCCTGCACAGCAATGATTTGCAGGACCCACATATTTTCTGTTTTTCAACTTTGTCATCTTCTGGAGGTTTCCTTTCTTAATATATAGCATATGGGCTAAAAATGGGTTTTTGCTGGCTTTCCTCTCCAGAAAATCCAATCAGTATAGCAATATAGATGTATCTAAAAGATATGGTGAGGTTCCCTCATAGTTTTGTCTTTAGATTTTTATATATTAAAATTTATGAGCCTAATTAAGTGGGATATATATAGATATATATATATATATATATGTGTGTGTGTGTGTGTGTGTGTGTATGTATGTGTGTATGTATATACAAATAGTGTGTGTGTATACAGTGTGTGTGAGTATGTGTGTGTGTGTGTGTGTGTGTGTGTGTGTGTGTGTGTGTGTGTATGTGTGTTTGCGCGTGCACCCTTGCCACAGTGCTTATGTGAAAATCGGGACAAGACAGCTTGCAGTAAGTTCATTCCTTCTGCCATGTAGGTCCTGGGAATCAAATTCAAGACATCTGCTCTGTGAGTTGATTGGCCCTATGTTGCCACCCTTGCTATGACGCTTTTCTTCACTGGTATCAGAACCCAGATTCCTCCAGCTTCCAACACAGACTAAAGATAAGTGGCTCTTCAGGCCACTTCAGGGCTAGTCTCTCTTGATAGCCAATAATAATCCTTTGTCTGGCTAGACCACATTCTGCTTCTCCATTCTTCTTTAAAGGACCTATGGATTGTTTGTACTTTTGGACTATTGTGAATGTTGTCTGCTGTGCATATTCATATAAATATAACCTTTGTGAGCTTTTGTGTGATATGTGTGTGTAGTTTACACATGGCCAGAAAAGGACTAGTGTATTCTGGATCCTAGACCTTTATCACCAGTTCACCAGTCTTTTCCTATTACATGAGTTAGCTCTTCATACTTAGCTTAGGTTGGACTCAAACTTGATATGAAGCCAATGATGACCTTGAATCCTGCTGTCATCACCTTCCAAAAGTTATGAGATTGCAAGCATATGCCACCATGCCCAACTGTGGTGTATGTGTGTGTGTGTGTGTGTGTGTGTGTGTGTGTGTGTGTGTGTGTGTGTGTGTGTATGTGTATCTAGGTGTTGAACATAGAGTCTCACGTATACCTGTTACATTGTATCATTGGGCTTCACTTCTAGATCTTTGTTACCTTCTTGATAAGTAGTTTTGAATATACTAAATCCACTTCCTTTTTGTTTTGTTTTGTTTCAAAATATACCCCTATATTTTCCTTGAAGAATTTTATTATATTAACTCAAATTTACTTTTTTGAATCCGTCTCAAGTTGTGAATGATATTAGGCAAAATCAAGTCCATTTTTTCCTTGTGGCTATCTAGTTTTCCCACCACTTGCTTTTGAAATGACTATTCTTTCTTCAATTGATTGTCCTTGAAACCTTTATGAAAAAAATTAGAGCTGGGTGTGGTAGTTTACATCCTAAAACCTAGCACTAGGGTTGCAGAAACAGGCTGATAATTATGAGTTCTACATTGACCTGGCTACACAGTGACTTCCAGGTCAGCCATGGCTACCTAGTGAGACCCTACTGTTGAATATTTAATATGTATTTTTTTCTAACCCATCTAGTTCCCAAGTAATTGAAACAGAAACCCAGTGGTTTATTCAAACAAGATTAAAAGCAAAATAACTGGGCAGGTACCTTTAAACTAATTTTCTAAGCTAGTCTAGCTACCTCCCAGCCACACACCCCAAGTTACTTGCCAATATTTGGCCTGTCTAGGGTGGATCTGCTCTATCAAGCCATGTTCTTTCTCTGCATCCTCTCTCCCAGTTTTCTCTTCCTTCCTCCTGTGTGGTTTCGCCCCCACCCCCACCCCCAAGCCCCACCCTGACCAAGCCTAGGAACCTCTACTCTGCCTGCTTCTCTTCTGTCCAGTTATTGGCTGTCTAGCCTTTTTAATTAACCAATCAACTTTAACTTGGAGAGCAAGTTTTACACAACAAAAGCTGCTATACATGAGAATGAAGTCGTCTTAATGGCAACCACATCTTGGGATTCAGAATTTAGCATTTGTATACATAGCACCAAACCAACGCCCAACACCCTATAATTAGATACTTTTTGTTTCTATGATAAAACACCATCATGACCAAGGCAACTTATGAAAGAAAGATTTTATTTGGGCTTATAGTTCCAGAAGATCAGAGTCCATAATGATGGAGACAGAGAGCAGCAAGCAACTGTTATGGAGGCTAAAATAAACTGAGAACTTGTGTTTTAAACTGCACACTCAAAGCAGAGAAAGAACACTATTCTTGGCACAGCACAAGGCTTTGAAATTTCAAAGCCTGCACCCCTTCCCCAGTGATGTTCTTCCTCTAGCAAGGCCACACCTCCTAGATCTCCCAGAGCAGTGCCATCAACTGGGACCCAGGGTCCAAATACATAACCTGTAAGGGTCATTCTTATTCAAACCACCACAGAGCTTGTCTCAGAAACAAAACTTAATTAGGCAAGGTGTGATGGCACACACCTCTAATGTAGTATGCAGGAGGCAGAGGCAGGCAGATCTCTTGAGTTCAAGGACATCCTGGTCAGTCTGGCTAGGGCTGCATAACAGGAAAACCCTATCTTAAAAGTTAACACATGGTCTTATTTATGGGGTCTTTGTAAACATATCTTTTATTTTTCTGATGTAATTGTCATCTCAGAAATTTACTGCCTTCGTCTGCTAACCTAGGCCTAGTCCTGGAAGCTTCTAGCCTCCATATAATCTTATCCTAGGCCTAGAATGTTTTCAGCCTCTGAGACTTGTAGCTATATAAGCTCATCTTTTCTTGTTTCTGATCTCTGGATGGCTCAATCAGTTCAGCTGTTTTGGCTCAAACTCCTCTCCAAACTGACTGATTCATACTGACTTCTTTAAGCTTCTCATTGAATTGCTTCAAACTAACTCTAGCAACCTGTTCTAATCCTCTGGCTTCTTCTCATCCTTTGGCTCATTCTGCTTTTACTTGTGTCTAGCTTGTTCTCTCTGCAACCTTTCTCTGTACAACTGTCCCAGTAAAATACATCCTCTCTCATATTTATATAGTCTCTATCTCTCCCTCCCTCCCCCCTCTTCCCACCCCCACTGTTTTCTTTGTTTCGAGAGAGTTGAAAACAACTTCTGTCTGATCTTTGTCTGATTCTTCACTTCATCTTCCCCTTAATCACTTTCAAACATGGCTGCTTCCTTCTACAAACTAACTTTTGGGATTAAAAGTGTGTACTAAAGGCTCGTCTGGATTCTAGCCACAGCAGCCATGTTGCTGGATTGATATTCCTCTATAGGTCTTAGTGCCATCCACTCATCATCTTGTCAATACCATACTATTTTGATTTGTAGTAAGTACAAGTACTCTTTGTTCATCTTTTTGAAAATGGCTTTGGCCATATTGTAAAGGCTATATATACTATACTATTCCACTTAGATGACATTCCAAAAGAAAAAAACTGTAGAGACGTCAAACAAATAATTGTCTCCCAGAGATTCAGGGCAGAGGAGCTTTGGCAAAGAAAAACACAGGAGATGTTTTGGAGGTGAATAAACTATCGTATATGATACTGTAATGTATCTGTAATGTAATATAAGGTACATGATCTATACATTTATTCAACCACTATGAATTTATTGAAGCAGAGAGAACCTTAATATATGCAAACTATAAAAAATCAAGTAGGAGATCAGATCCCAGGGCAGAGCACTGACTGTGCTGAAATAGTATAACTGTGTTACAATTATCTGAAACAGACATGCTGGAAGAATCAGAGAAATGGCAAGAAAAAAAAGGTGGAAACATAGCAGTTGAGTGATTGTGACAGCAAAGGAGTATACAGGCGTCTTTGGGTAATAGTTTGTTTCCTGTGGGCATGTGGGTTACTGATTTGGAAGCCACTGTTTGGAATCACTCAATTAAGTAAATCAGTAGTGGGTGGTGGGAGCCATGTTTTTCACTGTTATAATGTGAAATTACAAGTAACTAAAGGACAGAGCCCAGCTCAATTATTTTGTAATTAGTTAAGGAACTTCATGAACCCATGTTTAGCCTAGTAGCAATACACAAATATTTATAGATATGTGGAGATATCTAGATAAGTATGTATGCATTTGTTTCCTTACTCTGTCATCATAAGGAACCTAAAAGCAGTGACCCTACTAGCAGTGAACATGCCTAGAGTCAGATCTTACTTTTAATACTGTTTTCCAATAGAAAAGCCTCTTTTTAAAAAACATGGTGATTTTAGAATCTAGGCCGGAAATACACAAGATGAACTCTTGACTATCTTTTAGTGCCAGAAAGGAAATGAGTACGTGCAGACCTCCACAATCCCAACAGACATCAAAAGTACAGAGATGTCAACTGAAAGAGTCCTGTGTGGCCAGAAGTAGAACAACTTGAGCCTCAAAATAAATATTGTTGGATTATAAGCTGAATACTAAAATAAATACCCATCAGTTCATTCTGTTGGATGTATACAATCGAAAGTAAAAATGAATGATGGAGAGGAGCCAAATCTCCTGCGTAGAGGTTTCCAAATAATTATTTAGAGACCTTAAGGCAATGGAGCATGACATCTCATTTCAAGAGTAGAGGTTCACTTAGTGACTCATTTCAAGAGTACATCATGGAAATGGGGGAGGGGATTAGCCTCACAGTGCAGCAGCCTGACAAACTCTGCCTCTGTGGACTAATCATTAACCACATTGTCAAATAGGCTGAGAGTATGCACCTTTGAAAGAACTTCTTCATAGTGAGTGTTTCTGTGTGTATGTGAACACATGTGGAGATCAGAAGGAGACTTGGTTCTCTTCTACTGTATGAGTTAAGGCTAGAACCTATGCATTTAGGCTTGCTGGTAGTTGCTTTATCCACTGACCTGGCTTGCTGGCCAGTACCATAGGTGTAACAATGCTGCCTTACAATTGTGGTTCTCTTACTACCCAATCTAATCATGAAAAGTCAGACAAATCTCAACTGAGGAAGAACTGCCCACAAAATACTTGATCAATGTTTTTCAGAACAAACAAAAGAAGTCTGAGAGACTGTCAGAGTTTGGAGGAATCTAACAGCATCTGACAACAAAATTTAACATGGTTCCATATGTGTCCCTGGGTCAGAAAAAAAAAAAACAACCCAGGAAAATATGAATTAATTATGAACTTCAATTAATAATCACAAATACAATTAACTAGAGAAAGATTAATTAATATTAAAAGACAGGGCCAGTGAGATGGCTTAGCAGGTCTGAGTACTTGCTGCTGCACAAGCCTGAGCTCCTGAAATTGATCACCAGAAGCCAGGGTGGGAAGAGACAAAGACTCCTAAAAGTCATTCTCTGCCCTGCACACACCCACTATGCTGTGAGTACACACACTCTCATCCATCCACATCATATACATAGTGTGTACACATACATACATTAATTATAAAGTAAAATAAATGTTAAAATAAGAAGGATTAAAGACCTTTATCTGCCACTGAGACATAGATGGCAATTTTGTCTCTGTCTCATTTTTAAGCTGGAAATACTTTAGCTGTGTGAATTTTACCTGCCTTCAATTGATTTTTCAAGTTACTTTGAAATATTCAGCATTGTTTCTGAAGTCTGATTCAGCATGGACTTCTGTTCTCAGTAGGCAACCACCTCTTGTTTCTCTAATTCTTCTTTGAGTTTTCAGCCCTTTAATTTATTATTTCTTAATAAGGAAATATATTTTTAAAAGAAATGCTCCCCAGAAATCCCTGCTGACTTGCTTGATTTTTCAAATCACATTACAGAACTTTTAGATGATATGCAGAGCACTTCGTTAAGAGAGTCCATCTCTTATTGGGAAGTGTTTCAGCTATTCATTTCCCTATCATTAGCACATTCTTCAGCTGTGGCAGGAGAAGAGGGGAAGAGCAGTTCCTTTACACTCACAATAATCTGTAATATTCTTTAGATTGAAACATATACCAATATTGCAAAGTTTCTCTCAGATATCATGGTAATCATTAGTCATGTATTGCTACCAGTTTTCTAACATAATAATCAAGGTGGGATGGGACGGGATGGGTGGCGTGGAGGATGGAACATGTGTATTCCAGCCAGAACGCCTCTGGTACACTAGGGGACTGACTTGTTCTAGATATGGGGGGAGAAAGCATGACAAGCGAGAGACACTTTTGTAAGAAGTGAGGTGGGTTTAGGTTAGGAGTTGGGCTGTCAGGTCTTGTAGGCCATGTTGAGTACATTGGCGTTTTTCTCCAAGCACTGTGGTAAATTGTCCTTTTTCACAGCTTCTTTTGTTTGGGACAAGGAAAGAAGGGACAAAATCTCTTTTGGCCAAATTATAACCAGGCGCCAGTATGTCCTCTCACAAGTAGATTCAGGCTGTGGACTTTACCTTTGCATTGTCTGACTTCTCCAAGAATCCGGCTAATTTGATCACCCTAGATCGCTGAGTGAGTTCTTATCCTTTACCACTCTGTGGTGGTGCATTATGACCACAGTCTGTGGTCAACAAGATTCCTATCCAGTAGGGAGTAGGCCATCTTCCTCCTATTGCTTTTTCTTATTATTTTTCCATCCACTTAGCCCTACATCACTTTCCTTTGCTATAAATTTCCACTTTTGCTTGTTTCTTGTTTTATTCGAAGCTCAGCCAATCTCTCCTGCCTCATAATACCATCAGAATAGTCCTTATAGCTAATGAGATAACACTGAATGAAGCTTACTTTTATATTTTAATAAGCATTATCGGACACCAGGAGTCGGTAGCCAAGGAGCACCATAGAAAGGAAATCTCACAGGAACTTAGAAGGACCGTGAGTGGGGTTGAGGGGAGCAGCACCTCTCGCCCAGACCCGCCCGGATCTGCCGGGATCCCGGGCCTGAGAACCCG
>CM052703.1:88859779-88890755 GCA_028551405.1 Uromys caudimaculatus | reverse complement strand
AAAAAAAAAAAAAAAAAGAATCTTCATAAGAGGATAGCCATGTGCATATTCTTACAACCTTGTCTTACAAAGGTGTGTAGAGCTAGCATCAAATTCAAATGTTCCCACTTCACAGTTCTCTTAAACCTTCCTCCATGATGTCTTTATTAATTATTATTATTATTTAATCTTTTTTTTTTACAGTCCAGTATTTATCCCCCTCCCAGGCCACCCTCTGACTGTTCCACATCCCATATTTCCTCCCTGCCTCCACCTCCTCCAAGAGGATGTCCCCAAACCCCACCTCCACCCCACCAGACCTCCACACTCCCTCTTCCATTATGTCTTAAAAGCACAAACCTTAAAGGAAAATATTGACACATTTAACTAACTGAGTGTATAAAATGTATGTAAAAAGCCAAGTTTCGATAGAAACAAAGATACAAGCATATGCTATAGAAGAATGGTTTATTCAGTCATGGACCAATTCTTTGTGCTTGCTCTATTAAGTCTATTTAAACAGCGCTAGGCTAGGATTTGCTGAAAGGATTCAAGCAGCTACTGTGCCCACCAGACTCTGGTGACAGCTCCAAACCCATAGTTATACAGATGGCTCAGGTGAGGTTCTGTGGGCTACACACAGAAATTATGAGGAAAGTTTCAAAAGCTAACATTCATTATTTCTAGGTGCTAAACACATTGTGTTTATTTTATTTTTCAGTGTCATTTTCCATATTTTTATGTTCCACAAAATTTAAATTAAAACAACCAGACTCACAATTTTTGTAAAGAAATTAGTGTTTCCTGTGCAAGTTACCACACCTTACATCTGTTCCCAAGAACAATCACTGATAGACTTTGTCCTAATACATGTACTAAAATTACATAATATACAAGATACACAAATTCAAAATTATATAACACACACTATAAAACTCAAAATATTTTACCTAAAGAGTCACAGAATAATATATAAAATTTCCATAACTCATTTATTATATGTTAGTACATACAGAACTATATACATTTTTTTGGACAGAATCTCATTGTGTAGCCCAGGATGTCTCTGAACTTAGGATTTTCCTGCTTCAGCCTTCAGAGTATTGGGACTTTAAGATGTGACAACACAGTGAGCTGCATTATCCTTGATAAATGATTACATTATAAAGTAAATATCATTGACACCCTTTCAGATGAAAAATTGCACTGCCCTCAGTCCTTTAGTTATGATCCATGATGCTTCAGTGGACAAGCCTATGCCTTTCCATTCTTTCACTGCTGGAGATCGAACCCTAGGCCTTGTGCGTGGTGGTCAGCAGATCTACCATTGAACTACATCTGTAGCTTCAGATCCAGTTCTATACTATTATATAAGTATTTCTGCAATGTGTCTTTCTGTGAGAACAGAAATGTCTTTCACTATGTCCCCTAGTACAGTTGCATTTGCTATGTGTGATGATTCAACTCTTGCAATGTGGCTAGAGAGACTGAAGAGCTCATTTTAAAGGCAAGAACTTCCTTTACAGTTAACATTTGAAGGGCAGTTGATTCTACATGGAAGAGGGAACTTAGACTGATCCAGGGATGATGATGCTAAATCTTCTCTCAGAAGTCAAAGCAAGAGAGGTGGCAGTAGAGAGTTACCTGTGGAGGTACCATGCCTTCCATGATCCTGACTCAGCTGGACTTCTGCTCATTCTTAAGTCACTACTGATACACTCAGGGTTTCCCTCAAATTATGTAAAATTGTGTTTTACATTCTGATGAAAATTAAAACTAAATCAAGCCAGAGATTAAGAAAGTTTCTGGTTATTGGTAGCAATATATTTAATTTTAAAACTTGGATGTGGGTTGGGAAGATGGTTCTACAGGAGAAACTCACCTGTAATGCATACATGAGGATTGGAGTTTGGATCACAGGACCCATGTAGTGTCACTTGAGAATGAGGGCCAGTTGTAGTTCTAACACAGAGGAGACAGGGTCAGGGGATTCCCAGAGCAAGTGGGCCAAATTGATGAGCTCTGGGTTTAGGTGATAGACCCTGTCTCAATTTATAAGGTGGAGGGCAATTGAAGAAGATACTTAATGTCCACCTGTGGCCTCACAAGCATATGCACACATATGCATACTTAGCTGCACACACATATGCATCCACATATGTGTGAACATGCGTACATACATGCACATACACTTAACTGACACTACACACACACACACACACACTGGTAGGAAGGAGTGAGATGAGGCATCATACTGAACTTGCTTCCAATAAATCATCTGTCAAAGCAGACTGGTAAAGGCAGGGCTGCGGCTGCGGCTGCGGCTGCGGCTGCGGCTGCGGCTGCTGACTGTAGCAGCTGAGTCCTACAAGTGGACAGATGGAACATTCAATAATTTTTCCTCCAGAGGGTTTCATGAAGGAATTAGGAAGGAGAGGTGGGAAAACACCTGGCACTAGAATGAGCAGGAGGCTCTAATGAGCCATAGCTCCAGAGAGGCAAGGGAGACCCTGGGAAAATGTAGTTTTACCAGAAAGGATCTTAAGGCAGAAGAGGAAAGGGCTTCCCACCTTTACTTCCTAGTTTTCAATCTCATGTATTCTTTGGGGGAAAGATAGGTAGAAAGATAGATTAGTAGATAATTAGATTGATGTTTTTGAGTGATAAGAGCCACATGAGACTGGAATTAGATAATTGGCATTCATTGCTATACTTTTTTCCATAAAAATGTATTATTTTGTTCAGGTACTATTATGCACAATAACCAGGCAATCAACAAAATATTCTAAAGTTCCCACATGGTAATGATAAAGTGCTTGAGAGCAAGAAAGAGACAAATGCCATAATTGTAAGCCTTACTGCACAAGATAATGAAATAAAATGAATAAGTGTGGACCAATAAGACCTGAGAAATCTAATAAGGGATAAATGGAATAACTGATTGGAGAATTAATTGTGACTTAAATAATATATCTTCTGTGTACCAGTAAGAAGCAATTGGAAGACATCACAGAGAAAAGCCTAGTTTACTATAACACCTACAATTGTAACCGGTCATAGTATAAATAACATACATACCTTAGGAAATTACCAAACCACCAAAACATAAATAAATATGCCAATATTGTTTTTGTTTGCTTTAAGTTTATTTATTATTACTGTGTACATTCATATGTGTAATGTGGATGGTGGGGACTCACGTGCCATGGTCAGAGACAAATTTGTGGGGTTGGCTCTCTCCTTCAACTTTAATGAGAGTTCTGGGAATTGATCTCAAGCTCTTAGGCTTTTGTAGCAATTACTTTTTCCCACTGGGCCATCTCATATTCATATTCATCTTAATATTGTTTTACATTAGATTTATAGAACAAAGAGACCAAAGTGGGACATAGTAGGGCACACTTGTAATCTAGCACTTAAGCTGAGGAAGGGACATTGCCACAAGTTCAAGTCCAACACATGCTACATAGAGTATCAGGTCAACCAGGAACATACAGCAAGACCCTCTCTCCAAGCAAAATCCTTGTCCTTCTTAGCAGGCATTGTTGCCTATGCCTATAATCCCAACAGTTAGGAAACAGAGGCAGAAGAACTACCTGGAGTTCAAAGCAAGAACTGGGTAACAATGAGACCTGTCCTGGGAGAGAAAAGGGGAGGAGAGATTAAATCCTGTTTTGTTCATTCAGTGCAATCCCATTAAATTCCAATAGAAAGTCTTTTCAACTTGACAAAACAATTATAAAAGAATTCAAGTGACAATAGGCTTGTCTTAGCATATATGGACCTGCATTATACAGTAAAAGCAACAAAAATTGCATCGCTGGTGGAAACCAGAAAGAATAATGAAAAACCTGTAATTCCATGATCAGAAGCAACTTATGTGGGGCTCGTGTATCTTGGAGAAATAATATCTTTAGTTAGTAGGGATAACAATGGTTATGAAGTTAAGACAATTAGCCATTTGAAGAAAATAAAAGAATCTGCAACTACTGCATTCAAAAATTAATTCCTGTTGAAACTGTGAAAAAGTCACTCATTGGTACACAGTATAGTCTTGGGTGAGGAAAACCTTTCAAGTTTGTCTTAGGCCTCAGAAAACATATGAGGAAAGACTGGTAAATTTAAGTACTTTTTTAAAAAATTAAAGTTCTGTACAAAAATAAACATTGTAAAATGTTGAGAGGTAGAAGGCGAATTGGAAAACTATTTGCAGTAAAATGAAGACAAAGAATCAATATCCCAGATAAATAGAAA
Organism: Uromys caudimaculatus; assembly: GCA_028551405.1. Lineage (NCBI taxonomy): Eukaryota > Metazoa > Chordata > Mammalia > Rodentia > Muridae > Uromys > Uromys caudimaculatus. The sequence continues at coordinate 88,886,522 of CM052703.1, read as the reverse complement.
GCTTTTAAAAATCAATAAGGAAAATGTTAGATGTTTTAATGGAAAAATGGACAAAGTACTCTGAGGTAAATCAACCAAGAAATACAAGGCATATGAAAAGTGTTTGGTCTCATGAATCAAAGAAATGCCGGTAAAACATGAAGAGCTTTCCCCCCATCAAATTGCCAAAAGTTTAAAATTATTGATGAACTCAAATGTGTGCTTATGAGGGAGCGGCAAGCCATCGTATTTAAAACTCCAGAGGGTGTGAACCAGCCAGATGGCCTCAGGGAATGCTGTTGCAGTCTGTCTTAAAATGAGAGGGGCCACCTTCTGCCTCACTTCAGGGAATTGGCCATCAGGAAATACATTTGCTTTGCAACTCTGTTTACAACACTGGAAGTGTGTGAAAAATCTTAATGTCCATCAGTGATGGACTGGCAATATAAGTTATGTATGAAATCCATATTGCTTTTAAAAAATGAATTCTATTGACCAGAAGGAGCTTGTTGAATGAAAAAATGGAAGTTTTTGGAATACAGGTTATATAAGATTACAACAGTAGGTTCTATGCCTACTTCTGAATAAGTAGTTGTTTCAAAGCATGTTCACCCTTTCTCTCTAAAGAAACATAAGACCAATACATGCACCGTGTTTTGAAAAAAATCAAATAATACAGAGCTGTGAAAATATGCTAACAGGCTTTGGTTACTTTTCTAAGTCCTTACAACAGTGTGCCACTGTTAGCAAATTGTCAACAATTTGATGGTTACTAACGTCAAAACTTCAGCATTTATATCTACCGTTTTACTGTCACTGATGGATAGTGAAATATATTTCAAAGTCTATATTGAGTTAGGTATAGGAGCACACACATATAATTCCAGACCTTAGGAAGTAGAGGCAAGAAGACCAACAGTTCAAGGCCCATGCTCAGCTACATAACAAATTCTAGACCAGTCTGGGTTACAGGATCAAATGACAAAAGTTGTTCTATAACAAGTATTTTATATGTTTTGTGGAAGTATTGCTTACTTGTATAAAAATGCACATATCACAGTTGTATATCTCAATGACTTTCCATAAATTGAACATAGTTGGTCAACTAGTTCCAAGATCAAATGATAACAGTAACCTAGGACTTTCTAGCATCCCAGAAGTCTACATTATTGTCCTTTCTGGCCTCTGTTCTAGTCACAGTGGCAGGGACTGAGACACAACTCTACACTGTTAACCATAGAATAGAAGCATGAGGAATTCCACTAACTTTTAGGGAACTCAAGTAAAACCAGTTCCTTGGCTTCTGTGTAGAAAAGAATTTCAGGGCAAGCCAGTAGGAAAAAAAGTCAGAGTTTATTAAAAACCTGTTTTTACATATATATGTTATATGTTTATGTGAACGTGAGCATGTTCATTGTGTGGCTGCATGAGTGTGTGTGTGTGTGTGTGTATGTGTGTGTGTGTGCGCGCGCGCAGGTGCGCGTGTGCGCGCGCGCGCTGATGCAAGTGTGTGTGGAGGCTGAGGGTTAATCTCGGGCATCATCTTTAGTCACTTTTCCTCTTCTATATTGAGGCTGGGTCTCTCACTTAACATGGAGCTTGATATTTTAGCTGCTGTGGCTCCCCTACTTGCTGCAGTGATTCCTCATCTCCACTTCTCAAGTAGTGCCTGGGAAGGAAGACACACAGGAGTAAAGGTATGGACATTTCTAAGAGCGAGTTGCTCTTAAGCAGCCGAGCATTGGCTGTGTATTATTTTGGGGACTCCAAGTTGCTTCCCAAAGGGCTGCTAAGAAATCTTTTCTTTTCCCCATCTCTTCCTCTTCTTTTTCAATACATGAGATTATAAAGTGACTTCAGAAATGCCTTGGATGGTGTTACAATCTGATAAGATAAACCCAGGAGTTACTAGGTTTACACAAGGTAACTAGAACATGTCTTTTTACTATAAATTCGGTTTTCTGGTGAAATTCTTAGAACTTGTAGGTTTACAATTGAGAAAAGCCCTAAGCAAATGTTCTTAATTGTATGGTAATTCTTGATTCTCAGCTGGTAGAGGCTACAGCCAACTCTTTTGTGAGGTGTCCTTCACATGTTCCCACAAACTTCCTTTCGTTTCTATCCTGTCTTACTCTAACTATGGGTTTCAATAAAAATGATTAGTTCGGCCAGCTTTGTGTCTTTAAAAAAATGGAATAACAACCACTATTTCAAGGTATCACTTTTGTGTCTGGCTTCTTTTTTTTTTTATCTTTTAGGAACACATACCTAAGATAGTCCAATCTGTTCCATATAGTTGGTTGGATTGTTTGTCAGTGTGGTCTAGTGTTTTATTGTGTGATCACATCTCAGCACATGTATCCGGTGACTTTGTGAGGCCTTTAGAGTGGTTTCTAAGTTGCAAGTGTCATTTGTTAAGTGTTTGTTGTTGTTATTGTTGTTTCTTTTTTTTTTTTTTTTTTTTTTTTTTGGTGAGTCCTAGGGATTGAACCCAGGGCTTTACCTCTGTTAAGCAAAAACTACCACTGAGAGGGATACCTCAGCCTAGAAGTTATAGCTCTTGTGTACATATCTTTTGGGAATAACACATATGCCTTCTGTTAACAATTCAACAAAGGCTAGATTGCTGGGTCATAGAGCATAATAGCATTCAGTTTTGTATACGTGTCAAAGACATTTTCCAAAGACAGTTTATATACTGCTTGTGATAATTAATTTTACAAAGGAGCATTTGTATGGCCATAGTGTCAAGATATTTGATCAAATGCTGTTTCAGATGATTCTGAGAAAGTATTTAAAGATGATATTAACATTTAAATCAGTAGACTTTGAGTAAAGCCAATTTCAGATCATGGTGTGGGCTGCCTGGAGGTAGGGAGAATTCTGCTCATACACTGCCTTCAGACTTGAATTGCATGATGGTTATTCATGGTCAGCTTGAAAGGAGCTAGAATCACCTACAGAGAAACCTCAAGGCATGTCTTCAAGGGCATTTCTATGTTAATTCCCTAAATGTGGATGACACCATCATATGAGCTGTAGTCCCAGGCTGAATAAAATGGAGAAAATGAGCTTTAACTTTCATCTATCTCTTTCCTGACTACAGATGCAACATGACTCATTGCCATGCACCCTTGCCGCCATGACTCTGCCACCATGGGGAGCTGTGCCTTTAAACAGTGAGCCAAAATAAACCCTTCCTTCCTTAAATTGCTCTTGTCTGGTACTTCGTCACAGCAAAGAGAAAAGTAACCACTACAAACTGCAGCCTGCCAGATCCCTCAGCAGACCTTGGGTTTGCCAGTCACCACAGCTGCAACAGTTTCTGAAGATAACTCTCTCCTGTGGTTCCACTTCTGGTCCCCTGCCCAGTACCCTCATCAGCCAGTATTTAAAAGCTACTGCTCGTCCTATCATCTCTAAATTCTGGATTTTCTGTCTTTCACTTTTATACTCTGATGATTGCAGACCTGAGCTACATCACAGGGCCCGCATAAGACGTTTGGCTTTAAGAAGTCTAAGGCTTTAAGAACTACACAGTCCCCAGTTTGTGGTCATAGCATCTTTTATTTAATGACATCCCAGTAACAGACATTTGGATCATTCCAGTTTTCTGCGGCAATGAATAAGTATAATGAAGAAATGGCACAGAAATGTTTCAAAATACAGTGTTTCTCCTGGCTATATTCCTGGATCTGAAATATGGGGTCCTAAATATATTTAAATGACGGCCAACATTGTAAAAGTGTCTACATATGTACCAGTGCATGTTTCCACCGTGCCAAGCAATGATGCCCACTCTCCACCCCAGTGCCAAGTAAGATGTATTTTGAAAACCTATCGGATTTTATTTATTTCATTTGCATCTCTTTAACTGCCAGTGGAATTTAGAACTTTGTATTAGTCATGTATATTTTATTAATTTTCTGTTTATATCTACTTTCCTACTGAGTTAGTCTCTTTCTGAATCATATGTGGGTGTTCCTTAGGCACTGCAGATATTATATTGAATAATTAATGATGTGAATACCCCTCCAGGTCTTTGTACATTCAGGAGGCGATGGAATATACTGCTTAAGAGAACTTTGGAACCATAGTTCAAGTAGTCTTACATGGATTTTGTCACAAAAATCTCACAAGATGTGATCTCACTAAACTGCTTCAACTGGCCTTCAGCTCTGGGGCTTCTTGCATAGCTGGGACTACAGGGATGAACTATAAGTTTGGAAGGCCTCAAAAACCTCATTCTCCACAATGGTAACTGCAGACAACAGTAATCTCCCTCCTTCACCCTGGGATACAGGGGGTGTGGATAACTGTGAGAATTATCACTTGTCAAGCCCCTACTCTTTGTCAGGCAGAGCTGCTTCTTCCTGTTACCATTTATCCTGTAGCTTAAGCAGCTGAGAACCTCTAGACTTGCATCTTCCTTATGACCTCACAGACTTATGCCATGCCCTGAGGTGGTAAAAGTACGCTCTTTGGTCCCTTAGCATAGTTGCAGATTCTTCTTTTGGACTATCAAGTCATATAAGGTTCATATTTCATATGCTATAAAGACTTGCCTTCATCATCTCCAAAATAGGCAAATAATCAGAGCTACTTTATATTAGTCATTTCTTCATGGACTTTAAATGTCACTGATTTAATAATAAAATAATATTTGCACTTGGACCCGATTCGGAGCACCCTTTCTGTTCCTATTGATCTGTCGTCCTTTTCACACCAGCATCTTATTGTTCAAAGTTGATGGAGATTTTCATATCTGCTGGGTAAGGTTCCTGTTATCATTCTTTATAACTGGTTCTTATTATTGCAGATTTATGCCTTCAAATAAATTGTGGACTCAGCTGGCTTAATCAACCTCCTGGGGCATGACCCTTGCTTCTTCCTTGGTTTATCTTAGCTCCTTTTGATCTGTTAATCTTTCATTGATGTTTTGATTCAAAGAATGTTTGTCCTCTAAATTCTCTGAGGATACAGGGAGGTTTTCTTTTTTGTAACTCCCATGCATATGACCCATGCTCTCTCCTTTCTGATGCAGCAGAGCTGTCATATGCAGCTGCCCGGGTTGTCTAGAATACAAAGTAAGGGGTCACCTTTTACATAGACTCACTGCTCATCTTGCAAAAACTATTATATAGCAGGCATAGTCTATTGCATGGGCTCTTCACATTATTGCAGAATAGTGTGCCTTGACTCTTCTTGATGGCAATCCAAGAAAACTGAAAACAATGATTTGTGTAGGGTTAAAACCCATTTCTAGCCGGGCAGTGATGGTGCACGCCTTTAATCCCAGCACTTGGGAGGCAGAGGCAGGTGGATTTCTGAGTTCAAGGCCAGCCTGGTCTACAGAGTGAGTTCCAGGACAGCCAGGGCTACACAGAGAAACCCTGTCTCGAAAAAACAAACAAACAAACAAACAAAACCAAAAAAACCCATTTCTAGTCATTGTGGGGAACCAGAGGTAAGAGTCAGAGCAACTAGTATACTGAGGCAAAACTGCATTCTGAAAGGTTGTGTCAAAGCACTGAGGCTGAAGCTTCAAACTGTCCATCATCCCTTCTCTCTCTCTCTCTCTCTCTCTCTCTCTCTCTCTCTCTCTCTCTCTCTCTCTCTCTCTCTCTGCTTATCCCACACCTATTCTGTGATGCTCATAACCAATAGCACTTAGATATGGCCATATGACAAAGGAATTTGAGTTCAAACCATATGTGTCCTTTCCAAGATGAACTAGGTAGGAATGAGACAAGCTTCTATTTTAGAATAATGGCAGTCTTTGGTCTCTTGACTTGGGTTACTGGCACTTAGATCTGGGGACAGTGAGATAGCTCAGCGGAATAAAGGCATTTGCCACCAAGCCAGAGATTGACCCTCAGAACTCATATGTTTGAAGGAGAGTACTGACTCCCACAAGTTATCTTCTAACTACCACATGCATACTATGCCCACACAAATACCTGTATGCATACATATACACAGAGATACATATAGAACCTTGGAATCATCTCACTTAAGGGCCTGTCTCTTTTATGTTAATGGGATCACCAAAATGAGAAGACCCTGCATGGATAGCTCTGGGATAAGGTACAGTTTGATTAAGATGAGGGGTTGGAATTGACGCCTATCATGGAGTCTTAGGGAGGGGACAGGAGAGGAAAGATTTCTGGGATCTCTAATAGCCAATCAGCTCACCAATCATTTGAAAGGCCTCCATCAGCATCCTTAAGGACAGTGTTCAGCAACTCGTTATTTGAAAAGTGACATGGAAGGCAATCCCATCCTCCCCACCATGCCCTGACTTCTAAAGTCTCCCCATTAGTTCCTGAGTTATAGATGAGTGATAGGCAATGAAAGCCTTACCTGAATTCTGTGAGAGATTCCACTGAATTACTAAACCTGAAGGAGCCATGGAAACCATTTACAGCCAGGCAGTAAGAAGTACAAGTGGCTATATCTTATTATTGGGACATTGAATACACTGATGTTAAGAGATGTTAAGGAAAAGTGATTATTACTTCCTGTGATTTTTGTTGTTAGAGGTGGAATTATGTTTGTGTGGCTATCTTCTTTTGGGTTTGTTGAAAGATTACCTTCTTGCTTTTTCTAGGGTGTAGTTTGCCTCCTTGTGTTGGTGTTTTCCATCTATTATCCTTTGTAGGGATGGATTTGTGGAAAGACATTGTGTAAATTTGGTTTTGTCATGGAATATCTTGTTTTCTCCGTCTATGTTAATTGAGAGTTTTGCTGGGTATAGCAGCCTGGACTGGCAGTTGTGTTCTCTTAGGGTCTGTATGACATCTGCCCAGGATCTTCTAGCTTTCATAGTCTCTGGTGAGAAGTCTGGTGTAATTCTGATAGGTCTGCCTTTATATGTTACTTGACCTTTTTCCCTTACAGCTTTTAATATTCTTTCTTTGTTTAGTGCATTTGGTGTTTTGATTATTATGTGACAGGAGGAATTTCTTTTCTGGTCGAGTCTATTTGGAGTTCTGTAGACTTCTTGTATGTTCATGGGCATCTTTTTCTTCAGGTTAGGGAACTTTTCTTCTATAATATTGTTGAAGATATTTACTGGCCCCTTAAGTTGGGAATCTTCGCTCTATTCTATACCTATTATCTCATTGTGTCCTGGATTTCCTGGATGTTTTAGGTTAGGAGACAGGATACATAAACAGGACCCAGCAGTTTGGTGGATACAGGAAATGCACCTCAGTGACAAAAACAGACACTACCTTAGAGTAAAAGGTTGGAAAACAATTTTCCAAGCAAATGGTCCCAAGAAACAAGCTGGAGTAGCCATTCTAATATCAAATAAAATCAACTTTCAACCAAAAGTTAACAAAAAGATAAGGAAGGACACTTCATACTAGTCAAAGGAAAAATCTACCAAGATGAACTCTCAATTCTCAAATCTATGCTCCAAATGCAAGCGCACCCACATTCATAAAAGAAACTTTTCTAAAGCTCAAAGCATACATTTCATCTCACACAACAATAGTGGGAGACTTCAACACCCCACTCTCAGCAATGGACAGATCATAGAACAGGAACAAACAGAGACACAGTGAAACTAACAGAAGTTATGAACCAAATGGATCATATATATATATCATTTCATTCTAAAGCAAAAGAATATATCTTCTTCTCAGCACCTCATGGTACATTCTCCAAAACTGACCATATAATTGTTCACAAAACAGACCACAACAGATACAAAATGATTGAGATAATCCCATGCACCCTATCAGATCACAACAGACTAGGCTGGTCCTAAATACCAACAAAAACAAAGGAAAGCACACATACACATGGAAGCTGAACAATGCTCTACTCAATGATAACTTGGTCAAAGAAGAAATAAAGAAATTAAATATTTTTTAGAATATAACAAAAATGAAGAGACATCATACCAAAACTTATGGGACACAATGAAAGCAGTGGTAAGAGGAAAACTCATAGCTCTAAGTGCCTCCAAAAAGAAACTGAAGAGAACATACGCTAGCAGCTTAACAGCACACCTGAAAGCTCTTTGACAAAAGGAAGCAAATACATCCAAGAGGAGTAGATGGCAGGAAATAATCAAACTCAGGGCTGAAATCAACCAAATAGAAACCAAAAGAACTATACAAAGAATCAACAAAACCAGGAGCTGGTTCTCTGAGAAAATCAAGATAGATAAACCCTTAGCCAGACTAACCAGAGAGCACAGAGACAGTATCCAAATTAATAAAATCAGAAATGAAAAGGGAGAGCTGGGCAGTGGTGGTGCACGCCTTTAATCCCAACACTTGGGAGGCAGAGGCAGAGGCAGGTGGATTTCTGAGTTCGAGGCCAGCCTGATCTACAGAGTGAGTTCCAGGACAGCCAGGGCTACACAGAGAAACCCTGTCTCAAAAAACCAAAAAAAGAAAAAAAAGAAGAAGAAATGAAAAGGGAGACATAAAAACAGAAATCATAGAAATTCAAAAAATCATCAGATCCTACTAAAAAAGCTTACACTCAACAACATTGGAAGATCTGGATGAAATGGACAACTTTCTAGACAAATACCAGGTGCCAAAGTTAAAACAGGATCAGATAAACCATCTAAACACTCCCATAGCCCCTAAAGAAATAGAAGCAGCCATTAATAGTCTCCCAACCAAAAAAAAAAAAAAGCCCAGGACCAGATGGGTTTAGTGGAGAATTCTATCAGACCTTCAAAGAAGACCTAATGCCAATACTCTTCAAACTATTCCACAAAATAAAAACAGAAGGAAAACTATCCTATTCGTTCTATGAAGCCACAGTTACACTGATACCAAAACCACACAAAGACCCAACAAAGAAAGAGAACTTCAGACCTATTTACCTTATGAATATCGATGCGAAAATATTCAATAAAATTCTTGCAAACCAAATCCAAAAACACATCAAAATGATTGTTCACAACAACCAAGCAGGCTTCATCCCAGGGATGCAGGGATGGTTCAATATATGAAAATCCATCAACGTAATCCACTACATAAACAAACTCAAAGAAAAAAACTACATGATCATTCATTAGATGCTGAAAAAGTATTTGACAAACTTCAACATCCCTTCATGTTAAAAGCATTGGAAAGATCAGGAATTCAAGGCCCTTACCTAAACATAGTAAAAGCAATATACAGCAAACAAGTACCCAACATCAAACTAAATGGAAAGAAGCTTGAAGCAATCCCACTAAAATCAGGGACTAGACAAGGCTATCCACTTTCTCCCTATCTATTAAATATAGAGCAATTAGACAACAGAAGGAGGTCAAAGGGATACAAATTGGAAAGGAAGAAGTCAAAATATCACTATTTGCAGATGATATGATTGTATACTTAAGTGACCCCAAAAATTCCACCAGAGAACCCCTAAAGCTGATAAACAACTTCAGCAAAGTGGCTGGATATAAAATTAACCCAAAGAAACTAGTAGCCTTCTTCTACTCAAAGGATAAGCAGGCTGAAAAGGAAATTAAGGAAAGGACACCCTTCACAATAGTCACAAATAATATAAAGTACCTTGGTGTGACTCTAACCAACCAACTGAAAGATCTGTATGACAAGAACTTCAAGTCCCTGAAGAAAGAAATTGAAAAAGATCTCAGAAGATGGAAAGATCTCCCATGCTCATGGATTGGCAGGATAATATAGTAAAAATGGCCATCTTGCCGAAAGCAATCTAAACATTCAATGCAATCCCCATCAAAATTCAAAATCACTTCTTCATAGAGTTAGAAAGAGCAATTTGAAAATTCATTTAGAATAACAAAAAACCCAGAATAGCGGAAACTATTCTCAACAACAAAAGAACTTCTGGGGGAATCACCATCCCTGACATCAAGCTGTACTACAGAGCAGTAGTGATAAAAACTGTATGGTATTGGTACAGAGACAGGCAGGAAGATAAATGGAATAGAATTGAAGACCCAGAAATGAACCCACACACCTATGGTCACTTGATATTTGACAAAGGAACTAAAATTATCCAGTGGAAACAAGACAGCATTTTCAACAAATGGTGCTGGTTCAACTGGCGGTCAGCATGTAGAAAGATGCAAATCAACCCATTCTTATCTCCTTGTACAAAGCTCAAGTCCAAGTGGATCAAGGACCTCCACATATAACCAGATACACTGAAACTTATAGAGGAGAAAGTGGGGAAAAGTCTCAAACACATGGGCACGGGGGAAAATTTCCCAAACAGAACACCAATGGCTTATGCTCTAAGATCAAGAATCAACAAATGGGACCTCATAAAATTGCAAAGCTTCTGTAAGGCAAAGGACACCGCCAATAGGACACAATGGCAACCAACAGATTGGGAAAAGATCTGTACCAATCCTACATCTGATAGAGGACTAATACCCAATATATACAAAGAACCCAAGAAGTTAGACTTCAGAGAATCAAATAACCCTATTATAAAATGCGGTACAGAACTAAACAAAGAATTTTCAACTGAGGAATATCGAATGGCAGAGAAGCACCTAAAGAAATGTTCAACATCCTTAGTCATCAGGGAAATGCAAATCCCAACAACCCTGAGATTCCATCTCACACCAGTCAGAATGGCTAAGATCAAAAACTCAGGTGAGAGCAGATGCTGGCGAGGATGTAGAGAAAGAGGAACACTATTCCATTGTTGGTGGGATTGCAAGCTGGTACAACCACTCTGGAAATCAGTCTGGTGGTTCTTCAGAAAACTGGACATAGTAATACTTGAGGACCCAGCTATACCACTCCTGGCCATATACCCAAAAGATTCCCCAACATATAACAAAGACACATGCTCCACTATGTTCACAGCAGCCTTATTTATGATAGCCAGAAGCTGGAAAGAACACAGATGTCCTTCAACAGAGGAATGGATACAGAAAATGTGTTACATTTACACAATGGAGTACTATTCAGCTATTAAAAATGATGAATTTGGCCGGGCGGTGGTGGCGCACGCCTTTAATCCCAGCACTCGGGAGGCAGAGGCAAGTGGATTTCTGAGTTCGAGGCCAGCCTGGTCTACAGAGTGAGTTCCAGGACAGCCAGGGCTACACAGAGAAACCCTGTCTCGAAAAAACAAAAACAAAAAAAAGATGAATTTATGAAATTCTTAACCAAATGGATGGAACTAGAAAATATCATCCTGAGCAAGGTAACCCAGTCACAAAAGAACACACATGGTATTCACTCACTGGTAAGTGGATATTAGCCCAAAAGCTCCCAACACCCAAGATACAATTCACAGACCACATGAAGCACAAGAAGGAAGACCAAAGTGTGAGTGCTTCAGTCCTTCATAGAAAAGGAAAGAAAATACTTTTGGGAGCAAATAATGTAGAGCAGAAACTGAAGGAAAAGCCATCCAGAGACTGTCCCACCTGGGGATTCATCCCACATACAGTTACCAAGCCCGACACTATTGTGGATGCCAAGAAATGCTTGCTGAAAGGAGCCTGATATAGCTGTCTCCTGAGAGGCCTTGCCAGAGCCTTACAAATACAGAGGCGGATACTGGCAGCCAACCATTGGTTTGAGCGCAGGATCCCCAAAGGAGGAGTTAGAGAAAGGACTGAAGGAGCTGAAGGGGTTTGCAACTACATAGGAAGAGCAACAATATCAACCAACCAGACCGCCCAGAGTTCCTAGGGACTAAGCCACCAACCAAGGAGTACACATGGCTCCAGCTGCATGTGTAGCAGAGAATGGCCTTGCCAGGCATAAATGAGAGGAGAGGTCCTTGGTCCTATGAAGGCTCAATAGATGCCCCAGTGTAGGGGAATCTAGGGTGGGGAGGCAGGAATGGGTGCATGGGTGGGGGAACACCCTCATAGAAGAAGGGGAGGGGGAAGATAAGGGGTTTCCAGGGGAGGGGACCAGAAAAGGGGATAACATTTGAAATGTAAATAAAGAAAATATCCAATTTTTAAAAAGAGCACAGGTGGCAACTCACAATTCATACATAGAGTCTGAAGTAGAGTCAATCCTCTGGGTTATCCTGTTGGGCTCATGCTTGGGCCTTGGAAAAGATATCACAGCTGCCCATTATTCATCTTAGGGATGAATTCTGCAGGACTAAGGCCTAGAAGAAGCTGAAAGCAGATGTACTAGGTCCTGTGACCCTGAACAGTTGATATTAAGAATTACCTACCAGAAATATTTGCCTCAGATTTTTTTATGAGGAAGAAAATACTTTTTATTGGGTTTAATCATTCAGCTTGAGAATTTGTTTGCTATAGAATACGCTTCAAAATAAAATGTAGAATGAATTAATCAACCAATGTGTGGCATTGTTAGATAGCTAGTCAGGCATTAGCAAGATTTCAGATCATTGAGGATGGGCCCCTCAGTCATAGTAAGCCTTGGATTCCATCTCCTCTATCTTTGGTAACATAGTAACTTTAATAAAGAGAAGATGTCACAATTGCCTTCCTTAATACTTGAAATGCCATGTGAAAGTAGGGAGATAGGGCTACAACTGTCCTTCTTAAAGTTTCAAATACCATAAAGAAGGGAGGGAGATGGAGGTAACAGGGTACTGCAAGACCCATAAAAGGAAGGATATTTCCTCCTGCTAACATGGGACTGTTTTAGCTCAGCAAGGCAATGCATATGTGTAGTCCCAAGCACTCAGATGGCAGAGGCAGGAAGATAGTTACAAATTTAGGACCATCCGGTTGAGAAATTTTCAGACTAGTCTTTTTTTCTTTAATTCTTTTTTTATCTGCACCGTTGCATGCTTTTTAATTTAAACAAAGATGAGATCTGAGTTGTACCCCTGGCCCTGGGTAGAGATGTGACTGTCTAAGCTATTCAGAAATTATAAGGTTGTAAGGACATACTATAGCTACTTCCCCAAAGAGTTAATTCAATGGGCCTGTCAATCACCTGGACAGGGAACACTCTTTAAAAGTTATAACTTCAAGAACCATGAGCCACATGAAAACATATTAAGAATATGGGAAGAATAACTACAGCCCTGATGTACTTGTGGACAGTAGAAGCCTACCTCTCAGTACAGTTGCTAGGAGACCCCCTCTGCTACGCCTGCCCTCTTTCTGAATTCTAAAGCAGAAAGCAGAATTTGGTATATTCTCTCTCTCTCTCTCTCTCTCTCTCTCTCTCTCTCTCTCTCTCTCTCTCTCTCTCTCCACATTCTGGCTCGCTCTCTGAAGATGCCCCCCTCATGTCACCACATGCAGCTGCTCACAGATGTTCATTGCTGTAACTACTCATTTTATATCTATCTCAGAAAGCACAAATTTCTCTCTCTCTCTCTCTCTCTCTCTCTCTCCCTCTTCTAGATCTCTAGCTTTCCAACCTTGTGGTTTTCTCCATTTCTAATAAAGTTATCCTAAAGTCTCCATCTGAGCCCATTTCCAAATTCTTTTATCCAAAAGACTAAGAACCCAAAAGAGGGACTCTGTTTCCCAGTAGCAGCATGACCCCTCCTCCTGTACTCTCTTGAGAGCAACCAGAAAATTCGTCAATAGGCTTAGTAATCCCTTTGGATGTCACTCTCAGATTCCTCCCAGCAGGCCCACCTCTTAGAGTTTCCACACCAACCTCCAACACTGTCACACTGAAAGCCAGCCAAGCTTCCAGCACACAAACCTTAGTGAGACACATTTAAACCATATTGAAAGCATACAAGAGGGTGTTTGCAATACCCTCACTAAGATCAACTCTGCCTATCAAATATGACAAATTTCTGACCCAAGCCAGGATGTCCCTTAACATTTCTGCTAAATGTGGCATATTTGCCAAGTCATATCACTCAAGTTTGGTCATAACAAGACACCAGATGCACCAAAGCAAACAGTCATACTGCAGAATAATTGCTCTGTCATCTTTGAAAGGCATGACCTCCGAGGATGGTGGGGCTGTTCCAATGGAAAGGAGAAAAAAAGAAAAGTGGCTCCTATTGTTATTATAGTCTTTTAATTCTAAAGTAGAACCTTTTGCTGTAAGGGACATTACTGGGTGGCACTAGGGAAATTGGAGGAGATAAGTCCAGAAAACAAAGAGGAACTATGCTAAAACTCCTGAGAGAAAGTTAGTTTAGCTATCAGACTCCTTGAAGTTGACTGAGCAGAACATTAAAAACGAAACTACTCCTAAGGAAAGATGTGTGAGAACATAGTCTTTAATTGTGAGCCTAAGAGCTTCATGTTGATCCATGGAAGTTATGCATGCTTAAAGGGAGGGAAGGGTACTGGTATTTGTGTATATGCATATGGCATGGCCCATGGGTGAAAGTTAGAAGACTTCTTGTGAGAGTTGGTTCTCTTAGTCTACTGTATAGATTTGGGGAATTGAACTCTGGTCCTCAGGCTTGGCAGCAAGCACTTTTATCCATTGAGCCACCTTGCTGGTCCTGTTTCTTCATTTGGGATATATTTATTCAGATCATTGTTTTTAAATTGGGTTGTTTTTAACTGTTGAGTTGTTTGAATTCCATAGATATTTTATCAGCTCCTCTTCTGAGGAGGAGCTTACAATATTCCCTCCCAATCTGTGGGTTGTCTCTGCTATGGTGGTTGTTTCCTTGGCTATACAGAAGTACTTTAGTCTGATGTAATCTCACATGTCTATTTTGGGGTTTGGTGTTTGTGCTTTTTTGGGGGTCTTATCCAGGAAATCCCATACCAATGTCCTGAAGCATCATCACCATGTTTATTCGTCTAGTTTCATGGTTTCAGGTCTTACATTTATTTGAGCCTTTGATCCATTTTGAATTGATTTTTGTAACTGAGAGATTGGTGTCCCATTTCCTTCTTCTGTGTAAGTATATCTAGTGTTCCCAGCTGTGCTTATTTTTAAAACTCAGACTTTAGCCACTGAGATAGAGGTAGGAGAACAGTAGGCACATTTCAGCACATTGGGTGTTTGTGCTGACAGTCTGGTTGTTGGAGCCCTGGCAGATGTAGTTGAATTTCTATTATCTGTCTCGTTACATTTTATTGGAGTTTATAAACATTTCTGTCATACAGACCAAATGATATTATATTATTACGTTATCCATAAATATTTATCTTGTATTTTAGTTTCCATACATAGAACATATTTTATTAATTTATTTTGGCAATTAAAACTATTAAATATTATCAATCATTTAAAAATATTGCAAATATATTTAGTCATGAGAAGTGAAAGATAAATATTGCAATATATGGTTATAAACACAGTGAACTCTGTGAGTAGGAAACAGAATTATCTGTTAGGGAAACAAAATATGTTTCCTGCCATCTGTGTGGATAAATGAAAGAATTATAAAGTGAAATAACTGAAAGAGAAATGAAAACCAAAGATCCTTGTAGGTCTCGAGGGGGAGGAATATAATTGTTCAGCTGTTAGTGCTTCCCTTAAAATGGAGAAAATTTTAAGTATGCACCTCACAATTCTCCTTGAACTAAAAGTAATATTAGCTATTCCACATTGTTTATAATATATCTAGGGTTATACATTACCAGAGCACAAAGTAAGAAACTTGGTTAGCAGTGTGTTAGCTGTCTGCATGTGATAACCCATCCTCCATCCAGTTGTGCTGGCCTATTCGCATCATGACAATCAATTCGATACTAAAGTGTATGCTTGTTTACATACACCATGGTGGGTATGGACACACACACACACACACACACACACACACACACACACACACACACACATTCATAACAGCCCAAAGTGTATCACTGTGTATGTACCACTGGAGCCCATGGACACTGAATGCCCCATGAATCAATCTGCATGCAGTGTGATGTGAACACCATTACATTGTTGACAGCCTATGAATCAGGTCTTGTAATCTGATAGCTGTTCAGCACTGTGGAGGACAGAGAGGGTCATCCTCACATACCATGACAGCCACCCATCTGCTGCAACAACCCAGAGTATATCAGAAGACACGTGCAATGACAACCATCTGTGCCGGTCCAGAATCTAGGAGCCTGGATGCTCTCTGAAAATCCTCTGCATGAGCCATAATTGCTCAATATCTGCTATGACAGCTTTCCATGCACCATAGTAGATAGAGCACTATTGGCAGAGAGACATTTTACATTACTCTGTATCTACCCAACAGTCTAGTACATACTCAACAGCAGACCAGAATGTAGAATGCAGGCCCAGAATGTGTTAGTTTGCTTGTGTTCTAACACTCTAGAACCCTGCATGCTCCTTTTCAGCCATTGAATACTGAACTCAACAATCACTGAATATAAGCTGTTCTGTGTACGCCGTCTGTGACAGATATGGACACGGACTGCCCAGTATTTGGAAGCTTACCTGTACTAGGACTGTCAGTATGTACCTCTTTGTGGGGCAGTGATCTGTGACAGGCAATCTGGCATCGGGTTGAGCACAGGCGTAAAATCTGGGCGACTCAGTGGAACAATCCACAAGGGACCGAGAAACTTTAATGCCAACGCTTTGGGCACCAGCCATGGTCATGTACCACCCCTCCTCAGGTAGAGGCACGGCCACACAGCCCCAAGCCATCCTAATGTTAATGAGACACCTAGAGGCTTGGCCATGCCCCTTCCCAGTTACTATAACTGCCTCGCCTCTCCCAGAAAGGCGGGTGTACAATTCCATCCACGCCACTCCACGCGATGAAAATAAACGTCTTAGAATTATGGACTGTCTTTTCAGCGTCTAATCTCTCGCTGGGGGCTTCCCAGCGCTCCCAGACAGTACTCATTCACCCAAGCCTAAGCAGCTAGCCCGGTGCCCCAAGTCCGTCTGCAGCACCCTGTGGCGACTGCAGTGCCCCAGGCTAGAGAACCCATGGAGACAGCTGCCCCGTGTTCCCCAAGAATGGCTCCCTACCCCACTCACGGGCAGGGCCCGCAAAGGCTTCCCACAGCCCCCACCTGCCCATCGAACTGTGTGGGAAGACGTGCGGCCACTTCCCGGGTGTCTCCTGTCCTACCCAGAGCCGCAGTGCCCAGGATGGACATGTAGGGCTTCATCCCACCTCGCCAGGCTTGTTCCAACACCTCTTTATCAAGCCCTTCCTTCTAGGGATACAGTGCAGTGTGGTGTATGTATGCATGTGCGTTCTCCTTATCTCTGTCTCAGGGGCATTTCTGTCAGTGCGCTGTCACATGTTTGGATTGTTTGCTTTCTGCTCCCATTTCCTTCAAGTCCTTACATTTCATCAGCACTCATCCTCCTCACTCCAGAACGCCGAAACAGCCTACTGGCCATCTACAGCTGAAATTCCAAAACCAATTCGAAAACCCAACAACACCAGCCATAAACCTACTAAGATGAAGTGCAAAGAAGTAAATAAGCAACATCACCCTAAGAAGTAATAAATTTTACAGTTTACCATCTTTCCCTGCCCTCTGGCTGTTCACAGTCACTACACACACGCACGCACCCATGCACACATGCACATGCACACTTCTGTGTGCACGCAGATAAATAAATAAATAAATAAATAAATAAATAAATAAATAAATAAATAAATAGTGAAAAGTAAACAACAAAGCCTCCTACTACGCAACAACCTAGGCTCACTGTCCTCAGCAGCTAGCATTCTCCCAAGTTTTCTTCCCGGCCATCCAGGAATAAAGCCTGCCAGCCCTGTTTTCTATCCTTCAAGGTTGAGAGTCCACATGGTTTCCACTCATTCTCATCTTATATCTCAATGTCTGACAGTCAGAAAAAGTGCGACAGCAACCAAAAGAAAAATCTCATATTAAATATACAGCCACATGTGAGCCATTTTAAAAGTATTTTAATCTAGCCTAACTGCTTTACTATTTTGGAGGGGTGATGCAATAGAGTTTCTTGTAGCCCAGGCTGGCCTCAAATTAAGTATGTTGCTAGCTTTGAACTACTTACTGGTCAGCCTGGCTCGCCAGCGTAGTATCTTCTAATAAGTGAAACCTATCTCAGCCCTAGATTCAAAAGGGAAAATATTCTTCACCCAAAGCAAGGGATAGTCTAAAGATATGTATGATTTTCAGTAATTTATTTCTTTCTTACTTACTCATTTACTGCATTATTTATTTGTTTGTTTTTGTTTTACAGTTTTTGGGAATAGCCCAGACAGGGCTTGAACTCAGTTCACAGCCTCTACTTCCTGAGTGCTGAGATGGCAGACATGTATCACCCATGTGGCTACTGGTTTTATTATTATTATTTACTGTTACAGTAAGCACTGGGAACCGAACCCTGGTCCTGGGTTGGTAGCACTGACACCACTCAGTGCCTCCCTAGCTGTTTCTGATTTTCACTTTGAGACATGGTCTCACTAGATTGTCCAGGTTGCTCTAAAAGTCACATTATTGCTCAGGCAAGCCTGGGATTTGCCATCTTCCTTTAGCTTCCCAAGAAACTGAAATTATAGGCATGGCACCACCATGCCCAGCTTTTATTACATTTTAATAAGAGAAAACTAAGTAGTTGTGCCAACTCAAAATCATGAGAATCGGGGTTGTTTTGTTTTGTTTTGTTTTGTTTTTCTAAGCTTCCTACCTTTGGAAGACATTATTATTTATAAGTATTATGTATAACCAGATTGTTTTCTTAAATGTAATAAAAAAAAAAAAGAGTCAGCACATTATAATCAAAGGTCCATAAATTAATGAGGTCCATACCCTATGAGGACACTCTGAATTGGCAATCCATCATTTCATCCACTTGAATGGGGACCATAAACCACTAAGGAGCCAAGAATCATTTTGAATTCCTCTTCTGCCTGGCTCTACCTGGATGCTGAAATTTCAGGCAAGTGCCACTAGAGGTCAAATCCAGAGTTTCCTGAATGCCAGGCCAGCATTCTACCCACTAAGCTACAGCCTCTGCCTTCTTTCTAAATTTGTAATAAGGAAATTGATAGTGTCCATCTCAGAGCATTATAAGAGTGAGATTAGAAACGTTATTGTCATCAGGAAGTATGTACCTGGTATGTGCCAGTAACGCAAAAGAGATTCCCACCATCACGAAATTAGCGATTCTAGCAAATTACACAGTGGAGCAGAGTGTGATGGAGATGAGGGGCAGGCTAAGGGAGACTGTGGTGTCTGGAGTGAGCGTGAAAGTGCTGTCCCTGAGAAAGTGACATCACAGCAATCAGAAAGCTGCACCAGGCCAAATCAGGCAACACCTGGAGAAGTCACAGCTATATAATATTGAAGGAACCTTTCAGTTCGTTCACAGAATGACAAGGAAGCCAGTGTGTGACTAAATTTGAATTAGTAGGACTATTCATAGATACAATCAAAGGGTGGCAGAGACCCAGGTCACACAGGACATTCTCGGTCATGGAAAGAATCATGGCTTTACTTGCAGTGGGATGAAATAGCACAGGGTAGTTTTGAGCAGAGGAGGGCACGATCTCATTTCAATTTTAAAAGATTTGCTGTCTTGTCTAGAATTAAGAATGAGTAGTAGAGAGAGGCTGTGATGGCAGGGAGAGCATTAAGAAAGCATCCAGGTAGGCAAGAGTTGTAAAAGCAAATGTGAAGGAAGAAGCCGATCATGTTCTAGAACTCCCTAGAATATGGATATTGTGGGATTTATTAGTACATTGGTATGAAATGGGACAGGGGATCATTTTTGGCTGCAGTGTTTATGACTTAAGACACAGTTGAGAAGGGTACCAAGGCTGAGGTGTTCTTTATGCATGTGAAGCAGATAGGACTATATAAGAAGCTCCAGCTTGGGCTAGGTAAATTTCAGATGCTAATTTAGCATTTGAGTACAGATATTTAAAAAAATAATAATTCAGGCATTCTGGCAAGTGTGAGCTAGAGACATAAAATTAAGAGTTGTTCTTCTATGGATGGCATTTAAAGCCACAAAAGAGGCCTTGGAGGGAGTGAGCATAAACAGAGAAAATAAGTCCAAAGTCCATGGGCTGAGCCCCTCCCCCAGCTCCAAAATCAGGAGAGAGGAGAGATTCTGAGACATGATCAGTGGGGACAGCGAGAAACCAGGAGAGAAGAAAGTGGTATTGGAAGCCAAGTTCAACACTGTATCAGTTGACTGGCCAAGTAACATGAGGATGCAGAATTTAATATTGGCTCAAAGGAATTTAAATATGGAATTCAGTATTGCGTTAGTTATTAGGTTTGACAATTCCAAGGCCATTATTGATCTGAAAAAGAGTAGTTTTGTTGGAGTACTTGGGCCATATCTCACTGAGTCCAAGACACAATAGAAGAACCACCTGCATGAGGCGAGTATGCCAACTGCTCTCAGGAGACAGAGTTTTGACTTATGCAAGCTTTTGTTTTTCATTTTTAGTGGGGAAGCAGTAGCATGTGTTCACAGGCTGATAAAGATGCTTCAGTAGAGAGAAGCTAGTTTTCAAAATGGAGACATGAGAATTACTAGATTCTTGTCTTTAAATACAGCAAGAAGTAGGACGTAGCACCTGAGAGGTTCCCTAAGCCCCCCTGGTCCAGACCCCCCACATCAGGTTATTAGCAACTCTTCCACATTCACAGCCAGTGACATCATAGAAGTAGCTTGGAACAGGCCAAGCTGGTACCATTTTACACCATGTAAATCATCAAAGGCTATAACTTGTTTCCTCTTTTAACCCCAGGAAAGAAGAGTGTGAAATACTTAGTTACCTAAGTAGTCACAGAGTGCAGATTCTGACAGATGGAGATGTGTAGGTAACATGCTTGTCCCAGGGACTATCTCCAGTGGCTGATGGGCATGTTTACCTTCTTATTCAGTGTACCAGGATCAGCGGGGCCACCTCTATGTAAACTCCAGGGGCCATGCAGGAACTACGTAAGAAGGCTGGGAGTCAGAATAAAATTTCCTAACAACTGGTTTCTAGTTTTTATCTCATTGGCTTGTCTCTAGCCTTAGAAAATACTGTTACTCCTTTTTGGTTTGTTTGTTTGTTTGCTTGTTTGTTTGTTTGTTTGTTTGTTTTAATCATGACTGCTTGGTTCTTACATGACACTGACCTCTACTTTGAAGGAAGAGGCTCTACTTCCTCTGTTTTCACACTGAGTTTCTAGGAGCACCAGCCTTCTTGGCTTCTCCTCTCTGCACAGTATCCTAGGTCATTATATCTAGACATAATTAGAGTTTCAAGTGTCACCTATGTGTACCTAAATAGCAGCTGTTCCTCCACTCAATTCAATGTCTATGATCTGGAGCTGGACATCTGCCTACCAGTATTGCCCTTAAGATGTCTCAAAATTCATCATGTTCATGCCAGGCTTGGTGGCATGTGCCTAAAATCTAAGCCCTTAGGAAACGGAAGCAGGAGGATAAAGAGTTAAAGGTCATCCTCCGCTTTCCAGTGAATTTTAAGGCCAGCCTAGGCTACCTGAGACCATGTCTTTAAAAACAAAACAACCCCCCTCAAAACAACACCCCTCAAAACAACAACATAAACAAATCCAATGTGCTTATCTTGTATAAATCCAAATTCCTCCTGCCCTCTCTGCTCAGGCATTTATTCTCTCATGTCTTTGGGCCTACAACTTCATAGTTAATTATTTATTTGGGTCTGGGGGAGACTGATGTACATATCACACAGCAGTAGTGTGGAGGTCAGAGGAAAACCTATGCAAATTGGCATCTCTCCTTTCATCCTACAGATCATGGGGATTAAACTCAGGTTGTCTGGCTAGCTTGCCAAGCATCTCTACCCACTGAGCCATCTTGACTGCCCAGCAATTAAAATTTCTATATGCATTAGTGTGATGATGGTTTGAATGAGAATGCCCCATAGGCCCATATATTTGAATGTTTGATCACCAGTTGGTAGAACTGTTTAGAAAGGATTAGGAGGTGTGGCCTTTTGGGGAGGTATATTGCTAGGGGTGGGCCTTTCCCATGTTTAGCTCTGTCACTCTTTGGCAGGTTCTTGTGGATCAGATGTAAGCTCTTAGCTGTGGTTCCAGGGTCATGACTGCCTCCCTGCCTGTTACCACGATGATCATGGATGGTGGTGATGATGGGCCTCACCTTCGGAAACTGTAAGCAAGCCCTCAATAAACTTTTTGTCTATAAGTTGTCTTGGTCATGGTGCTTTTATGGAACTAGAAAAATAACTAAGACAGTTGTTGTTGAGTGGTCTTCTGTTCTGACCTTCTAATTCCTTTATCTTTTCACTGTTTACATGTTATTCTTTCTTGAATTCAACAGCTGTGCTGAAGTGATGGCTCTGTGGGCAAAAGGCATGCCACATGGACAAACATGACAACCAGCACCTGCATAAGAAGCTGAGCATGGTAATATGCATCTGTATCCACAGAGCTGTGGCTGAGGACTGAGACCACCAGATCCCTGAATCATGTTACCCAGCCAGCCTAGATGAATTAGGATCCCCAAATTTAATGAGAGATTAAATAAAATAAAAAAGGTTGAGAGTCATCAAGGAGAATACAGATGTGAACTCTGGCCTCTACATGCATACATGTCCATAATCATGTATATGTATGTACATGCACACACCACATGAACACATTTGTACACCACAGAAGGAGAAGGAGAATTTAACAACTGTGTCTTTCCTATTAACATACAATAATGTTTAATAGAAATGAGTGCTTATACAAAGATGTTACAGTTAACAGTGAAATGGAACTGATATATTTTTACTAATAATGGAATGGCTATGTTCATGCTAATGTATCCACTCAGTGGAATATGCTAGAGCCCAATAAGTATTTTCCAGAAAATTAGAACAGTCTGTTTTTAAGGGCTATATCTTAGTATTGGACAAATTAATATTCTTACTTCTCTGCAAGATGCACAGACTTTCTCTGACTTAATTACTTCAAGAAAATAATTTCATGCTCATGGAAGTCACTCACAACTCTAGTAGATTTCGGAAGCTCTGCAAACATTATCTCAATTAAACTGTACATAGTCTCCTAAGCCTCAACACCAACTCCTTCATGCCTGTTGCTCCTTCGGCTTTGCTGGGTTTTGCTGCCTTGCCGTGATCTCCAGTTCTTTTCTCACAGGATTTCAGCAACCACAGGTCAGCTCTTCCTGATTCTCTGCCGAGTTGATGTTCCTGCCCAGGCTTTGTACACAGGTGCATTTGATTTGGGTGCTTCTCAATAAATATTCCCAGTCCTACTGTGCAGTACACGTGCAGGAGTCATACATGGAATTCTGACTACACAGGCTTCTAACATGCATTCAGGGGAATGGAGGAGAAACAGTCTCTGTGCCCTTCCGGCAGAAAGGGATGCCAGGAAATCATGTAAGAATGTGTAGTTGCACAGATGGAATAGTGATGGCTATTCGTGAGATTGACAGCCTTAGAGTCAGTTTGTGCAGGATAATGACAGAGACTGTGAGTAAGGGCCACATCTGGCCCAGGCCTCTCCCTGGGTTGATTTCAAGAACTACTGAGACCCTGACATAAGTCAACCAGAGTCTGCAGGGAACTTGCAGATCCTTCTTTGCTATGAGCTTGCCTCTGGAATACAAATTACAATATAGTTGGCAGCTCTGGCAAAGTAAAGAAAGAAGGTGTTGCCTTATATATCAATATGTAGGTCGTTGATTTAATGTCTGAAAGGAAACTTGTCCCTCTTATGGACTGAAGAAAGACTTCATTCTTTTACAGTTACAGACCTAACGTTGGTGCTTATCTCATCTCTTCAACGGAATCGCTGTCAGAAGCAACTTAAGGGCTGAAAGGTTTAGTGTGACTCATAGTTATTGTTCATCATGGCAGGGGAGGGGAGCTATAGCAGCAGGAGCATGCAGTGACATCTCCTCATGGCTCTGTGGATTGGGAAGCAGAGAACTCCAGGCAGAGTTAGGGTTGGGTTATAACCATCAAAGACTTACCTAGGGTGATTCACCTCCAAAAGGCATGCCTCTAGCCCTAAAGGTTCACAACTTCCCCAAACAGCACCCCCAGCTTAAGGAGCGGGTGTTCTCACACAGGTCTTAGGGTAGGGCATAGCTTAGTTGATAGAATAGTTTGTTTAACATGCACTAAGCCCCTGGGTTCTATTGGGAGGTGGAAGCAGGAGTATCTGAAGTTCAAGGCCAACCAGGGCTATATGAGACTTTGTGTCAAAAAGAATAAAGAAAGAAAAGAAAAATTATATGTGGACAACATGAGTATATTCTTTTCATCCATGTATCCCAGAATCTAGTGTAGTCTCTAGCACATAGATGTTTGATACAAATTTTTTGAATGGGCAAAATAATGACCATTTTTCCCCCTCATTGCCTGTGCCCCAGTCTTTAAGTACTCTTTTGTCTGGGTCTGGGTCTACTGCACAAAGACAGATGCATCCTTCCCGAGAAGAACATTTCCCAGGCATAGTGATTCAATTTAGTCATCTGGTTCTCCACACATACAGGGCATCACCTGCCTCCTGATTCTCCACACATACAGGGCATCGCCTGCCGTCTGATTCTCCACACAGACAGGGCATCGCCTGCCTCCTGATTCTCCAGACATACAGGGCATCACCTGCCTCCTGATTCTCCACACATACAGGGCATCACCTGCCTCCTGATTCTCCACACAGACAGGGCATCACCTGCCGTCTGATTCTCCACACATACAGGGCATCACCTGCCGTCTGATTCTCCACACATACAGGGCATCACCTGCCTTCTGATTCTCCACACATACAGGGCATCACCTGCCTCCTGTCTGCTAGGATTAGCTTTGTCCTCATGGCCACAACAAACCATTTTATCACATCTCCCAGCCACACACACACACACACAGCCTAGACATCTCTAAACTGAGCCCAATATATCAGATTGTCTAAGAAGCCCCTCACGTTCAAGGTGCTCAAAGCTGAGTTTCTAATCCTCCCCAAACAAGCCCCATGTGCTCTCTTTGTCATCCTAGTTAATTAGCTGGATTAATTGAGTTATCTTTGTTCTCCTTTTCGTCCATTAATTTCAAAGTTCTATACCCTGATTCAAGTTTTCTACTGGTTTACTTAATTTAAATGATTATTTGAACCTTTTTATCTCTTAACAGTGTTAAGAATTAAATAGTGATTATGTTTCTGCCCTATGGATGATATAATAATAATGATAGTAATATTAGTAGCCTTAATGGTGATAATGACAGTGCTGAAATACCATGTTAGGTATTTACTGCATGATAAGTTCTCTTCTAAATGGTTATATGTCCTGATTTATGTATTCAGAACAATCTTATAAAGCCTGTGCGGTTATTAATTTTATTATACTGAGGAAGAAACCAAGGTACAAGAGGTTAAGTAATGTGCTCTTCGTTGGAAGAGCAGGACACGGTAGAGGTAGCACTTCAGCTTGGAAACCTGCACTTCCATTTGCTTCCACATTGGACATTCATTTTGTTTTTCCTTACATCATGTCCTTTCTATCTCAAGAATTCTTTTGTGACAAGTACCACGAATTCCAGACCATAGAAATAACTATTATTTAAATTGAAATTTTACTGGTGTCATTGATTGCCAATATTTCTCATACATCAAAATCTGGCTGTTTTGAGATTTTTATGCTAATGCAATTTTCATTCAACTGGACTGCTTCAATGGATTTCTATTGTTTTTAGAAAGAAAAGGTGAATGTGATACTTCTTTTTTTTTTATTTATTATTTTTATTTTTATTTTTTGATACTTTATTTACATTTCCAATGATTCCCCCTTTCTAGGTCTCCGTTTCGAAACCCTCATCCTCTCCCCTCCCCTGCCTCTATGAGGGTATTCCACCTCCCGCCCACCCACCCACCCATTCCCATATTCCCACCTGGACATTCCCCTTTTCTGGGGCCTCTAACACCCTCTGGCCCAAGGGCCTCTCCTCCCCCTGATGTCCAACAAGGCCCTCCTCTGCCACATATGTGGTCCTAACCATGGGTCCCTCCATGTGTATTCTTTGGTTGGTGGTCCAGCCTCCAGGAGGACCGGGGGATCAGGTCAGTTGACACTGTTGCTCCCTCCATGGTGCTGCAAACTCCCTCAACTCCTTCAGTCCCTTCTCCAACTCCTCCATGTATGACCTCTCTCAGTCCAGTGGTTACTGTAAAGTGAAACTTGGTTATTACGAACTTTTGGGCTAATATCCACTTATCAGTGCGTACATATTATGTTCGTTCTTTTCTGACTGAGTTACCTCGCTCAGGATGATATTTTCAAGTTCCATCCATTTGCCTGCAAATTACATTAAGTCATTGTTTTTAATAGCTGAGTAGTACCCCATTGTATAAATGTACCATATTTTCTGTAGCCATTCCTCTAATGAGGGACATTGGGGTTGTTTCCAGCTTCTGGCTATTATAAATATGGCTGCTATGAACATATTGGAGCATGTGTCTTTATTATATGTTGACTCATCTTCTCAGGTACTATTATGTACATTTTTCTGAGGGTCTGCCAAACTGATTTCCAGAGTGGTTGTACCAGCTTGCAATCCCACCAACAATGGAGGTATGTTCCTATTTCTCCTCATTCTCGCCAGCATCTGCTGTCACCTGAGTTTTTGATCTTAGCCATTCTGAGTGGTGTGAGGTAGAATCTCAGACTTGTTTTGATTTGCATTTCCCTGATGACTAAGGATGTTGGACATTTCTTTAGGTGCTTCTCAGCCCTGCGAATTTCATCAGTTAAGAATTCTCTGTTTAGCTTTATTCCCCATTTTTTGATAGGGTTATTTGGTTTTCTGGAGTCTAACTTATTGAGTTCTTTGTATATATTGGATATTAGCCCTCTATCAAATGTAGGATCAGTTAAGATCTTTTCCCAATCTGTTGGTTGCCATTTTGTCCTATTGACAGTGTCCTTTG
>CM052703.1:88838922-88859279 GCA_028551405.1 Uromys caudimaculatus | reverse complement strand
TGTTAATTTCCTTCTTAAAGTCTTCTATCATCATCATGAGAACTGATTTTAAATCTGAGTCTTGCTTTTCTGGTGTGTTGGGGTATCCAGGGCTTGCTGTGGTGGGAGAGCTGGGTTCTGATGTTGCCAAGTAGCCTTGATTTCTGTTCCTTATGTTCTTGCCCTTGCCTTTTGCCATCTTGTTAACTTTGATGTTAGCTGATTTTATTCTGTCTGGCTGTGGCTTGTCCCTCCTGCAGGCCTCTGTATCAATACTCCTTGAAGACCAGCTCTCTCTGAGAGGTGTTTGTGTTTGGAGAGCTGTGGCACAGGGTCAGCTCTGGGGTGCAGACAGAAACCAGAAGGATCTTGTCCCCAGCTGTTCTTTGGTTCCTGTGTCCTGATGGCTCTGCAAGGGTCCCTCTTGATCCAGTGAGTTTGAATAGAAGTGGTGGTTTTGCCTATGCTCAAAGGTGTGTCAGCACTCCTTAGATACCAGTTCTCTCCTAGAGCCCTGTGGCCCAGGCTGAGGTCCCCAGGTCCCGGTGAGCAGTGGTTCTTGTCTTATCCCCACTCATGGCTTTTTCTCGCTCCTGGGAGGGTAACTTTCTCCTTGCACTGCTTGGCTATGGAACCCTTGTGGCCCAGGCAGTGGTCTCCTGGCACAGATGGAAACCGGAAGGTTCCTGTCCCCACTTTTCCTCCTCAGTCTCTGTGTCCTGATGTACTGGGAGGCTAGCTTTCTCCCCCTTCTGAGTGTTTTTACATCTTAAAGTACAAATCTATTGCTGTCATGAGTGAACAACATTTGATTGAATATGGTAATGTGAAATTACCATTTATTTCCCTTTATAAGCCCACTGGGGAGGGTATTTCCAATATTATAAATGAAGACATTGCTTCTAGTATCATTTTTATTAAACATTTGGATTTATTTTGTTTTTTTCATCGTTTATTTTTAAAATGTCACTAGGATATGCATGTGTGTACTTATTTTTCAGTAATCTTGCCTAATATTTGCTTTTTCGGTTCTGAGAAAATATCTTTGAACTCAATTTTTATTGCCATTTTTCTTCCATTGTTCTTTACTTGCTCTGTGATTCTTCTCCCTTTAAGTACTAGGTTCCCTAGTCCATCTGACCCCCACCACAAGCAAGGCTTCTGTAAAGGTTTGTGATCCTGGCTTAGAAAGCTAGAGAAATAGCAACTTCATTTTTTCCTAAAAAGCTACTGGGTAGGCTAAGGCTGGTGATCAGTTTGTAGACTGCTTCACCAATGTGCACAAAGCTTTGGGTTCAGTTCATAGCACAGCATAAGGCCAGGTGTGTTGGCACACTCCTATAATTCCAATGCTGAGGAAATAGAGGTAGGAAGATCAGGAGTTCAAGGTCAGCCTTGGCTACATAGTAAGTTTGAGGCCAACTTGGGCTATAGGAAACCCTGTCTCATAGTAAATAAAAGATCATAGGTGACTTCTGGACAGGCCCTCCCATACATGGCCAGGGTGTAAGTAGATCGTCAGCACTTGTAAGTCTTCGGCCCCATAGAGGACAGAGTTGTCTGTGAGGTTGTAGTAGACAGAGAAATTAACCTCTTGCCAGGCTTTAGTGAGAGAAGGACAAGGATGTGCCCACTGAATAGGCCTTCATAGAGGCAGGCAACTGCAAGGACATCTGGCTCCTGGCATTGGCTAGTTCTTGGTAAGCAGAGGCGGATGACACAGACCTGAGAGAGAAACCAAGGGATGCCACCTGACCAGCTTCTGCCTGGATTTAGCAGGTGACAGCAGATAGTGGGCATGAGGCTCCCTTGGCACCTTCCCCTCTGTGTGCACCTGAAGTTGCAGGCATTCCAGTTTGGCCCCTTTCTCTTTCCCAAGGGTAATAATAACTGAGCTTTGATTTTCCTTCAGTCTTTGTTGGATTGCTCCAGTAGTAAATGGATCTTACATTTCTTCGTTCTCAGAACTGTACTTTTTTTTTTTTTTTTTTTTGGTTTTTCGAGACAGGGTTTCTCTGTGTAGCTCTGGCTGTCCTGGAACTCCCTCTGTAGACCAGGCTGGCCTCAAACTCAGAAATCTGCCTGCCTCTGCCTCCCAAGTGCTGGGATTAAAGGCGTGCGCCACCACTGCCTGGCAGAACCGTACATATTTATATTTGATTTTTTTTCCTAACCTTAAATTTGTAGTGATGGAAGTACATCTATCTTAAGAATTGACTATGGGTACTAGAGAGATGACTCAGTACTCAACAGTGCTTAGTGATCTTGCAGACGACCTGGCTTCAGCTTCCATTACCTACAAGGTGCCTTCTGTTCAGGGGTCCCTATGCCTTCTGGCTTTCTTAGGCGCCAGGCATGTGCTACACGTACCTATATGAAGGCAAATACTCATACAAGCACCTCCTCCGCCATCTCATAGGCCTCAGAATACTCATGTGATCTTGACCAACTGGCCTTCATCCATACAATTCTTTTCCTTAAACAATAAGTCAGGTTAAACATGCTATGAAGGAGAAAAAAGCAAAAACAACTCTTTCCTGAGTTGTACAGGAAAGGATGTTCAAAACAGATCAACAGGAATAAGACACAGTGGTACAAGAAGCATGATAGAATCTGGAACATTCTGAATTTATGAAGCGTCTGATGTGTCTGCGAGAGACGAAGCTCTGAGGGCTGGGCAGCAGCCAGATCATGAGGTGTTTTGATGCCATGACAAAGACTTTGAACGTTATCCAGAAAGCAATCGGAACTTGAAGGCTTTTAAGGAAGGAGCAATAAGATTTAGACATGTGTTTTAAGCAGATCGCTCTAGCAGCAGTGTGGGAAATGAGGGGGAGGGAGGGGAAATGGAATGAGGGAACCCATTAGGAAGCTATTAAAAAGGTTTGGGTGAGAATTTATGAGGCATAGCTAGAGTCGGTAGCAATGTGGGGAAGGATGGAAAACCAGAAAGCTTATCAAGTGAGATAAACAAAGTTGCTCTTTGATTCTAGGCTGAGTTGAAGCAGGAGCATAGAATGGCTGGGTGATGCTGTTACCAGAGGCAGGGAATACAGAGGGCCATCAGTTAAGGACGGAAGAAGACATAGTATCTAATTTGTACAAGATATTTCAGTGCACTTGCCCAAGCATCACACATACATGCCAAAATGGCTGAAAACAACATCATACATAGGGACATCAAAAACATATATCCATATATCCAGCTTATAGGAAAACAATTACTTAAATACAATTTTGTGGGTTTTTTATTATTATTATTTTTATATATGTGTGTGAGGCTACCTGAGTTTGTGGGCATCACATATAGGCATATGCCTGCAGAGACCAAAGGCATCAGATCTCCTGGAACTGGAGTTTCAGACAGTCAGGAGCTGCCTGGTGTGGGTTCTGGGAAGCAAACCCTAGTCCTAATGCAAGAGCAATGTAAGTTTTTAATAAATGGACCATCTCTCTAGTCCCCCCAGTTTAGGCTACTTAATACTATACTGATTTAGAGATAGACAGTAGACAGAAACCCAGAATCTCAGGCCTACAAGCAAAAGTTAAAATTATAAAGGAAACATGAAGTAAAAATAAAAGGTGGAGAAGGGCAGAGGGGAGATTTAAAGTATGAAATAGTTATTCTAGTAGTGTCAACAATGTTGGCAACTAAAAAGTGCCCCTTTTGCTGGAGAGGTCTCTCAGTAGTTAAGAGCACTGGCTGCTCTTTCAGATCAACAGGAATAAGACACAGCAGTACAAGAAGCAGGACAGAATCTGGAACATTCTGAATGTATGAAGCATCTGATGTGTCTGCAAAAGTCAAAACTCTGAGCGTTGGACAACAGCCAGAACATCAGGTATTTTACTGCCATGACAACTGGATTCCATTTTCTAGCACCCACTTGGAACCTCACGGTCATGGGGAACTCCAACCCCAGGGGATCTAGTGCTCTCTTCTGATCTCTGCAAGCACCAGGCATGAATGTGGTACACAGAGAGAGAGGGAGAGAGGGAGAGAGAGAGAGAGAGAGAGAGAGAGAGAGAGAGAGAGAGAGAGAGAGAGACCACAGAGAGAGAGAGAGAGACCACACAGAGAGAGAGAGAGACCACACAGAGAGAGAGACACCACACACACACAGAGACACCACACACACACAGAGACACCACAGAAAGAGAGAGGGAGAGAGACCAACACACACACACACACACACACACACACACACACACACACACACACACACACACACGTGCGTGCACACACAGAGACATGTAAATACTCATGAACATAAAAATAAATCTTAAAAACTTAACTAAAGGACAGGACAGCCTCAGGATGTGAGGAGTTCTTCCCTTAGAATTGCATTTGGCTTTGACTAGTAGCCCTTTGATCTGGCTTAGAGGAAGTACTCAAGACTGGAAGGAAATCTCTGAGAAGAAAAGGTGTGATTGGTTATCTTTGCAAGTAAATAGCACCAAATTCCTGAAATGTGAGGAAACACTGAGCCAATCCTGTCCCCACAGAGGGAGTGGAGGCAAATGAAGGAAAGTTTCTCAGGGTTGTAGGGAGCTCACTGACCTCTGCAAAAGGATAGGTGGGAACTCAGTGTGGTAGCACACTCCTGTGGTCTCAGCACTGTGGGTAGGGGCGGGAAGATCAGGGGTGCACAGCTAGCTTTACTTATATGGGGTCACTTATGGAGTTTGAAGCCAGTGTGGTCTATGTGAGACTCTGTACTTAAGCAAATAAATAACAAAAACAGATGAGAAAGTCTAAGCAACTGAACAGGCTTGAGAAGGGTGACTACTAGAGAAAAACATGGTGTGGATGCTGGAGTATCCTCTAGGTCCTCCATGTAGGAAAAGTGTCCTCATTTTTCTAACTCCAGAAAGGCTAAAATACAAGTTGTTCGTGGCAAAGTCCCTCACAAGAAATTATGCATGTGAGTGAGGAGTCAGCTCGGGAACTTTGAGATATTCCACCAGGGTCCTCTCCCCCTCCGAGCACATGGACACCCCTCCCCTCCTGGAGGAAACAGGTTAGAGAACACGTAGGCTGGAAGGGAGGGGCTGATTAAGCCCCTGCTACCTCATTCCCTAAAGACCAATCAGTTTAAAAGTCACACTGTTCTGCCAATCACATTGTGCCTAATGGTGGCTGTTCTAAAATCTGTATATAAGGTCCCTGACCCGGCTCTGCGTTGTCACTCTCCCATCTTGGTATGCAGAGCGACCTCAGCATGCTGAATTAAAAAATTCCTCTTGCATTTTGCATCAATCCCCAACTCCATGTGTTCACTCAGAGGGTCTCGACTCCCAAGAGTATTACATGAGAAGTTATGTTTCTTCTCCACACCAACCTGCACTTAAT
This sequence comes from Uromys caudimaculatus, assembly GCA_028551405.1. Lineage (NCBI taxonomy): Eukaryota > Metazoa > Chordata > Mammalia > Rodentia > Muridae > Uromys > Uromys caudimaculatus. The sequence continues at coordinate 88,853,947 of CM052703.1, read as the reverse complement.
CACTGGTCATTGTAGGACAATCAGGGTCCAGCCTTCATGTCTTACATCAGGATACCTTCTAAGGGCCATTCCAACTTCTGTGCTCCCGTCTGGAACCTCAGCATGATTGAGCCTCACAGCCAACCTTTCCTTGGCAGATTCTGGTGTCCTTAGGGCTTCTTGAGTTTATTCCCAAAATAGATCAGAAAGGAGTTCAAGGCCAGATTCAGAGTCATCTTCTATAAACCTCCTGCATCAGATCTAATCTACAAAGTGTTTCAGAGGTGCTCAGCCTAAGGGGCTTGGGACGGTTAGGGATTTTGTTGTTTGTTTGTTTGTTGTTTTTTGCTTTGTTTTTCTCAGCTTGATATAAATAGGGTCACCTGGGAATAGAGAGCCTCAACTGGAAAACAAACAAACAAGCACACCAGATTTGCCTGTAGGCAAGTCTATGAGAGCATTTTCTTGATTTATAGTTGATGTAGGAGGGCTCAGCCTAGTGTGTGTGGTGCTGCCTCTGGGCAGGTAGTCCTTGCATGTGTACAAAAGCGAGCTGAGTAAGCTGTGAAAACCAAGCCAGGAAGCAGTCTTGCTCCATGGCTCCTGCTTCAGCTCATACTTGAGTACAGTGCCCCAACTTTCCTCCTCCATGGCGAACTGTGATGTGGACATATAAACCAAATAAACCCTTTCCTCCTCAAGTTTCTTTTGGTCTTGGTCTTTATCACAGTAATAAAAAGCAAACAAATAGAGGGGTGAATACGTAGGTTATTATTTTACACATTTTCTTAGCCAAAAAGCTGAGAAATCCTATTGGAATCATTGTTAGTTCATCAGATTTAGCTCTCCCTACAGAAACTTGATTACATCATTTGCAGAACTGACCAAAAGGCTCCAAAATAAGAAGTTAATTCAAGGCTGTACGCTTACTCAGCAGTTAGTGTTTCTGTACCTAAGTTGTCAGTCCCATATGTTAGTGAGATTTTATAGAGACCCCAGTGCCTCAACTCATTTCCAGATGGCTTGGTCACCCTGGATCTCAACCCTTCATGATCATCTTATGAAAGCAAGTTTCAACCTATTTGAAGTTCTATTTATGACTCTCTGCTTCTTGCTTCTAGCTATCTGGATGGTCTGGGCAGTTCTACAGTAGCTACCCTTCCCTTTGAATCAAAATCCAAAGGTTAATAAATGCTCTCATATCTCGCAGTGAAGATAAGGCTTCACTGAAATTAGAAATCTCTCCTGGACACTGACACCTCTATCTGAGTTTCAGTTGGAGAATAAATTGGATGAGAAGAAAGCATAGGGCCGGCCGGATGGCAGGGAAGGAGGAAAATTCCCAGAGGTCTGACAAGCTTTAGTTTGAATGCACATCCCCCAGTACTGGGAGGAAAGCAAATTGCTCTAGAAAGAAATGATTGCTTGGGGGGCTATTAACAAGATATGACCTGAGATGCAATGCTTCCCACGGGTCATAAAAACGAGTATATATGGAGCTGATCATTAGAAAAATGATTAAGACTATTATTAACGCATTACTCAATTACTTATTAATTACTTTAAAATGTGGCTAGAAATGAGGCAATTAGGAGTTCACGGTAGTAATTGGTATTTGGAATCACAGAGGGTGAATTGATGAGCACCAGCTGCTCTGACATTTTGCCTGGTGATCAGCTACCAAGGAAGCAGGCTGCAGAGCAATAGTCTGTGATCTCTCTATTCACAGCATGGCCACACTCCGGGAGGGCAGATGTTTCTCCTGGGAGAGAATAAAAGAGCACTGATGCTTTCATTTGACTGAGAACTGTGAACTTGGTAGAAAGTGAAAGGAAAGTTGTACCTCAGAGATACCCATAATGGACACTGGCTCTAGAGCTACACCAGGGAAGTGTATTAGAGCAACCATGGGTGCAGCTTAGACTGATCAATGGTGGTTTGCCAAATAGGTACATCCAGTGTACATACCAATCCTGTAGCCTCTGAGTCTTTCCTCATGCCTGTTGGGACTGGGCCTAACCACTGAAGACACCTTCATTCAGGTCTTCAGAAGGCATTTCTGTGTCTTGGGATCACACAGAACTACTCTGTAAGTTACTCTGGTAAGAAGTCAGGATGCCTCAGGAAATAGTCCCACAGACAGGCTTCCCAGGAATTTCATTCTCCACAGAAATGCCTTCATGTTATAAATTTTATCTGAAATGTCCCCTAAAGACTCATGAGTTAAGTAACTTTAGCTGGTAACCCTTCATTGGGAAGTTCTGAAAACTTTAGGAAGTGGGAACCAGTTGGAAAAAGTATATTATTAGGGGGGTCTGGGGCATCTTGTCTCTGGCCCCATCTTCTTTCTGCTTTCTGCCCATCATAAAGACGAGCTTTTCTGACATCGAGTCCTGCTACTATTATGTTCTGCCCAAGAGGAAAAGAGCACTCTGAAACCATTGGCTAAAGCGACCCTCCTTTTTGCAGTCTCTGCAGGTCTTCTGTCGTAATGATACAAAGGTCACTAATGGGAGAGGTGAGGTTGGCAGAGTGGCTCTGGGAGGATGGAAGGGTAAGATGGGGATGAAAATCATCAAAATACATTGCATTGTGCACGTATGAGATTCTCAAAAATAAAACAAAAATGGTGTCTTAAAAGAAGCAACTAATATAACTACTATATTTTATACTTGTGCAAACTGTCATATTGGATTTTCTCTAATACTCTTCTGCTTGTCTCTTCGTCCATCTTCCCATGTCTTTACTCATTTGTTTTGAAACAGCACAGTTTTCATTTTCTCTTATCTATGAAGTCTTCTCACATTCAGTCATTTAAACAAAATATGCAATTCTTCTTCCCAAACTCAGAGTTAGTTATTTTCCAAACGTGATTTGGTTCTTATAGGAAATGGAGAGAGCCATGTCATAAAGTAGGGAAGTGGGCATGGGAGGTAGAGGAAAGTGAGGAAAGAAATACAGGCAAGACACAGTAGCATATAACTGTATTCTCAGCATTTGGAAAGCTGAGGCAGGCGTAGGCCATGAGTTTAAGGCTAGTCTAGGCTACATAGTGAGGACCAAGCAAGTCAGGGCTATATAGCAAGATCTGTCTCAAGAAAATAAACAAAATAATAAGCTGCGGGGTGGGAAGAATAGTATGTTTCTGTCATACCCTGCTGGAAAATCTCCAACATATACAAGCAAGAGCATCCCTGACCACATCCTTAAGCTTTTCACTTTCTGTATATTTTGGGAAAGGAATAGTTTGTATGACATCCATTTCTAGGCCAGTTCATGCTTGAAGACATCTCTGTCACCATCTAGTCCCACACCTACTGAAACATGTGCCTCAGGTGTCTGGGCCATCATCTGGAGCTCTGTAACTGCCATCCTCCATCACATCCCCCAGCCATGCCAGCCCCATGAAAGACGATTCAGACAATGTTATTATCTCTCAGAGTCCTGTCTTAATCCTCCAGAGACCCATGAACAAGAGGAAATTATCCATAACTAAAGTTTAGGGGGACCTAGTGAAGAAGTAAAGTGAATATTCTAGTGAGGAATATTCATGGATGCATCGTGACTTTTGCCATATATATATATTTCACTATTATTTCTAGCATTTCCTCATTGTCCCTCTTCATTTGGGAAACCACGCTGTTCCCATTCCACTGGCCAGATAGGCTGCCATCATGATGCCCATTCCTCCTGGAAGCCATAATTCTTCTAGTGGGTGGACACAGGACTCAAACAAGAAAATCAGACTCTCCCTGAATCTTACATAAGGCATTGAGGAAAAAAAATGGCCACCCTTTCATTGTCATTCTGAACCTCAAACAGTTGAACTGGGAGATGCTGCCTACCACAATCTATAGCCATAAAGGAAAAGTTCATCAGTCCAAGTAGAGAATGGGGGCCAGCCCAGCACCCAACGTAAAGATGAGGATGCCAGCTGCGGTAACACTGGGAATTTGGAGGCGTTAGCACAAAAGTGTGAACACAAGGAAGCATTCTGCTGTTTCTTCTCATCATAGACAACATGTAATAAAAAGGAAAGCAAGGCAAGCTTTGCTTCCAGAGAACTGATCTGAGAACAGTAAAACAGCACAAGCGAAGGAGCATCTATCTGACTCTGTGAAGAGACGTTCCTCTGCCCTGGATACAACAGTCCACAGAAGAGGGCTGGGTAAATAATCCTAAACCTTTTGAAAATGGAGAAACTTTGTTATCTGCATCTGCAAAGGCAGAGAGGTGGTGAAAGTGGGCAGTGAAAGTAGGACCTAAAACATTTGGGAGTTTTGAGGAATTTATACTCCTTTCCTTCAAATAGGATTGGCCTCTCCTTTCTTTCGCTTTTCTCTAAGAAATTTTAAAGATTTGCAAAAGTATAGAATAACTTCCCAGGAGGATGGGAATCAAGCTACCTCAAGATCCAGCTACTTGGCTCACTCTTGGGCATATACTCTACCACAAAGACACTTGCTCAGTGATGTTCAATGCTGCCTTATCCATAATAGCCAGAAGTTGGAAATAACCTAGATGTCCCTTAACAAAAGAATGAGTATCTACACAATACATTTACACAATGGAGTATTAATCATCCATAAAAAAATTGAAATTAAAAAATTTGCAGGTAAGGTGGTGGAACTATAAAAGAAATTATACTGAGTGAGGTAAGTGAGACCCAGAAAGACAATATGGTACGTATCCACTTTATGTGGATAGCAGCTTTTAAGTCAATGATAACCAAGCTACCATTTATGGAACCACCAAGGTTAGGTCGGGAGTAGGAGACTAGAGATGACAGGACCTGATAGGAGAGAGAAATAGAATAGATACTTACGAATGGATGTGGGGCTGGAACAGAGGATCAAATGGGGAGAAGTAAGAGGAACAAAGAAAGGAATATTGGGGAGAAGCAGTAAAATTAAGAGCCATTGAGAGGTATGGAGACCTCACACAGTAGAAGCTTTCTAAAATATATACGTATATGAAGGTGATCTTAATAAAGTCACCAAATAATGGATGAGACAGAACCCCAAGTGGACATCTCTTGCCACCAAATGAAGCTTCCAGTACTGGGACTGGGTTACATCTAATTGAGTTGTTAGTCAAAGGGTTCCCATGGGAATCCCCAAACAACACAGGCTGTTGTCAAAACTATAGGTTGCTCTTCACAAATTGACAGCAAAACCCTGTTACTGAAGACAACATCTATACAACTCATTGAACATGGAGAGTCAAGTTGATGTCTACATAGAGCCTTCACTCCTAAATTCCATTGTCTTTGGTACCAAAAGAGAAACATAAATATCAACCCAGCCACAAACTCTTTGATCTACAATGGTGTCCTGCCTGCAAGATATGCTAGTGTGATGGTGGTACAAAGCTTTTGGGAATAATCAACCAACATCTGGTTTGACTAAGGCCCACTGCATGAGATGGAACCCATACTTGACATTGCTTGGGTGACCAAGAACCTGAGGCTAGAATCAGTGCTAGAACTGGGCAGATATCTATCCTCTATACTATTATATCTATTTCCCCATCAATAATCCCATTTTAAAATTTGCCATGTTCAATCTGGGCAGCTCTTAACTCCAATTGGTTAGCCCTCATGGCCATATTTTTATGACTCACCTACCTCATGGTGGCTTCTTTCTCTCTCTCCTTCTTCTCCTTTCTTGTGGTTGTCCTCCTTTGACCCCAAGCCTGGGAATCCCAAGCCGTGCCTATCTCAATTCTGCCCAGGTATAGGCTGTAGGCATCCTTACTCACCAATCAGGAATAACTTGGAGGACAAGGTCACATAGTGGTCATTTGGGGCTACTGCCCTAGTCTCTGGTAATCTGGCCTTGGGGCCAATATTTAGCATTACCATTCAAGCAGCATCAGACTAACCCACTAGAGAAAAAAAGAAAGAAAGAAAGAAAGAAAGAAAGAAAGAAAGAAAGAAAGAAAGAAAGAAAGAAAGAAAGAAAGAAAGAAAAGAAGGAAGGAAGAAAGGAAGAAAGGAAGAAAGGAAGGAAGGAAGGAAGGAAGAAAGAAAGAAAAAGAAAGAAGAAAGGAAACCAAACAAACTAAAACAATTGTAGCAATAAAATGATTTTTATTTGCATTCTGCTCTACTTATAGATCCATGCCTTGCTGAGCCATCATCAGAGAAGCTTCCTCCTGTAGCAGATTGGAATAAATACAGAGACCCACAGCAAGACAATGCACAGAGAGTAAGAGACCTTGCAACAGTCAGCCCTAAAGGGACATCTCCATCAAATTCCCAGGGCTCAGGGAACCCCTCAGGAAAGGAGGAGCCAGAAAGAGTTTAAGAGCCAAAGGGAATGCAGGACAACAGGAGAACATCAACAAAGCAAAACACTCTTTCAATCAGTAGTTCTCAACCTGTGGGTCAAGACTTCTCTGGGGTGGTTACATATCAGATATTCTGCTTTAAGAGATATTTACATTACAGGTAATAACAGTAGCAAATTTAGAGTTATGTAGTAGAGGTGAAAGTAATTTTATGTTTGGGGATCACCATGAAATGAGAAACTTTATCATAGGGTAGCAGCATTAGGAAAGTTGACAAGCACTGCAGTAGAACAACTGAGCAAAGCTCATATGAACTCAACGATATTGAAGCAGCAAGTAAACAAAGACCTGGTCTTCACCCAGTCCTTTGCTTATAATATTAAAAAAAAAATATATATATATATATATACACTTATATACCTTATTATATATATAATATATTATGTTTTACATATAACACATATATTATATATTTATTATATATTTACTTATATATATATTATATTATATATGTGTGTATGTGTGTGTGTGTGTGTGCTTTTATGGGATTCCTGAATGTACAAAAATGAGTGGGTCTCTGATTCTTTTGCCTTTTCTTGGACTTTTTTTTTTTTTTTCTGCTTGTTTTTGTCCAATTTTGTTGTGTTTGTCTTTGTTTTATCATATTATATTGCATTATATTATCATGTTATTGTTTCTTAGAAGCCTGTTTTTTTTTTCCTAATGAGACAGAAAGGGAGAGGCACCTGAATGGGAGGGGTGGAGGGAGAAGTGGAAGAAGTAGAAGGAGGTGAAACCGTAATCTGCATATATTATATGAGAAGAAAAAAAGCTAGTTTCATTAAAAGAAAAAAAAGAATAACATGACAAATATACATTCACCCACAATCTAGACTTCAGGGTGGTTAATCCTGACTTAGATGTATAAATTAGATAACAACTCCATTCAGTATCCAGGATTTGATTACACACCTCATAGCTAGTTTCAGCCATCATCAGAAAAGCTTCTTCCTGCAGCACTTGAGAATAAATACAGAGACTCACACCTGACTATGCAGAGAGTGAGAGACCTTGGAACAGTAAGTCCTAAAGGGATGTCTCCATCAAATCCTTCCCCTCAGGGTTCAGAAAACCCCTCAGAAAAGGAGAACTCACTTTGTAATGGATGCTTATGTTCTTGTTGGCTCTGTCGCGTCACAAACAGGAGATCAATTCCTCTCACTAGTCCCGATTTGTTGCATGTACATATGAGAAGTTCTCCTAATTTCTACATCTGGAAACAGATGCTAGATTATCAAGTTTGCATAGCTGTAATTTTATCAACGCATAGTGGGGATCCACACTCTTCAGTATTCTTCAGCATTCCTTCCCTTTTCATATGCAACCTGCTTTGCCATCCTTATTTTGCATGCCAATGGAAGCTTTCATTCATCTTTGCAAAGTTAGCACAATGGCACTTCTTAAAAGAGGTCACCTAATGATATTTGGCTTCCAGAAATCTCTCCTGCACGCCACTCTCAGATCACCATCTTGTGGTATCCTCTACACCTCTCCTCAGCCACCCATACCCAGGGTCATCACTGTCTCTTAGAGATTTAAATGTCAAAGATCTGGCTCACAAAGGCTGTTCTGATGACAGGACAAACCTAATGCTTTAAAATTCCTGGTCATGAAATCAATAAAGAAGAGAGCAGTGGTATATGGAAGATTCATTTAGTAATGACATGTTAAATGTATTTTTCATGAGTTGTGAAGCTTTGTTTGGGAAGTCCAGTATATATAATGTGTGCATACCATGTACTGCACATCACCTGCAGATACATACAAACACTACATTATAAAAACGGTAGCATTGCTGAGAGGGAGGAGAAGAAAGTAGCTGACTGTAGCTCTTCTTGGAGCTTTTTAAAGAATAATAACTAGTGCTTTTCTGGGCCTCAGCACAGATTTCTGCTAAACTGAACCCCTGGGATGGTAACACATCAGAGAGAAGGAAGGTGTCATTTGGTGATTTGGCTGCTGCTGCTGACACAATTGTTTCCCATGAAACAAGTTAGCTCCAGGGGAGGGCTGCCTATGAGAATAGGGGAAGGGTAGGAAGTTACCAGAATTGGTACTAGGTTTTCTTTGTGGGAAAGCAGACTAAGTGGGTTTGTTTTGTTTTGTTTTCTGAGTATGAAAAAAAAATGCAACCTATTTATTCTAACTGTGATAACAGTGAAAAAGGTGCAATTGGAAACCAGAAATACAAATCATGAGAAGCAGGGCTGGAGATGGCCCCACAGGGAAGAGCACTTGCTGCTGCTCCTACTGAGGACCCAGATTTGGTTCTCAGAACCTACTAGGTAGTTCCCAACTCCAGTCCAGAGGATCTGGTACAAGTACATAGGATTCAAGTACATAGAGAACAAACATATAACCGGGCACTCACATATGCATTTAAGATTAAACAAATAAATCCTTAAAAAATAAACACCACACACACACACACACACACACACACACACACACACACACACACACACACACACACTCGGTTGAAGTGAGACCTAGTGAGGCAACTCTGAGTTTTCTTCTTGCATGTTCAAAGGACTGCTAACATGAAAATGCATATAGTTACATGGAAATGTTGGCAAAAATCCCAGCAGGCTGTGAGTGAAGCTGCTGTTTATGGACTAGAACTTTGGAAGACACTACAATGTGAAAGGCTAGTCTCCTACCACAGCAGCAGAGAATCTACTGTCTGTGGATCTCTCAGACCCCAACCACACATACTATATATTTTCCCTGTGCTTTTAAGGGATTCAGTTCCCAGGATTCAACAAAACAGAGTCTTAGGGAGATAGGTGGAGCCTTGTATCCAGAGATCAAGTAATTGGTAGACAAGAAAAGAAGACACAGAAAAGCTCTACATGTTCTATTATACCTCTGAGCCTCACAACAAATTCAGTGGTTTCCACCATATTCTCCTTGTTATAATCAATTAATATACAAAATGTAATTGCCAAAGGTCTGTTTTAAGCCGTGATTTTCATTTAATATTGATATTAAAAGTTATTTCGAGAGGGTGCTTGCAGTAGTGGGTTAACCAATCACAAGTGTGGTATCCCAGTTAATAAAGTTGTCTCTAGGCAGACTGCCTGGCTGTGAACCCCAGCTCTTCTGCTTATAGTCTGTGTCACCTTGGGCAAGTGATCCAGTCTCCTGCAGGCTTCAGAGCTCTTGTCTGTGAGGTGGAGGTAATACAGCATCCAGACTTACAGAGTTATGCTGAGGAATCAATGAGCTAACCTCTGCAAAGTGCTTAGAACAGCAACAGCTCCACAAACAGGCTCTGCCCATGTTAACACTTAATTCTGCAACGAGACAGCCAGTGCTGGGGGAGGGTGGCAGGCACGGGGACAAGAAAAGAAACCTTAAGCTTCTGCAGCGCAGAGAAGTTCTTTCTGCCTCCGGAGTCATGCTGACCCAGAAACAGTGTTAGTGGTATGACATTAGGTTACTTTGTGTCCCATGAAAACCTCATATTAATATTAATGCCCAAGGGATAGTCCCTGGAGGCCTGCACTTGTACCTGCTTACACTTTAGCCCTGGTGAGCCTTGACTCAGACATATTTACTCAGGCAAGAATGCCTAAACTCGCTGGGCAGTGGTAGCGCATGCCTTTAATCCCAGCACTTGGGAGGCAGAGGCAGGTGGATTTCTGAGTTTGAGGCCAGCCTGGTCTACAGAATGAGTTCCAGGACAGCCAGGGCTATACAGAGAAACCCTGTCTCGAAAAAAAAAAAAAAAAAAAAAAAAGCATGCCTAAACTCAAGCAATTTTGCTTATTGGGCCACTGTTTTTCATTTTATGGTTCTGTTTACTTTTGAAAAACAAATGATTGAGCTCCTCGTCTCTCTGGGAGGAGAGAAAGATATAAACTTAAAACAACTGTCTGCAAAAGAACTTTTTAGACAGCAGTCCAGGCAGTTGGAATGTCATTTATTCAGGACAGAAATCCTGGTGTTGGTGCTCTGTCTGTCAGTACTCTAAAGGAAGCCCCTGAAACCCATAGCTTTCCCAGGGTTCAGCTAAAGCTTTATAGTGAGTTGGGATGGGGAGTTAACTCACTCAGCATGCTTACCTAGCATGCATGAGACTCTGGGTTCTACCCTTAGCACTGTATAAACTAGGCATGGTGGCACATGTCTGTAATCTCAGCACTGAGGAAGTCAAGGCAGGAGGTTCTGGAGCTCAAAGTTTTCCTTGTTGTCTTAATTAGAAGAAAGCCTTGGAGACATGAAACTTCTATCTCTAATAACAATAACAAAACCAATATTAGTGAAAGGTTTCCATTGAAGAGATTCCTCCTTACAGGATCAGTATGGCAGCCCAGGTGTAGGCAAATAAGAGGTATGAGGCTCGCTCATGCTTGTTCTATGCAAGAAGCTCCATAGCAGACAGGACAAAGCTTTCAGATTTGGAGATTGATTTGGGAAGTCTGCAGGGTTTACAGATCTCCCATCCCCCTCACTTTATTAATATATATATATATATATATATATATATATATATATATATATATGTAAGCATGTACTCAAAATGTCTTTCTGAGATATCTTATATGTGTGTGCACACATGCATGTACACTTCCCACACACAAACACATCTTCAAGTTACACGCATCCAGATGTGCGACAGCCATGGGTCCAAGATGATAATCAGAGAAGCTCATACACTGAGGGTCTTAGTGGAACTGAGACATCCAGCCCTTTGACGGGATTCATGACAGTAAGGTTCCAGGCAATGAATACCTAACCCTCGGTTCGTATCGACTACTTCTCTTTAGTTTCATGTTGAATTCTGTCAGTTTAGAGTGCTGACTTCTATACCGCCCTGAGATATTAGAACAAACGGGGAAAGACATATTTTAACTAGCCATTCTGCAAACATTCAGCTGCGGCCTACTGTGGATCGGGCACTGGGACTGAAATGGAGACACTATTCCTGCTCCATGGAGCCTAACAGGGGAGATGAGACTCTGGTATACACAGCACAGACTTAATCCCAGATCATTTTAGACTGCAGGCCCAAAAGAACCTTGTCTTATCAAGCACACTAGTTTTTTACCAATGAAGCACATATACCAGAGAGATATTTACTGATATTCTTACGGGGATACAATCAGGCAGTAGACTAATTCTTCTAGACAGAATTGTCCTCTGTACCTCTTTGCATTGTTTTATGACATTATAAATGCTTTAATTTTTTTATTTAGTGCATATGTGTTGGCATGCATGTGTGTCGCCATGTGTATGGAACAGTTGGACACAACTCTTGGGAGTTGGTTCTCTTCTACGCCCTTGTGGAATCTAACTCAGGTCATCAGGCTGGTATATAAGCACTTTAACCCGCTGAGCCATCTTACCAGCCCTAAAAACCTTTTTTTTTTTTTTTAAACAAAACATTATGGTTTGTTTAAATGTGTCTCTCCATCTACCCCACCTCCAGAAACTTGAGGCCTATAGGCAAGAATATAATCTTTCAGTTCTATAGAGCAACAGTGGCTGATGGAGCCACAGTTATCCAGGGAGCAAGCACTCAAGGAACCAACCTAACATGACATGAGGGAACCTGGCCTTGGCCCACAGTGTCATTCATTGCAACAGATAGAGCAGTGATAAGTGTGAAACATGGGTGCAAATCCAAGGTTCAGCACTGCAAACTCAGCCAAGAGTGGAAGAACTAGTTTAAGCCCTTGCACTTTCTTTCCCATCCCCACGTCTTCTCTTGTGTTGCTTTGCACATGGGCATGGCTTTTTCATCTGAGATAGCAGAAGAGGTCAGGTTTCACAGGTGCAATTGATTTTTCATGGACAGAATCATTAAAGGCTTTTGCTATCTGCCTTGTAAGGTTTGCTTGTTTGTTTAAATTTATTTATTTTATTTCTATGAGTACACAGTCGCTATCTTCAGACACACCAGAAGATGGCATCGGATCCCAATACAGATGGTTGTGAGCCACCATGTGGTTGCTGGGAATTGATCTCCAGACTTCTGAAAGAGCAGTCAGTGCTCTTAACTGCTGAGCCATCTCACCAACCCAAATGTGTGATTCCTGGTGTCAATGAAATTTTCTTATTTTTTAGACAAGTTCTCACATCATAGCCCAGGTTGGCCTTAAACTCACGGAGAGTTGTCTGTCTGCCTCCTGGTGCTGAGGTTACAGGTGTGGACCATGCCCAGCACTGTTTTTTTGTTTGTTTTTAATTCTGCTACATCCCTCAGCCATCAGACATTTCTTTAAATAAACACTACTTAAATTTCCTGTTCCTTGCCAAATACTGAGAAAGCCCTTGCCTTTAGATTTGCCTGACTGAGCTATTAGCCACTTACTTCATGTTCAGAAAAAGAAAAGGGACACAAGTGCTACAGTACATTCCTAGGGTTGCTATGACAAATTACCATAAGCTTCCTGGATTGAACAATAAGGTTCACTCTCTTTATAGTTCTGGTAAGTGCAAGTCAGGAAATCCAGGTATCCTCAGAGATGTTAGAGGGCTCCAGGAAAGAACGCTTCACTGCTGCTTAGCCTGGGGTGGCGCTGGGCAGTTCCTTTGTGCTCCTTGGCTGGTGGCTGCATCACTCTGACTTCTGACTGTATCTTCTCCATGCATCTCTCATCTGCCTGTAAGGAAGAAGTCACTGGCTATGCAGCCTGCACTACAGCTAGGAAGGTTTCGTCTCTTCCTACATAGCCGATACATGCAGATACCATATTTCTGAACAGTGCTGTATCTTGAGATTCCAAGTGGACAAATTTCAGGGGCAGTCCTAAGTCATCCCATGATAGCTATGATTCCTAGCTTGGGTCTGTGTTTATCAGCACAAGTAAAAAGATGACAGTGGAAGGAAGCTGAACTTGGTCTGCGTGGATGCTTCTCCTGTCTCACTACTGGTTCTGTGCAATTCTATTGCCTTTCCTGAGTTTGTTCACATCCAGAATGCTTTCTTGGTTTCTATCATCAGGTGATTGTCTAACGTTGGACACTGGCACTTATCTGTCCCACCTCTGGAGTAGCCCAGCCCATCTGGATCTCAGTGTAGTCCTTCATTGTCCTCTTTTTTTTTTTTTTTTTTTCCATCTAACAATTATTCACTAGACATGTCAGGCATGATCTTGGATACCAGGTTCTCAAGACAGGCATGAGGGGCAAAGCTCTTGCCTTCAGAAAGTGAACATCTATGTTGGCAAAGCAACGGGATATGGGGACCAAACAAGAGATAAGCAAATAGCAAGGTATGATAAACTCTTGTGATCCCACTTACATAATAAGCTCAAGGCCAGCTACATAAGAACTGGTCTCAAAAAGAAAAAAATAAGTAAGCAGAAACATTAAAGTAATAAATACTCAACACGGAGCCGTTTCTGGCACATGAAGATGTCCAATAAATATTAAACCGATAGGATATAGAGGACAGTTTCTGACAGTGACTAAGGTTACAAAGGAAAAAGACTGGTGTGAAATGGAGCATCAAGATATGACAACCATGGAAGACCGTTGGTATTTTTCGGGCTGCTATCTGAAGAAAACATGGGAGCTGGCTACAGCATGTACTCAAGCAAAGGAAAGAGTAGAGAAAACACCAGAGAATTAGTAACAGGTTGAATTGTCTGGGAACAGACAAAGATTGATGGAACTGAGCCATCCTGAATGAGGGGAGACTAGGAAGAGCTGGTGTGGGGAAGGTATAGGACAAGCCAGTATCACTATTAAACCGAGTTTCCGGGTAAACTGGAAGCCACCTATGGAGTAAGTAGTAACCTGATGTCACTGAATCTGTAATGCATAAGGTTCTGGGTCCAGATCCCTGCACTACAAAAACCAGGCATGGTGGTACATGCCTGTAATCCTAACACTCAGGAAATAGAGACAGAAAGATCAGAAGTTCAGTAGGGTACATAGACCAGTCTCAGTTATATAAGTCTCTGTCTCAAGGTATCTGGAACTTTAGAGGGAAATCCAGGATTTAGGCAACCGGCTATGCTCAGCCCCCCAACACCATATGCTAATAATCAAAGGGACATATAATAGTGAAAAGCAGAGAAGATATAATCAATGTGACCACATTAGGAAAAACAGATAAAGGAGTCCAGTTACCCTAGTCCATATTCAGGACTTGTGAGATTGAGTTTAGAGAAAGAACTGGGGCAAGAGGCATGAATGACTAAACAGCCCTGGTTGTTACGTAGCTGCTTGATATGTAGCTAAGGACTAGGATGACTTTGAACTTCTGATCCTTCTGCCTGCATCTCTTGTTTGCTGGGATTACAGGGGTGCAACACCACTCTTGATTTTTCGGTAAGCACTCTCTTAGTTAGGGTTTTACTGCTGTGAACAGACACCATGACCAAGACAACTCTCATAAGAACAACATTTAATTAGGGCTGGCTTACAGGTTCAGAGGTTCAGTTCATTATCATCAAGGCAGGAACATGGCAGCATCCAGGCAGGCATGGTGCAGGCAGAGCTGAGAGTTCTACACCTTCACTTGAAGGCTGCTAATGGAAGATTGGTTTCCAGGCAGCTAGGATGAGGGTCTTCAAGCCCACACCCACAGTGACACACCTTCTAATAGTGCCACTCCCAGGGCCAAGCATATACAAACCATCATACACTTTCTTTTCTTTTCTTTTTTATTTATTTTTGATACTTTATTTACATTTCCAATGTTTCCCCTTTTCTGGGTCTCCTCTTTGGAAACCCCCTA
>CM052703.1:88793032-88838422 GCA_028551405.1 Uromys caudimaculatus | reverse complement strand
CAGATCTTTCACTTGCTTGGTTAGAGTCACACCAAGATATTTTTTTTTTTTTTTTTTTTTTATGGTTTTTCAAGACAGGGTTTTTCTGGCTCTGACTGTCCTGGAACTCACTCTGTAGACCAGGCTGGCTTTGAACTCAGAAATCCACTTGCCTCTGCCTCCCAAGTGCTGGGATTAAAGGCATGTGTCACCACTGCCTGGCCATCACACACTCTTTCAACTGAACTAGATCTTTAGGTTTCCTGATTTTTTTTTTTTTTCTCTTTCAAAAATGGGGAGTGGACTTTGATATGGAATGTCATTTCCCCAAGTCTGGACTTGAATAGAAGCTGGCTCTCCTTCAATCTCTGCCCTCCCTTGTTAGGGCAAAGTGGCAATACAGTCTTTCTTGAAGTTTTAGTCAGTTGGGTCAGGTTGACAAGGCTCTGGGTCACTTTGCCTTGGCCTTACTGTTAGGGAGATTAGTAAAGAAAGTCCTAGCTTTGCAGGACACTAGAGGATGATGCTTGCTTTATCTCCATATCAGGGAGTGGCTTAGGACACTAGGCAGGGTGGTTCCACAATTTCCCAGCCGTGGGTGGGATCTGTTAACATCCCAGCCAGGTCTGGTCAAGAGCATCTGTGGGGCTGCAGCCCCTTTGGTTTAACTGAGGCTGCTTTCGAGGGCTTTTTACCATTGACTGTTGGCTGAGCCTCTCTGCTCTTCAGCAGACTGGCCTTTCTGGAGTACAAGAAATGCCATTGCAGAATGAGCATCCAGGAGGAAGATACAAGCTGAAGACCTGAAGATGTAAGCCTCTCCCTTTTATAATAAACCCTCCAAAGTGTTATAGCAGGCACTTAAGAAACCATTTTTACTATAAAGCTCTGGTTCCTGGATTGGGTTACACTGTGACTAAAAGCAAGATGAGAACCTCCATTAAACAGAGTGTACCTTACTCTGGCTACCTGTTGGGCTCTGCACAGACATGGTATCACTTCGGGTGTGTCTGTCAGTATAACCTATTGACATTATGGGTGTCAGCCTTCAGTGGGCACCTCTGGAGCAGTTCCAGGTTCTTGTATCCAAGACAGAAGGAACTGAACACTCCATGGATAGTTGCAAGAGGAAGAGTTCATTCAGAGAGAACAAACCACAAACCAAGGCAGATCTTAGACAGAAAAGACAGGGCTCAGTTCCTCTTCTCTTCCCTCTCCCAGCCCTCCCTCCCCTGCCCCACTCTTCCTGTGGGACTGTTTGAAGGTAAGGGCCTTTGCATTTCATCTTGTAGCTGACCTCACAGATAAAAAGTGAATTTCCCTTCCAAATGAGCCTAGTAACCACTAGAGACTGAAGAAAAATGTAAACATAGTTGAGGTAGCGAATACCTTGGAAAAACTACCCCTTTTTCTATCTCCTTTCTTGAATCATATTTGCAAGACATTTTCCTCATAAATGTAATAGTAAAGGCAAAAAAAAAAGAAAAAAGAAAAAATAGAAATTCTGTGAAATAAGCCCTGAATTTCTCTTTTCAAATTAAAACATCTTAAAACAAACGCATGAACAAGACAAGATGACCTCTTGCTATTTTATTTGGGTGACACAGCTAAAGAACCCAAATGCAGCGTGCTCCTTCAAATACAAGAACTGATCTTGGTTGTTTTAGACATAAAATAAAGATAGGGCACGTATTTTATTTTAATCAATGAGGGTTAAAATTATAGTGCAAAAGGTGCATCACTACTCCTAATTAAACCCTCAAAACCAGACAGCATCCTCCAGGCCAGGGAAGTTCATAATTTGCATAAAACTCCCATTATCTGGACTTTGTAAATTTCCTTTCCTAACAAAGGACCAAACTCTCTCAAAGGAGGTCTAAATCAAAGATTCTTCAGGAAATGGAAAATCAGCTGTCACCTTGGTTCTCTGCAGTGCTGGCTTAGTCTCAAGGACTCTAACTCTACCTGGAAACCAATGTTCTTTCTTAGGTAGTGAAGTGGTTCGTGCATGTCTTCAGGGGCAGTGTTACAATAGAGCAAGGGGGGGGGGAGGTAGAAACAGAGACAAAGACAGAGACAGACAAAAGATGGTAGAAAGAACAGGTTTGTGTAATAGCGTGAGCTGATAGATAAAAATCTGTGTGAAAGACTTAAAGGCTCTACAAGCCTGACGACCAATTAGAATTGCAGGATTAGAGTGCTGGAATGCTTTAGGTCTGTAGTCAAAAGTATCTCTGATCTGTATTCCCCTTAACAGCCTTTCATTGCTCACCTCTGTAATCTGATTTTTTGACTATCAGGTAAAACCATTGGAATGTCTTCTTAGCAGACCTCTAGCTTCCAACAACCCTTAAGCTAAGAAAGGCATCAGAGAACACCTAAATCCTATCCCAGAGATTTTCCTACTCTGCTAGAGCCCGAATACCTGATGTCTCCACACTGCATTTGTCAAACACATTGATTTATGACATTTGCTATTAAAAAGTCACATGACCACTTCCGTCTAGGACAACCTGAATACATGTTCCAATGCTGTTCCCACCCATATTTGACTCAGAAAATAGCTACATCTGACTGCCTCTGCAGTAAGCATTGTGCTTTGTGTTGGCAATATCGAACAAGACTTTATTCCCAGTTATCAGATGGAGAAAACCACAAGTGCTGTTCCCGGAGACTGTACCACAAAAAGTCTGAAATCTGACAGCTTCTGACAGCTGCAGATAGGGAATCTCTTTGTTGGCAGAAGATAACTCAACATATATATATACCTACATATATGTAGGGTCATGGGCAGAATTGTAGGAGAAGCAGAGAGGAAGTACAGGAGGAGATAGCCAGGAAGCAATGTTGCTGCTTGGGAGGTGAGACTGGCTGAGCAGAACATAGGAGCACAGAGTGTGTTGCTTAGAGTCTGCATAATCCTCAGGGCTTTAATCAGTTCTGTGGGAAGTCACATATAACTTATTTTCAAGTGTGTATTTGATTTCCCTAGGCATCATAAAATACTCATTTTTAGAATATGTATTTGATTGTCCAAGGTAATCATAAAAGTCTCCAGTAGTTGATATAGAAATGTGAAGGACTCCTGTGGGGCAGTGCTGGAATGAGAGTCAGAGGGAGGCACATTGCTCAGCAGTTGAGTTTAAGTCTCTGGAGGCTCCCTACCCTGGATTTGAATCTCTGCTCCATAGCTTACTAGTAGTGTGACCTTGGGCAGGTGACTGGCGCCTTGGAACTTTTATATTCCCGATGATGAAATCAGCATGATAACAATATTAAGGACTTTAACTGGTAGCAGTAATGATTAAAAGGATATTAACTGGGGACCAGATACAGGGCTCAGCAGGTAGGAGCACTGGCTGCTTTTACCGAGAACTCTGGTTCAGTTTCTAGCACTGACATTAAGGTTCCCAGCCATCTGTTATTTCAGTCTCTGGGGACCAGATGCCTCCTGGTGCTCTGAACACAACACATGGTCTACAGACATGCATGCAGACAGAACACCCATACACATGAAATAAAACAAAACCAATCCGCATAAAGCACAGTGTACTCCTTGGAGCTCACAACAGTTGCTTCGTGAGCTTTGCCCATAAATGGATGCGTGGGCATCTCTGCCACTGACCAGCTCTGAGAATTTGAGCAGGATACTTAAATGGCTTCCTCTTCCTCTTCTTGGTTTTGTTTTGTTGTTTTATAAAATGTCTCATGTAGCCCAGCCTGACCTCAAACTCACTATTTAGCTGAGGCTGGCCCTAAATTCCTAATTTGTTTGGCTCCACCTCTACCTCCTGCTGGGCTTACGAGGGGGGGGGGCACCACCAAACCCCCTGCTACTTACTTACATTTCCAAGCTGAGTTTCCTTAGGGACAAGTGGGGGTGACTAACATCTTTCTCAGTGAATTGTTATGAAGATTATATGAGCTAATTCATAGCATTTTAAAGAGCGTCTGACACATGGCATGAGCTAAAATTGACAGTAAAAATAATTAAAATAACAAAAATAAGTCTCTAGCATTCTAAATTCTCCTCTGCTTCTTGATATGCTTTCCAGAATATATTTCTGGAAATAAAATGAAAAGGAACTTAAGAGGGGGTAGCAAGAAAGTTTTCAATTAGGGATAAAGAATGATGACAAGAGGAAAAGGGTTTTATACCTAAATGCAGAGTGTTTTTGAGGTAAGATAGCAGTGACTTTGCATAGCTAATTCATGTGAGATATAAGTAGAAAGATTATTGATCATGGAATTCAAAGTCCAACACAGAAGTTATATTTTTTAAAACAAACCTTTTGCATTTGATGGTCTTCCAATGGACATTGGTTGTATTGATTAAATGTAATTGGAGGGTTCTACTCCTCCAGACACTACTCTGATCATGCCGTTCCTGTACCAGACTTTCCTGAGAAGTATAGCTCTCTCCCCTCATCAAAAAAAAAAAAAAATTTCTTTCTGCTGGGCAGTGGTGGCGCACACCTTTAATCCCAGCACTCAGGGGGCAGAGACAGGCGGATTTCTGAGTTCAAGACTAGCCTGGTCTACAGAGTGAGTTCCAGGACAGCCAGGGCTACACAGAGGAACCCTGTCTCGAAAAAAAAAAAACAAAAAAAATTCTTTCTACAGCACACAGAGGCCATTGCAGAAACTGGGCAAAGTATGAAGAACAAGACTGTGAGGTACGAAACTCCCATTGATTCTTCTACTTTTCATCCTCTACATCTAAGACTCAGGGAACATCACAGAAGACGGGGGAGGAAGGATTGTAGGAACCAGAGGTCTAGGATGTCTGCTGTATGATTATCTTCTATATGTGACAGGGAAACCGCACCCATGAAATCTAACAATATAATATTTTTAAAATGATATCCATAATGAAAATGCCCAGTTGATATGCCAACTTGGATTGGAGAAATTGTAAAGGGCCCCAGCCCTAGATGAAGAGCTACAGTCAATTAAGGACTGCAAGGAGAGGTAGAATCAGTCTTCTCCAGGGACAATTCCCCTGATAGGTTATCCAATCCAAAGCAGTCAATAGTAAAAACAAACATGCAAGCGACATTAAGAGGACTCGATCAGTTGCATAAATATATCCACATGCATACGTACATTGCATACATACTGTAGTGTGTGTGGCAATAATTAAAAAATAAGAGGCTATGAAATTGAGAGAGGGCCATGAATATGGGAAGAGTTAGAGGAGAAGAGAAGTAGGAGTAGAAATGAGGTAAATACAATACTATACGTTTCTCAAAATGCTTTAATGATAAAATTATAATCTCAAAAATAAAATAGCCTTAAATTATAAAATAAACACTGGTGTTGAGAAAACAAAGAAAGAAAGAAAAAAGATAGGAAAAGCTAGATGTGGTAGAGCATGTCTGTAATCCTAGAACATGAGAGAGACAGGGGGATATCCTCAGTTACATAGCAAGATTAGGGCCAGCCTGAGCTACATGAGTGCTGTTTTCACACACACACACACACACACACACACACACACACACACACACAGAACAGACACACACACACTCACAGTTTTAAAAAAATATTTATTTGGGGCCTGGAGATAGGGTTGTGGTAGAGCTCTTGCTTACCTGCATTGACAATGTCCTTGGTTATTTTACCAGCACAGCATACACCAGAAACAAATGACAATAAGCCCAGCTGGATCAGGCAGGTACATCAGAAATTCAAGGTTATCTTGTTATATAATGAATTTGAGACCAACCTGGACTGCATGAGACTCTATCTCAAAAAATATTTTTTACCTGCTGGCAGAGGGAAATGAGGTCCAGAAATCTGACCTCTGTTCTCTCCACTGGCTCGATTATGAACAAATAAACAAATATAAATCTGTATGACCACAAGGAATACATGGCAAAGGAGTGCCAAGCCTGGGGCCCAGTGCTTTGCCTTAAGGCCATTCACAGTCATTTCTACTGGGATGTGGATTTTAAATGATAGAGCTAATAAGACTCTGCTTTCTTTAAAGTAAAAGGAATGGTAGTTACAACTTAGGAGTCATCAACTATAAAACCAAGAAGAGACTCACATAGTCCAGCCAGAGGAATAAGGATCTTTCTTGAACAGAGCAGAACAATCTACTCCTTAGAGTAATAGTTAATGAGAACACTTAAATGGATGAAGTAGTTGCTACCAAGTTCCCAGTTGTCTCCATTTCATCTCAAGAAAAATGTACCCGGAAAAGGAAAGGATGAAGCCATCAGCTTTCAAAGGAGACTAATGACAAAGACGAGAAAGCGGTTGTCACAGAACATGAGCTCCAAGTCACTGCAAATCTCTTGGTCAAGGTGAACTGTATGTCAAGCTCAGAGGCAAGTGTGAGAGTGAATGAGGAGGGGCGTTGTGGCTACTTCACGGCAGTGGTAATCATCAGAAGATAGCTTGGCTCTCATTTCCTTTTGAATAAAGCAACTGTATGGTAAAGAACTTAATCGGTAGAAATGATGATGAATGGAACTTCTGCCATTCGGCATCCAAGCCACTCCTCCAGAATGGAATCTGAGTCTGGAGAGCTCATCCATGGCGTCACCTCTTTGGTTTTACGATGGGTCTGCATCATGGATAACAGGATGTGGTGGATGATCAGCATGAAAGATGCATGGGACATATAGGGTTTCATACGCTGCATCAAAGATACTGCCATCCAAGCAGAGTAGCTTGAAGCGCAAAGGAGGCAAGAGGCACAACACCATGTGTTGGATGGCGTCAGAAATGCTGAGTGACACTGGCATGCTGGGCTGAATTCAGACACCACATTTCTGAAAGGATTTTGAATAAATGAAGTCACATAGTAGGCAAGGGCCAAGTTGGTAAGAGACTTTAACAGTCTCAAGCAAAAAGTAAAGATACTCTTTCACCTGAAGGTAAGCAACAGTTGGCATAGAAAAGATTCTATCTGAGTGTGGGTAGCTCACTCTTATAATACCAGCATTCAGGGAGCAAAGAAAGGAAAATCAGGAGGCTGAGGCCAGCCTCAGCTACACAAGACTCACATAAAGCCAAAAATGAACACTGTCACCACCCCAAAAAGAAAACATATGGCCTGGAGCCAGCCAGACTCCAATTTGAATCTTGGCTTTCAGAACTAAGCTACATGGAGGAGCTACTGGATCTTTCTGTGCTTATTTGCTCATATATATAATGGAGGGATAACGTAGGTCAAATGCAGCAATTTGTGTTAAGTACACAGTATTATAACAAATGCTCAAGAACTGTCGGCTGAAATGACATTACTCAGAGGACGTCATAACTGCCATCAACTGTCTTTTTCCAAAAATGCTTTTCCTCTGCATGCAAACTAAAAGTTGTTAAGCTTCATCTTCAGAAGTATTTGCAATAACAGTGCCACTTGTCTGGTCTGTATGGTGCTGCTGTGACAGTAGACTTGAGACAGAAAGTCTGTTCTTTACTTATTGACTTATTATGTCATCTCAAGTAGCCCCAAGACTACCTCAGCCTTCCTGCACAGATTACAGACATGTTCCATCACACTTGGTAGGGCCAAAAGTCATTTGAAATTAACAGCAATTCTCATCATTCTGGAGGCTGGGGAGTCCAAGAGCAGGGGCCTCTATGTTGTAATGACATGGAAAATGATGAAAAGACAAAGAAATAAAAGGGGCCAAATTTGTCCCTCAATAATGGCATCAATTCCATCCTGAGCCCTCTGAACCTGATCACCTCTCTGTTGCCCCACCCCATCTTTTACTACGGAGCTTTAAGTTACAGTGGGAATTTAATCTCAGTGTGAGTTTGGGATACTTTTAAAGAAATAACTTTGTAGGCCAGTGTAACTCTCAGGGATCAGAATTCTTTTAATGTATTTATTTATTTTTCTACAATTCCATACCTATATGTATATTAATTGTGTTCTCTTTGTTATCTAGCCTCTCTCATGCTTCTTCTTCCCTACTGAACCATTTTTCTTCTCAACAGCTTCCTCCTCCTCTTCTTCTTTCTCTTCCTCTCTCTCTTCCTCTCTCTGTCTCTCTTTCTCTCTCTCTCTCTCATTCTGTGTGTGTGTGTGTGTGTGTGTGTGTGTGTGTGAGAGAGAGAGAGAGAGAGAGAGAGAGAGAGAGAGAGAGAGAGAGAGAGAATGCATTTTATTAAGGTTGCTTTCATGAATGTGTGTGTAGAGGGCTGATATATATTTATTTGTGGAAGGGCTATTTATCAGTGGCTACAACTACGACGCCTCTCCCGCTAGCAACAATGAACTTCTTATACCTCCTTACGGAAAGATGGGGTCTCATAGCCCCTCTCCCATTCACGATGGGATGTTGATAGGTCTAGTCTTATATAAACATTGCTTGGGTAGCTATTATAAGTTGCAATGAGTTCATGGGTACAACTGCCAGGTCATATCAGAGGACAGCATATCATGACATCCCTTCTCATCCTCTGACTCTTAGATTCTTTCCTCCCTCTCTTCCACAGTGTTCCCTGAGGATGTCCCCTGAACTTTGGAGGGGGTGATACAGATGCTCCACATAAGAACGAGCATGCATTGTCACTTATTCTCAGCACTTTGACAGGTTATGAGTTTCTGTGTTAACCACTGTCCATTGTAAACAGAAGCTTCTCTGACCAAAGCTAGGAACAACACTAATCTGTGGGTGTAAATACAAGTACTTAGAAGGCAGCTGGACACCATGTCTATTCAGCACAGTACAGGTTTTATGCTCCTCCCTAGGGCCTATGACTTTTCCAGTACCAGGTAGGAGTTTCTCCTGTGGAGTGTAAATCTCAGACCCAATCAGAAAGTAGTTAGTTACTCCCATAACAGTCATTCCACTATTGCACCAATGGGCGTGTCTTGACTGGCAGTTTGATATTCAAGGTTAACATCTGGGTAAGATCACTGATGGATTTTCTTCCCCAGAAAGTATTATACATTTTTTAGTGAATTTTCTTTTTGAGTTAGGCAGCATGGACCTAGTATGAAGCTCAAAGGCATACACAAGTACATTTTAGCCAACACACACACAAGGTCATGGTCATTAAAATCATGGCTTCTAACTTTATACCTCATTCTGTTGGAAGATATTTAGAACAATAGCAGATATGGAGTTCTCATTCCTATCCTATTAATACATTCTTCTGGACTATCTCCTGAAGGACCTGCCTCAAGGCCGTGTGATAGTTAATTGTTTTAATAAATAGAAGTATTTAAGCCCCAAATGATATAAAATATAGTATATACATAAGTTAGTAACAGTCATTTTTATACTTGTTAACTATTATGTACTATACATAATTGTGCACCCTATACTTTTATGTAACTAGCAATACAAGTAGGTTTGTTTATGCCAACATTGCCAAGATGAGCAATGCAGTGGGCTGGAACATTTTTATAGCTAAGACATCACTTGAGTGATAGGAATTTTTCTGTTTCATTATAGTCTATTCTTGAATGAAAATGTTATGTAGCTCATGACATCTCCCAGTCTGGGATGCTATGAATAACAGATTAAGAAATGTGTTTTATACCAAGTACATTACGGTATATATAAAACAGCAACAAGAAAAATATATAAGACTGGGCATGGTGGAGCACACCAGTAAGCTCGACACTCTATAGGTAGATGCTGGAAGATCATAAGTTCAAAGTCATTTTGGGCTACAGAGGGAGTTCAAGGTTTTCCTGGGCTGTCGGGACTATTAGATTCTATCTACTTCTCTCTGTTTGTCTGACTATCTATCTATCTATCTATCTATCTATCTATCTATCTATCTATCTATCTATCCATACACACACCGTGATAGTTAACAGCACAGTTCAAAATGCATTTGCTTGTACTTTAATAGATTTAGATGCATTGCTTTGGGTAATCTCAATAACAACTTAGTTGTGAACATAGTAGTATTATCTGACAAACTCCAGGTACACACATTTTAACTTGTGAGATGCTGGTTGCCTTGCAGCTATTCTACTTCCTCAATGTCTTAGTGTGTGTTTGATCCTAAGGATACTTGTTTTTATATTATTTTAAAATTGTTTTGTTTTGTGAAGGGTTTGTCCTCAGCGATGTGGAAACCACTACTAACTTGAAAGCAAAATGGGAAAAGAAAAGATATCAACGTTGTTGTCACGGCACACACAGATTCGGGCAAGCCCACCACTTTTGGCTATCTGATCTACAAATGTGGTGGACCTGACAAAGGAACCACTGAAAGGTTTGAAAAAGAGGGCACTGAGGTGGGGAAAGGCCATGTCCAGGTCTTGGACAAACTGAAATCTGAGCATGAGCTTGGTGTCACTATTGTCATCTCCTTGTGAAAATTCGACACCATCAAATATTAAGTGAAAATCATCGATGCCCTGGGACACAGTGACTTGATTAAAAACATAATTACAGGTTGTTGTTGAATTTGATGCTGGTATTTCCAAGAATGGACAAACCTGTGAGCATGCCTTTCTGGCTCACATACTGTGTGAAATAGCTCATCGTTGGTGCCAACAATGTGGATTCTATGGAGCTACCCTCTAACCAGAAATCAGCAGAATTTACATCAAGAAAATTGGCCATACCCCTGACCTAGTAGCATTTGTGCCAATTTCTAGTTGGAATGGTAACAAGCACCAATACATCTTGATTCAAGGAAGGTCACCTATAAAGATGGTGGTGTGGGTAGAGGCACACTGGTGGCAGCTTTGAGTTGTATCCTGCCACCAACTCAACAATCGCTAAGTCTGCAACTGCCCCTCCAGGATGTTTAAACAACTGTGGGCAGAGTGGAAACTGATGTTTTCAAACCTGGCATGGGGGTGACCTTTGTTCCAGTTGGTGTCCCACAACTGAAGTAAAGTCTGTTGAAATGCACTGTGAAGCTTTGAGTGACACTCTTCCTGGGGACAATGTGAATTTCAATGTAAAGAAAATGTCCTCTGTCAAAGATGTTAGATGTGACAATGTTGCTGGTAGCAGCAAGAATGACTCACTAATGAATGCAGGTGGCTTCATTGCTCAGGTGATTGACCATTTCAGGCCAAATTAGCACTGGCTTTGCCCCTGTATTGAATTGTCACATAGCTCACATAGCATGCAAGTATGTCAGGCTTACAGAAAAGATTGATCTCTATTCTGGTAAGAAACTGGAAAATGGTCCTACATTCTCAGAGTCTGGTCTATGCAGCCATTATTGATATGATCCCAGGCAAGCCCATAGGTGTCAAGAGTGTCTCTGACTATTCCCCCCTGGGTCATTTTGCCATTTGTGCTATGAAGCAATTTCTGTGGGTGGCATCAAAGCTGTAGACAAGAAGGCTACTAGAGCTGGCAAGGTAACCAAAATGCCCAGACAATTCAGAAGACCAAATGAATATCATCCTTAACACTGACTGTTCAATCTTTATCAATGGTAGAGGAATGGTCTCAGAACAGTTAGCCTAAACAGCCATGTAAGTAACAGTAGAAGGCTAGTTAATGCTCACCGTGCACTGTAAAAACCTTCAGAGGGAAAGGAAAATGTTTGTGGACCATTTGTGCCTGTGTGTTCAGTTTAAGTTATTAGTTCTTAAAACAGTACTTTTTTGTTTGTTTTGGGGATTATAATTTAATTTCAGCATTTCTCCATTCTCTTTCCTTCCTCCCAGCCCTTCCTTCCATCTACCTCTCCCATTCTCCTTCAAATTCATGGCCTCTTTGTTTCACTGTTAGTATATATATATATATATATATATATATATATATATATATATATATATATATGTATATGTATGTATATGTATATGTATATTGCACATGTGTGCACACACACACACACACATTCCTAAATATAACCTGTTGAGTCCATATAAGATTACTTGTATGTATGTTTTCAGAGCTGACTCTTTGACCCTGGAAAGCAGTTGGTGTGCTCTTCCTAGGTGAGGACCGCCTCTCCTGCTCCCAGCCTCACTCAGTTGCCTGTCATTCTTTGTGTAGGGTTGAGGCCTAGTGGGCTTTTCCCCATTCAGCTTAGCATATCTATTGGTGTTATTCTTGTTCAACTCACATTTGAGAGCTCATATTGGTGAGATTTTCTGAGCATAGCTTCTAATGTTACCAAGAGACATAATCACACAGCAAATGTCCTGATCCTCTGGCTCTTAAAATCTTTGTGCTCTTCTTCTATAATATTCCCTGAGGTTAGGTGCAGGAACGTTTTGTAGGTGTTATCAGTTGGGACCGGACTCCACTACTCTATATTGTGCTTGCTTGTGGCTGTCTGTAGTTGTTTCTGTCTGTCGCAAACAGAAGTTTCCTTGGTGAGGGAGGAAGACTACACTTACCCACGGGTATAAGGACAAATGTTTACAGATTGCTTTCAGGGATCATGTTGGTGTACTACCTTAGTAACTGTAGATTCTTCTCTACTAAGCATGACTTCACTAGCACTGAGTTGTTAGCTAGGTTTCCAGTACTAGGCATGGTATCACTCCTGCTGAGTGGGTGTTAAGTCCAAGTAGAGAGCAGTTTGTTACAACTTGATTAAAGGTGAACAGCTTGAATGAAAACCTGTCAGAAAATTCTGAGACTCATTAAAACAAGTTAAATGAAAAAAAAAGTTTTTAGATAATAGCCCAGGCTGGCCTCAAACTCCTGATCCTCCGGCCTCTACCTCCTGTGGGCAGTAATTACAGGCATGCACCAGGATGTTCATCTCTAAGGACACACCTGTGATTCCCTGCTACCTTTAAACTCTAAAACAGACGGTGTCAATCACGTCTATCAAACACACCTCTTTGACTTCTGTAAATTTCCTTCAAACTTTTCTAATTGCTACTTTTCATCCTCTTGTTGAGTCACCTTTAAAGGCTCCAGTTATCTCCTTTGGGCACTTTTCTGGGAGTAACTTCAATGTGGCAACTTTCTCCTTCCCATTAATGACTGACAGATCCCTGTCATTCAACTCTCTGCTAGCATCTAGGTGTCCTTAGAGACCCACATATACCCCAGGTATGCTTTTGAATCTTTGGAGATTTCAGGGAGTTTTTTTATGTTGTGGTTTGTTTTCTGTTTTATTTCAGGGTGTAAACTGTTTTGTTTGTTTTGTATTTTGAGTCTTACTGTGTATCTCTGGGTAGCTTGAAACTTGCTTTGTAGACCTGACTGGCTTTGAGCTTGAATAAATCCTCCTGCCTCTACCTTTCTGAGGACTGGGATTACAAATATGGGCTACCAAACCCAGCACCCCTCTGAAAATGTCTATGCCTTTGTTTCTTTCAGATTCTACTGGTTACATTCTTGTTAGTATTTGAAATGTCTTTCAAATTTGACCGTTTCCGGACTCAGCCATTGCCTCTAGTCTGGTCTAGGCTGTCAGCAGATCTTAATCTCTTCGAGTTATTACTAACTGAATATACAGCTTTTAGCTACTTTCTGACATCATGTCATTACGAGTTTACTTGGTACAGGCTCCAGCGTGCACTTCCCCTCTTCATATACCACCCTCCTCTCTGTGTCACTGCCATTGGTGCGGCCCCTCCCCCTCCCTTCCTATAGAAGAGGAGCACCTGCTCAGTCTCCCCCTTCCGGCTCCTTCTCAGCAGGTTTCTTCATTCACAATGTGTTGTTTTTGTCTTAGGTGGTTTTGTTTGTTTGTTTGAGGCAGGTGTTGCTCAGACTACTTCAGTATATAGTCAAGGATGACCTTGAACTTCTGGTCCTTCTGCCTCCACCCTCTGAGTGCTGGGATTATAGGCATATGCCACTATACTGGGTTTATTTGGTTCTAGAGATGAAATCCCTTGAGTATGGTAGACAAGCGACTCTACCAATTAACCTTCACCCGTGCCCTATACCTTAGTTTTTAATGAAAAAGTTTAGGAAGTGGGGAAAAAAATAAACTAAAAATAGAAAACAAGAAAACTAGAAGAGCCTCTGTGCCTTTGCGCAGCTATCTGGAGTTCCCTGTTTACTATAGCTGTCCATTCTCTATTACTCCAATAGAAACTCCACCAAGCCCAGCACAGCTCACCACATAACTTCATATTTTGTCTGCCGAGCAAATATTTTTTATGTGCAATATGATTTTCTATGAGACATTCTTAGACAGCACAACCTTATGGGTAAGAGTGCTAGTTAATTGTTCTAGAGTGAAGTTTGACATTAGGATTATATAAATACGTAAGAGAAGCAGGGAGAAAGAAGAAAGAATAGGAGAGGGTGGATAAGAGGCAGGGAGGGAGAGGGAGAAGGAGTGGGGGAGAAGTCTCTTATGAACTTGGGCAAGCACCACCTCTCTGACTCTGCTGTTTTATTGACAGCTTGGGGATCTTTCTCTCTCTCTCTCTCTCTCTCTCTCTCTCTCTCTCTCTCTCTCACACACACACACACACACACACACACACACACACACGTTCAAGGCTATCTAGAGAATTAAATGAAACTATACAAAAGGCTATGTGGCACAGTGCCTTGAGCACACAAACAAGCTAAATAATTTGTGGTTATTTCTGGGCTTAGTGCCTATAAAAATGAAGAGATGGGTAGATGAGAGGTGACTGAGGTCTTTCCAAACATCCACAAATTCTGGATCCTCTATCTCCTGTGCCAGAGGAATGCTGGCAACCTTCGCATTCCCAATCAGCTTCTTAGAAAACCAATCAGGACCTGCAAAGCTCTAGGTGAGCCTCCGCGTCTTTCCGGAGGGTCATGCATCTGTCCTCATTTCTTATCAGAGCCTCCATCTTCTCCAAATCACCACCACGCTGGACATGCATTCTTTGTTGGAAAATCTTGGCTCCAAACCCCTCATTTGGGCGCGTGACACCTCTGGGCCCGCGGTTTCTGCTGAGACCGCGCTTTCCAAGTTTAAAGAAGGTACTGAGATCTCGGCAGGTGTTGTCTACCCTCCAGCCTTCGCTCCATATAACCGAGAACGTGCTTTGGACCCACGCGGGACTCCAGAGGCCAGAGGGATGCTAGGTTTGCATCTGGGCGGAGAAACGGGGTGCCAAGAGCGTCTGGCACGCGCACCGGCTCATACTTCCTGATCCTGGGCACGGCCGCTTAGAACGCAGGGTCCGGAGCGAAATCAGGCGCTTCTCCTGCAGTGGGCGAGCGCCCCCGTCCCGGGTCCCTAGCTGGCGCGCCTGCTCTGCGGCGGCGGCGAACCCCCGCCCGCGGCGCGCACCTCTGACCCGGCCCCGCCCCTGGCGGCCGCGAGTAGCGGGCGGAGCGCGGAGAGGCGCGCTGGGCTGTGCGGCGCCGCCTCCCATCCGCGCCGGGGGAGGGACGAGGGGCCGCGCGGGAGACGGAGAAAGCCCGAGCGAACGGCTCTCGGAGAGCTGCATGCAACCGGTGGGAGGCCAACCCTGCTGGCGCTGCGGCTTGGGCGGGGAGCGCGGACCGGCCGGCGGCGGCGGCAGCGGCAGCTCTGAGCTGGCAGGCGGAGGGCTTTCTCCCGCGCCCGCCTGCCCGGCGCGGTCCGAGGATGCGGGGGGGCGATGCCCGGGGCCAGGGACGCGCTCTGTCACCAGGCGCTGCAGCTGCTGGCCGAGCTCTGTGCCCGAGGGGCTCTGGAGCACGACAGCTGCCAAGATTTCATCTACCACCTGCGGGACCGTACCAGACCCCGGCTCCGCGACCCAGGTAAGCGCCGCCGCCCCCGCCGCTGCGGGGCGCGACCCAATGGCCCTGAGATGGGGACTTAGGGACCTAGTCAGGGCCTGAGGCAGGAGAGCGACGCAGACTGGAGGAGGGCAGTGGGTGACAATTGAGCCCAAGTAGGTCTCCACAAGCAGCGCACCACGGCCTGATGCTGGAACCCGGCGAACTCGGGCGGAGGCTGCTGCGCGGAGGCCGCCGAGCCAGGGTGAGCTGGGGCAGGCTTGGAGGAACCACGCCCGCCACCTGCGCTCGGCTCCTGGGGGCGGCTCCTGAGCTCGGGGCTGTGCCCGCCACTTCACTCGCTATCGCCGGGGAGCAAGGGGAGGCCGTGGAGGCCTCGGAGCTGGGAGTAGGATCTGAGAGCCAAGGAAACTCTGGGAAGTTGGGAGTTTGGTACAGCTGAGCTGCAGCTGATTTCCACCCGCAGCTGCTCAACCTGAGCGCCCAGTTCCTCCCCTGGCAGTACTGTGAAAAGGACCAGACAAGATCTTGCGTGGGGCTGGGCCCTGGAGCCACATGTCTAGAGCAGCTGGGCCTGAACCCTTTCCTTGCACGTCTCAAAAATGTTAAGGCGCTGAGGCCTTGGTTCCCAGTTTGTCTCGCAGTGGTAGCCTGGCACACTAGAGTGGTGGGCTTGCTGCAGCTGACAGTTGTCCTAGTGAAAGTTGTGAGGCTCCTAACTTTGGAAAGTTCACTTACTTTGGCATCTGACCAGTTAAGGTCACAAGAAGGTGTTTTATTTGAGCAGTTGCAAGTCCTACTGTCTTCTTACTCATCACTGGGCACTGGAAAGATGCATTCCTTCCTTCCGCATGTTTCCTGAGCATATTCTAGGCCAGAGGACTCATATTGTCGAATATTTTTCCAATCTAAGTGTTTTAAATGTTAAAAGGCAAATCATGGTTAAACTGTTAAAAGTGGGATGCGAGAAGGGCCTTTGACTTGATATTCCTGTGTGCAAACATTGGCAATAAGCTATTGCTGTGCAGACGAGTACATAAGAGCATTTCTCATTCCAAGCCAGTTCATTATATAAAAGTACATTTACAAAGGATAAAGAATTACTTTTAACCAAGAACGAGCCAACTTAAATAGCCTACCTTTAATAGGACATACTCAGTGTGTGTGTCGAAGGCAGGTGTTAAAAGTTTGTCACATTTTTCTGACCTCAAAGATCTGTTTTTCATGCCTGTGGTTACATTAGTAAGTTTCTCAAATGATTTCTAAGGTTTTACTCCAAATGGGAGAATTTACTCCGAATGGGAGAATTAAGTGGAGAAATACAGATTCCAGTGATTTCCCGGGAGGCTTGGTTGTCCAGCCTCTGTCTGGCTCCTTGATGGATGAGCATGTGCCCCACAGACCACAGATATGAATGGGAGTGCCTCACCTCCCCACAGGAATCGCAGAAAGATGCCCCGGGTGTGGGGTGTTCTGTGCTAACATATCGGGACCATTATTAACACACTTTCGTCAAAGCTCATGTTAGCGCTGAAACCTCTCTGTGTTCCTGGCCCCGAGCAGTAGATTTTCCTTGTTATCTCAGACAAGTTGTCATCTTCGGCTTTACAAGAGAAGGCGGATGCAGCCTGTCTCTGAATTGGGCTTTAACATGCCACATCTTTCTGGTCAGTTCTCTTTCTCTCTTCCTTTTAATGAAGTGTCTGCTTCCCATGTGCCCAGATTCTCCCAGTTTCCATACTGGGTGGGCCTGGAGGAAGAGTTCCAAGAAGACTCCTTACAAGAGGAACTCTGGTTCCTGGGCTGGGAAGTTGCTTTCGATGAGAGACTGTCTTGCTGTTTCCTGACTTCCTGAAAGCTGTGTTCTGCTTAAACTAGGGCACATGGCTTTGAGGTAGCTCCTGCCCCTCTGGCTCTTTCCATTGTGTCAGGAAGTAGCCTGAGCATGAGATAGGAGCTGGGCCCTGAAATTAAGAAGCGGGAGGAATTTACAGCCAAAGATGGCATTCAACACACCACCGTCCTCTTCAGGGCACATCTGCTCAGTCCAGATCTCATTTCCCTCCCTCCCTCACCTTGCCCACAGTAATTCTTACACACACCAAATAGTGTATGTCCATTCCTCTGAAGCTTTTCATGCAAACCAAGAGTGCCCTTAATCTCTGAGCCCTAAAGCTGAGTGGCTGCAGAGGCTGGGCTGCACCATGCTAGGTGAACAGCACCCCTGCCGTTGGATAGTTTGACCCAGAACAGCCATGGACAGCTGCCCTGATGGGTCCCCAGAGAGTCCTCTCTGTAAATGGGTGACTTCCTTTCCTGTGAAAGAACCCACCAATGCCATGTTCCAGCCTTCTGTGCCTGATGCCTATGCACAGCTACCCCATGGTGGCTGTTTTCTCAAGCTCCATTAAATATTTCAGTTATAAAGGGAGAAAGCAAGCAATTCCCAGCAGTGACACTGCATCTAGGATGCTTTTTCCCTTTTTCCAGAGACGGGGTAAGGCAGGTTCACAAGCCAGCAGACTTGAGGCAACAGGAAGAGCACGTGGAAAGGTTCTGCGGCAGAAGCATTGTTGCTGTGATTTAAGAAACTCTGACTTCAGGTGCGGCTGGAGGTGGGGTGTCTCTAACCTGGTCAAAGGTTAGAGAGGGCAGATCATGTAGGGGTTTGTCAACTATTAGAACGACTTTGCTTTTTACTCTGAATAAGATTCGATCGTTAGACATTTTGGAGAAGTCTCAGCCAGACTGCTGTGCTAAGAAGATACTGTATAGAAAAAAGCAAGGGTGAAGTCAGGCAGATGTGTTAGTGATCTATTTCAGAAACCAGGAAGGGGTACAAAGTTCAGCATAGTCCTAATGGAGGTGCCAAGATGTAATGACTTTGGACCACTTTGAAGGTACCACCGCTAATATTTATTGACAGGAGGTATCAGGAGGACAGAAAGAGCTGAGGATGGTACTTGGCCTTCTGACCTGAGCAGCTCCATTTACTGAGCAGCAGATTTCAGGTAGAGGCTTGGAGTGGGGAGGGAAAGCAGGGAGGTTCTCTTTTGGTTCTAGCGTTTTGTATGTAACTGAGTGCTCCCTGACTCTAGTTCTGCAGCTGAATGGTGCCTAGCGTTACCCATTGGTCCGTGCTCAGTTTGTAACTGGAGACTTTACTGTCAAGGGGCTGACTAGGTGTGCCATGCATTTGCTGTTTTGAGGGGTTTCCCTTCTAGAGAACTGAGAGCTCTGGATGTCTCCTTGTTTATCTATTCTTGTCACAGTGGGGACTGAACCCACAGCCTCTTGTTCCACTGCTGAGCTACACCCCCAGCCTTCACTGATTTTGAAAGTCTCCTTCCACTTCTCCATTCTGTGTCCTTGGCTGTTAGGAGGAAAGGACCAGAAGTCCATTGCATTGTTTTTACATCTGGAAAAGAATGGCTGTTGGGACGGGTTCCTAGTTTCAAATGTGTTCTATTCTGCTAGTCTCTGCTCTGTCATGCTGACAGGGCTGCATGGATTCTTCATGGTCATGTAGGTTGGTTCACTTGGTTCATGCTAATGCTCCAAGTATTTGTCCTGCCCCGTCAGCTTCTGGGTTCAAGTGTTAGGTAGACAGACACACAAGATCCCAGGCCTGTTCTGTGCTTACTGAACCTGCACCTTTACTTCTGCAGGATCTTCAGGTGAGGCCCTGGCTCATTCAGGTGCAGGAGGCATGGTTAAAATGATTGGCATAGCCGGGCAGTCGTGGAGCATGCCTTTAATCCCAGCACTTGGGAGGCAGAGGCAGGTGGATTTCTGAGTTCGAGGCCAGCCTGGTCTACAGAGTGAGTTCCAGGACAGCCAGGGCTACACAGAGAAACCCTGTCTCGTAAAACAAAAAACAAAAAACAAAAAAATGATTGGCACATATAGGGAAAGGAAAATGCAGAAACTGAAGCTAGCCCATGACCACACTTTTAGCCTACACAAAGAGCTGGGCTTAAGTCAAAGTATCGCGTTAGCCGGTCATGGCATAGATGCAGGTGCCCCTCAGTATCTGAAGGACATTGGTTCAGGGATCCCACAGTGGGAAAACCTGAGGATGTTCAAGCCTACAGTACAAAATGATTTAATGCTTGAGTGCAGCCTATGGACATCCTCCCATGCACTGTGAATAATCTGTTGGTTTTCATCCCTAATAATGTAAATGGCATGTCGAGTTGTTACTGTGTTATTTATAGACTAATGGAAAGAAAAAGGTCTCGCGACGGGCAGTACAGACACAGTCTCCCCCAAGTGTTTTTAATCTCCAGTTGTTTAATCTGTGGATGTGGAGGCCTTTGACCCAAAGAGCTGACTTCACTCAGAACTCAAAAGTCATGGTCAACAGAGATTTCCTAAATACTTCAAAACACCCATCCTTTTACCCGGTTTCTCTATTCTGATCATATACAGTGGGCTCAGTCCTCCAAGCACAGGTTAAACTGTGCATAGAGAGTCACCTCGGTGTTTTGGTTATGCATTCTTTATCCAGCCTTAGTTTCCATCCACTGTTAGGCTCTGGAAGTTTTTCTGCATATTTTCATCACCTGTACCAGTGAAAGGCCTAAAAAAATGTTCCCAGCCGAGGTGCAAGGCAGCGCTTTAATGTCACAGCGTCAGCAGTGGCTCGACCGGCCAGCTAACGTCTACTATGTTATGGCAAGCTCCACTTCCACGGTGATCAGCCTTGGCTGCATATGGAGGCCTGCCTGGACTGCAGGAGAGCCGGTCTCAGGATCAGAGAAACAGACAAGTGCATAGGAACACTTAAGAACTCCAGCAGAAAGAAAATAACAACAGAAACTGAACAATGACTGGGCTGTAACCTAGACCAGCTAAACCAAAGTCTCAGGGGTGGTGGTGCCTGGGATCAGTGTATTCCTTACATTTCTTGGTTGAGCCTGATTTATAGTCACATAGAGGAGAACTGTTAGAATCCCAGACAAAGGCAGAGCCCACCGAACTCAGCTTAGCTCACATTTCCTTACTCTGATATGTATATGTGTGTGTATGTATATTTAGGTAAAAATGACTTAAAAACCCAAAGAAACTTGACTGTTGCCTATGTATAGCTGCTACCCATATGAGTTGATTCCTAACTTACTTTTGATAATATTTTGCCAAGTTTCTATTTTGAGGACTTTAAGTATCAGAAGACTTGATTGTGTTCATCCACTTTTAAGGGGAAAAAAACCCCCACCATTAAGAGCTAAATGTGGTGACATATATAATGTATTTGTAATCTCAGCTCGTAGTGGATAGAGACACCAGATCAGGAATTCAAGGCCAGCCTTAGCTACATAGTGAATTTGAGGCCAGCCTGGGCTGTATGAGACCCTGTCTTAGGATCAGAGAAACAGACAAACGAATAAACAAACAAACAAAAAATACCTTACCAGAATAATATTTTATTAAAGAACCAAAGTGTAGGAATATCACTGCTAAAACCTCATATAAAATGATAGTAAAATCTCTTATCAGGAGGTATGTGTGGAGAATAATAATTAGATACAGTTTTTAAGGGAAAATCTTCATAACCATTGTGATTAACTACTACACTTAAGTCAGACTTTCCAAGCTAGTAAAAAGAATCATTCTGAAAATACTGGATTTTAGGAACTGGCGTGATTATGCACAGTGGGACTAATTTTTTAAAAATTACTGTTAATTGCAATGGAGAAATAGTCTTCCGAGGAGTGAGTGGCACAGTGGATGTACAGTATGTGAAGGTCTAATTTGCATTTACCTAAGTGACATTTTAGGGCTTCTTCATAAATATTTTATTTAAACAAGTGTGTTTTTATCTCTGTGGGATCCCTCTACATGGACCAGTGAGTGGTTTAGTCACGAGGTAACTATCAGGAGAGAAAAACAAAAGCAGAATCTGGTGCAGGCCCCACAGGCAGGCTCCTAGCCTGCTGCCTCTGTCAGAATAAACCATCAAAGGCACAGACTTTGATGTGGGCCAGAGTCTCAAGGAAAGATGAAGCCGAGTATGGAGGAACACCCGTGGGGTAGCGCACGGGTGATGCCACTGGAAAGAAAGTGTGTTGGCACCCCTGTGTGTGAGCAGGTGTGGTTGCCATGTGGTTGGCTAGGAAAAGATATACACATTTCTTCATCAGATGAAGACGTTCAGGGTGTGTAAAAGGGTTCTAAGTCAGAAGAGCAACCCACTGTGAGTGTGGAGTGTGCTTCTGTATTCTGAAAGAAGACACAACTTGAATTATGCAGATGTTTCCCAATGGGAGTTGATCTTCCTGGGAGCTCTCACTGGGCATCATAACGTTTCTTTTTATTTTCTTTTTAGGGGGATGGTGGTCTCATGAAGGTCAGGCCTTACACTCAATGTGTAGCTAAGACTGAACTTATTCCTTCTTCTCCTGTGTGATGGGATGACAAGCAAGCACCACCATATTTCCGTTTTTTCCCCATGTATGTCATGGTTGAAACTGGGGATATGACTTTAGACCAAAGCAAACTCAGAGAAGCAGGCTTTGAAAGTATATTTGAAACCTTCTTGCATGCCAGCACATAGATTTTATCACATGACCTTGTTGTGCATGGAGATGGATTCAGGACCTCGTGCCTTGCAGACACATTGTTGGAAAACTAAGAAACTGAGCTGTATCTCTATACTTAAGGAGTGTGTGTGTGTGTGTGTGTGTGTGTGTCCGTGTGTGTGTGTGTGTGTGTGTGTGTGTGCACGCACGCCACATGAGCACTAACTGATTTTTGAGACAGGGTCTCACCATGTAGTCCTGGCTGTCCTGGAACTCAATTTGTAGACCGGGCTGGCTTTGAACTCACAGAGGTCATCCTGTTTCTGCCTCCTGAGTGGTGGGATTAAAGGCATTTACATGATGGCTGAGATTGACCTCAAGCCTAAATTGATCCTCCTGCCTTAGCTTCCAGAGTGCTGATATTAAAGAATATGTCACTGTGCCTTTACATGAAGAGTTGTATAGCAACTCTGGCAGGAAGCATTTTTCTATTTATTATTTCAGTGTATATGTGTGTGCTACATGGGTTTATGTGCAGCACATGCACGCAAGAACTCTTGGATGCCAGAAAAGTATCGAATGCCCTGGAACTGGATTGACAGGCAGTTGTGAATCACCATGTAGGTGCTGGGTCTTTTGCAAAAGCAGTAAGCATTCTTAAATGCCAAGCCAAAGTGAGAAAGAGAAGAAAGCAAACAGAAGGACTCCACCCAAGGAAAGCTGTATGATAAAGCGTACTGGACATGAGCACTGGAGCCAGAGTCTAACCCTACATTTACTGGTTAGTTTAGTGACCTCGAAGCATAAGATTTCTCTCTCTATTATTATTTGGTAAAATGGGAGTGGTCTATTAAGACAGTTCCCCGCTCAGAATAGATACTCAGGTATCTGCTTGGTGTATACAGGTATGTGGTATTACGGGGCGTGGCTTCCTGCCTGTTTGTTTTCCCTTCAGTGGTGGTCCATGGTCACACTCCAGCTCCCATCTGAAATTACTCGCAGGCAGCATTTCTAGTCTATGCTTTTGTAGAAATAGCATTTTCTCACTTTTTAAAGCTGTAGACCTTTTTAAAGCTTCACCTCTGTATCCTTGTATTCTCATTGGTAAAATGGATTGCTAGTATCTGGGTTACTATTACAGGATCCAGGCAAAGTACTGGACATCAGTTCAGTTTAAAATTGAGATAAACAGCATGTAATATTGCATGGGACATATTTAGACAAAGTAGTTAGCTATTGTTTTCCGAAATTCAATTTGAACTGGGCATCCTATATTTTCATTTAATTAGGTTGGCAAGGAAACTCAGTATATCATAATTCATATCAAATACTTATAATAAATACTGAGTAATGTTAGCCATTATTTCTATGATTATTGTTCAGCTATAATTATTATTGTTGTTGTGATTGTTATATATCTTCCAAAGAATGAATATAACTTTTTTATTTTGCCATACTTTTAGAATATTTTATCTATTAATTTTTCTGTCTCTTTTTTACCTTTGTTCATTTCTGTTACTTTTTGGTGTTGCTGTTATCCTTTGTCCTTTGAGACAAGGTCTCACTATATAGCTTAGGCTAACCTCAGACTCACTCTGTAGCCCAGACTAGCCTTTAACTCATGGCAATCCTCCTACCTCCCTTCTGATAAGACTCTGATTATGGATATATGTCACCCACCCAGTGGTGCTTCTGTGTTTTTTTTCTAGTATGATAATAATTTCTATCTATACTTCCCTGCTTTCTTTCTTTTGAAATAATATTGAGCTTAAATTGATTTCTAGTGGACCTATGTCATTTAGTCCTGTTACATATCGGCAGTAAGCTCACTCTCAGTGGGAGAGACAACATGAGCAGGAGGCTGCTGATTCAACAGGATTGAAGTAGCTACCTGGTGATTTTAATTTGAGGTTTGTCATTGGTGGAATTGAGTGTTTTGACTGTGTTAGGCCTAGTTAAGCAGTTCCTCCCAGATGCATTTTCTGTTTGTTCTTGCCAAGGTGCATTTGTGTGTTGTTGGGTTTTAGTTGTTTTGTTTTGTAATCTTGATGCTTTTCTTATAAATTTGCATTTATTAAAATGTAAAAGTTCAATCAAATTAGCTTATTGGGGGAATACTGTATAGTATAGTGACTTAATTAATTCAGATTGTCTGACTAAATCCATTGTACTGTGCAGCCTGTTTTTTATCTTTGTGTGCATGTATACACACATGCATGTGTACTGTGTTTGTGTTCATGTGTATGCATGTGAGTGCAGGCACATGTGTGAAAGTCAGAGGATAACCTTGGTGTCAGTTCTTGCCTTCTGCCTCATTTGAGATGGGGGTCTCTTCTTCTTTACTGCCTTACATTTTACAGACATACACTACCATATATGGCTTTATACAGGTTCTGGGGATTGGAACGCACATCTTCCTGCTTACTTGGCAAGTACTTCATTTCCTGAGCCATCTCCCCAGCCTCTCTTTCCACGTAGTTTTTTTGGGGGGCAGGATATTATGTAGGCCAAGCTGGTCTTGAACATACGATATTACTGAGAATGACCTTATGTCCCGTCATCTTGTAGCCATTGTAACACTCTTCCAATGCTAAATAATGCTTTTATTTATATGAATCTGAAGAATTATAAAATTCATCTGTGAGTTCACCTAATTTCATCCAGTTTCACTTATGTCATGTGATCTTTATGTTAGCCACACTGATATGATCATTCTTTCCTAATGAAAATTAAGTTCAGAAACACTCGTTGAGTGCCTCCTAAGTGCCATGTACCAGGTTAGGCACGAGTAATTGAAAGGCACATTAGACAAGCTTACTGCTCCTATGGAACTGAGATAAAATAATAACTGCAATTAATAAAATAAAGGCATGAACGGAGCCATGCACTGGATACAGTGCAGAAAAAGAGAAGCAATTAGCTGGCTTGAGTGGGTCTTTAAAGGCTTCCTAGGGAAGTCTTTTGTGGGTGGGGTGAGCATTCTAGGAAATCTCAAAGCCCATAAAACAGGAGAGAATGGATCCTCTGTATTAGTAAGCAAGTGCACTGCATGCTGGGAAGACTGAGAGACTGTTGTAGTAAGCACTGGTCCATCACAGAAGTCCTTGGGGGGCCATTGCCAGAGTCCAGGGAGGCTGGGGTTAGGTAGGCTTCGATACTGACAGGAAACCTGAAAGTACTCTGACCTGCTGTGAGCCCAAAGGATTCATCTCAGCAGAGTAAGGCAGTAAGTTTTCAGCAGGGGAATTCTATAGTGCAGCTTCTCAAGTCTTCTGTGTCCTCTTGGGAGACATGTTCTAGTTGACAGGTTTCTTCCTGTCCAAGGTAAGGAAGGTCCTGCCAGATAGGAAATCTTTTGTTAAATGATTCCCATTTTAGATTCTGTCATGTCACTCTGAAACTCAAATATAATTACCTCATATAGTTGTAAAAACTGCCTTTAGCAAGCTTAGACATCTGGTTCAAACATCTGGGTTCCAGATATAATTTCTGACAATGCCAACGGTAACATCTTGCTACCTTTCCTGGTTATTCAACAATGAGATGGCTGCATGTTTGGGTGCACTACAGTCGCCTGGTCCATGGATACAATCTGTTTTCTTAACAGAGACCAGGATGTAAGCATAGGAGGTCTGCCCAGGGCCCACGAAGCCATGCTGTGGAGATGATTTTCCTCCTCTATATGGGAACTACCAAGCAATAGGCACTTTTTTTGTAAGTAATTTAACTGAATGCCTATAGGTCACAGCTATCTCCTGTTCATACCTGCACCCGCACCCCTCCCCCCACTTTGCTTTTGATACTTATAGGACATGCCTGCCTTCAGAACACATTTCGGTCTGCACCATCATGCAGTAAGAACCAATGAAGGGCTTCCATCTAAAGACTGACATGAGAAGACTGGGGGGGGAGGGAGTAGGATCTTGCACTGCAGCCAAAGCAGGCTTGGAACCGTGTATCCCATGCTGGCTTTAAATTCATTTCAACCTTCTTGCCTTATCTACCTGAATACAGGGACCACAGGTATGCACGACCATGCCTAGCTCAGATTCACCATTTAGTTAGATCATTCTGGAATCAGGGTGAAAGTTGAGTGCCCAGGTTATTAAGGGTGTCATTCATTTCTGCGTCACATTTGTTGAGCATCTACTGTGTGCCAGGCTCTGTTGTATGTGCAGTCACATGTCAGTGATGGAGAAATGGCTTGAGAAGTGCAGTGTTAGGCACTTTCATTGTTTTGTAAACACAGATTCATGCAAGGCTGATGGTATAAGTCAGTCTCTTATCATGGTCTTTTTATGTAGTCAAGAGAGGAGAGTTTTTCTCTTTGTTATAATAATATACCATATATGTAGTCCCTTATTGACCAGCATGTCATGTAACCTTATGACCACATACAATGGCTAGATGTTCAGAGTATTATATGTAAAAGTATGCAGTTGTATATACAGTAATAGTATACAAACACAAAGCATACATCCTTCCCTCCTGGAACATGCAAGATGTGCAGGGAGGTATCGTATATAAATTACAGGTATGTTAGGTGTTACTGTGTACGATGAGGAGTAAAAAATGGAAAGAGTATAAGTTGCCTATGAGTCAGCGTCAGGAGATGTAGGAGTAAGGCATATGCATCAAGGGGAGGAGCATCCAGCCAGGGGAGTGGCAGGCACAAAGGTCCTGATGCAGGAGCATGCCTGGCATGTCCAGATGTCAGCCATGGGTCAGTGGGGTTTAGTGAAGTAGGCAAGGAGGGGCAGAAAGGGGACGGCAAGCAGACTGTAGGGTCTGGAAACCATTGTAACGAATGTGAGGCAGAAGGAGCTGAAGTTTGAGGCCATTCTCAGCTACATAGCAAATTCAAGGACAGCATTGAATACATGAGACCTCTTCTGAAAAACGAATAGATAAATGGAGAAATAACGCTGGTGAGATACTTGAAAGAAGTTTCTATGTTTTAGGCGTGGAGAGCTAATAGCACTTAGGTGATAGGAATAATCTAGGCTAGTGAATAACAGGTCTTAATGCTAGACAAAGGGTGCAGGGCCGCCGGATTGCTGTTGTCCTTACACTGCCAGTTTGGTGCACTCTTCAGGAGTTTAGGGAAGAGGTATCAACAGCAAAAAACCACGCTGAGACACCCAAGACACATGGGCGAGATTTAAAGCCGAGTGATTAGGTGGGTGTACAATATTAGTCTTTTCATCCTTCTGTAGCAAAATTGCTCTAGATGAGGGAGGAAGGTGGCTAAACACCAAATGTTTCTTTTTTATTTTTATTTTTGTAGTTCTAGAGGCCAGGAAGTCAACTTCAAGGCCGTATGGAGTCAGTATCCCCTGAGGTCCTCACAGATAGTTCCTCTCTGTACTCACATGGTAGATGATGGGCCATATGTCCTCTCAGGCCTTGATTGACTGATTGACTTTTTAATTAATCAATTTATTTTATGTATATGAGTACACTGTCACAGTCTTCAGACACACCAAAAGAGGGCATCGGATCCCATTACAGATGGTTGTGAGCCACCATGTGGTTGCTGGGAATTGAACTCAGGACCTCTGGAAGAGCAGTCAGTGCTCTTAACCACTGAGCCATCTCTCCAGCCCAGTAACAAAATCTTATGTGGCCTATATTGGCCTCAACTTTGCTA
This sequence comes from Uromys caudimaculatus, assembly GCA_028551405.1. Taxonomy (NCBI): domain Eukaryota; kingdom Metazoa; phylum Chordata; class Mammalia; order Rodentia; family Muridae; genus Uromys; species Uromys caudimaculatus. Next base: position 88,810,691 of record CM052703.1, on the reverse strand, counting down.
TGTAGCCAAGGATGACTTTGACTCTTAATCCTCCTGGCCATGCTTCCAAGTTCTGAAATTATAGGCATGTATTACTATGCCCAGTTTTTCATGGGCCTTTTTAAAAGTGGCTCTTATCCCATCCCTGTTTGTGCTCTGCCTTTATTTTGATATTCAGCAGAACTGAGAATTAACCATGGCCTCATGCATACTAGGGAAGCACTCTTCCACTAAACTACACCCCAACCCTCCATCCTTATGTTCTAATTGTCACCTAAAAGTCCTTACATATTAATGTTGTCACTTGGTGACTATGTTTCAACATGTGAATTTGGGGGCAGGGCATGGATGAACACTCAGACCACAGCATTGGTCAAGGGCAAATGAAGGTAGACCTCACACAGCTTATCAGAGATGAGGGACTACTGACAAGGAGACTGAGAAGGACCAGCAAGTTTAGGGGGTGGGGCAAGAAGTAGGAGTGCATGACTAGATGTGAAGAAAGATTTCTTGGGACAGAGGGATAATCTTCTGCAGGAAATGCAGCTAGTCGGCCAGTCAAGGCAGAGACCAGGGCTGACCATCATACTAAATGATCTGGAGGCTCACTGGTAACTTTAAACTAGGTGGTTTGGAAGGAAGACAGAGCTGGGGAATGTTTAAGTAGTCTCTTGAAAAGAGAAAGAGAGGAGAAACATTAAAGAAAAAGCAAATTTTATAATGGGAAAGAAGGAAAGATTCAAAAAATGACTTTTAGGGGAAAGAGAATCATTTGAACGCCGGGGAGGCGTGACATGCTGAGAAGGAGACATGCTTCTCAGCAGTTCACTCTTCCTCAGGGAATCAAGGCAGACTCCGTGGGCACAGTGGGTAGATGTGGGGGAGAGATTCCATAATCATTTGTCTTGTGATTATTCTTCCCTTCTTGGTGAACGAGGAAGCAAAGCCTCTGAGAGGGACTGAGGGTCAGAAGTGCTGAAGGTTTGAAAACAAGGGTGTGACACTGATTACCTAGGAGAATGGGCGAGTGGATGGATACGGTGACTGCTGGCTAATACTGAGGCCCGTCTCAAGTCGGTGATCATGGAATTGGGTGGACTGTATCCATGTGGGTGTGTGGAGCTCTCCTACCACCTCCAGCTATGTTTGTGTAGAGAAGGAAGAGATCTGTGTTCATGTTTCTTACATATTTATTTTGTGTGGGTATTTGTGTGGACATTGACACATGGGCCACAATAGTCATGTGAGATCAGAGGACAACTTTTGGGACTTGGTCCTCTCCCTCTACCATGTGGGTCCTGGGGTTCACACTTAGAGCATCAGGCTTGGCAGCAAGCTCTCCTCTAAGCCATCTTGTCACCCTGATATTTGTGTTTAAACAGGGATTGTCAGTATGCATACAAATGAACGAGTAGCAAAAATGTTGAGAGAGCATAGCAGGCAGTGATTAGAGTGACTGAAATTTCATTAGAACAGGGAGAGAAAAGTGCACACGTAAGAGGGTGGCCGACCGATGGACTGGGAACACAGCTCAGGTGGTCCTTGTGTGCATGAAACCTTGCAGGATCTCCAGCGCCGTATAAGACCAGGCACAGGGCACAGAGCTTGTAATTTCAGCATCTGGGAGGTGCTGGAGGCAGGAAGATCAATTCAAAGTTATCCCCAGCTGTAGAGTGAGTCTATGGGAGACACTACATCATACATACATACATACATACATACATACATACATACATACATACAAGAGGGGATTTAAAGATAAGGAAGATTAAACAGTCATAGGCTCTGCCAGGGAATGGCTATTGGAAGTGCATTAAAGAAGGGGAGAGGAAGAGGTTTTAATGATCAGGATAACGAAAGTGCTGCCGTGTTGGTGAGACCAGGATCCAGGGCATTTTCACCATATAAGATTCTAAGATAGGAGGGGGGGAGGGGATAAGGGGTTTCCAAAGGGGAGACCTGGAAAGGGGAAAACACTTGAAATGTAAATAAAGTATCAAAAAAAATTATAAGATAGGCTAGAAGGCAAATTTTTGAAAGAGAAAAGCTCAAAGAACTGAGTCTAGAGCAGTGGTTCTCAACCTGTGGGTCACAACCCTTTTGGGGGTGTGTGTGTGTGTGTGTGTGTTAAACGATCCCCTCACAGGGATCTCATGTCAGGTATCCTGCTACCAAATATTTACATATAGTTCATAAGACTATAGAAAGTACAGCCATGAAGTAACAATGAAAACAACTTTATGGCTGGGGGTCACCACAGCATGAGGAACCGTATTAGTGCGTTGCAGCATTAGGAAGGTTGAGAACCACTGCTCTAAGGTTTTGGAAGTGCTGAGTACACAGGTAAAGAATTAACCAGGAATTGTGGTGAATGTGGTTTTAGGGAGCATGACAGTAAGCCAGCAAGTGAACTGAGCCAGGAACTGGGGAGGCAGCCTAAAAACTGGCAGAACACTGGGACAAGGATGGGCAGTGTGGAGCAGTGGTGTGGTCAGTCATGCAGCAGGAGAGGTAAAGCTGTGGGAGGGGAGGGGTAGAGAAAACATCAGAAGTTAGTTTTTATCAGGAAGAAGTATTGAAGGGCCCGTCTAAGGCAGTAGACAGATACCTTAGAAAATATCTAAGAGGTACAATAGCCAGTGCTTTGATGTAAAATAGAAGGCTCCTGATATCTGAGTGTCTGGTGGCTGCCACTGGGAAGGTGGTCACATGATGTATCAGGTTTACTACCAGAAGTTGGGACTATTTTGTGTGAAAGAGAAATGAAATTAATTTTAAATACATCAAGTTCAAGGATGTAAATGACACCTGCTGCAGGTGTCCAGGGCTGTTTGGAAGACATTAGAATAGCACTGACGTCTAACATCCTTCATTGCACAAGGGTTTGTGGAGTGGTTCTCTGTTTGGGTTGAATGTCAGAATCAACCCAGGGAATCTCAGAAGATAAAAGTGAAACCCTCATGGGCTAAGTCAGAATCATCAGGATGACGCCTAAATTATCTGTGCTCCAAAGCCTGTGAGCTGTCAGGATTGCAAAGGACACGCATCGATGGGCTTCATGAGTTGAGGAGTTGAAATGACTTTTGCAGCCCAATTAAAAAAAAAAAAGTCCAAACCGTCTATATGAAACTTTTATAAAATATTGAGAAAGCAAATACAGACATCTCAATGCATTTATTATATAAACTTGATTAAAAAAAAGCCCACTGGGTTTTTTTTAAACCTTAGATTATGAAGTACAGCCCCATAGTTACGTACAAGTTTTATGTAAATTCTTGTTGAAACTTTAGCTTTAGGATGTAGCTGTAATATCCTGGCAATGAGAAGGACCTTGGTCTTCTTTGTTACTAAGTATGTAACATAATTACCATCTGTTCATCACTTAGGATAACTGCGCAGCAGACATGGTTGCAAGAACTCTGGGCCACGGGGTTCAAGGAGAGCATGGCTGCTTGAGTCTTGTCAGCTATCAGTCGTCTTGGAATAGGTTTTTACTTGCAAGAAATATTCATGGAACACAGAATGGATTTGACTGGATCGAGAAAGTCACATGAGAACTTTCAAAATTAAAAATTTTGGAAATTAAAGTGGTTCAGAGAATCTCAAGCTAAAATCATTTTCAATGATTTTTTTTTCAAAACTATGCATGTCAGACGTTAACATAGCTGAACTCACTCTAAGGCTCCCCAGATTGCCTCCAAGGGAATGAAGAAAACAGATTGTTGACCTTTCTTCAGTCTCTTCTTCCTGAACTGTGGCTTTGGATCTCACATTATTGTAATATCCAGAATTGATAGGTCATTTTTATTCTAGGGCTTTAAAAGTCCTTTTTGCATATTGCTTTAATTTTGAGGTAGCAAAAATTTATCACATTGTGAATCTTTTTTGCAGAGTGTCTACAAAGAGAAATGGAAAATCTCCCAAAGTGTTTCTTTCTATGTTCTTGGTAAAAATACCCATTGATTCTAACCCACACTGCATGAAGCCATTTGCATATGGGTTATTGGAGCCCTCTCTTCTCCTAATCTAATCCCTTCTGGTTCGGTTTGAGAGGATTCACTCAGCAAACTGATGGAGATTAGAGTCACAATTCTCTTCCATTATATTTTTTTAATCTTTTAATTTTTATAGTTTTGTATTTCAGTAACCCAAGCATAGCTGTCTGCCAGTGCTTTAGTTTGTGGGAACTGGGAAGTTAAGTTGGGAGCATCATTGCACACAGGTGGTGATGTTTTAGGACTTTGGGGATTAGATGGTGGACTGTCAGCAGATTAGATCCAAAGAGGCTCCAGGACAGGAGTGGCAAGAAGCGGCCTTCATAGTAACTAATGCATGGGGAGTTGTTGAAGAGAATTAGTGCTTGGCTTAGTGTTCAGAAGAGTTTCATTAACTATATTAAATTAATAAGTGAAAATTATTTATCCATGGATTTTATGTTGTCTTTATTTGTTCTTTTGACAAAGCTTCATGCTAATTGAATTATGATTGCTCTAACAAACTGTATATCATTACTTAAAACCTATTTATTATTCATAAGTAATATGATAAACAATGAAGACTTACCAGCCATAAACTTTTAATTAGTCGAGCAACAATTCAATGTGTACGACAGAGTTTACTAAGACTTTATAACCCAGGAAAATCAGAATTGGAGAACTACTGCACTAATATGTCCAATAGACAAAATAAATTAGAGGGTAGAGTTAACAGTTAAAAGTCTGACATACTTTTGGAAGTTTCTTACACCAAGAGAAAAGTAATGTTTAGGAAACGTTTTAGAAACTGGTAAGTACATGGCCAGATCATATAATGGAACATGAACTTCAAAGGAAGGAACACATATGTCCAGTTGAGCATGTTGGCGCATACCTATAATCCCAGCAGTTGGAAGGCAGAGGCAAGAGGATTATGATGAATGAGTTCAAAGCTAGCCCTGGGCTTCACAGTAAAACCCTGTCTCAAACAAAAATATTCATTGGGGCCTATTTCCCACATCATGCACTTTGTCCCTTTTAAGTGCACAAGTTAGTTCTTTCCCATAAGTCTCCAGTTGTTCAAGCATCACCATACATCAGTTCTAGAACGTTCCAAGGACCCCACAAAGGCTCCTCAGATATGTGCTCTGCTAATTCCCACCTCAGGAGGCCATGAAGCAACTTTTCATCTCTAAATTTACTTCTTCTGGATGTTATAGATAAATGATGTCTTATTACACAAGAGCTTGCTGTGGGAGGGCTGTATGAGCGTAATTTTGCGGTCCAATCATGTTCTCTATATCATTAGTTCTGTTTCTTGCTGGTAGTATTCCATTTTATGGCTGTATTGGGTTTTACTTATCTGTTTACCAGACTTTGGTATTTTTCCATTTTAAGTGGTATTATTGACAATGCTGTTTAGAACATTTAAGTGCAAGGGACTTTTACTAATTAAGTTATTCTTTTGCAAATTTAAAAAACAGTGTGTGTGTGTGTGTGTGTGTGTGTATTTTTGTGTGTGTATATATGTGTAAAAATGCATAGGGGTATGTGCCCACAGGTACAGGTGCAGGCTAGAGGAAAATATCAGATGTCTTCTATTCTTCTCCACCCTGTTTTTTGAAACAAGGTCTCTCATTTAACCTATAGCTTATGATTTAACTAGACTGGCTAGCCAGCAAGCCCCAAGGATCTTCCTTGTCTTAGATACTTTTCTATTGCCATGACAAAACTCCATGACCCAGGAAACCTAAGTAAGAAAGAAGTTAATAGGGGATTAGTTTCAGAGAGTGAGTCCATGACCATCAGGACAGAGAGCTTGGCAGCAGGCAGGCTGGCATAGTGCTGGAGCAGTGGCTCAGAACTTATATCTGAGACACAAGCATAAGACTAGAGAGCTCACTGGAAGTGGTGTGGGATTTTGAAACCACAGATCCCATTCCCAGTGACGGACCTGCTCCAACAAGGCCATCCTTCCCATCCTTTCCAAACAGTTCCACCAACTGGGGACCACGTATTCAAACACTGATCTGTGAAGGCCATTCTCATTTCACATTACCACACCCCTTTTCCACTTCCCTGGCATTGCTACAGGTGTGTGCTATTATGCCTGGTGTATAGGTCTAGGGAATCCATGTTCAACTCATCATGCTTGCATGGCAAGCAGCTTACTGAGTCTTCCCACTTCCCTAGGTACAAAGTTTTTATATAGATTTATCTCTTCATTTCTCTTAGCTGTATACCTAGAAATAGGATTTCTGGGTCATATTTTAAATCTACATTTCACATCTTGATGAACTGCCAAACTGTTCTCCAAGATGACTGCAGTATTTTATATTCCCACCAGTAGTGTACAGGGATTCTCATTTCAACAAAGCCTTGTCAACATTTGTCATTACCTATCTTTTTTAGTACAGTCACTGCAGTGGGTGTGAAAAGCTATCTCATTCATGATAGCTAAGTTTTTGGAGAAACAAACATTGTCATTCCGGGTGGTGCCAGGAAAGCATGTGATAAAAATCCAGTCTTGTTTCTGAAAATACCTTCTGAAGCAAAGCCAGTATCTGAGTGTGATAAGGATGCTGCTGATAGCAACAATTATAACAGCAACAATGGTACTTCCTGGGCCTTCGAACTATGGCAAAGCTTTTATACAGTCACTGATGCAGGGTCCTTGGGTGGAGGGCTAATGTTAAGGATGGTTGTGAGTCACCATGTGCATGCTAGGAATGGAACCAGGGTCTCCTACAAGAGCAGCAAGTGCTCTTAACTGCTGAGCCATCTCTCCAGGCCCTAGCCTACTGTTTTGCAAAGATGGAAAAATGTTACTTTCATCCCACTGATCAGATTTGGTCACATGACCCTACCTAGTTACGGGGAATGGAAAAATGAAGTCTTGTGGCTTGCGAGATGCCATGTGACATACAAATAATGCCTGCTGTTTTGGAAAACTGGAGAAACACATTGGGTAGCACCTACCCGTTTCTGTCATATTTAAGGTATGTAAAACCTTTGTGTGACCCCAGAACTAACAACTGTAAAACAGAAAGTTGACAGATTCTGACAACTGTAACAATTAACCAGTTTTGGAGAAGATAGTATGAACAAAGTGCAAGCAAAACCACCAACTAGCACATGTTACTAGCAGTGAATGGCAGAATTTCACATTCTTAAGTGTATAGAAATGCACTCATTAGTAAGAAGCATGGCTGTGTCTTTTAGAAAGAAAATAACTGAAATTTTGATTCCTCTTTACAGTGACACTGGATAGACAGCTCCTGGTCTTTTGTGTGCTTTGGGGGGTTGTTTTGAGTGTTTTCATTTTAATTGTCTGCCCTCAAAGGCATGTTCTATGCTCGTCTGCTAAATGCTTGCCCATATTACTAAACACACAGATACAGGCTGTTTGATTTCCAGCAGACTCAGCGAGATTACCCAAATGCTCAATTAACTGCCATGGTGAGAATCGTCTGCTTTGAGATAGATAAGGAGATCAAATCAGTGGCCATTCTCAGTCCAGTGCTTTATCAGGAGTGAATGAAAGTGAAACTATCAGTGGCCATTTTCTTGCATATTAATCACTCAACTTCAAATGCTAGAAAAATGTTTGCACAATCTTGGTAATTATTATAGATGGGGATGTTTTTAGCAGAGTTCAGGACTTAGGAACATTGGGAGGGGGCACTATTTCTAGCCAGATTATTTAGACAATAATAATTCTTCACAGTTTTTTTTTTTTTTTTTGTTAACATCTTCTGATTTAACAAGCAAGTTGGAGCCAAGTGATTCTGGCTATTTGGTATCCTTGGTAACCACTGTTAGATGGCAAATTGAATCAGTTAAAATTAATTTCTTGTGAAAAATCTGCCTTCATCAAAGGATACTGACTTTGATGCTTACATGCACAAGAAGTACATATGCATATGCATGTGTGTGCAGTGCCGTCGGAAATGATGGTTATCATAGATGAAATTTGCAAAGCCTCATAATTAAAGCCTAGTACAAAGTGGGGAGGTTGAGGAAGGTTTCAAAGGGCTCTGCTTCTAACTACTGTGCTTCCGTTTGGAGAGGGAAGACTTACGTAAATGCAGGCACCTGAGACATAATAGCCACTGTGTGAGCTTTTGTTCAGCTGGAGGAGAAGCCTTCCTTTTCTACATCTGCAAATGCTAGCCCTTATGACAAAGCTGTTTTATTGTTGTAGAAGTTTGGAAAAGACTAGGGAACACATTTTCTTTCTCCCCAGTGTAAAATAGTGCAACAAATATTGTAGCTCCAGACCCATCTGTAATGTCGATTGGAGAAGAATTTCTCTTTGGTCCTGATAGGTGCTTTGCTTGAGGGCCATATTTACTACACACCTTGCCAGAAGTTAACATTTTGACAGTATTGCTAAACTGAGAGAGGTCAGAGTTGGGTAGTGTAGTGTGAGTTACTGCTCTGTTCTACACAGAGCTTTGCTCCCATCTCCATCTGGATCTGTAGTGCAGGGTAATGAGAGCAACACACAGTGCAGACATATCCTGAGTGCCCAGCCTAGGCAGGCCACATTCTGCAGAGCACCAGGAGGAGCTGGGGAGGACTGGGCCGCCCTGCTTCACCTCCTGTTTCATGAGTCTGGCTCCTATTAACTTCAGGTCATTCTGCTTTCTCTCAGAGGAGCAGTCAAGTTGAAATTTAGGTTGGGATGGGGGGGGGCAAGAGCTGGAAGTGTGAAAGGGAACATGTGAACCTGTGAAAGTATGAACATGTGAAGGGGAAGTCACATGTTCAAGTATGATACTGAGTGTGGAACGTTTTACACTTGGATTTGCCTTTGTTCTGTGTGTAAATACTCCTTAGATAAACACCTTCATTAAAGAGCACATGTGCTGGGCAGTGTGTATAACCTGGGTCCAAACACTGCTTCATGGTGTCAGGAGAGGTACCGAGCATCACAGTGTCTCAGCATTATTTTCTGCAAGATGATAGTAACATGTAGAGGAGAACTGTGAGGTGTGAAGAAGATTGTGTGTTTGAGACACTTTGTGGCCCCCAGACATCAGGTAATATTTTGTTGCTTTCCACAGGTCCACACAACCATTCCCAGCCCAGCCTTTGTTCTTTCTGTCTTTGACTTCATTATTCTTTCTTATTGTCTTCCACCCACCTTTTAAGGCTCTGCCCCATCGTTTGTCTTCCTTTTCCTCTGCTACTCTTGTTTTATTCTCTTCTCTAAACCTGTTGGCTATTTTTTGTTGCTTTTCTTAAGACAAGGTCTTGCTGTATACCTCAGGCTGGCCTGGAACTTGTGGTGATCCTCCTGTGTGGGTGTTGGGATTATGGGTGTGCACCACCTTTGCCAACATTTGCTGTTTTTCCTAAATGCAATGTCACGCAATTAAATAATCATCGCAAGCAACAGGAACCACCCTTGGCACCGTCCGTGGTGCTGGAACTACTGTGACTAGGACATGCTGTCTGTCCTGGACAATGTGGGTAACAACATGACTGTCGGGTGCAGTAAAACAAAGTGTGGTGTGATAGGAGACCCCTAACTCAAACATGGAAGCAGCACTGTGAAATAAAGCAAGGAATAAATAAATAAATCAGCCTTGTCGGAGGACCTGAGTAAGTCTAAGGTTGACAGAGTTAGACTGAGACGTTAGACTATGGCCTGCTTATGTATTGACAGACAAGTCAGAAACCCATGCAGGGGTCTGTGAAACACATTAAAGTTTGAATTGTATATTAATGGTAATAGTAGACTGTTTTGTGATCAAATCCACAGGGCATGGGATAGAATAGGAGAAAGGTATAGAGATAGTATGGGCCTTATAACTTAGGCATCTAATGCAGAGATGGGGCTGGGATGAGGAACGGAAATTGGATTGGGTTTCAGAATATGGGTTGGCAGTGTGTAGAGCTTTTAGAGGTGATAAAATGAAAGAGCTGTTTGGAGTATCATTTTAATATAGTAATAATTGCCTTTATTGCAGCCTTTTCCTTTTAAAACATGATTCTGTTGCTTCTACACTCCCTCACATTTCTATGTGTATAGTTTTTCTGACTCCAGGTGAGGTCCATGTACAAGAACAGTCGAGGTGGGAGGAGACCAGTGTGCATGTCCTATGGATGGATTAGAGTATCAGGGTATGTTTAGCCTGCAGTGCCCAGGGCTTTGCTTATGGAAGTTCAGAGGTTGGCATCTTTACAAGAAACTGAAGCGCCATTCTACACAAATCTCAGACCTGATGGTCCTGTCAGGGAACTATGTGAATGGGGCTATGAGAGAGTGATCAAGTCGATCCTAAGTAGACTCAGTCTCCAAGATTACAGAGCCTTCCACATCACCTAATTTCAGAAATAGACATGGTTTTTCCTCTCTTGCTAGATCCATCTAAAAACCCTCTGAGTCTATTTTTATTGCTGCCCTTTGAGATAAAGTCCTGTGATATGTTTATTGCCTGCCGTGCTATGTAAAACTACCTTTGATTAGCCCAGGCTTCACTTCTCTTTTGCTTGCAGTGAAGTCCCTCATTTTGATATTTTAGGACTTGTTGTTTAGATCGTAGGTGTCAGAAACAGCTTTATTCTCAAAGGAGATAAGAGGTAGCTTATTCTGGAGCCAAATATGAGTGACCATGGAACAAGAACACAGGATCAGGTAACCTCAAATTCCATTCTCTAACACGGCAGAAGTTTTATGAACTTTTTATAGTAACAGAACAAAGAAAGTCATAGGTCAAGGCACTTTCACCTTGGTGGGAACATCAGGTGGGTATGTCAAAGTGGGGGAATTTCTGCCACAGGCCTCAGATGCCATCCGACAACATTTGTAGCCATTGGGTCGGTGAAAGCAATGGATCTGTTCCCGAATTCTAAAAATCTACCCAGTAGTCACAAGTTGGTAAGTCACATGTGCAGAGGTGAGTAGTAAGTGGTTATAAAGGAGTTGAATATGACACAGGATAATCTGTCTCTGGACTTGCAACATTCCAACACTCCCATGTCATTGAAGTTCTATCAGTCAGTCGGCCTTTGGGGTCACAACATCTGTCTAGGGATTTTTCACTCACAAAACTGTGCTTCTGTAATTCACTCCTGCCATCACTGCCTTGTTTTTCTGGCTTTTTATATTATTACTGTGCTTGGTTAGTTTCTCTCAGTTCAGTTCAGAGGAGGGCAGTGCTGGGCCCTCCTTTCCAGCACTTTTTAGGTTTTCTCTTCCTTTACCTCATTTGATACATGCAACCGAACATGACCTTGAGATCCTGAGGCCAGTGCTCCCTGAATGAATGGAGGAGTAAGTTTTCCCTTAGAGGATGCAACACCCAAATGTAAACCCACCTGCCTAAGAAGCTTAGCTGTCGGTTCCCAGCCCCTTCCCATGGAGAAGCCCTTCCATGCTCTGATGGAAGTCATACCATAACTCCCATTAAATGTGATCCCATATACATATCCGGGGATAGTTTCCTGAAAATTTTTACAAATCCATTTGAGGAAGAAATGGTAGGTATCCTAGCTTTGCCATTCTGGCTGGCTCTAATTGGGTCATTGGTTCCCAGGACCCTGTGCTGTGCATGATTAGCAGGCACAGTGAGCATGTCCTCTGCTCCAATAATATGCCCTTTGTCAGAAAGCATGACTTCAGTTCATCCTCTCTGACTGGCCAGTTCTGGTCTTCTTGTAGATGTCTGCCCTGCTCTCACACAGCTCAGAAGGCAGCTCTCACTGGTGGAGTCTCCTCCTCTGCCTTCACACCACTGCAGTTCAGTTCCCGTAGCCACCCTCCTGAGGATGCACTAGCTACAGTCACAAGTGACCTGCTAATTGCTAATCTCTGGGGCACATGTTCATCGTAAGGGATGCTGCTGCATTTAAGCCGTTGAGTGGTGCCTTATGCCTCAGCAGCTGTGTAACAGTGAACCCCATTTTTCTTTTCTTCTTTCACTTGTGTCTTTTCTTCTACTTGTCCCGTAAGTGTTAGTATTTTGCCCCTTATAAACTTGACCCATTATGTACTTGTTGAAGATTGATGTTAATGCTTGCACCAATGTGTCCAGACACTGAAGGTCCTTGTTCCCAATTGTTTTTGTTTGTTTGTTTTTTGTTGTTGTTTATGCTTTTTAGTTGGTGGTCCAGTCCCTGGGAGCTCCATGGGGTCTGGCCAGTTGACACTGTTGCTCCCTCCATGGGGCTGCAAACCTCCTCAGCTCCTTCAGTCCCGTCTCCAACTCCTCCATTGGGGACCCTGTGCTCAGTCTAATGGTTGGCTGTGAGCATCTGCCTCTGTGTTTTTCAGGCTCTGGCAGAGCCTCTCAGGAGACAGCTATATCAGGCTCCTGTCAGCATGCACTTCTTGGCATCCACAATAGTGTCTGCGTTTGGTGTCTGTATATGGGATGGGATCCCCAGGTGGGGCAGTCTCTGGATGGCCTTTCCTTCAGTCTCTGCTCCACACTTTGTCTCTATAGCTCCTCCAGTGAGTATTTTGTTCACCCTTCTAAGAAGCACTGAAGCATCCACATTTTGGTCTTCCTTCTTCTTGGAAGACCTCCATATGGTCTGTGAATTGAATCTTGGGTATTCCGAACTTTTGGGCTAATATCCACTTATCAGTGAGTACATACCATGTTTGTTCTTTTGTGACTGAGTTACCTCATGCAGGATGATATTTTCAAGTTCTATCCATTTGCCTGCAAATTTCATGAAGTCATTGTTTTTAATAGCTGAGTAGTACTCCATTGTGTAAATGTACCACATTTTCTGTATCCATTCCTCTGATGAGAGACATCTGGGTTGTTTCCAGCTTCTGACTATTATAAATATGGCTGCTATGAACATAGTGGAGCATGTGTCTTTATTACATGTTGGAGCATCTTCTGGGTATATGCCCAGGAGTGATATAGCTGAGTCCTTAGGTAGTACTATGTCCAATTTTCTGAGGAACTGCCAGACTGATTTCCAGAGTAGTTGTACCAGCTTGTAATTCCCCCCAGTTGGTTTTTGATCTATCAATAAAGATGCCAGTAGCCAATGGCTGAGCATGGGGCGGGACACTGAGAGTTGTGCGGGTAGGACAAAGGGAAAATCAGGAATCAGGAAGAAGAAGGGGATGCAGTAGCAGCAGGAAATAAAGCCAACCAGCCATGTGAGTTTTCGGGTAAGTGGCCACTGGCCATTTCCGCAATTGGACCTGTGGTAGCATGGGAATGTTTAGGAGTGTCCAGTCACTGATTTAGCCAAGGCATTTTAAGATTAGCTAGTGTGTGTGTATATGTGTGTGTGTGTGTGTGTGTGTGTGTGTATGTGTGTTTCATCTGTGAATCCTAGATACCTTCCGGGGCATAAAGTGGTGTAGCATGCAACATGTTCTCACTTAGGTCTATCTCCCAAGCTGCCCTCTCCCATCTCAAGACTCAGGAACCTCCGATATAATGATCATTCCAAATCCGTATTCCAGCCTGGGTCCTCCTGATCTCCCATGTGGACAGAGTGGCTTGCAATTCAACATGATCTCAACCTCACAGGTCCCGTCTGCCTCAGCACTCTTCAGTTAGCCTCGTTGCTCAATAAGTAACTCCCTAGAAAGTCTTCTGGGCCTTTCCTTTCCCTGACTTTCTTTTCTTCAAAGAACATATAGCAGCCTTTATACAATACTCTGTTTGTCTAGAATATGACTTCTCCCACCAGTATATAAACTGCAATTATCTCCTTCTATGTGCTCACAATACCTAGACTAACTTGAGGTACTCAAATATTAAGTAAATGGATAAGTCATTTCCCAATTCTACATTCTTCTCATCTCAGTGGGCGACACTACTCCTACCCCCAGTCACTCACATCATAAAATGAGTCATTTTCAGAAGCATCATTACCACCACAGCTATTCACATCTAGCACCACCTATGTTCACTAGTCTTACCACATAATTCTTCCTTATATCTGTCTTCCATCTCCATTCTTATGACTGTCACCCAATTTCACACCATGGGACCATTCCCTGAGCTATGGATGCTACCACCAGCTTCCTACACATGTCTTTACAGTTGAAGTCTACTCTCCATGGAGGCAACAGTAGACTTTCTGAAAACTCGATAGGACTCACTGCTTTCCTTTATAAAACTTCGGTGGTTCCAGTGAGCGTGGTAGGTCACAAGATGCTCTGTGTGATACCTGTTAGGCTATCAGGTTGCATTATGTGACCCCTCCCCCCTCATTTTATGCTGAGTTGACTGCTGTTTCTTAACTCTTATACTGCCCTTTAGCCCAGGCTGATTCTCCTGTCCAGCTCTCTTCTTTCTCATTAATTTTTCTTGATCATTCTTTAATCCTAAATCAGAGTCCTCTGAATTCTCTGCTTACCCATTTTTCCAGTCTTGTATTAGCTCTTCTGTTTATGTATCTACTTCCTTCTGGTCTTTTATGGTTGGTTGGTTGGTTGGTTGGTTGGTTGGTTGGTTGGTTAGGTGGTTAGTTGGTTAGTTGGTTGGTTGGTTGGTTTTGAGACAGGGTTTCTCTGTGTAGCCCCAGCTGTCCCGGAACTCTGTAGACGAGGCTGGCCTCTGAAAGTGCTGGGGATAAAGACATGTACCACCACTGTCCTTTCATCTGCTTCCTTCTTTAACCCGGGGATTTGCTAAAGGAATGTGATACGTGTTTGTATCTTTTCATTCCCCTTGTTTACTCAGTTCTTAAGGCACAATAGTGCTTGATCAATGTTTGAATAGATGTAAGAAGAGTGGATTGTCTGAGTAGATACTTGTTTGGGGCTGAATTCTGGTCATTGTCATCAAGTTAAAGCATAGAAAGCATTTTCAGAACCCAAAAGATATGAGAGATTTGCAAAATGAGAATTTGTTATGTGCTGTATGCTAAACAGTGCTGTATTTACACTTCTCAGAAGGGTTCCTGTCTTGCCTTCCTCATCAGAAGTCAATGATAACTGAAGAAATAATGAGTGAGACAGGGAAGAGGAGAGACCACTAAGAGATTGCTTCTGTTGTTACAAATCTAAAGGGTCTTCTCAAAGGGGCATTTTTAGTACTAAAGCGACTTTGCTGTTGTGACTGTATGCACTGGGTTAGGCTCAGGGCAGGGCGGTTCAGTGGATGGTTCCTTAAGCACCCTGTGCGTTTAGTTGCAGGTTAATGCCTCTTCCCCAGGACTGCGTGCCAGGTTTGAGTTTTCAATGTTGAAACACATTTTTGTTGCAGAACTTTATCACCAACTTCCTGGAAATCATGCTCAGGATATTTTCAGTTGAATAGTTCTATCACAGTGGTGTGTAAAGACTCACTAAGGAAGACAGTGTGCCAAGGATGCTGTAGACATGTTAAAAGCCAGGAATGTGACAAGTTATTTAGCAGAGAAAAGCAGGTTCTAAACTGAAGTAAGTACTGAGCATTTGCATCTGTGTGGTGATTTTAAAACTCTTGTTTCTCTGATTCCTGGGTTTCTGCAAGATTGTTTTAGGAACACCTAAGTGCCTAAGGAGCGGAAGCTGTTCTTTCTCCTGGTGTACCCACAGCAACACTAGGATGTGGTTTGTAGACGGGGGCTCCTTTTCCCTTTCAAAGACAGGGTTTGTGTGACCCTCTGCATTCCAAAAAAGAACTTGATAGAACTGACAATAACCTGCCTCTTCTGAGTGCTGGGATCATAAGCATATGTTACCATGCCTGGTTTGTGCAGTGCTGGGGATGTTACCTAGGGCTTTTGCATGGTAAGCAAGCACTGTATCAACTGATCTATATACCTCCAGCCCCCAGAAAGTGACTCTTCATCAGTTTCTCTATTAGTTTTCTTGATTTCACTTGATAGATATGGCTCAATTAACATTCTATAATATAAGTGGCTTAAACAAAGATATACTTTTTCTTATTTAAAAATTTTTGACATAGTATTTAAGTAAATAAAGGTTATATTTTATGCAATTAGATTCCAAATAGCTCAGGAAGAATAAAAATAATTTTAAAAAATATTCATCTATTCTTCTTCTTTTACATGGATTTGGGGAGATCCCACCATCTTGGCAATTCTCACATACCAGCGAGTACACACTAAAACGCTTAAGGCATGTAAATGAAAGGGTCTGGCTAATACACATCTAGGAACTTTCAGAAAGCATATGCTATGGAGATACTTTCAGGAATTCCATTAGCTAGAATTAATTAGAGTTTTGGAAACACCCAAAGAAAGAATAATCAGAAATGTTATTATTTTACTTTAAGTTCAAACTGAAAAAGAAGATATCTCCCTGCCTGGAGAGAGAGAATAATGGTGACAGATGCTAGAAGACATCCAATAGAGGCGGCTCCACTAGCTGAGAGAGTTGGGCACTAAGCCCAGTCCTCACAGTGGAGGATACACGGAATCTGGAAATGGAAGATTGTCAGCTCAGTGTCCATCCCTGGCAAAGTCTTAAGCCAACTTAGCAGATGGTTCATGAGCATTTGAAAAAGGTGTTCCAGATTTGAACCAAGTCATAGGGAACCTCCCATGCTTCTGTTCTGGTGCTGTCCCTCTTGACTGGGGAGATTTTTCATGAAACTGTTTATGATAGCCAACAACATGTGTCCTTTTTTTTTTTTTTTTAATCTGGGAACAAAGAAACTTTGTTGGGGAATGGGTGGGTGAGGTAAAGCTCATGCCAGCTGAAAAGAAAGCCAGAGAGACAGGAAGATAGCTTCTTATAGCAGATTGGTGGAATCAGAGTGGGCTTGGGAGAGCAGTGGGGAGCCGGGATAACCTACTGTGTTTATGTTGAGTGTGCCATAACACTGTGTTTCTCACTGTGAGTTTCAAGCCACACCCTGCCTTCAGAGATACTTGGAGGTGTTTATTTAAAATTTGATTCCTAAACCTCATTAAGTATCAGAATCTCTGGAGGCTTAGCTCAGGAATCTACTTTTAATAAGCTTTTGAGGCAATCATCAAGCACACCCAATTTTGTAACTTTGACTTCAAGGATGAAATTATCTACCGTGAAGAAAGTTACTCAGAAGTGTGGGATTCTTCAGTTGTCTCATGAACAAATTCAGTTGTGTTGTTGTCGCTTTTTATTTATTTACTGTATTTATTTTGCTGTGATTATGACTCAGGAATTTCTGATGCTCCTCTACATCTATCTAACTGCCCAGGGTCATACCAGCCCGGCTGCCGTCTGGTGACAATCACTGATGATGCAGAAGTCATGGTGCAGAGGCAAATCTTTTCAGTACTGACACTGGAATGTTTTTCATTAAAGACGTAAAGATTTAAAGAGCAGTAGAGACATGAGAGGAAGTATAGTTACATGTCATTCATAGGATAGTCAGACTCTGCCTCTTGGCTTGGGAAGGATGACATACTAGTACCTAGTAACAACTAGCTGGCCAGAATCAAAAGTGTACCTGTAACACACCCATAAGTTCATAATAAATGTCACCCACATAAAGAATATGTAAGACACTCATATTAAAATACACATTCCATTTATCAATTATATTGCGATTGATAATACAATAACTACAATCACACAGAAAGTTTTCGGTTTTGTCAGACTCCTGTTTACATAGCAACATTTGACTGCAACTGACAAAGGAGAGTAGGTCCATCTCTTGAAGCTGATTGATAGCTTCATTTATGTAAAGACCAAAGTCAACACCACCACATCTCAAAACCTTACTTGCCAGCCAGCGATGTAAGCAACCTGTTTGTTGAAACATTTTTGTAACAGTTAA
>CM052703.1:88778378-88792932 GCA_028551405.1 Uromys caudimaculatus | reverse complement strand
CTACCTGGGGGCAGTAACAATGGGGAGGAAACAAGGAGAGGCCTGCTGGAGCCGGAACACCTTGAAATGCTAATCAAGCCGAGCCTAAAAGTCAGGGCCTAGAGGAGGCACCTGCTGAGTGATCCGAGACACTGTGGCTAGCAGACTTAGACAAACCTGGGATCTTTCGTGCAGCAGATATGCAAAAGGCCAAGGCCTTGGTCTCCAACAATTTTTTTTTAATCCTAGAAGAAAATATCCTTGATTTTTCAGTGCAATTCCCAGTGTAATGTCTACAGGTATGGCACAGTTTTTATCTGTGTTATTAAATCTCCAGTCACTTTTGTAAAACTTTAGTAAGACGTTGCTTTCATGGGCTGTCATCAGAACAAATAAATCAAACCTTGGTCTTTGGTGTTTGCAGTTTCATTGATAGCGATGCTTCTGCTGTGGCCCATTTCAAGCTACTGAAGGTATCACTGAAGGTGGGGTTGGGAACAGATGCCTGATTACATGTCGGTAGCTAATCTACCACACAGATACCAGCGAGACTCTGAGTAGATAATAGGGATATGCAGTGGACTGGCTGATTTTGTGTAAACTTGACACAAGCTGGAGTTATCACAGAGAAAGGAGCTTCAATTGAGAAAATGCCTCCATGAGATCCAGCTGTAAGGCATTTTCTCAATTAGTGATCAAGGGGCAGGTCCCTTTGTGGGTGGTACCATCTGTGGGCTGGTAGTCTTGGGCTCTATAAGAAAGCCAGCTGAGCAAGCCAGAGGAAGCAAGCAAGCCAGTAAGCAGCATTCCTCCATGGCCTCTACATCAGCTCCTGCTTCCTGCCCTGCTTGAGTTCCAGTCCTAACTTCCTTTGGTGATGAACAGCAACATGGAAGTGTAAGCTCAATAAACCCTTTCCTCCCCAACTTGCTTCTTGGTCATGATGTTTGTGCAGGAATAGAAACCCTGACGAAGACATGCAGTAAGAATTATTAGGAAATGATCATTCTGGGATATTTATTACCTTTCTTTCCAGTATTGTTTGTTTAATTAGCAGTTCATGTACCTTAATTTTCAGCAATGCCTGTGTTTAATAACCAGCTTCTAAATTTTCTGAAAATTTGATAATTGGCCCTTGAGAGCTTCTGTGGGCTCGCTGTAGAACATTAACTGAATAGAAGCCAGTTTTCTGAACTCACAGATATGTCACAAAATTTTGTCCCTGCTATTATGCGGGAACACAAATAAATACTCGAGTACATTTTCATATTTGCATACAAATGCAGCTATCCAGTAACTAACAGACATGGACACCAGAGTTGCGAGGGATAGTTGGATGCCGTAGAGAAGCTTCCTCTGTCGTGTCTGGGAGACTGTTGATGATTTAAACAATTTGTCAGCTTTGTTTTGTATCAGTAGATATTCTGACATGCAAAGGTACCTCTCCTGTTGCACAGCCTGCTGATTTCAGCCAAACTGTTTTGATGCCTTTACACTCTCCACAAGCTCTGGTATACAGCAATGGTGTGATATTGTTGCTTTTTACTTTTCCACTTCTATACCTGTTCTGTAAAAGGCCATTTAGCTTGCAATTAAAATTTGATGGTGTCGTAGCTGCTGTGGCTACAGATTGGAGCTCTTTGTGAAAGCTGTATATAGAATAAAGTTAATATTCAGGAGTTAAAATTTGAAGCTCTCTTCTACATGTAAAAAAGAAAATCTTAGGATATGAGCCACAATCTTTATGAAAGTTCTCCTTTAAGGTAGTACTGTGGAGTTTTTTGTTTTTGTTTTGTTTTGTTTTGTTTTGTTTTTTTATTTGAAAGAAGTTTAGATAACCACAGACTAGGCAGTACAGGATTAACACGCTTAGTCTCCTTGTACTGTCTTACTGTTATGCTTGCATGCAAACTGTTAAATAACTTTATTTTGCTCCCTGAGAACATTTCCTGAAGTGGGATTGAATGTCTCACTATAGGTATCTGGCCTCTATCAATATTTTCTGAACTGATCCCTGTAATTATGGCATGGGGGCCTATTTACACCGAACTTTACTTGCTGAATGACTGTAAACACAAAATTGCTTCAAGTTGCTAATTGTTCCTTCCTGCTGTGGACATTGGCTATGACCCAGCAATTTGGCTCTAGTTCAACCATATAAGCTCTCCTGTTACAGGCCCTTGAATATTACCTAAAGTAAAAATTGCTCTGAGGTCCACTGGCTCTTAATTGCAGTAAAGAATATTGTCTTTTAATATTTTAATAAATATTCGCACTATAAAGTGGGAAAAGGCAATCTTTTAAATATCATTGACAACAAACAAAAAAGATGAAGCCATTTGTGAGCTTTTTTTTTTTTTTTTTTTTTTTTGGTTTTTTCGAGACAGGATTTCTCTGTGTTGCCCTGGCTATCCTGGAACTCACTCTGGCTGGCCTCGAACTCAGAAATCCGCCTGCCTCTGCCTCCCAAGTGCTGGGATTAAAGGTGTGTGCCACCACCGCCTGGCCATTTGTGAGCATTTTTTATGCCATTTTTCTGCCTTTCTCTCTAAGCAAGTGAGAGATACGTGCTTGATGGAAGCAATTCCATCTTTCTGGATCAGGGGGAAACTTGAAACCACAACCAAGGGTTTTCACTAAATATTCTATGGCCAGATAGAAAAGAAGTGTGCATCCACAGAAGCACACAGGTAGACAGATGCCAAGTGTGTACCATGGGCTTCGTGGTGGTCCTTGGCATGTGGTACTTAATCATAGTGCCTCAGTGGAGACTACCTCCACAGATGCTGTGCACCCTCATGGACTCAGGGACCCTTCCCAGACCATCTTGGTGCCCCATCCCGTGTCAGCCTGTGATGGGGCTGGGCAGGATTATTCATGAGTAAACTCTTTGCAGGTACTTTTCTGTACTTTTCTGAACTTTCTGGCTGCAGTTTCCCACTCTGGGCACTCGTGATCCTTATTTGTCAGAATTTGCAATGGTTTAGCTTCCCGTTTTAAAGCATGCCGCCTGTATATTAATTTAACCTCTTTATTTACAAATTTAATTATAATAAACCAAGTAGTATGTAAGTAGAGTATTTTTAAAAGATAGAGAGAAGCGGGCTTCAGTTCATCCCGTGAGTCTCCTCATAAAGCAACTGTATTTACCTTTGCCTTCAGATTTTATTCACATATACACGATGAAGAATTTTCCTACTTCAAGTGCGTGTGTGTGTGTGTGTGCATGTGACACACACCAGTGGGGAAGCAGAGGATAACCCCCAGTATCGTTTTCCGGAACACCAGTTGGAATCTAAGCTAATGTGTCTCTGTCACAATATTGCGATTTTGTGTAAAGCTGCTCATTACCAAGCCAGGAAGCGCGTTGCAAGCTCAGAAATGGAAACAGTCTACGTCCTTACTCTTGCGCCAGTTGAAGAATTCAGTCGCTTGTATCCAAAGTCTTCAGTTATCTGCTCTCCAGAGTTGAACATATTGCCACAATTGCATCAACTTTGTCTTTGGCTGCTGCTTTCTGTTAAGGCAAGAAAAGCATCTTATGTTTCATAAACTGTCATAGGATATATTCTATCCTAATACTTTGCAAATAAGCAAGTGTATGTCTTCCCTTTATTTCAAACAGTGCCTACTCCCAGCGGATACAAAAAAAACCTCCCATACCTACTCTCAGGGATCACTGTGGAAGAGGGGGAGGAGAGATTGTAAGAGCCAGGGGCTCAGGGAGTTGCTGGGAGGTTGTGTCTTCTAGTAACGTCAGAAGCTACACCCATAAACTCACACCAACGTGACTGCCTAAACATGAGCTGAGCAAGGATAACACCAAAGGGCATGCTAAACTGCACAGGAAAAGCCCACGAGGCCTCAACCCTACACAGGAAACTGAGGCAAGCTAGGAGCAGGAGAAGTGGTCTTCCCCAGGAAAGAGCACATCAAGTGGTTGTCCAGTGCCAGATGGTCAGCCCTGAAAATTATAGACTATATATACAAAGTTATATTTGGATATATATATATATATATATATATATACACACACACACACACACATACACACATACATGAAATAATAGTTAATGAAAAAAGAGGTCATGAATTTGAAGAAGAGTCAGGGGGGGAATATATGGGAGGATTTGGAGAAAGGAAAAAGAAGGGAAAAATGTTGTAATTATACTCTCAAAAGTAACTCTTTAAAAGAATAAATAATAAAATTATGTGAATATAAAAATTAAGGGGCACCACGGTATGAGAGAGAGAGAGAGAGAGAGAGAGAGAGAGAGAGAGAGATAGATCCATCCTCTTTACAGTTAATTTTTCAGTGTTGGCCAAAGGCCTTATGATTGTATTCTGAGTTCCAACAGGAAAAGTTAAGTAGGTATTTGTCAAGGGACTGACAAGTCCTGGGGAGCCTCAGATCTTGGCAATTAGGTGAGCAGGTGATATTGCCTTAAGTAGTATTCTAGCAGGGGGCTTAAGAGGAACTTTGTATATAGTCATTTCTGGTAGTTAGTAAACCTAAAGATGTGTGTTTCTGTCAAAGACATCTGTCCATCCACTGTCCACTAGCTCGGTGATCCATACATATTTTTACAATAATGTTTAATTTTTCCAACTTTTTAGTACTTCTTATTTCTTTTTCATTATTTATAGTGTAATCCAAATGTCTTCCAGCATGTGACCCATTTGTGGACCTAAAACACAAGAGGACATGGTAGATCAGTAATCAGTCTTTATCTGCCCAGGTTGGGAAGGTTCCCTGGCCTGTCATGCACGTTGTTCTCAATTCGGCATATGATGGAGAATAATCTATTACAGAAATGAAGTGTCTCCTTGGCTTTGTTGTGCTTTGACTAAGCATATAGCTTTCTTACTGTTCCCTTACCTATGCTGTCATTGGTGTTTCTTCTACTCTCCTCATGTTGTTTTCTCGCTTTTGTTCTTCCAACAATCTGTCCTCTGGCCTGCCACCAGCAGTATGGCCTTAGTTTCTTCCAGCCCTTTAGCTATAAGAACTTTGCCTTGTTTCGATGCTGTAGGAAGTCCTCGTTACTCCTGTCTACAGTACTCACATTTCTGGTGTGTAAAGAGCCCATTAGAGCGTGAGTTCTGTGTAACTCCCCCAGAGAGCGTATGTACATCCAGGGTCAGAGGATTTGGAAACGATTAGACATTACCTGTTTGTATTTCATATACCCTCATCTGCCTCACTTTCCAGAGCATCATTTGGGTTGTGCCTCCAGAGTGTCTACTCAGTATTTGTACAGTATCCAGCCATCCTGTGTTTGCCTCCTGCCTAGGCACCCTACTGTTCTGCCTGCACTCCCTGCCTGGGTACCCTGCCATTTTTGCCTGTGCTCTAGGGATCTAGTTCTTTTCTGTGCCCTTTTGCAAGGTTAAGTCCTTGTCCAATGACTAACTTTCATTCAAATGACACAAAACTTTGGATTCATCATAGAGACATAAAGTGGGTGGTGCTTACGGGAGTTTAGTTAAGGGTTACTGAGTATTGAGATCCAGTGTGGGATGGCGAAAAAGTTCTAGAAATAGCAGCAGTGAGTGTTTATAATGCCACTGAACTGTCTGTTTTGAGATAGTTAGATGCTATATTGTATGTTATATGTATTTTACTGTAATTTTTAGATTTTAAATTTTAGAAAATACTATGTGGTATAAAAGGAGATGAGAGTATGGAAATTTCTCAGGCAAAACTGTCATTGCCTGCTTAGAGCTAAAGTCCTCCCACTGCCTGTTATGCAGAGTGCTTGCAACTCATGGAGGACAGGCTTCTTGAGAGCACTGTGGGAACAGCTGGTACCCTTCTTCCCTTCTGTGACTGTCAAGAAAACTATTGAAATCTTAACCGCTTTTTTTCCTAGTCGATGCTCCTTAGAACAATAGTTCTACTTCTTCATATTATCATGTCCAATCAGTTAATAATACTGCTAGGAAAATGAGTGATTGAAAAGATACTGCCTGCATTTCAGTAACATTAAATATGGCTACAGAAATGTAATTTGTGGAGGAAAGGTGATACTTAAATACATAGCTTTTGATCAGTTACCAGTAGTTCAAGTGTGACTTCAGCACAGGCCACCTGATAACCTAAGAGTACATTTGGCTATGGGGCATGGAGGGCCACACTAACAGGTGTTATAGGCTGGAATCATGTCTGGCTGGTAGCTGTGCATAATGGCTGAAACCACATGGCAAAGGGAGAAGAATGGGAAGAGAATCTCTTGTGCTTAGACTCCAGGAAACCTCTGAGGTCAAGTTCTTCCAAGGTCCTTCTTGACCACAGAAACAAGGCTATTTGAAGACATCTAGCTTCTTCTGAAGATATCATTTCTCTAGAATCTTCTGATGATGTCACAGTACCTCTGGTAACATAATGTCTTCCTGAGTGGTTCCTCAGGATAGTGTGTTGTAAAGTTAGCTTAAGAAGTTATGTCCATTTCCATGCCCATGTTCCTTCAATAATGTGCTGTATCAAGTATTAAACATCTCAGAAAGGGTGAAATATTGTATCATTTTCAATCATGAGAATAGATCATTTTTTAAAGCTAGAGTCTCATAGCCTAGACTGGCCTTGAACTTGCTACAAAGTTTTGGCTGTCCTCAAACTCTCCATTTTACTCTCTGCCTTCTGACTGTGGGGTTGCAGACACATTTCACCATGCCCAACCCGAACAAGTAATCTTAATGATGGTTCTCCCTATATATACTTAAACTTGTACAGAGTTTTAAGAAGTTTTATTACCTTAAACACATTTTTAGTGGAGTAAGAATAGATGTAAAGTAGAAATGACATATAGCTTATAATTTTATCACTTATCAAACAAGAGTGTGTCTTGTGAACGGGTGCCATGCTGAGTTGTAGAGATATATTAGGAATAGAAGTTTTTATTCTTATTTTCAGAAGATGAGATCTGGAGGGCTCTTCCATCTCGGTCATTTTTGTTTTATATATTAGGAATCTCAAGGTAAGAGTACAGCCTCCTTGATGTTATCCAGGTAGCGAGAGTTATGGCCTGGGATAGAAAATAACCAGTTCTACTGTGAATTAGTCTGAGTCCTAGTGGAAGCTAGCAGGCGGCATGATTAAACTGGGTAATTGTGGGAAGTTTAACACAAGGACTCTCTGTAATGTTAAGGTCAGGATTCAAGGGGTCCGTGGAGGGGTAATGGACACTGTAGAGCTGGTAACAGAAGGGAGCTGTCACTACCTGTGGATAGAGAAGAACCTAGAAGAGCTGTGGCTTGAGCAACAGGACATAAAGGACTTGATAGTCACAAGAAGACAGCTACGGGAGAGCCATGGGGTGGGCAATTATCAGGCACCAGCCTAGAGATTGAGTTCAGGCTTGACTTAAGTGCAGCTATTCCTTCAGTGTCTTCTCTTGTATTTCTTGAGAGAATAAAGAGAATAAGGCTAAATGCCTTAGCTGGCCTCTCCCACTGCCATCTAGTTTTCCATTAGGACTTCCCATTGGCTTAAGTCAACTGGAGCAAAAGGCATGGGAAGCCCGGGGTATAATTCATAAGAGCCAGGCTAGAATGGCTGAGAACAGTGAGGAGAACGGGCTCTGTGTATTTGTGATGGTGGAATTTCCAGTGTCTCCCACTGAAAGAGATCAAAAGCGAGTATGAGGACAGGGTTTCATGAGTAGGTGTTAAAAGAGGGCCTTGGACTGTGGAGAACATCACATGCATATGAGGAGTTGGTATGATGGGAGGATGTGTTTTTAAGTTTCTAATTTGAAAGACACAAAATTTTGGGGCCAGCACTGCGAGGCGGCTAGAGCCTAAATAGCCTTTAAATAGTTACACATAAAATCCTTTGCCTCATTGCCTCCAACGTGCTCTGAGACTCACCAGGAGCTGTGCTCACTCAAGAAATATTAGGACCTGCAACTCAGTCTCCATGTGGGTCCCCCAACAACTGGAGCACAGGTTGTCCCTAAAGCTGTAACCTGACTGTGGGATCCCTCCCCCAACAGGGCTGCCTTGTCTGGCCTCTGTGGGAGAGGATGTCCTTAATCCTTCAGAGACTTGATGGACCAGGATGGAGGGGTCCCACCCTCTCAGAGGAGAAGGGGAGGGGGAAGGGGGAAGATTCTGTGAGGGAAGACTGGAATAATGAATGAATGATGAATGAATGAATGAATGAATGAATGAAATATTAGAAGACTCTGAAGGAATAGCTTGTGCTTAAGCCAAGTCTACATTCAATCTCTAGGTTGTTACCTCAAAACTCCCCACTCCATGGCACTCCATTCATACTAATAGAAGCCTGCGAGTCCTCCAACCATGCCAACATAGCCCCTGCCAGCAGAAACAAGAACATACTCTATTTTCAGCCTGGCCAGATGTTTTGATGGCAGGTCTGCTCTGGAGGCATCCAGCTGTGTCTGAAGAAGGACCTGAAGGGAAAGTCTGCTTAATTGTGAGATCTAAAATCAAAACCAACTTCCTAGTTCCACATCATGCCCTGTGCAGGTGGGAAGATGCCAGATAGGAGGCAGGACTGAGTCTGGGCTCTCCAATCATGAGGTCCATTTACTCGATGAATGGTGAAGGGCTGGGAGAAGTGATCGGCTTCATTGAGGGAAACAGGCCTTGAGCCGATGAAAATGGAAGTAGTCCCACGGCAGACATTGGTTTATGAGATGCTTCTAAACACGAGTTCAGAACGGTGCTTGTCAGCAACCTTTTGATCTTGTTTCCCAGTGTAGATGAGAGATTTGGACAAAAATTGGATCAAAGCGAAAGCAAATCCGGCCTAGCAGAGGATCCTGACTGAAAAAGCTTGGAAAAGGTTCCTGTGGGTGGTATGAATTATTGGGTCAATGCGGAAGGCCCCAGCTTCAAAGAGATGTCAGGAAAGAGAATGAAAGTGCTGTGGTGCGCTGTTGTGCAGCTGCAGGTGTGCAGCCAGGTGCAGAGCAATGTCTGCCCATGGTAGAGTGAGGCGTGGACTGTAAGATGCTGGAGGCAGCCAGCAGTCTCTGAGTACCAGCTGCACATCCTAGTTCTGGGTACATGCTTCCACCTCACTGTAGCCCCACAGGTGAGCAGGGTGGGGCTGTGCCTTCCTGTGAACACACCGAGGTGGGGTGTTGACCCCTTCAGCCTGTCCTTTGTCACCACCAGTTCTTACGCTGTGGTGCAAGACGTTTCCTCCGAGCCCTCAGGCAGATGTCACCTTCTGTCTCAGATTATTTGTATATCAAGCATTTATTATTTTTCAACAATTCTAGCATATCTGAATGTTTGTTTGTTCTACATGAGCCAGAACCCCAATATGCACAAAACACAGGGGCTGGGCATGATGTACACATCTGTAATCCTAGCTGAGGTAGGGGGATGGGTTATAAATGCAATGATGTGGACCGCATCGTAGTCCCATGCCAGCCAGAGCTTCTTATCTAGATAGAGACTGTCTCACAATTTCAAAAGCAAAAACAAGAGAGAAATTGTAGATGCTACAGCATTTCCTTCCAACCAGGAGAGAGAAGATATTATAAGTAGACCCCTCCCACAGTCAAATAATTTCTAGAGCAAGTACAAAGATAGAGGAAGCACAGTAGCCAAGCAGACCGTGGCGACTGAGCCTTCCTGATATGCAGACAGTGGTACAGCAGGCTTTGGAAGTGAGGGATTATAAACACAGGTGCTGCAGTCCCCTGAGTGCTTGCACCTGCAGCCCCTGTGTAGCCTCATTTGGCTGAGGCAGAGGTGGCGATGTTAGTGTGAAGAAGAGCTGGTCACACTCATGAAACAGCACTTTGCAAATTGAAGGTGCAAAAGAACATGTCTCCCTATGCTAATTTTAGGCCAGCTGCTTAGTTACACAGGCAGAATCATTTGGGCGGCCTTCTAAGGAAGAACTCTGTGGACACGGTCTGGTTACAGATAGACCATGATCTGCATTAGTAACAGAAAAATAAATATAGTTGATGCCGTTTGCCGGGGTCCATATTCTAATTTGTTTTACTCACGGGCTTCTTAGAGTTAAGGCAGCTGTGTGTTCTGTTTACCTAGCTCAGTACCTTAATAATGGGCCCCTGTAGGCCTGAGTTAATGCTCCGTAATCCTTGCAATTTTCACCATGAGCCAGTGCTAAGAGAATCTCATGTCTGCTGCAGGAATAAAAAGCAGGAATGGTCATAAATTGTAGCCTTCAGTTGGATAGCACTCTGACTTGTGGCTATAATGGGAACTATTATGATGACTTTAGCTCTAGATAGAGATAGTCCTGTGAGCTCAAGGTCAGTTGTCAGG
This sequence comes from Uromys caudimaculatus, assembly GCA_028551405.1. NCBI lineage: Eukaryota > Metazoa > Chordata > Mammalia > Rodentia > Muridae > Uromys > Uromys caudimaculatus. The sequence continues at coordinate 88,782,675 of CM052703.1, read as the reverse complement.
TTTCACAAGAGCCACAAAATATGTGTGTCATGTCCAGGTCCTTCAGGACAGATGCAGAAGACCCTAGTGAGGCAAAGACTTATCTGTGGTCACAATGGTGCCTAAATGGTGCAAGGCCAGGTCTGGGTTTCTTAAGATGTGAAAGCACTTTCCTAATCAATGTATATATTTGAATAGATAGTGACCTATGTGTGCTGGTTTGAATGAGAATGGTTCCCATGTATTTGAATATTTGAGTCCCAGTTGGTGGACTATTTAGGAAGGATTAGGGGGTATGGCCTTGTTGGAGAAGATGTGTCACTGTGAGGTGGGCTTTGAGGTTTCAAAAGCCAACTCAGGCCCAGTCTCTTGCTTTCTGCCTCCTGCTTGGATCAGATGTAAGCTGTCAGCTACTGCTCTAGTCTCATGTTAGCCTGCCTCTATAGTCCCCACCATGATAGTCATGGGTGTACCCTCTGAAATTGCAAACAAGCCCCCCCATTAAATGCTTTCTTCTATAAGTTACTTTGTAGTATCTCTTCACAACAGTAGAATGGTAACTAAGACACCATATGACCTACATAACCACAGTGGGAAGCCCTGCCCATTAATTTCTCTGAGTGATCTTTTAAAAACATAATCAGATGGCCTGGGCCAAGTCTTCTATGAGAAGTGGGTATATGTAAGGCCTAAGTCTTAGTCGGTCTAGAATGCTGTAACAGAAAACCACAGACTGGCAGGTTATTAGTGACATCCCAGAATACCTCTCAATTCTAGACATTGAAAAAGCTCTAGAGCAGGTGCCAGCAGATTTGGTATCTGGTGAATGTCTGCTTCCTTGTCCACAAATGGCTATGTCATAGATGAAAGAAGTGAAGGACCTCTCTGTGGAGTGAGGGTTTCAAAACACAGATTTTTTTTTTTTTTTTTTTTTTTGAGATAGGGTCTTAAGGCAGGTGTGTGTTCTGTTTACCTGGCTCAGTACCTTAATAATGGGCTCCTGTAGGCCTGAGTTAATGCTCCTTAATCCTTGCAATTTTCACCATGAGCCAGTGCTAAGTTCAAGCTAAGTTCAAACCTGAATTGAGCTTGGAGTATAACCAAAGATGACCTTGGACTCCTGATCCAGTTACTTCCAGCTCCCTGCAGCACCTGGGATGGCATATGAATTCTGAGGAGACAAAACTATTCAGTCTGGTGTTACATTCCCAGTCGGCTATGATCCATATTCTTTTCACTTGCAAAACACATTCATTACATTTCCAGAGCCTCCAGTTTTAACCTGTTTGAGCATCAATTCTAAAGTCTAAAATGCAGAATCTCATCTAAATGTCATTTAATCAGATAAGACTGGAACTCAAGGTGTAACTCACTCTGAGGCACACTGTCCTTCCTGTTGGACCAATGGAACCAAACATCACAAGACTCCAAAATTAGTGGTAGAACTAGCACAGGAGAGGGTAGCACATCACAGCGCAGCGAAGTGTAGCCTAGAGATGTCCATTCCAAAAGGAGACAGAGAAGAAAAAGGATATCAAGCCCCACCTAAGCCCAAACTACAAGGCGAACGCTTGGAAATCTTAGGATTCACAGAGAATCTGTTTTGGTTAGATTATCTTTCCTCCAGGCACACTGTGCTAAGGTCTGGTATTTGGGAAGCACTTCAGATATTGGTCTCTCCTGGACACGAGGAACATTTTCCCCAGCCGTGCGAAGCATGCTTTGCATTCCCAGGGTTCTTCCCGTTCCGCCAGACCTATGTGCCTCTGACTGGAGCTTACCATCATTCCGTCCCATCTCCTCTCCCTTCTGCTTCCAGGCTATTACTTTTTCAGCTGCTCAGGTCTGGTTCACCCTTATATTAGTTTCTCATTCATGGCTTGCCACACCCACTGTGACTTCAACATGCTTTCTTATTTTCTACTACGTAGAAAGACGGAGAATTTTCAAGATCTGAGCTTCATCCCCGCTGGCTATCATTCATTCACAGTGCTAGAAGGTGCTGTGTTCACTGCAAGAGGAGAGAAGTTATCACCTGGCTCACCCTCTGTGAACCCTGCCTGGTAGTCACTGTGTACAATAGTGACAATGATGTTAAGTGAACAGCTAGTCACTTTTTTATTTTATTTAAAGTCCTCGCCACAAGATGGGATCTATACCTGACACTGAAATGAGGCTAAGAATATGTGACTAAATATGTCATTGAGCCTAGGAGAAAAACCTGCTGTCTGCTAAGTAGACAAAATGACCCCTGATGACTTGTATGCCTCAATCCTCAACAAAGAAACTTCTCACAGTAAATGGTAATTAACATAGACACCTATAAACTGGTCAGTGTGCTGAGAATAAGAAGACACTGGAGTGTTCATTCCTAAATGGGACGTCTATACCACTACTCTCAAGTCTCAGTGATCTGAGGAGGTTCAAAGGTTACTAAAGAGCCAGAAGTGGTGGATGCTTGCAAACAACAGTGGTCTCCAGACATAACAGAGCAGCACATGCACATGTGATCTCACAGTGATCATGATAGCAGTGACCAAGATGCAAGTTGGGGAAGAAAGGGTTTATTGAGCTTACACTTCCATGCTGCTGTTCATCACCAGAGGAAGTCAGGACTGGAACTCAAGCAAGTCAAGGAGCAGGAGCTGATGTAGAGGCCATGGAGGAATGCTGCTTACTGGCTTGCTTGCTTCTCCTGGCTTGCTCAGCCTGCTTTCTTATAGAGCTCAAGACTACCAGCCCACAGATGGTACCACTCACAAGGGGCCCTCCCCCCCTTGATCACTAATTGAGGAAATGCCTTACTGCTGGATCTCATGGAGGCATTTTCTCAACTCAAACTCCTTTCTCTGTGATAACTCCAGCTTGTGTCAAGTTGACACACAAAACTAGTCAGTACACCAACACAAACTGGACTCAATGGGGCCACAAAAAGAGAGTCGTGAGAGAGTGAGGAAGAGGAGGAGGAGCGGGGGAAATAGAAGAATCTAATCAAAATAAATTATTTGAGTTTTTTCAAAGAGTAAATAATAAATACATTATTTTTAAGAAGACTTTTTCCAAATCCGTAAGTTCTAGCTTCTATTTGCTTAGTCTATTTGTCTTCAAGTGAGTTCTGTCATCTCTAAATTCTCTCTTAGCCTTTAGCCAGGAAGAGCCACACCTTCAATACTTCACTTAGAAACCGCTCAAGCTTAACATCTCATTTCGCTGTTTGTAAGTTCTGTGTTCCACAAAGCCATCTTGTGTGAGCACAGCTCACCACAGTTCTTCACACCACACGACAAGGGCCATCTAGCCTCTAATAATGCAATCTTCATTGCCATCAGAGACACCAGGAGAACAGACTTTACCTCCTTGTATAGGCCAGCCTTGTATCTGTCCATGGTCTGGAGATTCGGTAAGAAGAACCTTTGAACAGTTCTCCTTTCTTTCTCAGTTCAGCCTAGCAGTCCATTCATAGATCTTTCTGAGCACCCATGTCAAAGTCTCCAGTCTCCAGTTCCAGCTCTGCTGCCCCAGCACTCCCACTCCCAGGTACCAGCTTCTGTCATAGTGTTGGCGGAGATGGAGGGTCATCCCTGAATCCCAGGTTTGCTTCTGTACCCTGACTTCCAAGCACTCGGGAGCGCCCTGAACTGGGACCAGTACTCTGGGGATCCTCCTGGTTAGTAGTTTCTTAAGAGCAAGGACTGGTTTTATTTTAAGTTTCCAGTTTAGTTCTTAGCAGATATCAGTTGTTCGAGGGAAGCGCCTTGTCGTCAGCCATTGAAGTCGCTAAGAGCTGATCAGGCTCTCTGTGTGTTTGCAGCTGGACCACCTCATAAAGTCCTTACTGTTTAACTGCGGTTATCACTTATTGGTGTCAGTAATGGGCCTGAACATGGAGGCCCTAATCCTGAGACATATTATTAAAAAATAATATTTTATACTTAGCACCAGTAACTTTAAAAAAGGATTTTGGCATGTGTTGTATGCTGTGTTTATATGTTATGCACATGTGAGTTTGCAGGTATGTGTATTTGTAGAGGCCAGAGCATGGTGTCTTTTATCATCCTCTGCCTTATTCCTTTAAGCAGGGTCTCTCACTGAACCAGAAGTTCGTTGTTCTGGCTAGACTGACTGGCCACTGAGCTCCCAGGATCCACGTTTCTCTGTTTCCTGATAATGAGGTTCTTTTTTTTTTTTTAATTAATTAATTAATTTATTTTTGATACTTTATTTACATTTCCAATGTTTCCCCTTTTCTGGGTCTCCTCTTTGGAAACCCCCTATACCCTCCCCCTCCCCGCCTCTGTGAGGGAATTCCTCCTCCCAC